>CM062251.1:19552711-20752711 GCA_031216285.1 Syzygium syzygioides
TTATACATTGGATTAAAGTACATGGATTGTTTGTCGTTATCCCTTTCTGATTATTATCGGCCATGATATAATGCAAAAAATTAAAAAAGAAAAAAGAAAAAAAAAGAACGTAACCTCAAAAATATTCGGCCCCTCCCTCTCTCTGCCTCTCCTCTGTCTCTCTCGTTGGACAACTCTGCCATGGCCAATATATACCCCCAGAGACTCTGTGTCACTGTGGATGAAACAACGCCCGCGTCCCCACCATTGGATCAATTTAAAAGCTTCCTTGATCAACACAACCACCCTCGCACCAGCAGAGTCAAGCACCCATTAAACAACTCCCGCCATCTCTTTCTCTCTCTCCCTCTGCCGCATTTATATAGTTTCTCTTTCACACTCATGTTCGACCATCTACCTCTTGATGAAAGAGATGTTTATCGCCCTCATCGTCGCCCTCATCGTCATCGTCATGCCATTCCTCAATAACTGCTGCTGCTGCATTTTCCTCCCTCGTGTGGACCTGGTCAGACTGTGCCCATCATCCCACCTAAGGTGGAATCTTCTCTTTTCTTTAGTATATGTCTGCATATATATTTGTTTAGTTCGCTTTGATGCTCCTCAAGTCTTGCCTTTGAAGCTCTTGCCGAGTCCGACAACCACGAGAACGTGTTTTCGTCACTAGTTTCAAAAACTTCTTATAGTTCTTACGCGGATAAATGCTCCCACACCTGCGTATTCAAGTGAACCATTTTACTATTGCTTCTGATACTGTGTGTGGAGAAAAACATTCTGGTTCTTGAAGGTTCTTGTCTTACAGGATAACTTTCAGTTCTTTGGCTTCGAGGTGGATTTTTCTTTTCCTACTGAATCATGCTTGCTGGAGATTCGAATCTTTTGTTGCTGTTGAGCTATTTCTTTCAGCTGAGGTGTGTTTCCGAAATTTCTTGTTTCAGCTGGAGAAATCTTGACAGGGTAACAAGTTTCCTCGGTGGGTGATAGAGATGCTGCATGGTTTTGGGGATTTTTGTGTCCTTCATAGAAGCAAGTCGAAAGTTTCGACTTACGGAGCATTTCTGGCTATCTGCTTCTGTTTGTTTTCATTGCTTGCCAGAGCGCAGAAACACATTACAGACCCTGCAGAAGGTATGTATATGTTATCTGGGCATATCTAAGCTTTACTTTTTATGATTCTGGGACTTCTTGTTTGTCCTGGTTGGAAGGAAAGGAAGTGCTTGCTTGTTTTGTGGTTTTTGCTTGTGCGCCTGCTGCAGCAACTAGACTATAGTGCTGTTAAGATTGGACTGAGGGCTTCTCGATGCTTGCTTTCGGTTGTAGTTACCTCATGTAAACGATGTTAAAAGTCGTATGTGTTGAAGAAGCTTATGTTGGTGTTGCCGGTTTTCCTATTGCAGTGAAGGCTCTGCAGGACATTAAGAGGAGTTTGGTCGACCCAAACAAGAATCTGACCAACTGGAACAGAGGAGATCCATGTACATCCAACTGGACAGGCGTTTTGTGCTACAACAGAACATTGGAAAATGGCTATCTACATGTTAGAGAATTGTATGATTCATTCTTCGTTCTTCTCCTTCTTATAGTTGTGTTGGCAATCTCCTCAGTAAGTCCTTTTCCCTTTTCCCCTCTCTACAAGCAATTAGCTTCCAGAGAAGCTCATCAACGGAGAAAAGAAACGTACCAATGAGAACAAATGTGATAATTCCATTTGGTTCAGTGGTTTTTCTCTCCATTCTTTCTTTCTCATACAAACAACTGGCAACATAATCTGCGGGCCCTTTTGGTATATTATGAATCTGCCTGCACTGCCACCTGGAAGCAGAAGGAGACGTGTGAGTCTCTGTGTGTTGTCAGCGGGTGAGAGAAGCTCAGGGTCAACTAAGGGGGTTCACAGGTTCGATCACCTGAGAGGGGATTGGTTTTTTTATACAGATAGAGGTCTGAGAGTCCCTTTAGTTATCCTAGAAATAATCTAGCCTTTTACTTGAATTTAATGGAATTCAGAAAATTAGGCCACATGTGCGCTCATATTTCATCCTGTCAGCACTAGTGTGGCAAATGTTGTTTTTCATAAGGTTAAATGCAGACCTGGATTTCCGTAGTAACTACTAATGGGATTGTTATTGGTATTATTGAAATTATAGTGGTGGCTGTTGCTCTGTTGCCAAACTTCAGGTGTGGATTGTGTAATCTGCTCTTAGTTTTATAGACACAACTATTCGTATTCCATTTAGATTTTTGTTTCAAACTCAACTCATATTGGAAAGAGTGATTGCTGTAGTTTCTTTCCCAAGAATCTAGTTGATGCTATGTCGATATTCAATTTGTAATTTCACTTTGAGGAAACGTAGATTGGGTAAGTCATTTGCTGAAGTTCTTTCAAAGTGCATATGAATGTATGCACTTATTCTTTATTTATTTTTTGGTGATTTGCAGGCAGTTGTTTAATTTGAATCTATCAGGAACACTATCACCAGAGCTCGGCCGCTTATCTTTTATGAAAATACTGTGAGGCATATTTCCCTAATTACTGCTTCCACCGCTCTTGAATGCATGACTCATTTAGAATCTCAATGAGAAGTCAAAACAATTTCTTACCATTTATTTATTTATTTTTCATCTTTTGCTGAAGGGATTTCATGTGGAACAACATAACTGGCAGCATACCGAAGGAGATAGGCAATATCACAACTTTGGAACTCTTGTGAGTAGAGATTTTACTTTTCTACAGTCTTTTAATTAAGAACTTATTTTTCCTGTTTTCGTGTACAATTTTAATCTGTGGAGAGGTTGACAATTTTCTGATTCATCTTATTACTTTCTTTATCTTTCAATTTACATTTGATATGATGGCTCAGAAAAAAAAAAGAACAAGAAACTTATTCTTGGTATCAATTGCTTCCAGGCTTCTGAATGGAAATCACTTAACAGGTCCGCTGCCTGATGAACTGGGTTACCTTCCACATTTGGACAGAATTCAGATTGATCAGAACCACATATCAGGACCAATACCTGCATCTTTTGCAAACTTAAATAAAACAAAGCACTTGTGAGTATATTTTATCAAGTGTACTTTAAGAATTGGAGCTGGTTTTTGTCATAATTCCTTTCTTTATCTTTTGGTTCTCTTTACCTTCCTGAGCAGCCACATGAACAATAATTCACTGAGTGGGCAGATTCCACCAGAGCTATCGCGATTACCAAGTCTTGTTCACTTGTAAGTTGTTCATTCATTACAGCAATGACATTGTTTGGCACCATAATGAGTATTTTTCTAGAGCTTGTGATCTCCTACCTTTTCCAGATCTCGCTCTCTCTCTCTCTCTCTCTCTCTCTCTCTCTCTCTCTCTCTCTCTTCCAATAACTGTTCGTCTGACAAACTTCTGCAGCCTGCTGGACAATAATAACTTATCCGGGTACCTTCCACCAGAGTTCTCTGAGTTGCCAAACTTACTTATACTGTAAGTTGTTTCCTTTCCGGGTATTATTTATTCCACTAATGACATAATAAATTCGATTTTTCTTTGATTTTCTTCCTTCCGGTTATCATATTTTTCCTACATTGTTGTTTGCTCATAAGTCAGATCTCAATGATCATTCAAGTGCTAATTGTCTTCTTGCTGTAAAAATTAGCTCTTCTGAAAACACGATACGAAATGTGACACTTTGCACATATCATGAATGAAGTGCCCTTTCACACGCATTCATGAGATACATGCATCGATGCAAACAAACATATGCATGCGCGCAGCACTTGACTCATTGCACTCATTCATCTCTCTCTCTCTCTCTCTCTCTCTGTAGAACTTGCAAGGAGATATTTATATCTATTTGCTGGAGTATTTTGTCATAAGTCTTCTGATACAAAGTGTTTGTTTGTCAAAGTTGTACTAAAGATGTTCATTAACCTGTACCAAGACCATCTAAGATCTGAGTTGTAATTCTTGTACTAGTAATTGGAAAGTTTTTCTTGAGAAGATTATATAGTCAGGTGAGATAGGTAAGATAAAGTGGTAGGGAAAATATAGCTTTGGGTAGATCATTATCTGAATACCTGTATCAGGCTTAAAGTGCAGAAAAAGGCTTGTTCATAAGGTGAAAGATGAACTCATTACAACTCCTATAAACATGAAAATGTACCTCTTACTGGTAGAAATTTTATAATTTAAAGCTGTATGTCTGTATTTAATTTAGCAGGGGAGGTTAGGGTAGCATATCCTCATTGTTGTCTCTTTTACTTGCAATTGTCATGGTCAACATATTACATCCGTAGATAGCACATTTGAAGTCAAGTCTTGTGAGCATAGAAGCAGAAGCCAATAAGGAGGCAAAATTAGGTCTAATGAATTTCTAGTCATTTTGCTTTGCAAAATGTCGGTTACAGAAAGAGAGGTGACTCTGTTACTTAAGCTGAGCTATAAGTATTGATGCTCTTGACTTTGCATGGAATGGCGGATTTTCCAGTATGTAGTACATAAATAGGAATGGACTCTATGAACATATATGAGCATTTGCAAGTAATGGCTTGCAACTTCTGTAGTTCTTGGACATCAGTTTACTTCATCCTCATGTTCGCCATGGTCTGCAAAAACGGAACTTTGTGGTTTTATCCAATTCCAAATGTCAAGGTGAAGACAAAGTGAGTAGATGTTGTACTCCTGGTATTTTGTGATTTCTAGTTTGTCCCATGTCACTTTGACCTCATTGCTCACAGATAATTAGTTAGGCTCTTTGATGAAATGAAAAATTGTTAAGCTTAAATCAAAGTTAACAACCATGCTGGTACAGAATCAGAAGATGTCTGACAATACATCTAGCTTGAATTTTGCAGACTGCTGTCGAACTTCTTCTTTTCTAGCTTATATTATTTGCTTTGCGGTGTCCTGATAGCTACTCTTACATTCAAATTATTTTGACAGCCTTCTTGAGGCAACTTACCAACCAAGTCTGTTTTCTGTTGTCTGCAGTCAAGTTGATAACAACAACTTTGATGGGACTACAATTCCTCCTTCTTATGTAAACATGTCAAAATTGTTGAAGATGTAAGTTCTCTGTGTACCATACTTTTAGCTTCAGCTTGTGAAAAAGTTGCGAGATGAATCCAATTTACTGATGCTATATAATCATTCTGGACTCTATGAATGATTTTAAGTACGTAAATTTTCTAGTTAGTGCCTTCCTTTCACTAGCATTGTAGCTATCATCATGACTGGGAAGAAACCTTTGCCATCAGTAAATCTGTGTGAATCAAAGACTATAACCCATTAGCAGGACGAGAGAATCACGGAAAATTTTGATCACAATATTTTATGCGGTAAAACAAATTAGGTGGATGGATATATTATTCCAGATCATATAAACCTGGGTCTGTAAGTTTTGGATTTGTGAAAATTTTGTTTCTTTATGCTTGCAGAGAGCCAATTTGAGTGTTATGACTGTCTATCATGAGATCACTTCATAACTCTTTTCTTTTTCGAACCATCTCTCCATACCTGATTACATGTAAGTTGCCTTTTGGTGACCTAAGAATTCACATGAACATAATTAGGTGTAATTTAGCAGTTTGTGACTGCGAATTTTTTATTCAACAAAACACATCGATACCTCAACAGAAGAATTGGATAACAGGGGAAGAGGAGAGTGAGCGTTGAAGGTTTGCCGAGGGTGACATCTTGGACCAAAGAGTGATGTTATGTAGAGGATGGCCGAGGATGATAATCGCATGTGCTATTTATTCTCAACAAATTACCATATCATTCTCCAACGTTTCCTCGTGTGTCAGCCATAATATCTTAACTGTTCAAGTTGTTGGCATTTCACTAGATAGCTTTTATGTGTTTATGTTCAGAAAAATTGGAGAATAATATTCAAATGTTGGGGTGGCATGTTTCTACTATTTAGAAAAGGTATACAGTCTCGGTCAGTTATGAGATAGAAGATGATGATGTTGTGTCATCTAGTTGTTCCAACAACAACCAAGCCTTATCCCACTCAGTGGGCTTCATTTAGTTGTTCCGTCTCTTAAAAATAAATTTGTTGTTCCATCTAATTATTTCAAGTCCCATCAGAAATTACCCGCGTGAAGTAGTATATTCTGCTCAGGAATGATCTCGATGATTTTGTTGGTCCTTTCAGGAGCTTGAGAAATTGCAGCTTGCAAGGAACAATTCCTGATCTGAGCAGTATACCATATCTTGGTTATCTGTAAGTAATAACTAGTCAACTGCTTCAATTAAATATAATGAGAAAAACCTTTTTAGCAAACTATCTGCTCTTGACATCAGGGACCTCAGTTCCAATAACCTGAATGGGTCCATACCAACAAATAAACTTTCGGAGAACATCACAACTATGTAAGTTTTCTTCTTAATCATTGATGGGAAAATCCCCCCCTCCTTCTTCCATCGATCTCTAAGACTTTTCAGGAATTTAGTATATGATTTTCCTAATGTCCTGATGTTTTTCATTTTCTCAAAAACTTGTCAGAGATCTATCAAACAATCATCTATCCGGAACTATTCCTGCCAACTTTTCAGGGCTTGTTAAGCTTCAGAGATTGTAAGCAATCTTTCATTTCCCTCTATTACGTCTTGTGACTGTGCAGATGTGGTTATCCACTGAGAAAAGACTTTTTGTTCTTTTTTCTTTCCCCAAATGTTGCATCCAGCGATTCAGTAAATTTAACTGTTTTCCAAGTGTCTCACCTATATGTCAAGATAACTTGTTAGTAGCATATTGGAAGTACCCATGCCAAGTTGATATATTTACTTAATTGAAAATGGCTCAATTTTATCCATAATTCACCGTGGCAGGTCACTTGCAAATAATTCATTGGTTGGTTCTGTACCATCTGGTATTTGGCAAAATAGGTCTGTCCAAGCAACTGCAAGATTGGAAGTGTAAGAATGAGAACGTGAAAATCTGTTCAACTTTAATTATTAAATCTTTTTTTTTAGGAGTTGCATGAACTTTTCAATTTTTCAGGTATTTGCAGAACAATCAATTTGTCAACATTTCGGGTAGCAGTAGCCTTCCTCCAAATGTCTCTGTCTGGTTCGTCTATGCTCACTCCCATCCTGAAATTCACTCATTTCGTAGTGTTCTGGTTTAAATGTCTCTGCCCAGTTGAAAATAATCTGAAGTTTTCAGCAATCAGTAACTTCAGGGAATGGAGTTGAAGAGATAATCACCTTCCCGCTTTGTGCATTATTTTCTCTGCAGGCTTCAGGGGAACCCGTTATGCTCGAACAGCAACCTTATTGAGTTTTGTCAATCTCAAAGTTCTGGTGTAGATAGCTTGCAGAACACGACATCTGAAGACTGTCCCACTCAATCATGCCCGCCCCCTTATGAATATTCAGTGTTGTCCACTGTTCCGTGTTTCTGTGCTCTACCTTTGCTAGTTGGATATCGCTTGAAAAGTCCAGGGTTCTCGTATTTTGATGCCTATGAGGATGCGTTCATGCAGTACATTTCAGGGGGTCTCAACTTGTCTCTCTATCAAGTGCAGATTAATACCTTTGAATGGGAAGAAGGACCTCGGCTGAGGATTTACTTAGAAATTTTTTCCTGTCTTTCAAAATGGCTCCTCCCATCTGTTCAATAAAAGTGAGTTAGTAAGAATCAGGAGCATGTTCACAGGCTGGAAAATTCCTGACAGTGATTTATTTGGACCCTATGAACTTCTGAACTTCACTCTTTTGGAGCCTTACCAGGAAGGTCAGTTGTCAATGACTTTCTAATTAAATTCATCTGTTCTTTTTTTCCTTTCCTATTTTAATTTTACAAGGAAAGTCTAAGAATTTGAGTTCTTCATTCATTCACCATGGTTTGTTTTGCACACTTTTTTGGTGATCTGGTGCCCTTTCTGTTGTTAGAATACTCTCTTCATCCAGGGTCAATGTCATGAAAGGACATAGTGGAATCTTTTTTTCTTGGTCAGGGTCTTTGTATTTCAATTTTGTCGCACGTTGCATTGACATTCAATTTCAATCAAGTCAATACTTCAACCAAGTGCCTCTTAGTGGTTAGTGAGATATAAGATGCACTACATGATGCGGAAATTGGCATGCCTTGTTAGATTGCCGTCATGGTTTTTGACTGATTGCTTGCAAAGTTTTCTGATGAAAGCAATCATGATGATTGTTGTAAGAAACTATCGAAGTGCACTAACCTGAGTGAATGGACCCAAAGGTTGAACCTCTCTAATATTTGCCCCTTTATATCTCCAACTCTGGATCTGTTCAGCTGATCATCAGTTGTAACATTTTTGACGTTGTATTTTTTGTTAAGGGACACTCGAATGGTTATCGATATTTGTGTACCTCTGAGTATAAATAATCCCTGAGCTCATTAAATCTGGTTTCGGCAGATATTGCCCTACTATCTGTTTTTTATTAAATGCTTTTGGATGTATTTATTCATGTTCTTTCTCCTTAATATGATGGTTGTGTAACAAGAACCCGGTGTGTAATAGTTGTCACTTCGACCCCAGTGCATTTCCCACAGATTATACTGCACTCCCAAACGTGAAGTTACATTGTGTTTTAATGATTGATTTGCATATTGTCTCATTGTTTCTGGAACAGAGTTCCCAACTGCCTCATCATCTGGCATAAGCAAAGGGGCTTTGGTTGGCATAGTGCTGGGAGCCATTGCTGGGGCTGTCACACTATCAGCCATTGTTTCACTGCTTATCGTGAGGAAACATCTGAGAGAGCATCCTGGAATTTCAAAGAGACGCCAATGTGAGTATAAGAAAATGTGGAGGAATATTTTTTCACATACTTGCACCCTGTCTATTAAAAGCTTTGGTTGGTTACGTGTTGATGTCGTCAGATACATGTTCCCTTTTGTCAAGAGTTGATCAGTAGCCAAAAGACAATTTTCCCAGTCATTTATTCATGCAAAACATACTATGCAACTCTATCCTGGGAAAGAAGGCATCTGATGATTGCTTTATGCCCTTTCATGATAGTTTTTCTCTAAGTGCTCTAAGGATGGCAATAAGAAGACTCTAGCAAGCTTGGGCAAGAAAGTTACAGCTTAAATCCCAGAAGACTTCTTGCCCAATTTTTTTTTTGACAGATTCAATAGCTATTTAAGGGGGTCCATCTGTCAGATTCTCGATAATAATCTTCAGCCCATCCTTTTGTTTTCTGATTGTACTATTTATTACGCGCAGGATGATACATCATATGCCAATGGATGATTTTTGTTAATTGAGAGAGTTTTTCGAGTTGCATAGTATTGCATATTCTTGACAATGACGATTCCCTTGAGAAGTCTTCTTGAAATATTGGAATTGATGTCACTCTTTGCTCATCATATCTTTTGTGCGGCTTAATTAACAACTTTTTCTTTTTCTTCTTGAATTTAGTTGAATGTGTATCTTAAAGAGCACTCTATAGTCTTCATACTGAAAATTTTTAACTTCAGAGCAATACTGAGCCGCAAATTGTTCAAATTAGTTGGTGAGTTACTGTATGTCTGAATGATATCTGTAACTTTGCTCTGTATCACCTGCAGTTTCTAAGACGTCCATCAAAATTGATGGTGTGAAGTGCTTTAGCTACGGAGAAATGGCTTCGGCCACAAACAATTTCAACAGCTCCACTCAAGTAGGTCAAGGAGGATACGGAAAGGTTTATCGGGGAGTTCTGGCTGATGGCACAGTTGTGGCCATAAAACGGGCGCAGGAGGGGTCATTACAGGGTGAAAAGGAATTCTTGACGGAAATTGAACTTCTTTCAAGGTTACACCATCGAAACCTTGTGTCTTTGCTTGGATATTGTGATGAGGAAGGTGAACAGGTACTTGTTATTCCTTATTTGTAAATCCTACACTGGTAGAGTCTACAAAATTTCAAGCTTGCCTCATATCCAATTGCAATATATCCACTGTCTTCTTTCTATGCACTTGATGATCGCTGTACAATTTTATGTGACGTAGCTCCTGATCCTGTAGGTTATATATTGGAGGTAAGCTGATATGGCTTGCTAGTTAGATCTGTCAAGCATTTCCTAGTCGTTTAAATATAAGGTGCACAGAGGAGAGATAGCCTGTTTTGTTCTTATGATCTAGCTACTCACCAGGGAAGTTCTCAGCGTCTCTGCATGTAATTGAAATGATTAAGTCTATCTAGATATTGTGCAATGTATTCATTCACATCACTTGAATGCATTCAAGAGATTGGGTTGAATAAGTTGTCAATTGTGGACCTGGGACTTTAAAATACCAAAATAGGAAGTGGATCTATTTCCATTGCTATGACAATGCAACTAACAGCATTGTCAGAAAAGGATTTAGGAAAAAATAAAAGATAGTTTTGCTCTTCATTGGCTGAGAATAAAACATAAAATAGCAGAACTTTTTGCTTTCCTTTTATTTATGCAAAGGAAAGATATAGATCATACTCCACTTTAAACTTATAAAAAGGAGAAAAACAATACTCCATTTACAAAATGAACTTAGCGAAAGCAACTTGTGATCGGTAGTAAGAATCCTATTTGGGTGTCGGATGATAATGTTATGATAATGTTATACGGAGCAGAATATGTTCTACAGCTTAACACTCTTCCTCACATGAATCCTAAAATGATGAGAAAGCCTGAAGAGCACAACTGTGGCAATTGCGAAAATCCAACACATATAAAAGGGAGCCCATAAATGGGTGAAAGAAGGGTGTTAGCATTAGAACTCGAGATCTGTAGCTCTGGTACTAAGATTAATTTTTGTAGGCCGCCATTTACACCAAAAGTTTTAGAGCCGGGTGCAAAAAATATTTTACAGCTTTACGAGTACGAGTCGAAGTCTGCGAAAACATTAGCAAGTGGAATTTTGGACATGAACTCCATTCTCTTTCATGCCTTTACCCTCATGGCTTTCTTGAGATATTTTCTCGATTCTCTCTGTTTCGAAATTCAGGATTATCAAAAGGTTGAACTTGATAGTATCAGTTTATTTATTGTATATCTGTTATGCAGATGTTGATATATGAATTCATGCCCAACGGAACTCTACGAGATCATATTTCTGGTACTTTCTTGTTGCCTTCTTAGATGGTCTTCAATTTTATTCAGCTTGTCAATGTTCTTCTTCTTATCTTTCCTTTTTTCCCCTGGAGTCCACGGATGGATGAAAGTCGAAACCTTATATATAGCAAAATACTTAGAGAAATTGTTTTTTATCTCTTTTGTGTCTGATGCTTAGAATATTCTGATAGAAGAATTCAAAATTGGTTACCTATTCTCTGAAGTAGCCAATTTTAAACAGTGTTTGCATGTTACATTTCAGGTCGATCTAAAGACCCTCTTTCTTTTGGGATGAGACTGAGAGTTGCCATTGATTCAGCCAAGGGCATCCTATACCTGCACTCAGAAGCAGATCCTCCAATTTTCCACCGCGATATCAAGGCCAGTAACATATTGTTGGATTCAAAGTTTACTGCTAAAGTTGCTGATTTTGGACTATCAAGACTTGCCCCTGTTCCGGATATTGAAGGCGTTGTACCAGGTCACGTGTCGACAGTGGTCAAGGGGACTCCTGTAAGACCTATTTCTCCTATATTAGCAATTGGCCAAGCTTTGCTTGATTTGGTTTATGTATGTTCTCTGATTTGTGCAAGTTTTTCTGGTATTTGTTACATAAATGGTCGTTGGTCTCAATTCTCCATCTGCCTTTAGAGCTACCTTATAAGTCTGATTTGCCAAGAATATCTGCTTATTGCCATATAACAGTTTTTGGTGCAAATCGTCTGAGTTTCTCTGTGAGAAAAGTTCACTTCCTCGTTGTAGTTAACTTGTCAGTTAGCAAAGAGTAGGACTTATTTGAGGAACATATTCAAGAGAAATTGGAGGGCCATTTGCTCATTTTGTCAAGAGTTACTTCCAATCAATTGTTGTATCTAAACTTCAGGTACTGTGTTCTTGAAATGGTTCGACTTGATTACACTAATGATCATCCATTAGAAAGTGTCAGCAAGTCCAACCCAAAAGCTTTAAGTGTGTGTCTGAATAGATTCTTACTTTATCCTTTTTGTTTAACCTAAATTTTGCGACATACGCATTTTGAATGTTTTTTCAACCCAAGACAGCCAAAACATTCACAATATATAAATGTGTCAATGTTGACACGTAGATTCACATATAATATTTCCAAATTATTGTGGCGAGAAAGCAAAGAAGTATTCTTTTGCTTTTACTAAATTGTAGACAAATTGGCCCGCTATAAGGTGGTGGGAGACGCGTATAAGGCCATCATAAACCCCAATAGACAAGCAATGCAGGATATTCTAGAACTCCTTAACAACTTGAATCAGCTATGCCCGAGAATAGTAGAAGAGGTTAACACCTGCTTACATGAACTTACTATATGTAACTGAGACGTCAGAGATCAAAGACAAATTATTGTGGTGATGGTATTGGGTTTGGAACTTATACACAGCTAATGAATATGTGACAAGGAATGGTCAGATTACAGAAGAAAATGCAGTCAATATACTGAATTTCTTGTTTACTGAGTATCAATGTATCTCAGCCCAAGTGAAGAATGGCATTCTTTTTTCAATGCTGACCGTATCCTAAAGATTTAACTGACTTGGAAGTTGGGAAATTACCTCTGGTTCGCAGTATGTCATATATTACTTATTTCGATTTCACTGCTGATGCATCACAATTTAGCTATGCAATCTCCAAAAGAGTTTAATTGCTTGCTCTTTCTTCTTTACTTGCCCTGTTGCTCTTTCTTCTATGCAAATGGACAAGCTCCTCTCTAGAATTTGGCTTGATCATGGTTTACCAGATGGGAATATGAGTGTCTTGTCTATGTCAAATTTGCAGGGTTATCTCGACCCAGAGTACTTCCTGACTCATAAATTAACGGACAAGAGTGACGTTTATAGCCTTGGTGTTGTATTCTTGGAGCTATTGACCGGGATGCAGCCCATCTCGCATGGCAAAAACATTGTCCGTGAGGTAATATCATAATGTTTCAGTTCTTTCCCATGAGCTCAAAGATAGCTATGATGTGGAAATTATCAAACAATATGGAAGGTTGCCTCGAAAGAGAGTATCTGCTAGATGGCGAGTGCAAGTAGTGTTCATTTTGTTACATTGGCTCTATTGCATGAGATTTTTTCTCATGTATACATGGGAGCAAACAGGTTCGCAGGACAGTCGAAGGCTTTGAAGTGGGTCTTGATTGTGCTGACTTCGTAATTTGTTTCCTGATCTGAAAGTAGCTTTATGAGTATCGTGGGGCTCTACATTATGTTGAACACAGAAAAGTACATTCATTCTGTGACCAAGATTATGGAATTTTAGTACAATTTGATACTTAGTAATAGAATTGCAATACATCAGTTACACCGTATTCTAGTATGTTTCAACTTTTTAGTTGGCATGGCAGGTGAATATCGCATACCAATCTGGCACCACCTTCTCTATCGTTGATGGAAGCATGGGATCTTATCCTTCAGAATGCGTCGAGAAGTTCCTGATGTTGGCCCTCAAATGTTGCCAAGACGAGACAGATGTACGGCCTTCAATGGCAGATGTCGTGCGTGAGCTGGAAAGCATACGGCTTTTGGCACCCGAGTTAGATGGTAGGACGACGGAGTCCTTCTCGATCGAGGCTACAAATAAAATGACACCGCCGTCTTCTTCTTCTGAGATAATGAATCCTAATATGTCATACGACATCTCTGGCAGCGACCTCATCAGTGGAGTTACTCCGACGGTCACCCCCAGATAAAGCCGTTTCGCTCTTTTTCTCCCTCTTCCTTTTTTTGTTAGGAACCTAGGCAAAAATAGCTTGATGGACCTTAATTAGTTTGCTGATGATGTAGTCATCTATACTCCAACATGCCTCAGAGCAGCTGAATTAGCTTTCGTTCATTTATGCGCCAATATATGTTGTATAGGACCTACAGGTCATTCACAATGCTTGTTCATCCTTAGTAATAGATGACTGGAAGTTACTGCTAAGTATAGTATGTTCAGATATTGTTTGATCTCTCTCTCTCTCAGCGCTCGCATTTTTGCATTCGTGTAACAAGGTGGATGCATTTGTTTCCTGACCGCTATTTTACTTAGCTAACGCGGCTTGAGAATTGAATAATCAACCATGCATTAGCTAAGGTCCAGCCAAACTGGGTTCAAATCACTCAACCGAAGCCAAGCTGATTTGAAGTTGTCCCGTTTGTTGTGTTCAGTTCAAAACCAGCATTTGGTTTTGCATGTTCTCATACCTTATCGAGAGCTTGCATCTAGACACTTGACTAAACAACTAGCTGAATTAGCAGGCCATGTCACTAGGTGCTCGGCCTAACCGTTGATTGAACTGAAACCTCGTCATTACTATGGGAGAAGCTGTTGATAACAAGGGTTAATACACCTCTAGATTGTCTATATTGGCACGTCAGGACAGTTAAGATTACAAGTCGAACCTAACTTCGTGACTCAAGCTCGCATGCTATAAAGAACGACGTGTCGATTTTTCAGGCTTGACCCGACCTAGCACAAAGCAAGGATTAGGCTAACAAGTTTCCTCAATTTGTAGGCATTTGTTACTTGGATCTTGAATTCCTTTCCTTCAAGTAATCTAGTCTTGCTATTTAAAACTAGTCAACACACTTTCCCCAGACATCCGAAGCTGCAGATGGCCCAAAAATCACCCTTTTTTTATCACTAGAATGTGACCCCATGCCATACCATACCCCGGATATAATGACTTGACTAAAGAAATGAATCAATACCATATGCTTAAATTCTATGAGGGTTAATATTAGCATTTTACTTGATATTTTTAATCACATGAACAGAAAGTAGTAAAACGAAACCTTACTATTGCATAAAAACCTCTGATATATCACATTAATATAACTATAAATATGTTCAGTATATACTAGAATTCCTGCGTGGGTCCAGTCAGTCTTCGTGCCCGTGGTCGTTTCCTTATCTTGTTTCTCCACCACGCATGCGACGTCTCAACGTTTGAAAGCCACATTGCTCACTTCTTAAGCCTCTTCTCAGTTTTCGCCCTCTTCCTCCATTGGACTGTAAGTCTCCCGCAGGGATAAGCAAAATGGTAGCTGCTGCCTGCTTCAACTGCGCCACGCCGGCTGGCACCAGTCCCCGGCCACGCAAGCAATGCCTGGACAACCGTGTCGTTTTGGGGACGATCGTCGAACAGCTGAATGCGACAAGGGTGAGCATGGGACGAGGATGGCCTTCGAGAAGGTCCAGGGTCGAACCTGTAAGATGCAGTGGGATCGGAATAGGGGACTTCATTGGAGGCGATCTGCTGAAGCCCGACCTCGGCCGCTGGCTCTCGGACATCGAGGAGCACAAAGCGCTCGCCATCTACACGCCTCACGAGGGAGGCTATGAGGGCCGCTACCTCGCTCGCCTCAGGTACCAGGGCTACTACTTCCTCGACCTCACGGCTCGAGGCCTCGGCGACCCCGAGACCACTCTCACCAAGATTCACCCTGTTTGCCCTGTAAGCTTACGAGTTTACCCAGCTCCGTTTCTTTCTCAGTTGCAATCTCGTCCTTTCGGACACCCTCCTGACTGCGATCCCACTCTTGCAATGGAGAGGTAGGCGCACGTCGGGAAGCAGCCCATAGCAAGGTGGTATTTCCCACCGGAAGTGGATTACAGGCTCGCCGCGCTACCCCCTGATGCCAAAGGCCTAGTCGTCTGGATAATCGAGGCCAAGGTAGGTTGAGACGTGAGCCTCCTCGACCTGAATTCTTTGGAGGTATAGGCAACTCGTATTGATGGCTGATACCACATGACTCTTCTTGTTCTGCAGGTTCTGTCCAAATCCGAGCTCCAGTTTCTAGCCTTACTTCCCACACTCCGGCCGAAAGTTAGGGTCATCGCTGAGTGCGGAAACTGGTAACGCACAAACCTATAGCCGTCTGAAAGTATTTTACCAAGGGCGATTCAGTTCCACATTCCATCGCTCCATGAGATTTAGCTTTAAGCTGCTTCTTTCAAATGCATGTGCAGGCGAAAGGTCATGTGGAAACCGCTCAAAGAAATCGCCGGCTTGACTGCAGAAACCGAATCATGATCAACCCCAGCCAGGAGGCACCAGTAAGGATATCCGCAGAATTCAGGAATGCACTGTAGATGATTTACAATCTTCCAGGCAATGATTGCTCCGACTTCGCTATTGTCCAAGGACCTCTTAGTTGGGTCAAGGAGGAGCAACAGAAAATCGTTACGGTCCTCAGCAAGCTGTTACCTGTGCAGAAACTACATATGTATACACAACTATTTTTGCTATTTATTGCTCTTAGATTATCTACTCAGGGCATACAACGAGCATCTATTTTTTAAAGGGAAAAAACCACCAAAAATCCCAAACTTTATCCCGTGTGACACATTTATCCCGAACTTTTTTTTGTGACACCAAAAACCCCAAACTTTCTTATTTGTAACACATTTACCCCAATGTACATTATCCATGGGCATTTTCGTTTTTTCCGCTTTTTCTTTTTTTTTTTACTTTTTTTTTCCTTTCCGGCGGGGCTGTCCTCGCCGGCGAGGTCTTCGATATCCTTGCCGGTGAGGTCTTCGGTATCCTTGCCGGCGAGGGCGAGCGACCCTCGCCGGCGTTGGGCGAGGGCCGCCCTCGCCCCGCCCAGGCGAGGGCCGCCCTCGCCCCGCCCAGGCGAGGGCGAGCCTCGCCGGCGTCGGGCGAGCCTCGCCGGCGTCGAGCGAGCCTCGCCGGCGTCGAGCAAGGCTCGCCCTCGCCTGGATCTGGCGAGGGCGAGCCTTGCCGACATCGGGCGAGCCTCGCCCTCCCCAGCCCAAGCGAGGGCGAGGCTCACCCGACGCCGGCGAGGCTGGCCCTTGCCAGATCCAAGCGAGGGCGAGCCTCGCCCTCCCCAGCCCAGGCGAGGACGAGCCTCGCCGGCATCGGGCGAGGCTCGCCCTCGCTCGCCCAAGCGAGGGCGACCCTCGCCCGACGACGCGAGGGCAGCCCTCGCCTGGGCGGGGCGAGGGTCGCTCGCCTTGGCCGGCGAGGACACCGGAGACCTCGCCGGCGAGGACACCGGAGACCTCGCCGGCGAGGGCAGCCCCGCCGGAAAGGAAAAAAAAAGTAAAAAAAGAAAAAGAAAAAGCGGAAAAGACGAAAATGCTCATGGATAATGTACATTGGGGTAAATGTGTCACAAATAAGAAAGTTTGGGGTTTTTGGTATCACCAAAAAAAGTTCGGGATAAATGTGTCACACAGGGCAAAGTTTGGGGTTTTTAGTGGTTTTTTCCCTTTTTTTAAATGCATCACAACCGGAAAGTGCATAAGCAAGTTAGACACTGTTTGTTGCATCCATTGTATTAGATTTCCTATCATGTAATCAACTAACAGGCGTAGGATCACGAAAAAATCACACCTGAGCCAGTAAAGGAAAAGCATAGCGGTATCACATTCTTATGCTATGGACCTCACCCAATTTAATAGTGCATCTTTTCAGAAGATAGGGAAAATAACACACGAAGAAACAGATGAGCAGTAAAGGGTTACTTAATAATGCATTAAGACACGAAGGAAGTCGCATAAATGATACACAAGAAACATTGCGACAAGGAGAATTAGTTAGGAATGAATTTTCAATTGCACAGTTTATGATACACATGTATCCCATATTCTTTTGTACTAATCTATTCCAAAAGGAAAGAATTTACAAATCGTATTCTAAAGTTTTCTCTTCCCACGTCTCCCAGTGTCCAAATCCACTAGCCTTGATGATGAAGTCGGTAATGGAGTTGACAAACCAACAGATTCTGGGATGTCGAGATTTACTCCCATGGATGAGCCGAGAGCACGCTTGACATCAAGCTCATGATAGTTTTGAACTTCAAGTTTCACTTTATCAATCTGTTTAGGATACGCAAAGATGACAATCAGTTTCAATTCCTACAACTTAACTGCCAGTCATGTCCCTCTGCTCATCATGACAGGGCTTTAGTACAAAGGCATAAGAGATGATCTTACCAGTTCAATGTGGTGAATAGACGAATGAGCATCAGCAAGTCTCTTTTGCAGATCATCAACCTTCTTTCTTTGATATTCAGCATTCTCCATCTCATTTCCTCTCTCCCCTAATTCTTGATACAAGGCTGGACTCGAATATAGTGCACATAAAAAAGCAATTAGGTCCAGGGCGTATAAACTATGCCAATGCCTATGAAAGGTAAATTGCTTCCAATTATTGAAGACTGGTGAGATGTGCATGCCTCACATCAAGTGTCAGCATTGCTGTACGTTTGCTCTCAAGAATATAAGTGTTTTAAAGCTAACTACCAAGGAACCATGCTAGGCGACAAAAGGTCATGTAGAAAGTAATGAATAACCAAAAAGAAAACGAATTCAGTCTGTGTAAACTAGAATGGGATAAAATATACCTGTTAGTACAGATAATACCCAAATCTGAGTGGGAATATCAGTAAGTTTCTTCGCCAATGTAAGAGAAGATCTCAAGATCTCTCTGGCTTGTGCAGTGTCATGCAAGGCAAGTGCTAGACTACCTAGAATTGTCAAATATTGTGCAACAAGTTGAAGATTCCCCAAGTGAGAATGTGTCAACTGCAATCCTCTCGCTAGCCGATTCCTGAACCAAAGACAACCATTTACTTCGCTGATGGGGAAGGAATAAACACATTTTCTGCATTTTGATTAGATGCTCCAATGATACTTGCATAATTTTATCAACAATTTGAGTAGATTGAGTGGCAATGCTCCTTCACAGTTTTAGATACAAAACGATCAATCATCCAAAATATTAATAACGATATCAATGGTAAGTGACTGAAACAGGAAAATATCAGAGACAGCTACCGCTATATCCATTTCCATCATCAGAGAAAATTTCTAAATTTCCTTCTCCTTTCTCTTTAATGCATTAGTTTCCCTCCAAAGTCGCATCAATAAGCATCCTACCCAAACTTGGGAAAGAAATCTCAAGGAGGCAAGAAATTTACCTAGCTTCTTGTAAATCATGCTGCCTCATCAACAGAAGACCGTAAGCAAACAGGACACAGGTTTTCTCACGAACTCCAGTGAAAGAATCTATCATTCTGTAAACAGGCCCAATTAAGTCGAGTGCCTGGATGGAAACAATAACAAGTATTAGAGTCTAATCCATCAGGAGCATCATGACATGACAAAAGCCAAAATCTCAGCAATCTCATTATTTACCTGTGCAGAGGACTCAGCATCTCCAATGCAAATGTAAGAGACAGCTGCATAAATCTGACACATTGCTTGCATTGATTTGCTCTCAGTTATCTAAAAGTTTATCATCAGTTTAGTTAGCTTAAAATTTGGTGCAAGTAAACAAGCATTTTAGTTATTTAGTGGGAAAATTCCCCAGCAATTTTTCAAGACCGTAATAATTACAACTCAGCTCTCACCACAGTCGGTTAAGGGTTAGTTCAGGAGACAAACCTTTGCTGCTTCAATGTAATGAAAAGTAGCTTCGCTGTAACAGCCAACTGAATGGGCGTATTGGCCCCTAAGCATTTCAATTACGCTCTCACAAGCCTGTAAGATAGTTGGAAAGCGTGTAAACCACTTCTTCATCTGCACCAAAGCCTGCAAATATAGATGCCAGTCTTAGTTTTTCTTAGCTTGTGAGATAACAATTTTAGTGATCATAAATAGTAAGAAACAAAAAAACCAAGATCTCTCTCTCTCTCTCTCTCTCTCTCTCTCTCTCTCTCTCTCTCTCTCTCTCTCATGTTTTCAATATTTTTTAGACAATGCTGTTCTATCCCTCAAGACTGTCAAACAGCTTGATAAGGAAAGTGACTGAAAGTTCCGATAGAGAATTACCAATAGCTACATAATAAGATTATAGAAAAGCTTTACTTCTTGCAGAGAGTCCAAATAAGCTTATTATTCCCCGAGCCACATGATCTTAGCTTTATAAAGAGACGAAAAGGAGTAAATAGAACCAAACTTCCAGTCATTGAATTTCTTTATAAAGAAGGGGACACCAAAGAGCAATACCAGATTCAAATCTTAAAGAATCACAGATGCTGTGAAATCCATTTTTTGGCCCCGTATTCTCTATTTATACTAGAATTGCATTCCTCGGTAATTCCATGGACTTTATATACGTAGTGTAAATGACATAGTTCTGGGAAACGCCAAGTATCAACTATCGACCTAGAAACAGTTTATTTTCACTTCCTACAGAAAAACCATTTCTTTTATTCTTTCAAATTGCACAAAATTCTGAAGGCAAGCCACCAACCTCCTGCGCTTCAACAAATTCGGATCGTGTGAGATCCACAGCCACCTTGTTTTCAAGAAATTGCATCAGCAGCATTAAATATACACCAGCCATCCAGATAGCAGAATGTTGCAAATCCACCTCTGCCAAAAAAAGAAATTTTGAAGCAGGAAGATCATTTAGCTTTATGCAAAGGAAAGGTGCCCAGCTTTTCTGGTGTTCAAGCAGGAGCTTACCTTTCACATTGTCAGTTATGCCTAGCTTCACCAGCTCATCTGTGAAAATTACATGATTCAGATTATTTGAACTTGTGTGCTTTCTTAGAGCAGACATATGTACATCACAAAGTAAGACAACAGAATCATGCAAGTTAGTTTTCAGGTTGACTCTGGAGTGATTAGCAAAAGGGATTGCACATGCGGCTGATCTTGGCAAAAAGATGACCTTGCTAACACAAATGGAAGGAATTGTATCAAAGAAGCACTGACCCTGGACAATAAGCATGCCAGATTCGATTCTCTTGCTGCATTCTTTGAACAGTCCTTTTGGACGTCCAGAAACCACCACCATAAGATCAACAAGTGCATACACAGCACTTCTAGGAAGCCATTCCCCATTCATGGGAGGAGGGGCCAGCTCCAGCTTATCTCCCCACAGCTGCTTTATATTGATATATTGATCTGGTTCCAGAGGCCCAGATGAATTTACAGAGGTCATGCTTTTCAGCTGCTCTTGAAGCTGTACTTGTCTTTTAGACAACGCTGATATATCCCTCGGGTGCAGGTCAGGCTGGGAGAGACGTTGATCCAAAGCATCAAGTTCTCTTGTTAGCTCTTGTATATTCTGCGTCATTTGTGAATCAGCCTTCATAGCATTATCCAATCTTTCAACGTGCTCTGCAACACCCTTGTAGTCACAAGTCCGAAGACAATAGAAGATGTGCAGCAGCTCGTTGAAAAACAGTAGACCAAGGGAGCCTTTTCGCTTTTGGAGTTTGGCATTATACAAAAGAAAAAAAAGAACCAAATTTAATGAGAACTCAAGAATGCTTAGCACCAGAAACAGATAGCGAATCAAAACCATATATATCAGAAGTTCGCTGGATGTGCATATCGAAAATAAGAATGGTAGTATCCATCCTACCGATCCAAACCCAAACTTACTCTATCTAGCTGAATGGAGGACCAAGCCCTGTCGCAGTTATGCACAGCTCTTTCTACGGTGCTCTCGTCCTCCCATTGCATCAGGTGCACGTGCAGAACAGATGTCGCGAAGAACATCTGATCCATCCATCACACCGAAACAAGGAGTCAGAACAATGCAAACACCATGTCCCTCAAACTCATCCAAAAAGTAAAATTCAAATAAACCCAAAAGCCGCAGATTCTCCCCCATACATGCACGAAAAGATTTGAGGACATGCTAGGCTATTCATCCAATCTTACGCGCATCGAAACACAGCAAATTGCCAGCGAAATCAAGCACTCCGGATACTAGAATTCCGGAATCGATGCAGAACACCAACCTCTAGCTCTGGGTAGCCCAGTTCGGCGGCGAACCGGTGCCCGCTTTCCAAGGAGGACACCGAGTTGCGAAAGTCCCCTTCGATGATGAGGGAGTTGGCGAGCTGCGAGTAGAAGTTGCAGGACCAGAGCTTGGCGGCGACCCTTCCAGAAACAGAAAGGAATCCCAATAAGAGAAAAGCAAACAGACGAAGGAGGAAGGGCGGGGGAGGGGAAGGGGAAGGGCGGGATTTTTACGGGTCGGAGGAGGCGGCGGGAGGGGAGGAGGCGAGGTCGAGGGCGCGGTGGAGGATGGTCTTCTGGGAGGCGATGGCGCCGATGAGGTGGTAGCAGTGGCTGAGGAGGCTGGAGCAGCGGAACTTGAGGTCGAAGGAGGAAGGGATGGAGTTGAGGAGGAGGTGGGAGCGCTCGAGGTGGGACTTGGCGGTGGTGACGCTGTGGGAGTGGCGGAGGAGGAGGGTGGCGATGCGGAGGCGGGTCTTCACCTCCACCATCGGGAGGAGGGAGGTCGGGGTCTGCACCACCGCCTCCAGGCACTTGATCGCCTGCCCCACCTCCCCTCGCCGCTCCGAGTAGTCGGCCAGCCCCCACAGCCCCTCCGCCGCCGCTTCCATCCCCTCTCTCTCTCCCTCTCTACCTCTCGCTCTGTCTCTTCCTTCCGGCGAGGGAGACCCGGAGGGGGTGAAGTGGAGAAGATACGGCCGTCGGGGTCCGCCGGAGCTCGCGACTAGTGTCTCGTCCCGCCGCAAATGATCAACGTCCGGTCAAAATCAGGTCAACGGTACCCAGATGTCCCGGGTCGAGGTTTTGTGATCCTGTGCTTGCTCTCCCGACCTAAATAAGAAGCTGCAATTGATATTATTACAAATTGAGGGCGAGGGCGGCCTTTGCTCAGGACTTGATTTTGTGTAAAAATTGAGTCAATTTGTTAACTTTATCTAATTTAATTAACAAAAAATACTAACTTGATTTTTTTAATATTTTATTTTTCTCACATGGCGTCCTACGTGGCATTAAAGTTTACTAAAACACTAAAATGATGACGTTTTAATCCGAATCCTAATTTTTACACAAAATCTTAAGTAAATGAGGATAAAATATCCAAAAAAATTTCCATAAAAATACAAACTCAAAAAAGAAAAAAAAGCTAAAACTAGCAAAAAAGAAAAGAAAACACTCTCACAAAAAAAGAAACCTAGACCTTCCATCCGTGGCCGCTGCCCCATCATCCCCATTGTCGATGAGGCATCGGCGACGGGTGACGACCCTTGCCGATTAGAGAACCAGGGTTTCTCCCAAATTGACATCACCTTGATGAAGGCTGGCGACCCCATTGACCATTGCTGATGTTTCACCAAAGATGGGGCGGCTGCCACCACAGGCTAGAATATTTAGTCAGCCAGCGCCCCACCAACAATGGGGCATGTATTTTTTTTTTCTTTTTTAAAAGATTTTAACTTTCTTAAGTTTTAATCTAATTTAATTAAAATTTAGGTTAAAAATATATTTGGACGAAAATACAAGATTAGGCCCTTATTTGAAATTTAGGTTAGAAGTGTCCTCATTTTTTTAATGAAGGGTTTAAAGTGATTATGACAATCACTTTAAACCCTTCATTAAAAAAATGAGGACACTTCTACCCTTATTTGGAATTTTTCCTTATAGCTATATATTATACTTATCAAAGAGCGGCATTCTCTTCAACCAAAAAAAAAGAAGAATGTTGTCACGACAGGAAATTACGTATCACTCCGACTATAAGATATCACATGTACTTGATCATATGCACATCATTTGATCAACGATTATTTATGTATTACAATGGGCTTCGGGGGCACTTATGGCAACAAGCTTTTGCTCCTAACCCGGGGAGTGATCCATATAGTACGGAAAAATTGCGAATCTCCTCACGATGCTATCACGCCCGTCTTCGTGCATTTCACTTGAGGAGTGAACTAAACTTGCTCTAAGGTTCTCTGTTTCTGTCTTTCCTTTTGCGTCCTTTATTAGTACAGAACCTTTTGTTATGTCTCTCCTTGAACCTGATGCGCACTACAATTACTTGGGTCACAGAACAGAACAAGCATGGTATCGAATTCAGGGCACGTAGGAATTATGGCACAAGCCAAAAGCGTAGGCTTGACAGGGAAATTCCAGGACACGTTGGGTGCGTCCCTGAGGTCATGGGACGGTTTGCGACAAAATACGAGAACATTTAGCAGTCATCTTTACAAAACAATACTTCCTAAATGAGTAAATTTGTTGTTTCCTTCCAAATAATAGCAGTCGAAGCCCGAAAATTGAAAGTTCACAGCTGAGAAATTCAAAGCATGTTAGTACCCAAAAAAGAGGAGGACATCAACATTTAACGCGAGGCCTCGGCTGAAAACAAAAACCTTTCAGCGCAAGGCATCTTCCAAATCCAAATCCACGCCTACATGGTTCTTAATGGAGGTGCCGGCGTCTAGAGGCGATTTGCACTTCTTCTGCAATTCCACGAATCTATCCACATCGAAACTGTACTTTTTTAACAGTTTCCTTTGCCGTCTGAGGAAAAGCCTCTTCATTAGGTCCTGGTAAGTAGGGTCTCTGGACGTGAAGAGGAAATATGCGTAGCCTAGTACTATGCTCGTGGCTGTAGTGAAAAATGCAATAGGTTCCATGACATCCCAGGAGAACTCCCAAAACGTTAGCCGAAAGAAAAGCCCGACCTGAAACACAGACAACCCCAGCCCCGTCCAGAGGATGCGGCGGACTTGCTTGTGTGCCAAGAGATCGATTTCTTCCTTTCTCGTCTGAAGTTGCTTGAGCTCATCCCTCAAGGGATCGTCATCAGGCATTAGAGCAATGGGTACAGCTCTTCTTACCAGATCCACCACCTGGTAACAATAGATGAAATACAGACGGATTAGTATCCAACACAATTGAATAGGAGGGTATAGAGATCCAGGGGCAAAAGATGAAATGAAGCTTCAAACTTTCAGTGCCACATAAATCATCCACACAAAATGGACACTCAAAAGTAGATCTGCATGTATAAGCCAAAGATACACCACTAAATCCAGACCAACCGGGACTACCACAGTGCAAAATCTATCACTGAAGATGGATATTCAAATAGAAAATTCTGCTACAAAGGTCAGAGACCAACTAAATTTAGCTTAAATTGATTAAAACCATGAATTATAGGTGATCTCCGGATTGACTGAATTTCAATGGTGAGTGGCTTCTTAAAATGGTATGGACGCATCACAGAGTTCAAATTGAATAAAGCTCAGTACACCGCTTCAACTAAGAATATAGTGAATACGACCCATTATAGTCATTGAGAGATTATCTGCTGCTTAGGCTATGCATTGAACTATTCCCACTCATTTATTAGTAGATAATAAACAAACTAGATAGTATGCAGCCTTCACTATTCTTTACATTCAAAACAAGTTTCCACTGGAAAGCATGAGGATTGTTTCTCATCGCAAGTCAAAGTACATCCATCTTGAATTAGCGAATACATGCCAAGGAGTAAAATGGTAATGGCAAAACCGAAAAGGAAAAATCCTCAACACAGTTCTGTCGACATACCTACACACACATTTCTCCATCTTCTAAGGTTTGATGCAAGTAACTATGTTAGATCTTTTCCTTTACTCTTGAAATTGGATTACTGTAGTTAACTGCAAAATGTCAAAGAAAGGTAGATCTCTCTCTCTCTCTCTCTCTCTCTCTCTCTCTCTCTCTCTCTCTCTCTCTCTCTCTCTCTCTCCCTCTGGGTGTAAGCAGACCAAGGCAAACATTGTAATACTTGATGAACATGTGGATAGAAATAGCCAACGGCACATATAAAAGGCAAAAAAGCATTGATAACAGACGATAAGATGAGTGAAGTTGCTTTAAGAGGATCATAAGCATGACAGAATCGGGATACTTGAAAAAACCGGAGACTGGAGTTCAAGATTTCCATCGGTCAAAAAGATCAGTAGAAGGAATATCCAAAGACTTCAAATTGATACCCTAGGCTCTGATGCAGTTCAAGATCTCAGCTGATAAGATGACTGAAGTTGCTTTAAGAGGATCATAAACACAAAGGAATCGGGATACTCGAAAAAAACCGGAGCCTGGAGTTCAAGATTTCCCATCAGCCAAAACGATCAGGAGAAGGAATATCCAAAGCCTTCAAATTGATACCCCAAGCTCTGATGGAGTGCTCAACTGATTAGTGGGGGTCAACAAGCACATTCCGACATACTTCTTAACACTCAAAAGATTTGAAAGCCTAGAGAGATGGTCTTATGCACATTGTATAAGACCAGATAAGGCAGCTTGAGACCTCTAGGATATTCTTGAGATCACCATGATAGAGCTACCCCCGTAAGAGAAAACGGCAATGGAAATGATAGGACTCTGTTATACCAGTCAAAGAGCAACATTTTGGCATCGCACGTATTGTAAACAGAGTAGCCTAGATCCAGCAACAGCAAGTTCAATGATATCATCAGCGTAGCTAAGACATATATGAATCCCTAAGATCAAGGTTACCTTATCAGGGTGAAGATAGACCTTGTCCCGGAAGAGAAGGATGACCCCGGCTTGGTCGAGGACCTGGGCGAAGGCCACGGCCTCGTCCCGGGATTTGGCGACCCCGATGCTCCGGCACGCCTCGAGCAGCTCCTCGTGCGCGATCACCTCCTTCTCCTCCATCCCGAGCTTCTTCTTCAGGGCCTCCACGTTCACCAGCCGCATCAGACTCTTGGCCTCCGCGAACGATATGGGATCCTTGTCTCCAGCCGAAGAAGACGGCGGCGGCGGCGACGACGACGAAGCCCCCCCTCCGCTCCTCGCGGGCTCGACGCACAGCGCCCTGCTCAGCAAACGGAAAACCGGCGGCCTCGGCCTCCTCGGCTGCGGCTGCGGCGGCGGCGGCGGCGGCACGGCGGAGCAAATGCGGTGGCCCCCGCCGTAGCTGGACCCGGGCGCCGCCGCGCCCAGGTCGTTCAGCCTCGGCCGATTACAGGACAGCCATCTCCTCCACATCTTCTCGCGGGCACGAACGACCGCCGCCCTCAGGTGCTCGACGAAATGCTCCGGCGAAAACTCTCCCCGTCTCTTCCCTTCCCTTCTTTCCTTAGTGGCGTCCGTCCATCACCGAGGCGGGGGGGCTCTCGTGGGCTGCCCGCGTCGTCGATCTCGCCGCGCGCCCCCCTCGTCAGATCCACTTCCCTTTGGTCGCGCGATGCGGGAGCGCTTGGACGCGTTCGCAGCTTCTCGATCGATATGGGTAAATCTGGTCAGCTCCGAGCGGCCTCCGTTTGCATTTATAGCTTCGATGCCGATCTGCGTTGGGTTTTGAAGTTGTCTGGGATACTAATCTTCTCTTATTGTTCGACGGTTAAGTTCGGCATTAGCGCGGGCGGGGCGGCTCGATCTCGGCCGTTAGATCGCGTGGATCGGTTGATCGGAGCCGTTAATTTTTGTGCGCGCGTATCGGAGCGGGCTTGAGAGGTTCATGCTTAGTCCTATTTTATTAAATCTTACTGTTTCTTCGTCAATTTAATGTAGTAAAATTATTGATTTCTTTCTCACAATTAAGACACCATTTTTTTTGGGAGCGATTTGCAAAATATTTTCCAAAAATAATTATTCGCATTGCTTACAAAAACAAATAAATAAGAAATGTTTTCATCATCGACAAAAATATTTACTTTCAGTTGACTAATTATTTTGAAATATTCGGATTATTATTCTTTTAAAAATATTTTTAAAATTATTTATTTCTCGTAAAATAAATGAATCCGAAACATCTAATATTTTTTTGGTCAAATTTTTTAGCGGGAGCCTCGCTTTGTATTTTTTTGCTTTTTAGCTTTGTTCTTGAATCTCGAAGGAGGTGGAAATTTTGCATTTGCAGAAGCGAGAAAAGTCAGCAGAAAGGTGAGGCGTGGGCACCGTACTTCGACGCGGTTGGTACGTAATGAATTTGGAGTCGGCAGGAAAGGGACGGAACCGACCACGACCGTGGAATTCGTGGGGCCCACCCGAACTTATCTCCACCCCTGCTGCCACGTCAAGTTAATCGATGCGGTTCTTCAGTTCTTTAATTTTTATTATCGTGCTTGAACTTTAACTCAAAATATAATATTATTTTTAAAATTTTAATTTATTTAATATAACTTTTAAAATTTTGATATAAATTCAATTTAATTTCCAAATTATCTTGAAAGACCACTTATAATAATTCAAGTACTAAATTAAATATTTACTAAAAATTTAGATATCACATTAAATAAATTAAAGATTCAAGGATCACGTTACACATTGAATTAAAATTCAAGGATCACATTGAATAAATTAAGAATTCGGAAAACACATTATACATCGGGGCAAATTTCAAGACAAATTATGTAATTATCCCTCAATTATTGAGTGTCTAGTATTTGTAAAGTTTTTTAAATCTTTTATTTTGAGATTATTACCTTATCTTTCATCGGAAAATACCGATAATTAAATTGAGAAGGTAAAAAAATCATCGTAACTTGAAAAATGCACAACAAATGAAACTTTATTCGCGAGTGTATTTAAGACGCCTTACTAATCATAATTTTTTATTAATAAATATTTTTATTTTTTTAAATATAATTATTTTCATAGCACAATGAGGATAATGTATTACATATTGGAAGCTTTTCCTTAACGGGGAATTAACAAAATACAACTAGTGCGGGCCAGCAACTCAGACCGACGTGTCCATTTTTAACGATAGCTCCGACGAATATGCAACTTTTTCCTTTTCTTTACCTCTTTATTTTTCCATCATTTTACTCAAAAGACTTTTTCTTTTTTCTCCTTTCTTTTCATTTGTTTTTGCTAAAGCTTTATATATATTATTTCTTTTCATTTGTTCGATAGAAAACATCGCGTTGTTCAATTGTAATTTCCTGATCGCCTCTTCTTTCTAATTCGATTTTTTATTTGAATGAAATACTTGATAATAGTTCTCTTGAATTACATATTTGATGAAATCGTTACATTTTGTTCCTTTGAAAAGTAAGGCTAGGCTAAAAGAAAGCCAGCCCGTTTTGATCTTACTGCCAAATTGTTATGGATATTGTTATTGCACATTGATCATTGAATATAATGTAATTAGGGTTCATCCGATGTCATATTTTCAATACTAGAATCGCTGCCATTTAGTTTAAACTGAAAAACGAAGAGCGTTTTGAAATATAATATTTTAAAAATAATGAATAATTGCGAATATTGCACTTTGGCCCCAAAATAATAATAATAATAATAATAATAAAGGAAAGTCATCCTTATAATTATTCATTCTAACTCGATGCATAAGGTTGAATCTGATTTTCATTGATAGTTAAAGAGAAACCAGTTTCTCATTACGATCGCCTTCAAGCAAAAGAATCAATTCTTTTATTGAATTTTATTAACACGTGTCTTGTGGATGCGTATTAAGCAACCAATTAAGGATATTGCACATTTTAATATATCGCGTTTTCTTTTGTTGTGTTGGAATAAAGAGAATTATTCCAAATTAACATTTTTCCCTGGTGACAGGGGCACGGGGCCCTTTGACACATTAAAATGTGTCATCCCGTCTCATACACATTAGAAAACATGCTTGAAAAATATCATGAAACACTTGTTAACACAATCTTTTTTCAATAGAATAAAATTTTTAAAAGGAACCTCAAGAAAGTCGTGTAATTTTTTTTAGTGTCTAGGTCAGTTTCCGAGCACCAAAAGCTCAAGAAACTCAAGAATCAATTTTTATTTATTTATTTATTCAGATAAGATAATAAAAGTAGAGCACCCCAATTCTACTTTTTGCTGTGGCAGATATGGAATCGGATCATCCTTTTTCTTTACTTCCTCACCTTCTTTTCACACTATAAAATAATAGCCTGTGCCATGCACGTACAAAGTCCAGCCCCTTGCAATGTTTCTCAAGCTCTATGCAGAAATTTTGGTCAATAAAATTAGGATGAAAGTGTCTGTTTAGTGTTTACTGCAATACAGTTGTCATGTGATAGACTCATTCAAAAGTTTGTGTTTGTTTCGCAGAGAATGAATGCCGTGGTTAATATTTTTCAGAAAATGATTGTTCGAATCACTTATAAAAATAAATAAATAAAAAAATATTTTCATCGTTCATGAAAATGTCAAAAAACAAATTTTGATGAATATGAAAATAATTTTAAATAAGTAATTATTTTAAACAATACGAACAATCGATTTTGGAAAATAGGAACGTATTATGCATGACCTGTTGGATCCTCGGCCCGTGAATGGATTGGCGTAGGCTTGATTTCTTTTCTTTTTCTTTTTTTTTCGATCTCAAAGGTGGATGGTCCAAAACCAATGATCCAATGATTGTTGGACAAAAATAATTCCCTCTACGAATTGGCCCGTACCCTTCTAGTTCTTTGCCATTTATCAATATTTACTCTAACACACCACTTCCTCTTGCTCATGCTCTCTAATTATTTCCTTTTCTCCTTGCAACGATTTAATTATATTCAAAATGAGAACAACAACAACAATCGTTTCCAATTATCTCAACTCAATCCGGACTTCAGCTTACAAAAATCGTTCGAGTCTTCAGTGAGTTTCGCGACAGTAGTGTTTACACGCTAACTCCACTTAGGCAACAAGCACGAATTGACAACGACGAGACACAACAATACAAGAATTAGGAGAATCATTGGGTCCAACGCCACAAGCTAGTCCTGGCCAAAACGCTACCTCTCATGAAACCCTTACCCCCGAAGAAAACCCCCAAACAACTGCGATGAAAGCTTCGCAAAGAAGAATTTCTAGTGTCAGGAGGACATTCCGGCTCGGGATCAATGCCAATGTTGTTAAGGATGTTGTTTGGAAGATATGTGGTGCCAAATTATCCTGCGATCCACTAGTGAGATTGACCACTTGAAGAGGCACCAAGATAAACACGATGCAGAGATGTCCGCGATCCAGGGAAGCTCTTCAATTATAACGATACATGCTGGAAGTTCGTTTAAGTACGACAAGACGTGGAATCGGTAGGAGCTTGCAGTTTATTAGCTTATCATGGACCAACCCTTTGGCTTCGTAGAAGATCCCCACTTTTTCTACTATGTGCAAGCCGCTCTATAACCACAATTTAGACGGCCCAATTCCCTAAAAAAATCCTCAACTTTAGCCTTTGTCCCAATTATATCCCAATTTTTTTTATCTCATAAAAAACCTCAAACTTTTACTTTTGTCTCAAATCTACCTAGTTAACTTTTCGTCTAATTTTTTAATATTATTTTTTTGAATTTTTTTATTTTTTTTCTTTTCTTTTTCCTTTCCTTTTCCTTTTTTTTTTCACTTTCAACCTCCGGGTGGTCGCCGGTCTGGCGACTGGCCAGAGGCGGGGGCCGATCTGGCAAGGCTCGGCCCCGCCGGTGATTGGCGAGGCCAAGCCTCGCCAGCGGCTGGGGGGGTCGACCTCACCGGCCCCAGCCTCCGGCCGGTCACCGGACCGGCGACCGGCCGGAGGTTGAAGGCGAAACAAAAAAAAAAGAAAAGGAAAGGAAAAAGAAAAAAATAAAAAATAAAAAATAAAAAAATTCGAAAAGATAAAAAAATAATATTAAAAAATTGGATGAAAAGTTAACTTGGTAGATTTGGAACAAAAGTAAAAGTTTGGGATTTTTTATGAGACAAAAAAAAATTTGAAATATAATTGGGACAAAGGCTAAAGTTGAGAGTATTTTAGGGAATTGGGCCCAATTTAGACCCATTTTACGGACAAGATGCATAAGAAAACTGGTGGCGTTGCTATACCAAGGGAAAGTGGCAGCGCTGATAACTTCCCGTCTCTTTGACTTCCGATTTTGGACCAACCCTATGAATTATGCGCACTATGGACTAGTGTCAACGGCCATTGGGTCAATGAGGATTGGGAATTACGTCACCAAATTTTGACGTTTAAGAAGTTCATATTTATGCATGATTCCTACGATATGGTTGCTGAAATAATGAGAGCCATCAATGAGTTTGACATCTCTTATAAAATTTTTAACATTACTTTAGATAATGCCAACGGGAACGCCCCTTTGATTCGGGTGTTTCGATAGCTAAATTCTATGTGCAATGGGATTTGCTTCTGTGTAAAGGGTGTGCTAATAGCATTAACTTGTGCGTGTGAGACGGTCTTCGCCAGTTTTACAATTTTATGGCCACCATACGAAGGTGGGTTCAATACATTAGTTGTCGCATTGTTAAGGTATTTGAGGTGAGTCTAGGGTTTCCAAGTGAGTGGGATGGGCATGGAAGAGTATCAAGGGTATTTTGTTAGGAAAAGTGCAAAAAAAGTCCTAAACCTTTTGCATTAGTGCCAATTTAGTCCTAAACCTTTTGTATTAGTGCCAATTTAGTCTTAAACCTTTTTTTGGTGCCAATTAAGTCCTAAACCTTTTAAATTGGTGCTAATTCAGTCTTAAACCTTTTGCATTAGTGCCAATTTAGTCCTAAACCTTTTTTTGGTGCCAATTAAGTCCTAAACCTTTTAAATTGGTGCTAATTCAGTCTTAAACCTTTTGTTTTTGTGCCAATTTAGTCCTTCCAGTCAATTTTGATCGGAATTTGCCGACGTAGAGGCCTACCGGCCGGCCGTCGATCACCGGCCGGCGGCCGATCACCGGCGCCAACGTGGACAACATTAATAATATTCTAATATATTTTTTGAATTTTTATTTTTTCCTTTTTTTTCTTTCTTTTTCCACTTTTTTTTGTCACCCCCTCCTTCCTCTGGCCGGTCTGGCATCCAGCCAGAGGCCATAGGCCGGCGAGCTTGACCTCGTAGGCCACTGGCAAGGGTAGTGACCTCGCCCGCTGAGGGCAAGCCTCGCCTTGGTCAGGCGAGGCTCGACCTCTAGCCTCTGGCCAGTCACCGGATCGGCGACCGATTAGAGGAAGGAGGGGGGAACAAAAAAAAGTGAAAAAAAAAGATAAAAAGGAAAAAAATAAAAATTCAAAAAAATATTAAAATATTATTAAAGTTGTCCATGTCGACGCCATTGATCGGCCGCCAGTCAGCAGGCGTCCAAGTCTGCAAATTTCGGTCAAAATTGACCGGAAGGACTAAATTGACACAAAAATAAAAGGTTTAAAATTGAATTAACATCAATTTAAAAGGTTTATGACTAAATTGGCACTAATTTAAAAGGTTTAGGACTGAATTGTCACAAATATAAAAGGTTTAGGACTGAATTAACACCAAAAAAAGGTTTAAGACTAAATTTGCACTAATGCAAAATGTTTCGGACTTTTTTGGCACTTTTCCCGTATTTTGTTGTAAGATGCAAAGTGTTGAAGGAAATTTTTGCCGACCCCCCTTTTGACTAATGTGAGTTACGTACATAAACATCTTCCAATAGAAAAACAACCATTTTTGAAGATGGAGGATGCAAAGATGGATAGTGGCGAAATCTCATGATGGTTTTTGGTATTTTTCCTTTATTAGACATACTTTATAAGGACAGTTTCAATTTTTAAATAACTAATTGCAAATTTTTACAATGAAAAGTTACGGTATTAAAAGCTGTAACACCTCTTCATGTGACTATTACTGTAAAAACAATACTCTTATACCACTCAATACTCGTTAATGAAACCTCAATTTGGTACATTAAACTCCATTATTGCATTGTTTGTGATAGTCACGATAGTCTAATCCCTACAATAGATTCTCCATTAACGTCCATGATGGTGCTAAAGTTGATTGGTTATGTGTAGAAAAAAAGACTCGAGGGGATGGAAGCTCTGGAAAGTCGTGCGCAGTTGCCAAAGATGAACGAATGATGGTAGACATGTCAATCGCATTCATAGACTTGTTATTAAGTCTATCCTTAATTCCATGCGAGGGTAAAGTGAAAAGTAGGGCCCTGAAATGGGCTGGGCAAATCGGGTTGGGTTGAAAATGATACGGCCATATTGACCCATTTATGTGCGGTATAAATGGACCCAAATTGACTTTGGCGGTAAAAAAATGACTTAGATTGACCTGGATCATTAAAGCATGCGATTAAAATGTGTTGTCACCGCACATTCATACTTTTTAAATTCTTTATAAGCATTTCGATCTTTAGGTTTTTTTTTTTTAACGTTTTTTCATTTGTTTACTAACATATTTTTATTTAGTTTATTTATTTTCTTAATTTGATAATTTTTTAATTAAAGTAACATATTCACATAAAAAGCTTAAAATAAGTTAAATGTATTGGTATGAATATGGATGTGTTTTAACAATATAGGCCGGGTCGGGTTTGGGTCGCTAAAATTGTATTGCATAAAAATAGGTCAATAAGAAATAAACGAATCGATTTAGGTTGGACTATTTTCGATCCGATCCAAATCAGATCAAACCTACTCATTTGATGGGCCTAAATAGAAGATCGGTTTTGACATCACATGATTGGTTTTTGAGACATGAGGGGCTTTATTATAATGAACCTATTAAACATTGGGTGGGGATATAGTGATTTTCGCATTCAAGGAAAAGAAAATGAAAAACAAAAACCTCGAATTGCTCAATGTGAACAAAGTACCGATTCGATTTAAGGATGAAGAGAAATGCTATATGGCTCGGTTTGTTTCGCGGAGCATAATCATCTGGAAAATTATTTTCTAAAAAATCCTGACTTGTAATTATATTGCATATAAAAATGGACGAAAAATATTTAGATAAAAATTGCCATGATTAATGATATGATAAAAAAAAATTGTCATGATTAATGAAAATATTTTTTTTGTTAATTAATTATTTTAAATAATAAAAATAATTATTTTTAAGAAAATATTTTTTAAATTATTTATTTTTTGCACAGCAAACGGAGCTTTGTATAAGCTCAAGCCATTTCTTAAGGGGGCAAAAGCTCGTCCGGCAGGCGCTAGAGCTAGAGAGAGAGAGAGAGAGAGAGAGAGAGAGAGAGAGAGGGACGGCGACGAGATCGATCGGCCGCCTTTGGTGGCGGCGACGCGCGGCGAGAGAGCGGGGGCGGGCGGTGAAGCTGCGAGCCAGTTGAATTGGATTCGCTCAAGCTCGACCCGTGTGTACTGCTGCAGCCTCAATCACCATCGCAAAACCGCATCCAAAGCGAAAGAAGCTCTCGAAATCTCGGCGTCTGCGACAGAGGAGGGGGAGGAGGAAGAAGAAGAAGAAGAAGAAGAAGAAGAAGAAGCGGAAAAACCGGAGAAGGGAGGAGGCGGCGCGCCGAGATGGGGAGGCCAAAAGGAGATGGAGCCCGAGCCAAGGCGCGCCCTTCGAGCAGCAGGTAGCCCCGCGAGAGATACCCACCCGGTGCTAATCTTTTGCGCCTAATTGACATGTGGTTTCCGGTTGAATTCGATTGTCGTCGCTTTCTGGCAGCCTTGCAGCTTCGCTTTTGCCGGCCGGCTCGACGGCAACGGCGGGTTTCGGCGGATATCTTGGAAGCTCCCGGCTCGATTCTTCGCTTGGCGGCGGCGGTGGCGAGGACGCTGCTTGCGTTCGTGTTTATTCTGTCTTTCGCCTGCCCTTTTAAGTGAATTTGTCTTCTTTATGATGCGGCATAGGTTGTCATCGTTGTTGTATGGTAGAGTTATGGGTTGAATCATTTTGCTAAGTGTATGCGATGCTTGTTGGGAGCTCATAGAGTGTCCGGTTAGTGCGGCGAATTAGCCGTGTGGGGGCACTGTCCTTATGGTAATGTGGCGAACTTAATGCAGAGCATCGATGGTGAATTGGTGCAGCACTTGAAGAGGCTTGGCAGAAAGGATCCCACCACCAAGGTGCTGTACTTTGAACATGCTGTTGTTGCAAAAATTTAAATGTTATCGCAAGCTGTGTTGCTCTAAGATGAGAATAAAACGACCTTTTCATTTTCTTTCTTTTTCCATATATATGGTATGGTATAGTTTACTTATAGTTTGGTTGACAATTTTCGAGACTTACTTGGTAACTCACAGCTTTTGGGTTCTGGTTATTTCTTTTAAGATTTAAGCAAAAAGGCCTCAATTCATCCGGGTGGGCTTTACTGTATTTAGTCGGTGACTGTACAAATTATTTCCAGTAGTAAGAATTTGGCTCAGTTTTGTTGGTGAGCTAGTTCTTTCACATGGTTGTGCTTTGCACTACTTATGAAAGATGGGGTGGGGATGGGGGGAATGATTGATTAATTTTCTCTAACTGATGCAGTGCAACTATCGGTCTTCTTTTCTTCCGCATTCTACTAGTGTAACTTCACTTCATTTTAAAACTCCAGAGTGTCACAGCCTCACTCGGAAGAAGTGAAGTTTCAAGGGCTCTAGGAAAAATCTGTGGCATGAAATTTGTTGCTAAAAAGGATGCTTATAAAGCTGTGAAGTAATTTCTTTGAATTTACAGCGAGTTGATTTTTTCTTTTGGTTGGATTGGATCTTAGAATAATATACAGGATTATATATATCTAACATTAAGCTATGACGGGTTTGACCTTATATAGGACTATGTATTATTGGACCCGCTGGTGCATGTGCATTCTTGATATAGTAGGTTGAATGGTGGGCCGGTGGTAGTGTTGCCCTATCTGAGGATGGGTATTAGTTGGTTACAGGCCTTTCTACACCAATATAAGGAAGGATCGGTAATAGCTAGGTCATGGAGACCAACTCATTCACAGATCCCTCCCTTCTGGCTTCTATTTTGTTGTCAATCTTCTCCAGTGAACAAGCTGCTAGGATATCTAGTGTAGAATGAGTGCATTAGAGTACACGATGGGTGAGAAGAAGCAGGGTAGGATATGTTGGTTGTCTATCATTTTGTTTGTGTTTAGTTTACTTAAAACATGGTCTCCTACTGCTTGAGTGATTATTTGGTGCACTTAGGTTTGTGTTGCATGAAGACATTCAATGTGTGTTAATGTGGCACTAGAATATTGGTCTCAACATGCTGCCATCATTCTTCTGTTCATCCATTGCGCATTGTTTATTTGTTTTGGGATTTTCAGTTAATCTTAGATTCTGAATGACGAGCATTCAGTAGCTCTATCTCTCCATGATGTTGTAGGGTTAGAGATTTGAGTTTTCATACATAAGAGGCTGAAGTGCAGTGGCAGTGTGGCACTGTTTATAAATTGGTCATAAATGGTGCTCCATGCTCGGCGATCACTATGCAATTCTATTTATGATCAATGGATAGCAATGATTTAGATCATGTACACTTTTGGTGCTTGCTATGATTTTGATTGGTGATTGACAGCCCTATACCAGTTCTTAGAGAAGATAAACCTCTATAGTATCTCTTACTCTTTGTATTTTCTTCAACAGCTTAAAGCACTGGGATCTTTCTCTGTCCTGCTGAAGGGGAGGTCGAAGGAGGATATAATACCAGTAATGCCACAATGGGTAAGGTCCATTTATGTGTCGTTATAACACATCCTTTTCGACGTTGTCTGCATTTTCTGTTTCTCTTTTGATCAAAAGCACTTGTGAATGCTAGGACATAAAATTAAGCCAGTGGTCATGGTTTTTAGAGTTTGTTAGAGTTGGAAAGGAATAGAGTGGAGTGAAAGTTGCATGTCAATGGAGGTTAATGGCATTATGGAACTATTTATCTTTGGCATTGGAATGCTGTATTCTAACTTATGAGAATTCAACCACAAAAAAAAAAACTTTCGAGAAGAATAGTAGTAGGAGTGATGTTAAAAGGCAGAAATATTGCATGTATTCAGATCCTTTCCTTCTATCTATATGCTTAGAATTTGATATTTATTGATGTGGCTCAAGGGAAAATGGAGTCACCGGTATATTTAAAAGATAAAGGCGCACCATGACACACACCTCTTCTTGTTTCATCCATCTCTGCTGGATGGTTTGCACTAAAGATACTAAATGGTCTTTTTGCTAGGTATTCGAAGATTCAATTTCCACAAACTTCTTGCATGTCCATTTCTTCAGTTGTAACTTAAATTGCTTATTGCTCATATCTCCTTGTTGGCAATAAAAGCTGAAAGCATGGGTAATTGTTAGTACTGGAGCTTTTTGCAAACATGATGATCAGGCTTTGCCTAAACTTTGGGCTCACTTGATAAAACCGAAAAATAAGTGCTGAAGATTAGGTATAATATTAAGTGCGAAGTCTCCAATTGATGAAAATAAAATGTTAGTTTTAATGATAGATGAAGATTACATAATAAATTTTATTTAGTTTTATACCAAACATGGAATAGTGACCATTATTGAAACGTTTTTGACAATATAATATGCAAGATTTTAATTTCCATCAAATATTTTATTACTAAGCTTGGCTAAGCAAGCCCTTCCTTACCTCATTAAGTGATTTTTGACTTAAAAATCAATTAAGTTGTGTGTATTTGGTGAATATGAGTTGCGGAAAAGTTTAATTTTCTGCACTTAATGTGGTTGTCAAACACTTCCTTGCTTTTTAGGCGGGAAAACTAATTTAGAAGGATGTTATGCAGCTTTAGAGGACAACTTGTGTTACTTTTTTGTCTATGGTTCTTTTTGTTTTCTTCTTTCTTTGCTTGAGGAGAGTGGAGTGAGAAGACTGAAGTTCAAGTAAATGTTTCAGCTAGGTGGTGGTGGTGTTGGTAATTATGATGTTTAAGGATAAGGATATTTTCTTCTTTAGGTCATTAAGTGTTAAGTTAATGATTATTTGTTGTTTTCCATGTTGAAGTCTTCTGACCGACGTCATAGTTCATTATTAGGGTTCTGTCGCTTTTGTAGGCATTTGAGTACAAGAGGCTGTTGCTGGATTACAATAGAGAAGTTCGCCGAGCCACGCATGAAACAATGTCCGTTCTTGTTGTCTCTATCGGGTAAGTTTGCTCATCTTTTATGCTGACTAATTGGGCTTTTCTGCTTGCTGAAGCAGTTTGCCATTCTGATTTCTAGATCGATTTGTTTGCTATTGCTTTTATATCTTTAGGATACAACTTTTGGCATATAATCTTGCATGTTATTTTGGTGTTATCTGTTTGGTTTCTATATTCTATATGGATGCGTGGCTTTATCTTTATTAAGCTGTTGAGAGTGAATCAGCAAGTGCCTTTTAGTTGCTTATTATGAGAGGTGTGCAAAAAATCCAGTGAACTGAAACCCTGATGGAACAGGAAATTTTCAGTCATTGTGTAGTACTATTTGATTTTTGGGCTTACTTGATATTCTTTTTCTTTCGGGACAGTGTGGTTGTCTGGTCAAAATGTATAAAACCCTGAAACCTAATGTGAACTGAACAAACAGCTGATAGTAGTATTTTATAGTTATTTCCGTTACCATTTTGAGTCCGAGTGAAGATGACGCCGAACACCTTTTCCTTATCACCCTCGTTTACGTCTTTCCAAAGCAAAATGAACTCTCCTTTATGAGTTCACTGCTGAAGAAACCATCACAACTTCTGTATCTCTCAACTTCATTCGAATTCTTCTCTCACGATTAAATGCATTTTCTCCCAAACTTACATGGACCCTAACCTGATTGCTTGACGGCAAAATAAGATTGGCGAGCTCGGTTGAGTTTTAAGTATCGTCAGGAACACATTAACATTTAAAAATCCTTGTTCAACTTCTAATTGTCCAGGTCCAAGCTCTGCTGGAATTATCTTCAGATGCTTCTCTCACATAACTGTGAGTTTGTTTCGTGAAAGTTGAAAAATTTCTAACCTCAAGTGGTCGGAAGAACTCAATGAGGATAAGGTAGACAGGTTTAGGTTTAGCCATTGAATACCATTCGAGTTTAATTAGTTCTGTTCAGATCTTCATAATTCAGTCGGATATTCTTACTAAGTTTCGCCTCTAGTGACTCTTTAAATCATGCGCATTCGAGCTTAGAAGCCAAGAGCAAAGGACTCTATCCAATCTTTCAATACTGATTTGAAGAAATAATTCCTATCCAAAATTTTAATTTCTGATGCAGTTTTAGTGTGAAACCAAATGGGACTGAACTGTAGACGTCCGTACTCATTACATCTAAAGCTTTGCAATTGCTATGATCTGCTTGCCAAAAAAGGGAAATAACACATCTCTTTCTGTCATTTATTCGTCAAGAATGTTTTCTGTTAACCATTGTAGGCAGATATCATTTTTCTTTGTTGGAATCACGTGCAGAGTTGCAGCACCCTAAAATTCAAATAATAGTGTTTTTCTCCACTGTATTGGTAGCTATCTGCACCTGAGCCACTTTCATAAGTTGTAGATTGTTATGTAGCATCTTGAGATCACCATTTGTTATGCTAAAATCACCTTGGACGATGATCAGGAAAGAGCTTCTATTCTGTTAGATATACTTTATTTACTCCTATCTCTACTTTTGTGACAGACAATCAGCAAACATTCTCCTACTTGATGTGCTCATCAAACGTGCATGTTTTCATTCAAATGAGGAATATTAAGTGCATGGAGTAAAATCCTCCTTATTGTAGACCTATAGAATGTCCCCCTAGTTCAAGTGACATCATATTGACTTAAAAACTTCATGTGTACTACTTCAGAATGATTTGGAGAAATGCTCAGTGAATGCTTGTTATTTGTATTTACTTTTCTAGACTACGAATAACATGTGGAAGTTCTGATTGCTTTCAAATCTTTTGTCAACCTTTTATTAAGTTAATTATTTATCTTATATCCTTCTGGTGTCTAATAAACCATTGATAATTCAAGAAAAGAAAATATCTTCTTGTCTTTATTTGGGAGATCGGTATAAATGTTGGAACTAGAGGGGGTTTGTTTGATTAAACTAGCTTTTTATGGATCTTGGTGATGCTATTTTATTTGGTCCCACAACCATCTTAGAGAAGCTTTCATGAGATGTGTGTTTTTTTATGAGTTGCTGTAGGTCTTCCTTGCTATATATGAAGGATTAAAGGGAAGAATCCATCACTCAACCTAACTATTACTCTATTCTTTTCCAATAGAATTATGATCTTTAATAATTATCTTTTGTGGATTTGTGCTCTAGTTCTTGACTGGTCATTCTTCAAGATTGATTTGGCAAAATTTCCTACATGTGCTTGCCTTGCTTTTGTGGGAAATTGTCGAAAGCATTCTTAATAATTTGTTCATATCTTCAGGCGAGATTTGGCTCCGCATTTGAAGTCTCTGATGGGACCTTGGTGGTTCTCTCAATTTGATCCAGTTTTTGAGGTTTCCCAATCTTCTAAGCGGTCATTTCAGGTGCATTGGTTTCTTATATTGGTTAGATACCTTTTGAATTGTGTTGGATGGAGGTCTTTGTATTTCCTACCCAACATGGATGCCTCAATGGTTACATTTACAAAACTTTGTATGGGTCTGGGGTTTTGCACCCCACACGATGTTTGCCTAGAGTGGGTACTCCATGTGTCATCGAACAGGGATAAGGACAGGATATGCCGCTTGTCAATAAAGCATTTTATAAGAGATAAGCTTTAGTGGGTTTTTGATTTCAGTCCTAGGCTCCCATTAAATATTGAAGCATTCATCTGGGTCCTTAACTGGGTAATTTTGTAAAGGAACAGTTATTAGTTATTTTGCTTTGAAATTTCTGGTAAGGTGCTACATTGACAATTATTTATCAAATAAACCACTAGTAGCCCAACTTACTTTTTACGAATTGAAAACTTAAATTAGGCGAAAGAATGTACAATATTATTTTTTATATTCTATAGTAAGCCAGTGTCTTTTGATCGAGTATGCGGAGGGTTTGATTTGTTAGCCAATTTTAGAGACCTATAATCAGCAGTACCCAATGGGATACTGTACACCAATGGTTCTTGGATATAAACCAGGCAAGTATATCTTAAATCAGCCGGTAATAAATCAGGACATGTCAGTTGAATCGTCAAAGTTCGAAGCAGGCTTCTTCAAAGGCGTCGTCCATGATAGCTAGTGATGAACAATGATGGTAAACAGCTAAGCCTTACTATCCCGCGTGGAATTGGTTCTGTGCAATCGTTAACCAACAATTTTGTCATTGTATATTTCTTGGTCCAGGACACAGATTAAATTATAAACATCACATAGTGAGTTTGTCGCATTACCTTGAAAGCAGTATTAGAAAATTAAATTTCAAAATGGAATTGATGACATCATCGCAGCATTCTAATCACGACAACAAGGAAATCGAGTATGTTCTAGACTCTTGTAAAATCTTTAAACTCTAGCATGTACTTGCAAATTCTAATCTTTTCTGATGTAGAGGATTTTAAACTATGCAAATGGAAGAAGTTCATAAAGCCAGCTAACGTTCTGGAGGATGATGAATATTACCTAATCACTCTATACGGAACAAGTGTGTTCTAATTGAAGACATAAAGAAAATAATGTGAACTTTTAGCGGGTCAATGCGGTTTCTGTGCATCCAGCCTTTACTAGATGATTTCGTCTGATGTCGTGTATTGATAGAATTCCACCCGAATACTTAAAGCTAATGCAATAAATCTTTTCAATGTTGATATTTTAAGTTGATAAACACTCATAGCATGAGCTCATAGGTAACAACAGAAACCTCCTCAGGCAGGAGTTTTAGTACGGTGTGCATTGTTGTTTCATGGGTTTCAATTGGTTTCATCCCAGTGTGAACTTAAGTCTCATCAATTTCCATTTGATGTTTACATAATATGAAACATGAACCTCTGTTGCAAACATTGGTGGGTCATTACACTTGGTGAAAATGGTTCATCAAAGTTTCATCACTGGTGTTGATAAAGTCGAGATTGCCTTTTTTGGGGGAGTTCCTCCATTGATCTATCTTCTGGGATGACTTTCATGTGCAAGCCTGCAAGGACTTGAATAAACCCGCTGAGGACAAATTTCAATGTACGTTGTGGGGTGTTCTATGATGCTACAGATGTTTGGAAGGAATTTATTTTTGTTTCTAATTTTGTGATTTGCTATGAAGATATAAACTTTTGGTTGCAGATCTTTTGATGCAAAAATATTTGACCAAGTGTTGGAAAATCTAGCAAGCATTCTTGTGTCCGCTGTAATAGTTGGATGTTAAGTGTCTGCTTTCTTTGAATAACAGGCAGCCTTTCCTTCCAAGGAAAAGAGATTAGATGCTTTAGCTCTATGTGCAACTGAGATGTGTATATATCTGGAAGAAAATCTAAAGCTCACAGCACAAGGCTTGTTTGATAAGGCAGCTGCTTTGGATGAAATAGAACAGATGCATCAACAGGTACCAAATTAATGACCTTTTACACTTGATTTCCGATTTTCATTGTCCCCACAGATGAATGATGAATTCCATGCAACTTTGCTAATGCTTTTCCATTCAGTAAGTTAGTGCTCATCTCATGAACAATATTAATTCTCTGGAACTATCAATTGAGGCTTAACAGTCTTGGTTTTTGAGATAAAGCAATTCTATAACTTTCAATTACCAAGAAATTTTTTGCCTCCTTTTGAATGAAGAACCTAAAATGCTGGAGCTACCCAGGGAAAGTAAAATATGTGTTTTATACTGCCGTTCTCCAATTGCTATATTGTAATATTCATTGATGATTTTCTCCGTGAGGCTTTCTACTTAAACTATATATTTTATCATTGTTGTTTGTCCTGTGTTCCTCTCTTTGCAATCATGTTAATTAATGTTGCTACATTTGCTGCTGGCTATACTGTCTTTGAGTTTTTTCCCTTGTGGAGTTCTGCTGAAGCAATATCTTTGGCTTGTGATAGTAATGTGTTGATGTCCTTATCTCTACAATAGTGATCTTGATCTTCTCTTAATCCTTTGTTGCAGGTGATTACCTCATCCTTGCTGGCACTGGCGACACTTCTTGATGTTTTCATTTCATTGCAATCTGAAAGACCTGGTTTTGAGAATATAACCACTGAACCAAAGCATGGTCCAAAAGCCAGGTCTACTGCCATGGTTTATGCAGAGAAGTTGTTTTCCTATCACAAATGTTTTCTAGACTTCCTGAAGTCTGATAGTGCTGCCATTCGATCTGCTACATATGCAGTATTGAGGAGTTTCATGAAAAATGTCCCTCATGTTTTTAATGAAGGAAATTTGAAAACTCTAGCAGCCCCAATATTGGGTGCCTTTCAGGAAAAAGATCCTTCATGTCATGCACTGATGTGGGACGTGGTGTTGATCTTTTCAAAAAGTTTCCCAGATTGTTGGAATTTTTTGAACGCTCAGAAAATCGTACTAAATCGGCTTTGGCATTTCCTCCGGAGTGGATGTTTTGGATCTCAGCAGATCTCTTATCCTGCTTTACTAGTGTTCCTAGAGACTATGCCTCATAATGTAGTTCAGGGGGAGCAATTTTTCCTTGACTTGTTCCACAACCTTTGGGCCGGAAGAAAACCTTCTGTTTCCTCTATCGAAGATCGAATTGCATTCTTTCGCGCATTTAAGGAATGTTTCCTTTGGGCATTACAGAATGCATCCAGGTGGGGTGTTTTAGTTTTTGTCTTGCATGTTTTGTATGCTGATTATCTTTCTGGTGGGAGATTAGAAATTATGTCTGGCAACATACTATATGTAAGTTCTTTTCATGTAATTGTAACAGTTTGTTTTCTCAACGATGCCAGGTATTGTGACGAAGTGAGCTCTGTTCATTGCCATCAAAGTACTCTTGTTGAGAATATTCTTGTAAAACTTTTGTGGGAAGACTTTGTGCTTGTTTTCAGTCCAAAGGTTCAGAGTGGAATCCTCACAGGGATATCTACTGAATCACCGGAAGACCAGAGTCCTGATGTTCAAAAGAATATTATGGAAAAACCATCTCTTAGATATCCTTTGTCCTATCCCCAGGACTTAGGAAAATGCATTGTAGAAATTCTTTCGGGCATCTTTCAGATAGAACATGATCTGCTTTCTGGTTTCTCTGTGGCATTTCGTGAGAGCTTTAGGGGCATATGTCAGCATTCTGAGAATGGAGGACCCGTGGAAAGTGTAGAGCGATTGATTCAGTTTCTGTTGCTAATGGAGCACCATGCTGTAAGAAAAAGTGAATACTGGCCCCTGGATTACATAGTGGGACCAACGTTAGCTGGGTCTTTTTCATCGATAGAATCACTTGTAAGTTAACTAATATGGTTGCTTACTTGTGTCTTCCTTTTCTTCTGTACCAGTAATGTACTTGCTCATCATACATGATGCTTCGTATGTCTTTGAGAATCCATATTCTTTAACTTGATATCTTTCACTTTAGGGACTTCTCCAGTGCTTTGTATTGTAGTCTTGGAAATCTGTATCCTCCTTAGTATACTTCGGAAATTGATATAGAAACAACGACTCTTGCTATAAAGGAATCTGACATTAAGATTCAATTTCTTGTGTCCTTTTGAACAGTTCTTGTTTAATTAAGTGGGCTAAAATTTCTAGACATCTTGGCTTTCTTGGTATAGTGATTTACCTTCAGCTATTGAAGACACGTGCTTTGATTTCTTTCTGAATATCACTTCAACAATTTTTTTTTCTGTTTCCTTCTTTAAGTTGATTTTTAGCTCACTCTTAGCAGGCATCGGCTTCACGAGCAGGTTTGTCATATTTAAATGCCTTTTCACTGTAGTAAGTTGGAGGCACTAGGTTGTCGAACTGTTTCTGACACCTGGTGTTTGTCATGAAACCAATGATTTCCTTGAACTTTATGACAGCCCTGTTAAATCTGTACTCATTGTTTGAATAATGTCAAATGTCAATGACATATACATTTTCTCCTTAAAAGGAGAAAGTTAAATGATTTGCGGTAATTTTTCTCCTGTTTTAGAACACAGTACATAATATTGGTCAGTTTGTGGTGCTTTTTTTAGCCATAGTTCCAATGTTGTGTTTCAACTGTTTACGTTTCTTGAACCAGGACTCACCAGATGGAATTAGATTCCTGTCAGCTGCAATTTCAACTTTTGGACCAAACAAGATGGTTAAGGTATTTCTAGTCCCAGATAAAGGGAGTTCTCTTAGTCCATTTGAAGAGCAGAGCAGGAAATTGGAGTCGGAGCATTTCATGCATATATTTGAGAAACAATTTGTGCCTTGGTGCTTGAGAGGAAGTGGCAGCTGTCGTGCTGCCCGTCTGGATTTGTTGCTTGCATTGTTTGACGACGAATGCTTATCTGAGCAGTGGAGCCTTGTTTTGTCTCACACAATTAAACTTCGAAGTGATGACCCTGAACATGCAGCCATACTATGCCCACTTCTACAGAAAGCAAGAGACAAAATAACTAAGCGGCAGTTAGCAGAATCCAAACTGCATGTAAATTCCTATGTAGAACGTTGGCGTCATGACCTTTTAGATTCATTGGCCGTTGCTGTGGCTAGTTCCTGTCCTCCCAATAGGATTCAAGAAACCGATTTTTTGCGGTATGTTTATGAGCGGGATGCTGGAACATTCTATCAATTCTTTGTATTATCTGGTTCTTTGATATGTTTTCCCATGTTATGCCACAGTAAATGACCCGCTGGCCAAATAAAAAAAACGAATAATCAGTGATCTTCTTCTTGTGGCATGATGAGTTTAGTCATCTTCTTTCTAAACGATTTTTTTCCCCTTCTTCATCTTAACCTGATAGTCCATTATCTTCTGATTTGGAATTTTTGTTGGGTGGTTATGCATTGCTACATGTGTAGGTTTATGGTCTTTTTTTACCCAAGTCTTGGCTGCAGCAGAAACCTGGGCCAATTTCTACTACCGAAGCTTCTGTTTGTGTGCTAAAGACACTGTGAAGTGATGCATTTTGCATGGTTGGCCTCAGTGTGCATGCATGTTACTTCATGGTCCAACTAAGCTGTAATTACTTACCATTGAACTATCTTATGTTATCATTTTCTGGGGATGTGCTTGTTTATTTCAGAGGATCCTGTATCCCGTGTGGTTGTTGTACGATCTCAGTTTAATGGAACTAGGTTCTGCATTTCCTCAAAAACCTAAGTTTACAATACATTTTTATGAGGAACCCTAGTTTTCATGAATGCAGAAGAAAATTAGGCTTTTCTTCTACTGTACAGTTAGCTCTGTGTCGCTGAGGGTCTTGAACGTTCCTTTGTCTCCTTGTGATTTACTTTGTTGTTTGCAGCTCTGCTCTTGGTGGCTCCTCAAAGGATGATCAGATCTCTCTTCTATCAAGGGATTCGTGTGTCCTGGTGTTCAAAGTGCTTCTAGAGAAGTTGGTTTATTTTATCCTTGGGTCCTCTTTCAAATGGGTTAGAGATGCAGGCTCAACATTGGCTTCCGGAATAGGAGATCTCATGATAGATGGGGAAAGCCATAGCGACGAGATTGACATGGCCAAATCTGCTCTTGAGGTTCTTCTGGGAAGCTTTTATTGCTTAATGACACTCAATGAGGATGAACTAGTTTCAAATATTTTAGCAGCAATTTTTATTCTTCACTGGGAAAGCCACATGGGGGAATCATTTTATGATGTGCCTGATGATAAATCACTGAATTTGAAGGCCAGATTTGAAATTGGCAAATCTTTGCATTCTTTTCTTTGCAAAATAAATAGTGATTTTTGTCAAGATCTTGGCATTCACTGTCGGGAGAAATCAAGTACAGTCTTGGTTCAATCTATCAGGTTTGCCATCTTAAAAGAACATGATCTTGACGCCAGTAAGGTCACATCATTTTGCTGTGAGTGGATACTTGAAGTTATTGAATTTTTCTGTCTGGGTCAATATGAGGAGCAAATTCTGCTTGAGCAGCTCCTTAAGAAGAGTGATCAGTGGCCTGTGTGGATCTCAGTTGACTTCGACTGTCAATGTGGTGAAAATGTTTTGACTGGTAGCAATGTAAGTAAGATATTGATGTCCTTATCCCTAGAGCTAATTGTTATGTGATTTCTGTATTCCTCACTGCTCTTGAACCGCTTTGGTTCAGACATCCTCCCTCCATCATAGCCAACTTTACTACTACCTCCTTAGCTGTCTGTTTGACCATTGTTTTATTTAAAGTTTATTTATCATCTAACTTGTGAATCTGGATTTTCTTCTTCTCTAATGGGGAAAGGAAAGTTTCATTCAGCTTTTGGTTAACTGAAATTGAAGTAGAATGAATACGTGTGGTTTACTATGCAGATTTCTGAAGGTTACAAGTTTGCTTCTCTGGTTGACAAGCTTATCTCAAAAAAAGGTGTTGATAGAGTTTTTTGTCGCAACATTTCACATGTTTCCTCACTGTCTGAAGAAACCGTGGAAGAGATTACCCATCGAGCGTGGCTTGCTGCTGAAATGTTATGCACCTGGGAATGGCCTGGGGGCAGTTCCATCACTACATTCTTACCACTGTTGAGTGCGTATGCTCAAAGTGAAGCACAGCCTCCTAGGGAAGGTTTACTAGATTCCATTTTTGACATTTTACTAGATGCTGCTCTGGTTCAAGGAGGAAGTAGCACACAGAGCTTTCCCAACTTTTATGGCACTACTGCTGATGAAGTGAAAAACATTAAAGAGCCCTTTGTGAGGGCTCTTTTGTCTTTGGTCGTGACCCTTTTCAATGATGATGTATGGAATTATGACAAAGCAAGGACCTTATTTCAAGTGCTTATCAATAAGCTTCTAATTGGTGATACTGTCAGCATAAACTGTCTTCGGATTCTTCCTTTGATAATGAGAATTCTTATCCAACCATTATGTCGGAGCCATAAAAATTTCACTGATTTAGAGTCACTAGCTTTAGAGGATGATGAGGTGCAGGAAACAATTATGGGCTGGTTACAGAGACTATTGTCATTCCCACCTCTGGTCACATGGCAAACGGACAATGGTAAGTGATTATTTTTCTGAATTTGCGACAAACTGCCTTTGGTGGTATACATGAGGCCTATGTAGTGATATCTAATGATCTTCTCTACGTGCTGAATGTCACTTCTTCTGTCTGAATCAAATATATGGTCCTGTCTAATTTTGTATGTAAATTAGTTAATATTCTAGTTATTCAACGAATTTTATAAAATGGCATGCTATAAGATATGAATTTAGAGTTATGCTGTCATTGAGCAATTATGTTCATTTTCTTCTGGGGTACACCGAACAACCCTTAAGGTGTGAGCGTTACTGATTGTACTATTGAATGAGCATCTTTCTTTTGGTTATTGATGCAGACATGGAGGAGTGGTTCCACTTGGTTGTATCTTGTTACCCAATAGGTGCATCAGACAGATCAAATGTGCCAAAAGCAGAGAGGAGGATCAGCCTCAGGGAGAAAACGCTCTTGCTTGATTTCTTTCGAAAGCAGAGAGTCAGTATTGACTTGTCAAATGCTTCGAATCATCTGCAGATGTTGCTGTCAAAGCTAATAGTCTTTTCAGTTGGTTATTGTGCCAATGACTTCAATGAAGAAGATTGGGACTTTGTATTGTCCATGACGAGGTTTTGGATTCAATCAGTTGTTGTAATGATGGAGGATGCTGTAGAGAATGTAAACGATTTGATATCTGATGACTCTTCTTCTGATAAGTTAGATCTTAGCATCATTAAGAAGCTAGAGCAAATTGTTTTAATTAGTGACCATAATCGGATAGAGACAGCCAAATCTGCACTTTTAGTATATTCTTCTTTCTCCAATTTCCAACTAGCAAAAGTTGCAGATGATCAAGATACTTCAAGAACTGAGAAATGGGAGTCCATGAAAGATAGAATAACCGGGGGTATCCTTAGGATCTTTTTATGTGCTGGTCTTGCTGAGGCCATTGCAAGTTTACACTCTCATAGGGCTGCATCTGTTGTAGCATCTTCACTGCTTGATAATCTTTACTTTTGGGAGTTGGTGGCGCACGGAGTTAATGAATCCTCTCCCCTTGCTAGAGAAAGAGCAGTGAGGTCAGTAGATTTTTGGGGTCTGAGCAAAGGATCTATAAGTTCACTTTATGCCATTCTATTCTGTCCCAAGCCAGCACCATCGTTGCAGTTTGCTGCTTACAGAATGCTTTCCAGTGAACCTGTTTCTCACTTGGCTATCAGAGAAGAAACTATGCATACCTTGGATGGCGAGCAGGATTCCAGCAGCATTGAAGAGCAAAATGTCCATATGAAGGAGGAAATATCTTCCATGATTGAGAAATCCCATCAGATGTTTGAGATGGATTTGCTGGCAGAAGAACGGGTATTAATGTTTGGTCAATGAGCATCTCATTTCATTCATATTGCTATCATATAGCGTTAGAGTCGGCCACCTGCATAGTGTAGGCTCTTCCATGTTTAAACAGACTGATGTGGTCATGAAATACCATTTCATTCGATGTTTCTTTTGCAGGTGCACATACTTCTTGCTTGGTCCTTGTTGCTATCACATATATGGTCTTTACCATCTTCACTTGCAAGAGAGCAATTGGTTCAGTATATACATAATTCTGTTGATCCAGTTATTATTGACTGCCTATTTCAGCATATTTTGGATGTGGCAGTGCCATCGAATCAGAAAAAGAAAGACACGGAGTTTCCTGCGGTGGTATATGAGGCTGCAAAAGAGGCCATCACCAGAGGTAGTTTGTTGTCTTCAGTGGAATCTCTTTGGCCCATTGAGCCACTGACAATGGCATCACTTGCTGGAGCAATTTTTGGAATGATGCTTCGTCTTCTTCCTGCCTATGTGCGAGAGTGGTTTGGATACCTGCGTGACCGGTCAACAATAGAATATTTCACAAAAACATGGTGCAGCCCTCCCTTAATCTCAAATGAGTTATCCCAGGTGTGTGTAATTTAATTAAGATTATGTCTGGTAATTCCTGTTGAAGGGACTTAAACATATGAAATTTGTTAGGTTTTGGATGAAAATGTTACACTTAAGTGGCCTTGTGGTAGAATGTTTAAGAGAGTTTGATTATGGAAAACTTTCCTTAATGTATGATTAGTTTGATGATATGACTTCTTCCTTTGGAAATTGTCTGATGCATCGATACTTGTTGCAGATCAAGAAAGCCAGCTTTATAGATGAAAACTTTTCAATTCGGGTAAGCAAAGCAGCAAATGAGGTTGTTGCCACCTATACAAAGGAAGAGACTGGATTTGACCTAGTCATTCGTCTTCCTGCATCATACCCATTACAGCAAGTTGATGTCGACTGTCCAAGGAGTAAGGGTATTAGCGAAGACAAGCAGAGGAAGTGGTTATTGTCCATGATGTCATTTGTGCGCAATCAGGTAAATGCTTTATAATTTTTAGTTCATTTTTTATTTTTTATTGCCTTTTGGAAGCTGAGGTTGGGGAATCTTAAGCGGGATACTTATATGTGATTGACAAGTTTGGGCTGCTATACTTTAGGAGGTCAAAATGAGCTCCCTCCAAGCCTTTTTTTTGTACAGATAATTTGTGCGGGTGTGCACCTTAGGGTGTGATGATCCAGCCGTAGTAATATTAGTAATCAAAAGTTCTTATACTATCTGCTCCAAATTCTCGTAATTTAGGAGAAATGAGTGGCTAATGTTTATAAGCTGACGGAAGCATATTTTTAAACTTCATATTATGTTGTCATATCGTACAGAATGGAGCATTAGCTGAAGCTATTCGTATATGGAAACGGAATATCGACAAGAAATTTGAAGGTATTGAAGAATGCCCTATCTGCTACAGCATTATCCACACAGAGAACCATAGCCTTCCAAGCAAGGCTTGCAAAGTCTGCAAACATAAATTCCACAGTAAATGCATTTTCAAGTGGTTCAATACTTCACAAAAGTCAAATTGCCCTCTATGCCAATCTACTTTCCTATGAGGATATGGATTTGGCATTTATTTGTTGGTGCCACCATGTGGATTGGTGATGATGGTCTACCACTGTGTGGTGCACAACCGCTGGAGGTGATCGAGTTGGGAATTCATAGGATGAGCAAGCATCGAAATTCTCTCTTCGCAGCGGGATGGATATCTTCCTAGGTAGAGTCGTGCGATGTTTAACATGCGAAGTTGTAGGTACTTTCTCCCTCTCTCAAATGTGTGTGCCCATACACAGAGCCATTGCTAATTTTACTTTCTTTTGTTTCTCTAGAAAAGTGCAGTTTAGCATGGCGACGGCAATGGAAGCTTAGATCAGAAAGGCAGCAAAATTGTATCTTAAGATGATTTCGTGAAGGCCTTTTGTGAATGAGAAGAGTGCCTCCCATCTCAAGTTTTGTACCTGCTAGGTCAGTCCTCCGCTTCTTATCATGACCTGACTACGAACGTTAAGTATGAGATGCATTTTTGGACATTCGAATTGTACATATCCGATATGCTCATAGCAAAAAACTATGTGGATACAGGGAAAGCATGATTTTTAGCTTTATGAGATTGTAAGTACATTGTAGAGCACTCCACACTTTCTGCCACACACAGTAATTCGAGCGATACCTGTTATATGTAGTGGGACGTGATATTGTTCCTTTTACCTGTGTAATAAGATTGTAGTTTGTTCTCGTCAAATGGATACTTTGACTTTGTTTCGTGGAAAACATTTTCCATATTTTCTGGCATTTGGATTATTTAGGAAAACGAGTCAACGGAATAGGTTTTCATGGTCAATTGAAAATTTATGCCTAAATTTAGCAAAATGATTTCCTATTTAAAAATTGAAAATTATTTTTCATAATATGACTAGATATTTGCGCTTGTATCATAAACTTTGCGTTTGGGCTCAAGAACCCTAACGCTCATTCTTGGGCCCTTAGTAGTGGAGGTAGGACTAGAGATCAAGGCCAGATCTACTAGGGTCCATTGCGAGCAAGCCTGGGTCCATCGAGGCAATGTTGGAGACCCTAGTGCCCATGCTTGGGACTCTGTCGCCTGCACTTGAGACCTAGGCCCGAGCCTTGGACCCTAGCACCTCGACATGGGTCCATCTTGGCCATGCTTGGGACCTAGGCTGCCGTAGTCGGGTCCATTGAGGCTAGGACTAGTGTCGGTGCCCAGCAACATCAAGGCCGGGCTTGGGTCCCCAGCACCTATACTCGGCTCCATTGGGATCTAGCCTCATACCTTGGTCCTCGTGCTTGGGTCCATTGACGCTGGGCCTAGGTCCCTAGAGTTCACGACTCGATCCATTGATGCCAGGCATGGGTTCATTAGGGGCTAGGCCTATGACTTAGGTGTCGATGCGTGTGCTTGAGTCCCTTGGGGTTGGACTCTCTTATGTGACCCGTCTTGAATCTTAATAGTTTTAAAATAGGTTATGATTTAAGATTACAAATCGGTTTGGGATAACATTTCCCAAATTTATGGAAAAAAGACACCACAAGTGACAAACTTTTGTACCTTACCAAAAAAAAAAAAAAGTGACAAACTTTTGTAGATAAACTTACTTGAGTGCAATAATTTTTTATTCGATCACTTGAGTGTCATAATTTATATATAGAATTTACTTGAGTGACATAACTTTTTCCCCGATTAATTGATTGCTATATAACTTTTCAATCGATTACTTAAGTATCATAACATTTTTATATCATTCACTACAGGTGTTATGGCATCGGATTTCCGGCACTCGAGTGAATGTTTTTAAAAAGTCGTGAGACTCAAGAAGTTTTCCCTAACATTTTTGCTACCCAAGCAATGAAACTATGTCTGAGGAAGATTATGGGAAGATCAAATAAATCAAACGCAAAGAGGCTTTTGGAGCCTTAGTTCTCGACAAATTTCAGGTATTGGAGATTAGCAGCTGCGATAATTCCTCTAATCAAACAGTTTAGTATACCCTTTTTTACCCATTCTCTTTCACCCTCTTTTACTTTTTCAATAGCTTCAATTGAAATCCCTATACAAATTAGTTATCCCAACGTGTGATTGAATAATACAATTCCTTCGAAGTTGCGACCACCTATGCCTTCATGAATTGGTACAATCTATTGGGAAAATGACCTATTGCCCTCAAATTTATAGGGTTGTTGCAAATTGCCTCGCGGATGTTGCAAAGTTTGCAATTTGCCCCTTGAGTTTTGGAAATCGGTTGTGATGTGTCCCTGGCGGCAGGTAGTGGTAATGCTTTTGTAGGCAACAGCGTGCCCCGCTGAATGCACACGCGTTCCACACCTAACGCCTCCTTGTCCATCACTCCTCCCAACAATTTTAGATCTAGGGATAATTCTGATCCGAACTTTTTTTTTGTCTCATAAAAAAGCACCAATTTGAGGTCAAGGGACAATTTTGGCCCGAACTTTTTTTTGTCTCGTAAAAAAATATCAACTTTAGATCAAGGGACAATTCTGGTCCCAACTTTTTTTTGTCTTATATAAAAAAACTAACTTTGACTTAAATCCTAAATCTGGCCCCCATTGACTTAAAACCATGATTATCTAACTTGACTATTCCACATTAACAATAAATCCATGTGGCTTGCTAACTGGATTTAAATCAATATTTATTGTCTTATTTTTAAGCCACGATTTGAAGAATAACGGTAAAACTGTTTATCTCATTTACTTCACTGACAAGTCAAAAATATCTCTAGATTGAATTTTTCTGGCCAAACGTAATTTGAAACTGACCACTACTTGTCAACAAACGCCATGGACGAGATTGGCCAAGCTCATCACCATAACCTTTTTTCTTAAACAATGATGAAAGTCAGCAGGTGGTCAGATTTATGATCATGATGAAAGTTGGTGATTTTTAATGGGACAAAAAAAATTGGGGCCGAAATTATCACTTAGCCTTAAGTTTGTACTTTTTATGGAACAAAAAAAAGTTCAGATCAGAATTGTCCCTCGACCTAAAGTTGGTGCTTTTTTATGGAATGAAAAAAAGTTCGGGTCATAATTGTCCATCGACCTAAAATTGGTGTGTTTTTGTGGAACAAAAAAAATTTTGTTGTAAAATATTGCTTTGCAAGAATATAATAGAGAGAATAGAGAGAGATTAAGAGGAGAAAGTAGATAAACACCAAAGATGGTAGAGAAAGTCAGAGGAGAAATTTTATTTTCACTGTATATTTTCCTCTTTCATTCTCTTCTTTTGTTCTAATTTCTTACACAATGACCAAAACTAAGCTTCTATTTATAAGAAAACAAGGATGCACATATCATTAATGTCAATGTATTGAATATATACGTTGAATAGGGAGATGGGCATTCATTCATGTATATAGGTTACGAATGTGCCATAATAGGTACATTGAATATAATGAATATTCATTCATGTATTTCATAACACTCCCCCTTGAAATTCATTGTATTCATGAATGTGCATTGAATGATACTGCCTCATTAAAAACCTTAAGCCGGAAAAACCCAGTGGGACAAAAATCGGACAAAAGGGAAAAAGGGTACAGGGCACAAAATTTTATGATCTCTCCCTTTTATGGATGCATTAATTGCCTCATTAAAAACCTTAAGCCGGAAAAATCCAATGGGACAAAAACCGGACAAAAGGGAAAAAGAGTGCAATGCATAGTTCATAATATCTCCCCCTCAATTTGAGCTATATAGCCACTGCTGGGGCTAGTTAATCTTGCATCTTATGAACTCGCTGCATACCAATGCCATATACTAATTTCTCAAAAGTTGACGTTGGCAATAATTTGGTAAAAAGATCTCCAAGATTATTTATGGATTGAATCTGCTTAACATCAATTTGTCGACTTTCTTGGAGTCGTGAGTATAGAAAACTTTCGACGAGATATGCTTGGTCCTATCACCTTTGATATATCTTCCCCTAACTTGTGCAACACAAGCAGCATTATCTTCATATATTATAGTGGGAGAATTTATAATCGGTGTTAAGCAACAAGAATTGTGAATATGTGTTATAACGGATCTTAACCAAACACACTCTCTTCCAACTTCATATAAAGCAATAATCTCAGAGTGGTTAGAAGATGTAGATACTAGCGATTGTTTCGTAGAACGCCAAGAAATAGCAGTGCCATTATAACAAAATAAATAATCAGTTTGAGAGCGAGCTTCATGTGGATCAGATCTATATCCAGCATCAAACTATCCAACTAAACCAGAGGTAGTGGAATCCTTGGAATAATATAATCCCAAATCTATGGTTCCTCGGAGATAATGAAAAATATGTTTAATTCCATTCCAGTGTCTCCGAGTTGGCTTAGAACTAAAATGTGCCAATAAATTTACCGCAAAAGTGATGTCTGGTCTCGTACATTGTGCCAAGTACATTAAAGCCCCAATTGCATTGAGATATGGTACTTCAGGACCAAGTATCTCTTCATCAGATTCTCTAGGATGAAACTGTTCCTTTTGGGGATCTAGAGACCTTACAACCATAGGGGTGCTCAATGGGTGAACTTTGTCCATATTGAAGCGTTTAAGTAATCTTTCAATGTATGTTGATTGATGGACGATTATTCCATTTGCTTTATGCTCAAGCTCTAGACCAAGACAAAGTTTGGTTTTACCCAAATCTTTAACTTCGAATTCCTTTTTCAAATACTTAGCAGTTTTAGCTAACTCTTCTGGAGTTCCAATTTAATTTATATCGTCGACATAAACTGCTACAATAGCAAATTCGGTTTCTGATTTCTTAATAAACACGCATGGGCAGATAGGATCATTCTTGTACCTTTCCTTAATTAGGTACTCACTTAGGCATTGATACCACATACGATCGGATTGCTTTAACTCGCACAAAGATCTTTGCAATTTTATTGAGAATAAGTTGCGGGGAGTGCATGCATCAGGCATTTTGAATCCCTCGAGAATTTTCATATAAATATCTGAGTCTAATGAGCCATATAGATATGCCGTCACAACGTCCATAAGATGCATTTCCAATCTTTCAGAGAGTACCAGACTAATGAGAAAACGAAATGTAATCATATCCATCACAGGTGAATGTGTCTCATCATAATCAATCCCAAGTCTCTGGGAGAATCTTTGGGCGACGAGTCGGGCTTTATACCTGACAACCTCATTTTTCTCATTTCGTTTCCGGACAAATACCCATTTATATCCAATAAGCTTTACATTATCGGGGATGCGAGTTGTGGGTCTAAAAACCTCTCGTTTGGCTAGGGAAGCTAATTTAGCCTTAATTGCTTCTTCCCATTTAGACCAATATTGCCTTTGACAGCATTCAATAATAGATTGCGGCTCACAATCATTATCCATAATTTTATGAGCAACTGAGAATGCAAAAATATCATCAATAATGATTTCATTCCGATCCCAAATCTTATTATAATATGGAATGGGATTCTTAGTATTCTCAGGGGTGATCATTTCATGGGTTTGTGCCTCTTCAGGGGCAATAAGCTCTTTGGGAGCAAGCACAACACCGAGTTCTTCTGAAGCAGATTCCTGATTCTTTCCCCTTCGTTTTCGAGGAACAATGTCTTTTGATCCTATCGATCTACCACGCTTCAAATGTGGGGGATTTTGATCCATTTTAGCTTGTCCTTCGGGAACAGCTATCCTAGTTGGAGCATTTGCAGCTGGAATATGAGACTTTGTTACCTTAGTGATATCATTAAATGCGTCAGGAAGTCTATTGGCTATAGCCTGTAAATGGATTATGCGCTACACCTCGTTTTCACACTCATGAGTTCTTGGATCTAATTGAGATAAATTTTTCTCACTCCAGGCTAAAACCTTAATTGGTTTTTACTTCGTAGCCATGTCTGCTTTAGGTATCCCAATCGATGGAAACATAGTCTCATTGAAATGATAACCCGCGAATCTGGCAATAAAAAGATCACCAGTAGACGGTTCCAAGAATCTAATGATGGACGGTGAATTAAACCCAACCTAAATGCCCAAATGGCGTTGGGAACCCATTTTCGTTCTTTTTGGTGGTGTTATAGGCACCTGTACTGCACAACCAAAGGTACGTAAATGTGAAATATCAGGTTCATAACCAAGAACCATTTGAAGGGGAGATTGTAAGAGACTAGTAGTGGGGCGTAATTTTATTAGGGCTGCCGCATGCAAAACTGCATGACCCCATGCTGTATCGTTGAGATTTGTTCTCAATAATAGAGTGCGGGCAATGATTTGGATATGTTTAATCAAGGATTCTGCCAATCCATTTTGAGTATGAACATATGCGACTGGGTGCTCAACCTCGATTCCGAGTGAAGCACAATACGTATCAAATCTCTTTGATATAAATTCACCAGCATTATCCACCGTTATGCCTTTAATTGGATAATCAGGAAATTGTGCCCGGAGCTTTATAATCTGCGCAAGTAAACGTGCAAAGGTGACATTGCGCGTAGGACAAACATGAGACCATCTACAAGATGCGTCCACTAGCACCATAAAATATCGAAATGGTCCACTTGGTGGTTGTATTGGTCCACAAATATCACCCTGAATTCTTTGCAGGAATAAAGGGGATTCAAGATCAACCTTTGTTATAGAAGGTTTGATAATGAGTTTTCCTTGTGAACAAGCTTCACAATTATAATCTTTGGACAACAATACCTTTGTATCCTTTAAAGGATGCCCTTTTGTATTCTGGATTATTCTACGCATCATTGAAGCGTCAGGGTGACCAAGGCGATCATGCCATAATCCAAACTGATCAGGATTTACCAATCTCCAAGATATGGTGGAGAAGGTTTCAACGACCTTCTTCATGACACAATACAAACTTATAGAAGAAGCTTCTAGCTTCTCATGGATGGTCTTCAGGCTCATCTTAAAAGAGGTAATGCCAATATATTCTTTATTTTGCTCATAAATAGTGTCAACATGGTACCCATTGCGGCGTACATCTTTGAAGCTAAGCATATTTCTTTTTGATTTACTGCTTAGAAATGCATTCTCAATATGCAGGATGGTGCCTTTTGGCAAAACAATTGTGGCATTCCCGAAACCATCAATAATCGGAATAGGACCAGATATTGTATGGACATGTGTCTTACGTAATGTCATACTCGAGAAAAATTGTCTATTACGAAATATGGTATGCGTTGATACACTATCAAGCAAACAAACATCTTCCTTTTTCTCGATGTTTTCCATTTGCATTTATGTTGACAACTTCAGGTGTCAAATATCATAAAATTTTCATATTAGTTATAGGGTCAAATAAAATTTCAAAATAATAAATATTATATCAAGTTCATAAGCATTTCATTGCATAACCATATTAAAGAACAATAAAAGGTAATACATTTAAAGAAAAACAACTAGAATAGAAATTATTAGAATCATAAAATTCGAAGTCTAAGATGTCATCCACCAGTCTGATGCTTCATCAAAGTAATCAGAGGTCCTCAAAGAAATCAGAGACATCCAGGATGCATTTGCTACTTCAGGAGCAAGAGGAGTCCCACCAACAGAGATATTGTTGGCCTCAATAGTGGTTATGGCAGCAGGATTAATTTCAATGGCGTAAGATTCACCACATTTGCCCATATTTTTTTAAAGATGCTTGGTATAGATCAACAAAGTGCTTTGGCGTATGATAAGTACGTGATCAGTGTCCAGTCATGCCACAACGATGGCAAATACTTTCATTAGTCACATTCTTTGGCTTTTTTTCTTTGTCATGATTCGGGCCAAAGTTAGATTTCCTAGGGTTGTTAAAGTTTCTACCACCCCTTCGAGGATTATATTCTTGCCTAGGCTTGTAGCCCTTAAAATGACCAATAATTTTCTCAGAGTTTGCATGTGCTTTAGGCAATGCTTTTGAGCCAGCAGGTCTAAGATCATGATTTTTTAGCAGTAATTCATTAGTTTGCTCAGCAGTGAGGAGCACAGAAATTAAATTAGAGTATGTGGCTAATTGACGTTGCCGGTATTGCTGTTGCAATACAATATTCGAAGCATGGAAGGTGAAGAAAGTTTTCTCTAACAGTTCCGCATCAGTGAGTTTGATACCGCATAACTCAAGCCGAGAAATAATATCAAAAAAAGCGGAGTTATAGTCAGACACTAATTTAAAATTTTGTAGTCTGAGATTTTGCCAGTCATATTGTGCTTGAGGAAGGATAACAGTCTTGGTATGATCATACCTATCCTTCAACCTCTTCCACAAGGTTTGAGGGTCTCGAATGGATAAATATTGAGTCTGCAGGCTCTCATGCAAATGACAACGAATAAAAATCAATGCATTTGCTTTATCTTTTGCATTTGAGGTTCCGTCTCCTGTAATTGCGTTAGCAAGATCTTGCCCTTGGAGGTGCATTTCCATGTCAAGGCACCAGGATAGATAATTATTTCCACTCACTTCGAGGATATGGAATTTGTGCTTTTCAATATTTGCCATAATTCTTGCAAAACAAATGAATCCTTAAATTAATTAGAAGTATTTCCAAATATCCACCGCCACTTCAGGAGCAAAAGGATACTTTTAGGTTGGAAATTTGGCTTCAGGCCAAGAAAAAGAAAAAAGAAGAATTGATAGAAGAAGATGAAGTATAAGTTGATTAATAAAAAAAAGAGAATACTTACTTTGCAAAAATTATTTACTCAATTGGTAGATCTTCGTGCTGATAACGTGTTGTAAAATATTGCGTTGCAAGAATATAATAGAGAGAATAGAGAGAGATTAAGAAGAGAAAGTAGATAAACACCAAAGATGATAGAGAAAGTCAGAGGACAAATTTTATTTTCACTGTATATTTTCCTCTTTTATTCTATTCTTCTGTTCTGATTTATTACACAATGACCAAAACTAAACTTCTATTTATAAGAAAATAAGGATGCACATATCATTAATGTCAATGTATTGAATATATACCTTGAATAGGGAGATGGGCATTCATACGTAGAATGTAGGTGGCGAATGTGCCATAATAGGTACATTAAATATTCATTCATGTATATAGATTATGAATGTGCCATAATAGGTATATTGAATATAATAAATATTCATTCATGAATTTTAGGGCCAGCATTTTGGAATTAGGCCCAACAATAATTAGCATTCGCTTTTTTATACCCAAACTCACCACCCCCACCACCACCATCCTCCCCGCCGTCACCTTCCTCCTCCTCCTCCTCCATCATCTGAAAACCTCCCGCCTCTGCCTTCGGCAGCCGCCATGGATCTCCTCCTCCTGGAGAAGGCCCTCCTGGCCCTCTTCGCTGCCGCCATCGTGGCCATCGCAGTCTCCAAGCTCCGCGGCAGGCGGTTCCGCCTCCCCCCGGCCCCCTCCCTGTCCCCATCTTCGGCAACTGGCTCCAGGTCGGAGATGACCTCAACCACCGCAATCTGACCGACCTCGCCCGGAAGTTCGGCAACATCCTCCTTCTCCGCATGGGTCAGCGCAACGTCGTGGTCGTGTCGTCCCCGGACCACGCCAAGGAGGTGCTCCACACGCAGGGGGTCGAGTTCGGCTCCCGCACCGGCAACGTCGTGTTCGACATCTTCACGGGGAAGGGCCAGGACATGGTGTTCACCGTGTACGGGGAGCACTGGCGGAAGATGCGCCGGATCATGACGGTGCCCTTCTTCACCAACAAGGTGGTGCAGCAGTACCGGAAGGGGTGGGAGTCCGAGGCGGCCGCCGTCGTCGACGACGTCAGGAAGAACCCGGCCGCCTCCAGCGAGGGGATCGTGCTCTGCCGCAGGCTGCAGATGATGATCTACAACAACATCTACCGCATCATGTTCGACCGCCGGTTCGACAGCGAGGACGACCCGCTCTTCGTCAAGCTCAAGGCCCTCAACGGCGAGCGGAGCCGGCTGACGCAGAGCTTCGACTACAACTACGGCGACTTCATCCCCATCCTGAGGCCCTTCCTCCGAGGCTACCTGAAGATCTGCAAGGAGGTCAAGGAGCGCAGGCTGCAGCTCTTCAAGGACTACTTCGTCGACGAGAGGAAGTAAGCAAATCTCGCCCCTTCAGCCATTCATTCATTCATTCCTCCGCACTATCGTACGTTTTCCTTGTCAGTAAAATTCGTCATATTTATTTTCGTAAAATAGCTAGAGTGGATGGATATTATTCTCGTCTTATCTGAGGGCCTCGATGAGTGCGCGTGGACTTTTCTGGTTACGCTTTTGTTTTCACCGTTGTCGCGTAGCTCTGACGTTGTAAATACGAGGATGGCTACGTTGGCGAACTAGAATGTGTTGTGATTAGACCATGGCGATTATCGCAACCTGTTCAATTCCGTTTTGACAATTAGTCCAGAAAATAGAGAATGCAAAACAAAGTGGGTGGGGAGAGTCGAAAACGGCAAATTGAATTTTCATCTTGAAAGCTGCGTTAAATCAAGTCTGCGGGAGTTAGTCTATCACAATTTATGACTCTTTGAGTGTCGACATGGAATGGCGGACACCGGAAGTCATGTCGACCGTCGGCAGTGCAGGCGACCTGTTGGTGCTTGGATTGAGTTTTGATGTTTTTGGTGGCTGTGAACAAGTTTTTAGGGGGTGGAATTGAAAGATTGCAGAGTCCACCTAGGCCGAATGTGAGAAAAAGTTAATTTCGATGTCGCGAAACTGAGAATATATCGGAAAACTTTTGTGCAGGAAACTGGCCAGCGTGAAGCGGATGGACAACGGCGGGCTGAAGTGCGCGATGGATCACATTCTTGAGGCGCAGCAGAAGGGGGAGATCAATGAGAAGAACGTTCTTTACATGGTCGAGAACATCAACGTCGCCGGTACGTCCTCGCAAAAAGAGCCTGCGTTTTCTTCTCTTTTGCAATTAAGCCCGTGTTAGGTAAAATTCTTATAGTTAGATCCACAAAGGAATCGGCAATCTCCCATTTTAAGTGAAACCTAAGAATTCGTCAAACAAATCAAGGAAAGGTAGCAGTGGAGGCAATTGGGTGTTTTGTTTTTTTTTTTATTGCCTGGCCGTGAAGTCAAATTGATAACCCGGATGTTGAAAATTGGTGTCTTAGGTTGCGTATGATAACCATTCTATGCTCGAAAATAGATTCTGGTTAGAAATGATTCTTTTTTATTCTGTGTCCGGAAACTGATTTTGAGGATTTAAAGGTGTTTGGTAACGGCTCAAAATTTCTATTCCTGAAATAGTAAAAGAACAAAAATGCGTTTTGTAACGGCATAAAATTTCTTATTATTAATAATATTTTAAATATTTAAATATTTCTTTCTTTTCTTTTTTCTTCTCCTCCTTCTTGGCCATGGCCGGTAAAATATTTTTTAATTGATAATACTTTTATTAAAAATAATTTTTTTTATTTTTTTGGCCGTGGTTGGTAAAAAACTTCTTTATTAATAATGCTTTTATTAAAAAATAAATTTTTTATTATTTTTGGCCATGGCTGGTAAAATATTTTTTTATTAATAATATTTTAATAAAAAATATTGTTATTGAAAATATTTTTTTTTATTTTTTTCCGTGGCTTGGTCGCCGACCATAGCCAGTAAAATATTTTTTTATTAAAATTTTTTTATTAATAATATTTTTTTTCTTTTTTTCCCATGGCCTAGTCGCTGGCCATGGCCGGTAAAATATTTTTTTTATTAACATTTTTTATTAATAATATTTTTTTATTAAAATATATATTTTTTATTTTTTTTCCCATGGCCTGGTCGCCGGCCATGGTCGGTAAAATATTTTTTTTATTAAAATATTTTTTCCTTTTTTTCCCATGGCCTAGTCGCCGATCATGGCAGGTAAAATATTTTTTTTATTAACATTTTTTATTAATAATATTTTTATTAAAATACTTTTTCCTTTTTTTTTCCCATGGCCTAGTTGTAGGCCATGGCTAATAAAATATTTTTTTTAAACATTTTTTTATTAATAATATTTTTTATTAAATTTTTTTTATTTTTTTTTTCCATGGCCTGGTCGCCAGCCATGGCTGGTAAAATATTTTTTTATTAACAATTTTTATTAAAATATTTTTTTCCTTTTTTTTGCCATATAGCCAGTCATGGCCGATAAAACATTTTTTTTATTAATAATATCTTTTTTTCATGGCCTCCGGCGACCGGCCACAGCCTAGAGAAGAACAACACAAAGAAGAAAAGAAAAAAAAAGAAAAAGAAGAAAAAGAATTTATTCTCAAAATTGTGCCAAGATACAAGAAGCAACTTTTTTTTACTTCTTATTTCTCTTCCAAAACTGTTTTTGAGCACAAATTTTTGCAAAAATATGCCCGGGAACAAAAAGTTTAGCAAATGCATTTTTGTTCCCAAACTATTTGTGGGAATAAAAGAACATAAATTTTTACTGTTTGGCACGTTATCAAACGGGCCCTTAAGGGTAGGATTTGGAGGAGAGCAAAATAGTAGATAATCTCAGCCCACCATGTCATTGCGGTCCTGGGCCATTGAGCATGCGCCATGTGTCGAGTGTCATGGGCCAAGCCAAAACTGTGAGGAAAGAGAAGATACGGTCAACGGCTTTGACCGGCTGTCATCGCCGTTTGACGAGAGAGGCAGTTCGGTAATATACCGGGCGGATTGGGTGTGTCCATAGTCGCATAGGCAGGGGAAATAGCCAAAGCCATTTTGGTGGGGGAATACATGATCAAGTGGTACAATCAAATAATTTTTGTCCAATAATTGGGATAAAAATTTGATGGCGGCGATCCATAGCCACCCGATTTGGCGGTGAGGTTGGCGGCCTGCTTTAATTGCTATATCTTTAGCATGACGAGAAGTAATGGAATAACACAATGGTAGTTTCTGTCACTAGTCCTACTCGTGACATGCTTCTGCATCACCATCGATTTCGATCGGCGCATTGAAAATCGCAACACGTCCTTTGTCTGATCGACCAATACATGTTCGAGGAGCAATTCCTACGACCTTAACAGGGAAACTTATCTTAATTTTTCCGGGTTGCGTTAGAGCTCTGTTCAGTTTTCATTCGAATGTGCTTAGTAAATGTTGATGTGGTGGGAGGCGTACGAGTCGAATAAGCAATAAGAACGTTTGTGGATCCCGAAGGTGCAACATAGAAGTTGAATATCAACCACCGGATGATGCTCAACTGCTCCATGTGTGGGTGAAGAGACGGTTGACGAACAAATTGGCCCCGCATGAAAGCCATCCCCCCATCCTCCACCCACCAACACGCGCCGACCGCACCAATTCGTGCTTTTGTTTGCCCGTTTGTTCATGTCCATCCCGTGTGGGTCATAGGTTAATTTATGCCCGAATGGGGGAAGTTCTCATGTGGTAGGTAAGCACTCACGAGCGTTCTGATGACGTGAGCCGTCGATTAGTTTTCTTTTGTATGGTTTTGATTGGATCGAGAATGGAATGGGATGATGATGGAATTTGTGTTGCAGCGCTCGAGACGACGCTCTGGTCGATCGAGTGGGGCATCGCGGAGCTTGTGAACCACCCCGAGATCCAGAGGAAGCTGCGGGAGGAGCTCGACATGGTGCTGGGACCTGGTGTGCAGGTCACCGAGTCGGAGATCCACAGGCTGCCGTACCTCCAGGCGGTGGTCAAGGAGACCCTGCGGCTGCGCATGCCGATCCCGCTCCTCGTGCCTCACATGAACTTCCAAGACGCCAAGCTTGGCGGCTACAACATCCCCGCTAAGAGCAAGATCCTGGTCAATGCTTGGTGGCTCGCCAACAACCCGGCCCACTGGAAGAAGCCCGAGGAGTTCCGGCCCGAGCGGTTCCTGGAGGAGGAGGCAAAGGTCAAGGCCAGCGGGAACGACTTCCGGTACCTCCCCTTTGGGGTCGGCCGGAGGGGCTGCCCTGGGATCATCTTGGCCCTGCCCATCCTCCAGATCACCATTGGCTGCCTGGTGCAAAACTTCGAGCTCTTGCCGCCACCCGGGCAGTCAAAGCTCGACACCACCGAGAAGGGCGGCCAGTTCAGCTTGCACATATTGAAGCACTCCACCATTGTCTTGAAGCCAAGGTCCTTCTGAAGTTGATCCCATAGTGAAACTTTCGGTGGCTGTTGATGTGTGGAGTGTTTGTTGGGAGGGTGGGGGTAATGTGAAAAATATTAAGGATTGGACAAAGCATTTTCAGGATTTCCCATATGAGAAAATGATGCGTTTTGTGTTGGGGAAATAATAAGCTTTTATGTCCTTTGTTAACTGAAACTTTATCTTATGAGAAATTTGTTTATCTGCAGCAATCTCTCTCTCTCTCTCTCTCTCTCTCTCTCTCTCTCTCTCTCTAAAGCATAAATTAAGGTACCAATGCGTAGTGCACGATGCAATTTCTCATAATAAGAACCTTTGAGATCTTTCTATATGTACTTCTGTTCTGAATTGAATAGCCATTGTTTTGACCTTCCCACCAGATATCACTATTTGGCTATAGCTTTCCCACATTAGAGGAGGGCAAAGAGAGTATTAGATGTAAAATGTGAGAAGGCCCACAAAAGGAAAACTTTGCATAGTGCACTCAAAGTAGTCAAATGGAAGGTAAGAAAACGAGGAGGCAGATCATACGAAAGTAGGAGATGATCAATTAGGTAGGAAATTGATTTGGGGGGGGGGGGAGAGGGAGGAAAATTATGGCCCTGAAATTAATGCATGTTTATGGTCAGGTAATTTATATGAATGGAAGGGCTAATATAGAAAAGTTAAGGCAAGAAATCGTTTTACTCTCTCTCTTAGTAAATGCAAGGAATAGTTCATCTGCCTTAGCACTTCAATATAGTCCCTTGACGGAACGCGAATATCGCTGCTGTCGCGCGTATTGGATGATTCGGAGGTTTATTAGCTAAATGTTCCGTCCATGGCAGTATCCTTTTTCGCTTAATTTCAGCGCTTCATTGTTTTTACAAGTGACGAGCAAAGAATTGACAACTCCAAGGCGTTGTCACGAAGAGTGCGAGGAACCTAACAGGGAAACGGCACCGCGTGAGGAGAGAGTGAGACAAGTTGAGGATGTTGGTACCAGACTTTTGTCCAGGAGTTTCTCAAAAACGATGCCTGGGCACAAGTACACAATGACCGGGCCACAACACTTGACCGGGCCCTGCCGTCACTCTCGATCTTCCGCCACGGAAATCGACTGGATGATCCCGGTGCATGTGAGCCCCTGCGAGGCGACCGCCTGATCTTTCGTGCCGGCTTTGTGCGTAACCGATGCTTGGCCAAGGAGTAAAGAAAGGACAATGCTGCACGGTTGGTAATTGTTTGTTGGAGGCTGGTGGTTTGGGGGAGCTTGGAAGCATTTTTGGAAAGCTAACTTTCAACTCTTGAAAGTCCCTCGTTGGAGAGACTTCAAAGTGTATAGAAGCTCGGGGGGGTTGTAAGAGTTTTTCGTCTTTCGTTTGTCCCCTGTGTATCGACACGTTGGATTTTACTCCTCTTTCGCCCGTAGACTCAGGACACATGGACCGGAGTTTGTAAATCTTTTGCGCTGTTTCTCTCGACTCGACAATTTCCAACTAGCAATAGTTGCAGATGATCAAGATACTTCAAGAACTGAGAAATGGGAGTCCATGAAAGATAGAATAACCGGGGGTATACTTAGGATCTTTTTATGTGCTGGTCTTGCTGAGGCCATTGCAAGTTTACACTCTCATGGGGCTGCTTCTGTTGTAGCATCTCCACTGCTTGATAATCTTTACTTTCGGGAGTCGGTGGCACGTGGAGTTAATGAATCCTCTCCCCTTGCTAGAGAAAGAGCAGTGAGGTCAGTAGATTTTTGGGGTCTGAGCAAAGGATCTATAAGTTCACTTTATGCCATTCTATTCTGTCCCAAGCCAGCACCATCGTTGCAGTTTGCTGCTTACAGAATGCTTTCCAGTGTACCTGTTTCTCACTTGGCTATCGGAGAAGAAACTATGCATACCTTGGATGGCGAGCAGGATTCCAGCAGCATTGAAGAGCAAAATGTCCATATGAAGGAGGAAATATCTTCCATGATTGAGAAATCCCATCAGATGTTTGAGATGGATTTGCTGGCAGAAGAACGGGTATTAATGTTTGGTCAATGAGCATCTCATTTCATTCATATTGCTATCATATAGTGTTAGAGTCGGCCATCTGCATAGTTTAGGCTCTTCCATGTTTAAACAGACTGATGTGATCATGAAATACCATTTCATTCGATGTTTCTTTTGCAGGTGCACATACTTCTTGCTTGGTCCTTGTTGCTATCACATACATGGTCTTTACCATCTTCACCTGCAAGAGAGCAATTGGTTCAGTATATACATAATTCTGTTGATCCAGTTATTATTGACTGCCTATTTCAGCATATTTTGGATGTGGCAGTGCCATCGAATCAGTAAAAGAAAGACACGGAGTTTCCTGCTGTGGTATATGAGGCTGCAAAAGAGGCCATCACCAGAGGTAGTTTGTTGTCTTCAGTGGAATCTCTTTGGCCTATTGAGCCACTGACAATGGCATCACTTGCTGGAGCAATTTTTGGAATGATGCTTCGTCTTCTTCCTGCCTACGTGCGAGAGTGGTTTGGATATCTGCGTGACCGGTCAACAATAGAATATTTCACAAAAACATGGTGCAGCCCTCCCTTAATCTCAAATGAGTTATCCCAGGTGTGTGTAATTTAATTAAGATTATGTCTGGTAATTTCTGTTGAAGGGACTTGAACATATGAAATTTGTTAGGTTTTGGATGAAAATGTTACACTTAAGTGGCCTTGTGGTAGTATGTTTAAGAGAGTTTGATTATGGCAAACTTTCCTTAATGTATGATTAGTTTGATGATATGACTTCTTCCTTTGGAAATTGTCTGATGCATCGATACTTGTTGCAGATCAAGAAAGCCAGCTTGATAGATGAAAACCTTTCAATTCGGGTAAGCAAAGCAGCAAATGAGGTTGTTGCCACCTATACAAAGGAAGAGACTGGATTTGACCTAGTCATTCGTCTTCCTGCATCATACCCATTACAGCAAGTTGATGTCGACTGTCCAAGGAGTAAGGGTATTAGCGAAGAAAAGCAGAGGAAGTGGTTATTGTCCATGATGTCATTAGTGCGCAATCAGGTAAATGCTTTATAATTTTTAGTTCATTGTTTATTTTTTATTGCCTTTTGGAAGCTGAGGTTCGGGAATCTTAAGCAGGATACTTATATGTGATTGACAAGTTTGGGCTGCTATACTTTAGGAAGTCAAAATGAGCTCCCTCCAAGCCTTTTTTTTGTACAGATAATTTGTGCGGGTGTGCACCTTAGGGTGTGATGATCCAGCAGTAGTAATATTAGTAATCGAAAGTTCTTATACCATCTGCTCCAAATTCTCGTAATTTAGGAGAAATGAGTGGCTAATGTTTATAAGCTGACGGAAGCATATTTTGAAACTTCATATTATGTTGTCATATCGTACAGAATGGAGCATTAGCTGAAGCTATTCGTGTATGGAAACGGAATATCGATAAGAAATTTGAAGGTATTGAAGAATGCCCTATCTGCTACAGCATTATCCACACAGAGAACCATAGCCTTCCAAGCAAGGCTTGCAAAGTCTGCAAACATAAATTCCACAGTAAATGCATTTTCAAGTGGTTCAATACTTCACAAAAGTCAAATTGCCCTCTATGCCAATCTACTTTCCTATGAGGAGATTAGAAATGCAATATGGATTTGGCATTTATTTGTTGGTGCCACCATGTGGATTGGTGATGATGGTCTGCCACTGTGTGGTGCCTACCCGCGGGAGGTGATCGAGTTGGGAATTCATAGGATGAGCAAGCATCGAAATTCTCTCTTCGCAGCGGGATGGATATCTTCCTAGGTAGAGTCGTGCGATGTTTAACATGCGAAGCTGTAGGTACTTTCTCCCTCTCTCAAATGTGTGTGCCCATACGCAGAGCCATTGCTAATTTTACTTTCTTTTGTTTCTCTAGAAAAGTGCAGTTTAGCAAGGCGACGGCAATGGAAGCTTAGATCAGAAAGGCAGCAAAATTGTATCTTAAGATGATTTCGTGAAGGCCTTTTGTGAATGAGAAGAGTGCCTCCCATCTGAAGTTTTGTACCTGCTAGGTCAGTCCTCCGCTTCTTATCATGACCTGACTACGAACGTTAAGTATGAGATGCATTTTTTGACATTCGAATTGTACATATCCGATATGCTCATAGCAAAAAACCTATGTGGATACAGGGGAAGCATGATTTTTAGCTTTATGAGATTATAAGCACATCGTAGAGTACTCCATACTTTCTGCTACAAACAGTGATTCGAGCAATACCCGTTATATGTAGTGGTACGTGATATTGTTTCTTTTACCTGTGTAATAAGATTGTAGTTTGTTCTTGTCAAATGGATACTTTGACTTTGTTTCATGGAAAACATTTTCCACATTTTCTGGAATTTGGATTATTTAGGAAAACGAGTCAACGGAATAGGTTTTCCTAGTCAATTGAAAATTTATGCCTAAATTTAGAAAAATGATTTCCTATTTAAAAATTGAAAATTATTTTTCAAAATATGATTAGATATTTGCGCTTGTATCAGAAACTCTGTGCTTGGGCACAAGAACCCTAACCTCATTCTTAGGCCCTTGGTAGTGGAGCTAGGACTAGAGATCAAGGCCAAATCTACTAGGGTCCATTGCGGGCAAGCCCGGTCCATTGAGGCAATGCTCGAGACCCTAGTGCCCATGCTTGGGACTCTATCGCTTGCACTTGAGACCTTGAGGCCCAAGCCTTGGACCCTAGCACCTCGACCTAGGTCCATCTAGGCCATGCTTGGGACCTAGGCCACCGAGGCCGGGTCCATTGAGGCTAGGACTGGTGCCGGTGCCCAGTAATATCAAGGCCGTGCTTGGGTCCCCAGCACCTATACTCGGCTCCATTGGGATTGAGCCTCATACCTTGGCCCTCGTGCGTGGGTCCATTGACGCTAGGCTTGGGTCCCTAGAGCTCACGACTCGATCCATTGATGTTGGGCACGGGTTCATTAGGGGCTGGGCCTACGACTTAGGTGCCGATGCGTGTGCTTGAGTCCCTTGGGGTTGGACTCTCTTATGTGACCCGTCTTGAATCTTAATAGTTTTAAAATAGGCTATGGTTTAAGATTGCAAATCGGTTTGGGATAATATTTCCCAAATTTATGAAAAAAAGACACCACAAGTGACATAATTTTTGTAGATAAACTCACTTAAGTGCCATAAGTTTTTATTCGATCAATTGAGTGTCATAATTTATGTACAGAATTCACTTGACTGACATAATTTTTTCTCCGATTACTTGATTGCTATATAACTTTTCAGTCGATTACTTAAGTATCATATCATTTTTATACCATTCACCACATGTGTTATGGCATCGGATTTCCGGCACTCGAGTGAATGTTTTTAAAAAGTCGTGAGACTCAAGAAGTTTTCCCTAACATTTTTGCTACCCAAGCAATGAAACTATGTCTGAGGAAGATTATGGGAAGATCAAATAAATCTAACGCAAAGAGGCTTTTGGAGCCTTAGTTCTCGACAAATTTCGGGTATTGGAGATTAGCAGCTGCGATAATTCCTCTAATCAAACAGTTTAGTATACCCTTTTTTTCCCATTCTCTTTCACCTTCTTTTACTTTTTCAATAGCTTCAATTGAAATCCCTATACAAATTAGTTATCCCAACGTGTGATTGAATAATACAATCCCTTCGAAGTTGCGACCACCTATGCCTTCATGAATTGGCACACACTATTGGGAGAATGACCTATTGCCCTCAAATTTATAGGGTTGTTGCAAATTGCCTCGCCAATGTTGCAAATTTTGCAATTTGCCCCTTGAGTTTTGGAAATCGGTTGTGATGTGTCCCCTGGCGGCTGGCGTTGACTCCAACCAAATTTTACTTGGAGCTACGACAACATCATTGCACATCACTGATTACATGTCATACAAGTATATATATGCATGAAAAGGTTAAAGAATAATTCAGAAAAGTTTTTCATGTGAGAGCATGTATTAAAGTGCCAACAAGAATTTGACTGGAGTGGATGGCAAACTCGCGTCGTATACAATTTGGAAACATGTATTTGATTAGTTCCTATATGTTTTTGCTCATGTAGATAGATAATATATGATCACACTGCCTTTCACAGCTAGTCACATAGTCAGACTCGTGCGAAAAATTTGGTTGAAAGTCGTAGATTTCATTCTATCATCAAAATATGTCTGCTTGCCGGACACGATCAGTGAGCGATTTTCGTTGGCCTCCAAATTATGTAACTCGAAAATGATCCGTATAACCTATCTAATAAAAGATATTTATAGGATCTTCTGTTCATGTTTTTGCCATGTGTCATGAAATCAATAATAACCGGGTTCCAATAGAGCAGTATCCTTGTATTCTCCCAAATTGCTCTCTTCAAGAACATGTTTCCCTATACAATCTTTGCCTTATCCAAGGATACATGAGTCTTTTGTTAAGGTTTTGTTGATCAATTTCTTGCCAAATTTTTTGTTTTTGAGTTTGGGTCAAACCTGAAGATTATGTCATATACGAGAGAAAAGATATTTTGAGAAGAATAATGGTTTTTGGATTTATATGAGAGTAACAACATGTTGTGAGTTTGCGTTCAGTTCCTTTCACGAGAGGTCCTGGGTTCAAAACTCGTAGGTGCCGGTGATTTAAGTGGAGGGTCGTGGCGGTGGGATGCTGCGCTAGCCCCCCGAGGACTAGTCGGGCTTCACCGCTGGTTTGAGCACAAGCTCGCCGGCCGCGCGGACACCTCGGTTATCAAAAAAAAAAAAAAAAAAAAAAAACAACATGTTGTGAGTCTTACCAAAAAAAAAACAACATGTTGTGAGCCACAAATTTTTAAAAGAATGGACTCCACAATAATTTATAATTATTTTTTTGTGATCCAGAATATATTATTATTTTCACAGTAAATTAATGACTGATGGTTAATCATTTCTCTTATGATAATGCCCCGGATCAGGATTGATCCGGCAACCCAGCCTCAGTTAGGCTAAATTGTCGGTCAGCAGTCCAAAATACATATAAGTGATTGATTGTAAATATGTAATTTTACTATAAATAGTGGATCCTTTACGGAGGTACCGACACTTGCGTTATCTTCACAATAAGACTTTATTTAATACATGAAAGATAGTGAAACGCAAGAGGGAATGGAACACTCGGATCAAATAGCGAGGATGATGTCGGGCAAGGAGCGGTTACGATGCAACCGGGGCTCGCTCTGCCACACCCTAACCTCTTTACCATAGGATCGGACAATCATGGTGAGCCACTTGTCGAAGTACTCACGGAACTCGGCAATGACGGGGCGGGAGCCGTCCATCTTGAGGGTCCAAACGTGCACCCAGTAGGCATCCAGTCCATCCCAACCCTCGACAATGACCCGGTCGCGAAAGGCCGCGATCCTCCTGGGTTTGAACCTGAACTTTCGGTCCTCCGGCTCGCGCTGCCGCCGGCGACTCGTGAGCGCCCACATCATGTACTGCCACTGTGGAGGCCCGTGGTATCTCCACTCCAAGTCGTCGTTCGACGTCACCAGCTTCGAGACTGCGTCCCCGTCGCCGGCCGCCAGCGCCTTGTACAACATCACCACCACCTTCTTGTTCAGCGGTTTGTGAGTAGGGTTTCCACCAACATCTTCTTCCTCCATCTTCACCCTCATTTTGATTCTACTGGATGTTGGGTTCGGCGAGAGACACCCACAAAGACACCGAGATTCGAGACCTGATCGGCTCAACTCCCGTGGAAAGATCCAACAAGCCCGAGCCCGCTCTGCTTATATATACACAGCAAACTGAGGGTTCCACAAAGTCAACAACTTACGCAATTAATTAGTCAACGATAAACACAACCACAGAAGAAAATTTTAGAATAATCAGCAGCACAACTATGGTCGGGATTACTTTAACAAATTGCATGCATGATCTTACGTAACGTCTACCTGTGTTGCAACGAATATACAGGAGGTAAAGTCTACCTTGTAAGCAACCGCGTGCGTATTGCTTCTCTGACCAATAAGATCAAGGAGCAAAAAACAGCTGTGATGAATTGATGATTCATTCGCTTTCCTCGAAACGGGCTGATCTGGGGAGCAGATTCATGCTTGCACCGGATCAAGACAAAACTCTTTTGAGATTGGTCGCCAAATGTGACGACACAACCCTTCAAATTAAACTTCATCTTCGATTAGATAACGACTCTCAGCATAGCACGATTCAGAAGTCCCCAGTGCTAACTAAATGAAAGGCGATAAAATACTTAATTACACTTCAAACAGCCAGCGCATATTAATTATTACTTTATTAGCATCCTTGATTATGAAATCTAAATTTAAAGCTTACCTTCTAACACGCTTTTTGGCCAAATTATACGACTACCATCCATATGACTATGTTATGTAACCTGGAAACACATAAAACACCTTGTTAGCCCCATAGACCGGTAAACTTAAGACCTTGGCCGGTGCATATGGCGCTAAGACAGATGGATAACCTTGGGGTTGATTAAATTGAATTGCATTAATTGTACGTAATGACTATCATCAATAAAATCTGGCATTGTATGCATGGGTGAAATGGCCGAAGCCAATTCCAAACATTACATAAGTTTACTTTCCGGATGTGAGAAAATATAGGTATAAGCTAACTAAGCATGTATAGAGAGTTTGTCATAATTGAATACATATATACACGTGACAAGTCTCTATAGAGATTTTTGTCATTGATGGTGAAGTACCACAAATAACTTGATGCCTCATATGATTGTTGTTGGAAAAAGTTGATCACATAATCAAACACGCTTTGCAGAGACTTTTTTTATTTTTCCTAAGTTTCCATAGATTATTTTAAACATGTTGAACCATCTTCATGCAAATGCTAACATATTGCACATGGTCTAGAGCGTAATTTCTCCACAAGGTACACTTCTCAGCAAAAAGGTGTTGTGGAAAGAAGAAATCGTTTTTTCCAAAGGATGGCAAGAACCATGATGATAGAAAGAGGTATTCCTACCTACTTTTGGCCTACAGTAGTCTCTACTACTTGCTATATCATGAATAGAATACTTTTGAGATCATTATCAGAGAAAACACCCCATAAGATCTTCAAAGGTAGAAAATCAAATATTTCATACTTTAACATGTTTCACTGCAAATGTTAGAATGCCAATGACAATTTTGGGAAGTTTGACCCTCGAGTAAGGGAATGTATTTTTCTTGGTTATTCAACTTCGACGAGAGCATGGTATTTAACAAAATCTCGTAGGAAGTGGAGATTATACAATATGATATAGGGAAAATTACAAAAACCATCTTGAGGTTGGCACTAACATGAAAAACCATCTTCACTTTTAAAAATTTTCATTTTGTATTTCCTCCAAACTCGAAAGATACATTTACCCTTAAACCCTATGCCCATCTCTTTACTCTATGCTCACCTCAACGAAGTCTCTCTCTAAAACCATTGCCTTACGCTGCCTCGGGTGCCTTTTGCCACTAAATCCCTTGGCCCGCCGACCCACCTTCTCCCATCTCTCTCACGGAGCTCGCGACCAAAGGAGCTCAAGCGAGCCACGAGCTCGACATCAATGGGGAAGGGCTCGATTGGGCGCTGACGACTATGTGAGCTTTGGGATATGTCTTGCAAGTCTCCCATGGTGACACCTATAGGAGACTAGGGCTTGATTTGATCTAGTCAGGTCCCGAAGTTGATCTGGACCGGATTCGAGGCAGTGACCATTGTCGTCCTCAAGTTGGAGGTTAGCGCTGATTGGAAACGATAAGGGGCTTGGTCGACGGGTGAAAGCTGGCTGGTAATGGAATAGGAGAGAGATTATGGAGGAGAGAGAAATGTATGTTAGGGTTTCTGAGTTTTTTCTTTTTTTATTTACAATGATAGTTTGGAAAAGAAAAATGACAATTTCTATATATAAGTGGGGTTGTTAGGATATAAATTGTAGGGTGAGTAAAAGAATCGAATCGAACCGGCCGGTTATAAATGGTTCTCAGGGAACTGGTCCGATTCCCTACTCCTAAAGTTTGGAACTGGTAAATAACTATCCGGTTCACAGTTTCAGGTGTGGAACCACCCATCCGAACCACTCGAACCTGATCGATTTTTTTTGGGTGAGATTTTCCATTAATTGTTTGAGTTCAATTTCCAATAATTTTAATTTAAGAGTAATGTTGAGGGATCATCTATACTTATTGTTGTTTTGATCATCATGTTTAGCTTATCACGAGCTTATTCTATTAACATCACTCGTTTAGTAGTTTAGATTATACAACAACACTTGTTGTCTTGTACAAAATAGGAAAAAAAAAGGAGTTTTGGCCAATTCCTGGATCCACCTCGAAAACAAACCGGTTTGGTTGGTTCGATTCTAGGGTGGGTCTACGACTAAGTGGGCCAATTCCCAATTCCACAAATTAGGAACCCGTTTTTCTAAATTGGTTCCAATTCCAGGGTGAAAACTAGCTTACCTTGGAACTTATTATCCATAATAAATCGATATGAAAATGGCAAAATTCAAAATACAAGTTGTAGATATCATAAGTGAGGATTGTATTGATAAGTAAATGCAGACATCATGAGGCTTTTTACAATTATCCCGACAGAACATTAGATGGAAAGCATGCGTGAAACTAAATTACTGGATAAATGATTTTCACGTGATCACTCAAATATGCCATTTGGTTATGCTATTTGAAAGATCTCATCCATCACTTATCAGCAAAATATTTAGCTTTGATGTGGATCACCCACCAAACTCGAGGGACAATCCAGGTTATCATCTTTGTTAACTGAATTGACCCTGCCAATTGAGTGAATGAGACAATTTATAGATCTGACGTTTGTACAGTACATTACCCCATTCGCAGGTAATATTAAGGCAAGAGATATCTTGATAGATGCATTGCTTCCCAGACACGTGGAAACGCACGCGTGCGAATTCGTGAGTTTATAGCAATTTCGTCAGTCGCTCTACAAAAAGAAAACTAAATTGATCAACTCTCAACATCATAGAGCTAAATATATATGAAATACTTAAAAAGTGTGATTTATCAGCTAAATTAAGCAGGTACGGCTTCCGACCAAAAAAAGTAGGTGCAGCTTTTTGACCCAAAAAAAAAAGTAGCTACAGCTGGTGTAACGTGACCCTTGATTCTTCCAACCTAAGTGGGTGCGACGTGAAAGAAATTGTTGAAAAATAACTAATTATTAGGGTTTATATGGCGTGTGTATACGTATGTGTATGTGTCAATTGGTTTAATAACAAAATTTTTCTAGATTTAAGATTGATTTGGCAATTTTTTCGAATCTCTCAAGTCATGCTTATGGATTTTGATTTTGTATTATTATTTTAAAGCTCATTGCTAAGTCAGTTATTTTAGAGACCAACTTAGTCACTTAATTAGTTGTTTAAATCACGATGTTATATTTTTTTATATCTAAGCTTCTCTTATGTGTTTGGTAAAATCATAAAATATTTCATCATGAGAACCCAACATGATTGGGTGAAATGGCGATAACCCAATAGTAGTTTAATGTATGGAGAAAGAAAATCCATAATTAGTGAATGAAGTGCAAGATTGATCTCAATTGTGGATAACTTGGGAACAAAGTAATTAATGACAAAAGTTCATGAGTATTTTGAAAGTAAGATAATGTAATGCTAAAATATGCATGGATTTGCCAGACAATCACAAAAACAAATAAAGAGTAAAAGCGAGAAAAAGAATTTGAGACACAAAAATGGGACCCTCATGTTATCCTATCGCTAGAGAGTATGAACCACACTCCAACAAAATAAACCTCACTCTTGTTGATCTCTCAATTTATTGATGAAGTAATGGTGAAAGTTCGTGTTAAGGAGTCTTAAGTCACTGTTGATTTGTGCTCAACCATAGTTCAAGCTGAAACCTAGTTATAACAGTGGGTGAATTAATTCTACAAAAACCTTTTTCATAATGACGTATATGTTCAATTATTTCACAGAATAAATTTTCCTTTGTTGTTAATTGACTCTCAAATGATTTTTAGATGAATTAATCTAGGTAAATTTTGTTTGTCGACACAGTTTGGTGGTACTATCTTGTTGTGGTTCTTTCATCTCTTGTGATTTTCTAGCAATTAGTGCCTTGAATAAAATCGAGTTTGCTAAGTAATATATACTCAGTTATAAATTTGATTTTAGTACAATCAGATTGAATAAAAAAGAAAGTGCAAAGCTCCATTTGTTTCATGAAAAATAAATAATTTTGAAAACTTTTTTCAAAAAATGATCGCTTATATCGCTTGCAAAAATAAATGAACAAAAATTTTTTTCATTGTTTACGAAAATATTTAGACATAAATTATTGTTGATAATGATTTTTTCATTAGCTAACTATTTCAAGCGATATGAGCGATCATTTTTAAAAAATGTTTTCTAATTCATTCATTTTTCGTGAATAAATGGAGCCTGAGAATTTGTTAGTGGCATCATTAGACATTGTTTTGTCTTTGGAAATAATGGGCTTATTAAAAGGGTAAGTTCGCGGGCTTCATTTTCATATCGTTAGATAACTCTAATACGTAGCGGGCCTCAAAAATAAGATTTCTTAATCTAAAATTAATCAAACTCAGCGAGAAGCATCATGCACAGGATTGACAAGTCGATACTTTCAAATGGAAATTGATGCTCAGCTTTCCATCTGTTCCAAATGATTCAGAGACAATCGATGATGAGGACTCAAATAGCAAACCGAGATCCAATATGGTGCAAAATCCTGGATGAGGTGGTTTTCTTTTATTATTATCTTTTAAATTAAAAGGTTAGATGATTTGTTGATTCTATTAGATGTATTCCATGTGAGAGCATGTACAACTAAAGTTCCAACAAGAATGTGATTAATGCCAATGTCATCCACATCAAATCTAAATATGATGCTGATAAGTGATGGAGGAGATCTTCCAAATAGCATAACTAGACGGCATATATGAGTGATTCCAGGGAAATCAATTATCTAGGTAACTTAGTTTCACGCATGCTTTCCATCTGATGTTTTATCTATACAATTGTAAAAGTCCTCCTAACGTCTGTATCTACATATCAAATACCTTCCTCACTTTTAATATCTACAACTTGCATGTTGAATTTTCCATTTGTCATATCAATTTATTAGGAGTAATTGATTTCAGGATGGGTCGGTTCTCACATTGTAATAGTACAAAAGAGCCAGTTCTTGATTTGTGGAACTAGGAAGTGGCCTACTTGGTCCTGGACCCATCTGGGAACTGAATCAACTAGTTCGGTCCAATTCCTAGGTGGGTTTAGGAACCGGCCGAATCTCCTTTTTTTTTCCTATTCTTTGCAATATTGCAAGTGTTGTTGCATAATCTAAACTACTACACAAGTGATGTTAATAGAACAAGCTCGTGATAAGCTAATCATGATGATCAAAACAACAATAAGTATAGATGATCACTCAAAATTACTTTTAAATTCCCCTCCATGATTAGTTCATATTGATGTGATACTTTATCCTTTTTCGTTTTGAACTCTTTGTGCAAATTTTACGAAAGATTGGAATACATTGTGCTCATGGACTAGAAACATTACCCATGTATACCTCGAGTAATCATCAACAATCACCGAACAATACCTCTCGCCTCCGAAACTTGTGGTTCTTGTTAGTCAGAATAAATTCATGTGCAAAAACTGCGGAGATCGGTAACGTTTGCATGAAGACTGTAAAACACGTTTGAAATAAGCTATGGAAACTTAGAAAAAATAAAAAAAAATCTCTGCACAACGTGGTTGATTATGGGATCACCTTTTTCTAACAACTGTTGAAGGAAATATAATATGAGGCATCGAGTTATCCATTTGCGGATTACTTCACCATCAATGGCAAAAATCTCTGTAAAGACTTGCTAAATGTATTTTTTTTTTGGTCAAAACTTGCTACATGTATATATGTACACGTTCATGACAAAAATCTCTATACATGCTTATGTTTGGAATTGGCTTCGGCCATTTCACCGATGCATACATTACCAGATTTCCTTGATGATATTCTTTACCTACAATTAATGCAATTCAATTTAATCAACCCTCAAGGTTAGCGTAATTGATTGGACCATTAAGATATTTCTAGCTTATGAACTGAAGGTCACTCATTCAAACCTCACAAACCGCGTGCAAATTGTTTTGTGTCAACGCCACATGCACTGGCTGACGTCTTAAACTTAACCAATATATGATGGGCTTACAGGGTGTTTAATGTATTTCCAGTTTACATCACGTATTCATACGGATGGTAGTTGTATAATTTAGCCAAAAAGCATGTTAGGAGGTAAGCTATACATGTAGATTTCATAATCAAGGATGCTAATAAAGTAACAAATTAATATGCGCTGGCTGTTTGAAGCGTAATTAAGCATTTTATCGCCTTTCATTTAGTCAGCACTGTGGACTTATAAATAGTGGTGCCTTCAGAGTCGTTATCTAATTGAAAAAGAAGTTTAATTTGAAAAAGAGTTATGTCTTGATGAACTTCAAGGATGAATCAGCTCCCCAGGTAAGCACGTTTCGAAGAAAGCGAAAGAATCATCACAGCTGTTGTTGCTCCTTGATTTTATTGGTCGAAGATGCTATACGTACGCAGTTGCCTACAAGGTAGACTTTACCTCCTGTACATTCGTTGCAACACAGGTAGATGTTACGTAAGATCATCCTTGCAATTTGTTGAAGTAATCCCGACCATAGTTGTGCTGCTGATTATTCTAAATTTTCTTTTGTGGGGGTGTTTCTCTTTGACTAATTAATTTCGTTAGTTGTTGGCTTTGTTGTACCCTCCGTTTGCTGTATATATATAATCAGAGCAGGCTCGCCGGATCCTTCCACGGGAGTTGAGCAGATCAAGTCTCGAATCTCGGTGATTTTGTGAGTGGCTCTCGCCGAACCCAGGATCCAAAAGAAAGAAAATGAGGGTGAACATGGAGGAAGAAGATGGTGGTGGAAACCCTACTCACAAGGCGCTGAACAAGAAGGTGGTGGCGATGCTGTACAAGGCGTTGGCGGCCTGCGACAGGGAGGCGGTCTGGAAGCTAGTGACGTCGAATGACGACTTGGAGTGGAGATACCACGGGCCTCCGCAGTGCCAGTACATGATGCAGGCGCTCATGGGTCGCCACTGGCGGCGCGAGCCAGAAGACCGGAAGTTCAGGTTCAAGCCAAGAAGGGTCATGGCCTTCTGCGACCGGGTCATCGTCGAGGGTTGGGATGGACTGGATGCCTACTGGGTGCACGTTTGGACCCTCAAGATGGACGGTTCCCACCCTGTCATTGCCGAGTTCCGCGAGTACTTCAACACATGGCTCACCGTGCTCGTCCGATCCTTTAGTGAAGAGGTTAGGGTGTGGCAGAGTGAGCCCCGGTTGCATCATAACCGCTCCTTGCCGGACATTGTTCTTGCTATTTGATCCGTGTTCAATTTCCTTTTGCATTTGATTCGCTTTCGCATATGAAATAAAAGTCTTATTGTAAAAATAACAGGGGAGATAACGCGAGTATCGGTACCTACTCCATGAAGAGAACAAATCGCAAAGGATGCACTATTTATAGCAAAGTTACAGGGTTACAATTAATCACCTCTATGTTCCTAAGTCCTTAGACACAAATCCTCACAAGCACTCGTGTTTCTCTCGTCAACTTTCGTTAGAAATCCTAAGAGTCTCTCTGTACAACTTGTGTATGTGTTTTATTCAAAATAGGAGAAAAAGATTACTTATAAATGAAAAAATGCATCAAAAGGCGTTTTTTAATGATCTCCCACCTAGAGTCAAAAGCTTAGTGTTAGCGGAGTCTTCCTTAATTTATCGTGTTGATGTAGGTTCTAACTCTTCTGTGTAATATTGTTCTTTTCTGATGCAATGAAGGTTCGATTTAGCCAAAAAAAAAAAAAAGTCGAGTGCCGGCCCCCGGTACTGGTATCACACATTCCAACGGGACACCCCCACGATATGCTTTCTGGTCTGCTGGCCGACGATCCGGCCTAAATGTGGTCGGGCTGACAGATCAACCCGGATTGGGGGCATTTTCGAGACAATCTTCTGTCATACATGACATGATCTTAAGCTGTGACCAGAACTCCAAAACAAAGAACTCGGCAAGAAATTGAGCAACAAAAACTGAACAGTTCTCCTGTATCTTCGCATGAGGCAGAGATGTATAGGGAAACTTGTGCTTGAAGAGAGCAATTTGGGAGAGTTCACGTATGCCGCTCTGTTGTAATCCAATTATAATTGATTTCATGATGCATGGCAAAACATGTCCAGTCTAAATGGATGAAAGTGTCAAATGAACAAAAGATCCTATAAATATCTTTTATTAGATAGGTTATAGGGATAATTTTTGAGTTACATAATTTGCAAGCCGTCGAAGATCACTCACTGATTTTGCCAGGCTAGTCGACATGATTTTGATGATAGGATGAAATTCACGTCTTTCAACTAAATTTTTCTCGTAAGTCTGATTATGTGACTAGTTGTGGAAGGCAAAATTGTCATATATCATCTATCTAAGTTATGAAAAAATATAGGGACTAATAAATAATATAATGCCGATAAGTGAACGAGGAGATCTTCCAAATAGCATAACCAAATGGCATGTTTGAGTGATCCAAGTAATATAGTTTCATGCATGCTTTCCATCTAATGTTTTATTAGGATAATTGTAAAAAGCCTACTAACGTTTCCATCTACGTATCAAATGTCACTCGAATATGCCATCTGTCTTGATAGATGCTTTGTTCCCCAGAAATGTGGAAACGCACGCGTGTGAATTTGTAATTTTATGGCAATTTCGTCAGTCGTCTACAAAAAGAAAAAAAAATTGGTCAATGCTTAAACATCATAGAGCTAAATATATTATAAGATGCTTAAAAGTGTGTGATTTACCCTAGAGCTAAAATTCCGACAAGAATGTGATTGGAGCAAATGGCAAATGCTCATCGTATACAGTCCTGAAACATATTACTTATTAGTCTCTATATTTGTTTTTCTCACGCAGATAAATGATATATGACCTCTTTGCTTTCCACAACTAGTCACATAGTTAGACTTGTAAGAAAAATATGGCTGAAAGTCGTGAATTTCATCCTATCATCAAAATAATGCCAACTTGCCTGACACGATCAGTGAGTGATCTTCATCGGCCTACAAATTAGGGAAATTTTCAATTAAGGATCCATAGTGGGTCTCTTTTTTCAAAAAAGAACCCCAAGTGGATAATATTTCAATTAAGGACCTAAAATGTCTAAACTAGTCTCAAATAAGGACCCAGCTCGCCGGCCGGCCAAATGTTCGCTGGCTGGCGACCGTGAGACATTTTCTGGCGCCGGAATATAGGCAATTTTGTCTTTTTCTTTCTTTTTCCTTTTCTCTCTTTCCTCTTGTGGCCATCGGTGGCGACATCTGCCAGCGTCGGGCGACAGTCGCCCTGGCCTGGGCAAGCGAGACCCGCCCTTGCCCAATGCCGATGAGGCCAAGGATGGCCCTCGCTGCAACCCTCACCAGCCCAGTTGAGGGCGGCTCTCGCCCACCCAGATTCGGCGAGGGCCACCCTTAGCCTTGCCAGCCCAAACGAGGGTTGCCCTTGCCGGCGTTGGGCAAGGGTCACCCTCACCAGATCCGGCGAGGGCAACTCTTGCCTGGGTTGGTGAGGGTTGCGGCGGGGCCGCCCTCGGCCTCACTGGCATTGGGCAAGGGCAATCCTTGCCAGATCCGATCAGGGCGAGGGCGGCTCTCGCTCGCCCAAGCGAAGGCCACGCTCGTCCACCCAGGCAAGGGCAACCGTCGCCCGACACCGGTGAAAGCGGCCCTCGCCTAAGGCCGGCAGATGTTGCCGGTGATGGTCACAAGAGGGAAGAGAGAAAAGAAAAAAGGAAAAAGAAAGAAAAAGACAAAATTGCCCCTATTCTGTTGCCGGAAAATGTCTCACGGTCACCAGCCGACAAACATTTGGCCAGCCGACAAGCTAAGTCTTTATTTGAGACTAGTTTGGGTACTTTGGGTCCTTAATTAAAACATTGTCCACTTAGGGTCCTTTTTTGAAAAAAGCGACCCACTTTGGGTCTTTAATTGAAATTTTCCCTACCAATTATGTAACTCGAAGATGATTCTTGTAACCTATCTAATAATATATATAGAGAGAGAGAGAGAGAGAGAGAGAGAGAGAGAGAGAGAGAGAGAGAGAGAGAGAGAGAGAGAGAGAGAGAGAGAGAGAGAGAGAGAGAGAGGATCTTTTGATCATTTGACACATCCATCCATTTAGACTGGACATGTTTGTGTCATGCGTCATGAAATCAATTATAATTGGATTTACAATAGAGGGGCATACTTGTACTCTCTTCAAGCACTTGTTTCCCTATACAATCTCTGCCTTATGCGAAAATACATGAGACATGCTCAGTTTTTGTTGCTCAATTTCTTGCTGAGTTCGTTGTTTGGGAGTTTGGATCGAAGCTTAAGATTATGTCATATATGATAGAGAAGATTGTATTGAAAATGTCCCAAATCAGGGTTGATCCGGGAACCCGACCACACTTAGGCCGAATTGTCAGCCAACAGACCAGAAAGCATATTGTAGGGGTGTCCTGTCGGAATGTATGGTACTTGAATTGGAGGCAGGTGTGACATGGAATTTTCAACTTTCAATAATAGTATTTAGGATGATTTTGCAATAATAGTATTTAGGATGATTTTGCGTGACAGTTACCGCTTGTAGTCTGATATGTTAATATTAAGTTAATAAATATTAACATGTATGTTGATGGTGTAGAGTTGGGGTCATTGATTTACTGCCATATTAGTTGTAGAAAAGGACGGATATGCTCCGAATTACTTGTTTGATGGTTTTCAAGTTTTAAATTTCCAGAGTTAAGATTTTCCAAGCATTCGACATTTTCACTAATAATTTTAGTGAGTTCAAAATATTTTTCAGACTTATAAATGTTCAGAATGGACACTAGTTTCTTAATATACATACTAATTTTCTTGACATCTTAATAACTTAACAAAATATTTACTTTGGAAACAACACATATGAGCCATTTCTTAAACTTTAACTGGTGCCACCTCTCTTCATGTTCAACCAATTATGTTAAATCACATGCCCTTAGTCATGCATTATTTCACTTATCCTTAGCCAATTAATGCCTTATGACTCATCAATTTACTTAGCCATGAAGGGGACATTTCATTTGAACCAAAATATCTCCCCTTGATTACTCTTAATAAGCCACTTGTACACCCTAGCTATTCACTTAGGGCCACATGAAACATTTCTATTGGAACACTTATCTTTCTAGCTTTTACACCTAGCATTTTAACCCGAGGTCATTTATTACTTCAACTTTGGTTAACCGATCTCATCTTTTATAACCCTTGCCTTGGCCATGTAAATGGATTCCGGAGAGCTTTCAAGTTCTAAAGATAGAATTCCCCACGACGTTAACTTCCAACTACCAACTTCCTTCTTCAACTTTCGTTTTCAATTTCAGCGAGTAAAAGTAAAGATCCCTTCATTGTTTTATCAAAACTTCAAAATTCTATCTTTCAAGAGTTGCAAGGTGATTTGGTGGACTTTATTCTTTTTTTCTTAAACTAGTTTTATTAAAAGATTGAAAGTTGTTAATCTTTGTTCTTGCTTAACTTGCTTTGAAGGTAATTAAGGTCCTCAGTGTCCAAGTCTTTATTCAAGGTAAGTGAAAATTTTAGGGATTAGTTGATGGTTGTTATATTTTGTTTGGCCTTTGTTGTCAACTGTAAGTAAGTCTTAATAATGGTATGTGAAATCTTTGTGTTTACTTGAATTGGATCGTTAAGCTTGTTCCTTGCCTAGGAGATGTTTGATGGATTTCCTAAGCGGTGTTTGATTGTTTCTCTAAGATGTGATAACAATTCTTAGTGAGAAAGATGGGGGAAACAACGAATACCTAACTTGAAAGTGATATTTTTGTAATTTGATTAAGTTACCAAATTACTAGCTAAGGACAGGAATGATAATAATTCTGTTCCAGAAATGAATTTCATGCTAGAAATACATTTTTCTATTTCTATTCCATGGATAAGTTTCTGAGCTAAAATATGCGTTTGATAACAACACAAAATTTCTCCCTCCCAAGCGGCGGGTAAGTAGAAGGCAACATATGGCGAATGGCGGCCTGTGGCAAGAGGTGGTCGGCGACAGGAGGTGTGCAGCGATGGGAGGTGGCTGGCATTGGGTAGCGGAGGAGGATGGTAGTGAGAGGCAGCTAGCGATAAAGGATGGTGATAAGAGGCGGTCGGTGTTGGGTGGCGAAGGAAGGCGGACAGCGGGCGGAGGGAGGCGGCCGATGGCGGGGACGATGGCGGACGACAACGAACGACAGCCGGTAGGCGGCCAACAAAGACGGCCAGCGGGGTGGGAGGCAACCAACGGCGACGGGAGGTGGTGGGTGAGCAGCCAGCTAGCAGTGAAGGCAAGTAATGAAAAAAGTTTTTATTTCTCATTTATGTTCCAATTCTATTTCTGGAGTAGAAATTTGTTCCAGAAATAGAAAAATGAAATTGTGTTACCAAACTAATTTCTGTTCCAAATCTGTTCTTGGGAACAAAAAATAGAAAAATAGAAAAACAGAATAGTTATCATGCATGTCCAAAGTATTGTCGATTAATCATGTGATCGATCTTTGAGTTGTCAATGTTCATGTTGTCAATTAATTGAGTTGTCGATGTTCACATTGTTGATTAATTGAGTTGTCGATATTCACGTTGCCGATATTCATGTTGTTGATTATTGGGTTATCGATGTTTATGTTGCCAACTCTCTAAATATGTTATCAATTTTTGCATGAGAAAAGAAAGGAGGTAAATATGTCATTATCATTAACCACGTATGTAATCATTGAAAAAGCAAGGTAATTGTATTTCGAAAATGATTTGCATAAAAATGTGTCTAGTACCGGATGTTGATTCTTGGAAATGAATGTCGATTTTGTTGTAGATGCGAGGTAAATGATGTGACTATAATGTTACCATGTGCACGGTTATTATGGGATTAAATATGGAAAGTATTATATTATATGTGCGTATATATATTCCGTCACCCATATATTAGTGGTGATGATACCTCATGTGTCGAGATGCGCTGTGTGTCGGGATGTTCCGGGAGTGTTCGGGATGAGAAGTAATGACAATAATATATCTATATATGCATATATAAATAAATGTTAGTTCATATGTCTATTAGTGAACACGTTGGTGATAACCTTGTCTCATAATATGTTATGCCATATGCTTACATTTGAGGGAAAAATCTCATGCAATGTTGTTATCGGTTTACATTGGCATATCATGATATGAAATATAATGCATTTACTCTCTCACTCGTCATTCATTATTATCCTGTGTTGTTTGTTGATACTAGATTGAATGATAAGATGATCTCTTACTTTAGACCTAGAGATTTCATTTACTTAGTTTCAGCTCATCCCTTATTTTTCAGTCTGTATGATGATCTCCCTAGACACGGCCATGGAGGGAACAAGATGATGTTGGAGGCCATCAATCCTTGAGTGAGATGGTGGTTTGGTTAGTATGGGTGTAACGTTGTTAAGTGACCTTGACCCTTCGCACGACTATGTATTTTGTTATGAGACATGTATACTATTAAACTTGTGCGATTTTCTTGTGAGGGATGTTGTGAAAATTTTATTGTGCTTCTACATGCGTAATTATAACTATGAGTATAAACAAAAAGGACACATACCGCGTGTGACATTCTGGGGCATCACAACGGGTATCCAAATAGCTCTTTTTTTATATTCAATGGGAACGTGTTTGACCCATTTTTCCATTTATAAGTTTTTTCTCCTTTTTGGAATAAAACACAAACGCAAGTTGTACAGAGCCTCTCAGGATTATCTAACAAAACTTGGCTAGAGAAACATGAGTGCTTCTGATGATTTGTGTCTTACGACTTAGGAACATATAGTTGATTAATTGCAACTCTATAACTTTGCTATAAATAGTGGATCCTTTGCGATTGGCTCTCCCCATGGACTAGGAACCGATCCTTGCGTTATCTACCACCTTATTTTTACAATAAAACTTTTATTTCATACATAAAAGAGAATCAAATGCAAAAGGAAATGGAACATGGATCAAATAGCGAGGACGATGTCCGGCAAGGAGCGGTTACGATGCAACCGAGGCTCGCTCTGCCACACCCTAACCTCTTTACCAAAGGATCGGACGAGCACGGTGAGCCATGTGTTGAAGTACTCGCGGAACTCGGAGATGACGAGGCGGGAACCATCCATCTTGAGGGTCCAAACGTGCACCCAGTAGTCATCCAGTCCGTCCCAACCCTCAACGATGACCCGGTCGCGGAAGGCCATGATCCTCCTGGGCTTGAACTTGAACTTCTGGTCCTCCGGCTCGTGCTGCTGGTGGTGACCCGTGAGCGCCCACATCATGTATTGGCACTGCGGAGGCCCGTGGTATCTCCACTCCAAGTCATCGTTCGACATCACCAGCTTTGAGACCGCGTCCCCGTCGCCGGCTGCCAATGCCTTGTACAGCATGGCCACCACCTTCTTGTTCAGCGCCTTGTGAGTAGGGTTTCCACCGCCATCTTCCGCCTCCATCTTCACCCTCATTCTCTTTCTCTTTTGATCGGCGAGAGACACCCACAAACGCACTGAGATTCGAGACTTGATCAGCTCAACTCGGTGGTAGGATCCAACGAGCCCGCTCTGCTTCTATACACTCAGCAAACAGAGGGTTCCATGAAGTCAACAACTAATGCAATTAATTAGTCAACGAGAAACACTACCCCAAAAGAAAATTTGGCAACAAGGAAAGGCGCATCTAGGGTTGGGAATTGTCGGTGTTATTTTAACAAATCGCATGCACGATCTTACGTAACAATCCCCCGTGCACCAAGTAAGCAGCTGTGCATGTATCGAACTTTGCTTAAACCAATAAAAATAACAAGAGAAGGAAAATTGAACAGCTATCGAGATTCCTTCGTTTTCCTCAAAACGGGTTGATCTGGGGAGCAGATTCATCCTTGCCCCTGATCAAGACGAAGCTCTTTTGAGATTGGTTGCCCAACGTGACGACACAACCCTTCAAATCAAACTTTCTTTTTTTTTAATTATGTTTCAATGTCCCCAGTAGTACTTACTACATGACAGGCAACAAAATACTTAATTAGGCTTCAAACAGCCAACGCATATTTTAATTATTTATTTTATTTAGCATCCTTGATTATAAAATCGAAAAATACACCTTAGCTCCAAACAGGCTTTTGGCTAAATTATACAACTACTCTCTATATACTTATTACACGACTAGGAAATTCATAAAACACTTTGCAAGCTCCCTAAATTAGTCTTGGCATAGAGCAATTTGCACGCAATTTGTGGGATTCAAAGGAGTGACCTTTGGTTTCTGAGCTAGAAATCCCCAGCGTCCCAAACAATTGTACCAACCTTGGGAGATGATTACATTGAATTCCATTAATTCTATGTAAAGACTATCATCAAGAAAATTTGGTGATATATGGATGGAAGGAAATGGTCGAAGCCAATTTTAAATCCGGCTCAGCGAGATATCCAAGGCGCATACACACGAAATCCCTGTTCTTTCTTTCCTTTTCTTTCTTCTTCATCTTCTTTCTTTTTCCCTCTTTCCTTTCTAATGCTAGCTCTCGGCCTCCCATCGTTGAACGTGCCTTCTTTCCTCTTTTTGTTGACTTTTCAAAGTTTTTTTTCTTCTTTCCTTTTGGACTTTTTAAAACCCATATTTTACTACCCTCTCCCCACTCTCTCATGGAGCTCAAGGCTTGTGGTCATTGGAGCTCGTGTGACCCGCGCTCGACATTGGTAGGGATGGGTTCGATCGGGTAGTTCCCTCAAGCACAACAAGCTTCGTGACAGAGCATCTAGCAGCCGTGTGAGCTTTGTGGCATAGCTCGCAAGTGTCCCACGACGATGGCCATGAGAGATCAGGCCTCGATTTGGTCCAGATCGAGTCGTATGGCCTCGATTTGGACCACATCTTGTTGAATTAATCGAAGTATTTGTTTGTTTTTAAATAAAGCCTAGTTGGTTGTCCTAGTTTATAGGAACATGCTGCACACACGTTCAAGATAGTGGGTAGATAGTTCAGCATAGTGGGTCAATTGTTGTGGCTACTTTTTTGGGTTTTTCTGTTAGTATATGGCCTATCTAAAAGGCTAAGTTGTTATTCAATTATGACTGATGAATGCAGTAAGCATTTTTTTTACGGGAGTACACTCTCTTCTCTCTGACTCCCTTTTTTGGGTTTTTTCTTTGTGCTTGCAAAGCACAGCCAACTTTTGCACTTTTTCAGTAACAGTGGTATCAGAGCCATTAAAGAAGAAAAAGTGAGTTAAAAACACGAGAGGAAAAAGTGAGAGTGAAAGGTAGTAGCCAAAAAGTGAGCTTGAGTTGAAAACACACGAGAAAAGATTTTTCTTGGTATTCAGCAGCGGTGATGGCTTTAGAAACCTTTGTCCAACCAGCTATTCCATGCTTTGATGGTCATTATGATCATTGGAGCATGCTAATGGAGAACTTCTTGAAATCCAAGGAATATTGCGATGTTGTTATCTCCGGAGTTGCCGAATCAGAAGAAGGAGCTACGTTGACAGCAGCACAATGGACGGCTCTAGAAGCAGCAAGATTGAAAGATGTTAAGGCCAAAAACTACCTTTTTCAGGCCATTGACAGATCTATCTTGGAAACAATTCTCTGTAAGGATACCTCCAAGCACATATGGGATTCCATGAAGAAACAATATCAAGGTACCGCAAGAGCAAAAAGGCAGCAACTTCAAATGCTTCGTGGAGAGTTTGAGTTACTAAGAATGAAATCAGGAGAGTGAATTACCGATTTCTTCTCTCGGACAATAGCAATTGTCCATAAGATGCTAATTCACGGCGATAAGACGAAGGATGTCACCATCGTTGAGAAGATTCTTCGATCTCTGACACCAAAGTTTAACTTTGTTGTCTGTTCTACACAAGAAGCCAAGGACATTGAAGAACTCTCAATTGATGAACTGCAAGGGTCGTTGTTGGTTCACGAACAAAATTTTCTTTAGCAAGAGTCGGAAGAGAAGGTGTTGAAGGCAACTACAGATCACTTTTCGTTAACAACAAGAACGAATAGTGGCAGAGGTAGAGGAAGGGGAATCAATGAACGTCGCAGTTTCAATCAAAAGCCTAATGGTCATTTTTCTTGTGATGCTCAAAGTGGAGGATGAGGACATGGAGGTCAACACTCAACTGTTTACAAACCAAGGTCAGTAGACAAATCTAGAGTAGAGTGTTTTAGATGCCATAGGTATGGACATTATAAATCTGAATGTCGTACCAATTTAAATACACAAAGCATGGAAAGGATTAATTTTGCGGAAGAAAAAGAAGAAACAGTGTCTTTCCTAATGGCGTGTCAAGAAACGGAGAAAATTTCATCGAATCTGTGGTATATTGACACTGGTTGCAGCAACCATATGTGTGGAGACAAGAAGGCATTCTCTGCATTAGATGAGTCATTTCGCACCTTGGTCAAATTTGAAGACAACTCGACTGTGTCAGTCAAGGGTAAAGGGACAGTTACAATTGTTCCTAAAGGAACCTCGGTTCAGATGATCAAAGAGGTGTTTTATGTTCCTGAGATAAAGACCAACCTTCTAAGTGTTGGACAATTGCAAGAGAAGGGATATGAAATTACACTCAAAGGAGGTGTTTGCAGAATCCATGATGAGAAACAGCATTTGATTGCTCAAGTTAATATGACTGCCAATCGGATGTTCCCATTGCATCTTCATGGCACCTCTCACTCATGTTTCTCTGCAAGATTGAAGGATAAAGCATGGTTATGGCATTTCAGATATGGACACCTCAACTTTGGTGGGTTGTGGACGTTACATCATAAGAAGATGGTGGAGGGACTTCCCTTAATCATGGCGCAATCCGAAATATGTGAAGAGCGTGTTGTTATCAAACAACACCAAGATCATTTTCCAAAAGGCAAAGCATGGAGAGCCAAGAAGCACCTCAAACTTGTCCATTTAGATATTTGCGGACCAATTTCCCCATTGTCCAATGGAGGCAAATGATATATCATTACCTTCATTGACGATTTTAGTTGGAAGGTTTGGGCTTACTTTTTGCAGGAAAAATCTGAAGCCTTTGAAGCCTTCAAGAGCTTCAAAACTCTTGTTGAAAAAGAGAGTGGAAATCCAATCAAAGTTCTCCGCACAGATCATGGTGGTGAATACATTTCAATTGCGTTCGCAGTTTTTTGTGTGGAGCATGGGATTAAAAGACAACTCACTGCAGCTTATTCACCATAACAGAACAGTGTTTGCGAAAGGAAGAACCACACTATTCTGAATATGGTACGAAGCCTTTTGACGTCAAGTGGAGTTCCAAAAAGCTTCTGGCTGGAGGCAGTCAATTGGAGTGTTCATCTTTTGAATAGAAGTCTCACTCTCGCTGTTTTAAATAAGACACTCGAAGAAGCTTGGAGCGGGAAAAGACCCGCCGTTGATTACTTCAGAATTTTTTGATGTCTTTCATATGTCCATGTTCTTGACCAGAAGAGGAAGAAGCTAGAAGATAAAGCAGGAAAAAGTATTTTTCTTGGCATTAGTGATCATTCAAAAGCCTACAAACTTTATGATCCTATAACCAAGAAAATTACCATTAGCCGTGATGTGATCTTTGATGAAGAGAAATTCTGGTCATGGAGCGAGAAGAATGGTGGTGAACAAATTCCGGCAAACTTTGAAGATGATACTGAGATGGAAAAGCATCCCTCTACAAGTCAAGTTACCACAGAAAATGCTGAAAATTCAGCAGTTGCTGCAGCATTTGAAGAACGACCACAACGCATCCGACGGAGGCCAGCATGGATGGAAGATATGAAGTGTCAAGAGTTGAGCAATCCGAAGACCCACTGATCCATTTTGCTTTGTTTGCAGATAGTGACCCAATTACTTTTAATGAAGCAGTACAAAATAAAAACTGGAGAGTTGCAATAGATGCAGAGATCAAAGCAATTGAGAAGAATGGTACGTGGGAATTGACAGACCTTCCCGAAGGGCAGAAGACAATCGGAGTCAAGTGGGTATACAAGACGAAAATGAACAAGAATGGTGAGATTGAAAAGTACAAGGCGTGCTTGGTGGCAAAAGGTTACAAGCAGGAATTTGGAGTGGATTGCAAAGAGGTGTTTGCGCCACTTGCTAGACTCGATACAATCCGATTAGCGATTGCGCTAGCAGCACAGAATTCATGGTTCATCTATCAGTTAGATGTGAAGTCGGCGTTCTTACATGGTGATCTTCAAGAACAGGTATTTGTTCATCAACCTTATGGATATGTCAAGCCGGGTAATGAACATAAAGTCTATAAATTGAAAAAGGCTTTATATGGGTTGAAGCAAGCTCCAAGAGCTTAGTATAGTAGGGTTGATGCTTATATTTTGAAGGATGGATTTACAAAATGTCCATATGAGCGTACGCTATTTATTAAGATTGGTCATGGTGGAAAATTGCTTCTAGTGTGTTTGTACGTGGATGATTGTACCTCATAGGGAATGATAGTGTCATGATTGACACATTTAAGAAATCTATGATGGAGGAATTTGACATGACTGATCTTGAGTTGGTGCATTATTTTTTGGGCATTGAGGTAAATCAATCTAAAGTTGGAATTTTTCTATCTCAAAAGAAATATGTTCAAGAAATTTTAGAAAAATTTCAGATGACGCACTACAATTCGGTAACCATGCCAACTGAGGTTGGATTGAAGTTGTCGAAGGATCCTAAAGGAAGAAAGGTAAATAGCAACTTCTACAAGCAAATCATGGGGAGTTTAATGTATTTAATAGCTACAAGACTAGATATCATGCATCCCGTGAGCCTTATTAGCAAGTACATGGAGAATCCAACTGAAAAACATTTGCAAGCTGCAAAGTGAATTCTTCGCTACTTGAGAGGGACTGCAACTTTTGCGTTATTCTATAAGAAGGGAGAAAAATCAGAGTTGATTGGTTTCACTGATAGCGATTACACTGGTGATATGGATGATCGAAAAAGTACTTCTGGTTATGTATTTATGCTTGGTTTGGGGGCTGTCTCATGTTGTTTGAAGAAGCAGCCGATTGTTACTCTGTCAACAACTGAAGCTAAGTTTGTGGCTGCCACCTCTAGCGCTTGTCAAGCTATTTGGTTAAGGAAGATTCTTGGAGAGCTTCAATTTAAACCGGAAGATGCAACTACAATCTATTGTGACAACAGCTCAACCATTAAACTCTCAAAGGATCCAGTTCTACGTGGGAGGAGCAAACACATAGATGCAAAGTATCATTTCCTGAGGGATCTCACGAAAGATAAAGTGATTGAACTTGTTTTTTGCAGGAGTGAAGATCAACTTGCTGATTTGTTCACCAAGCCTCTCAAATTATCTGCATATCAGAAGCTAAGAAAGCTTCTTGGTGTTTGTTCGTTGGAAACTACAGTTTAAGGGAGGGCTGGTTCTAGTTCTTTTAAACTGATTGTTTGCAACATCAGTTTAAGGGAGGGTGTTGAATTAGTCAAAGTATTTATTTATTTTTAAATAAAGCCTAGTTGGTTGTCCTAGTTTATAGGAACATGCTGCACACACGTTCAGGATAGTGGGTAGATAGTTCAGCATAGTGGGTCAATTGTTGTGGCTACTTTTCTGGGTTTTTCTGTTGGTGCATGGCCTATCTAAAAGGCTAAGTTGTTATTCAATTATGACTAATGAATGCAGTAAGCATTTTTTTTTACAGGAGTACACTCTCTTCTCTCTGACTCTCTTTTTTGGGTTTTTTCTTTGTGCTTGCAAAGCACAGCTAGCTTTTGCACTTTTTTAGTAACAAATCTAAGGTAGTAACCATTGGCAACCTTGAGTTCGAGGTCGGCGAGGGCGAGGGGCCAGGCTAGGGAATTGTCAGCCACCCGGTGATGGGGTAGGAAAGAGAAGTGCATGTTAGGGTTTTGGATTTTTTTTTTCTTTTTTAGAATGGCAACTTGGGAATGAAAATTGATAATAACCGTAAACGACCGGAGCTGCAAGGATGCAAATTGATATGAAAGTAAGTGACAAAACTCAGCATGCAAATTGGATGCATCAGAAAGTGGAAATGGTATTTCATACGTAGGCAGTAGGTGCCTACGTGAGGACGAGGCGTTTCCCGATATTCCGGAGAAAATATTTGATTGATGGCAATCGTGAAACTAAATTAGCAGGATAATTCCAGCATTCACATGATCACACGAAGCGATCAGGTGAAAGTAAATGACCTTTTCTACTTCTCGATCCTGCCAAAAGTGAATCAGACAACCGTTGTAGATGACGTTTGTGCAGTACATCATACCATCCACGGGTAATACTGGGCAGAAGATGTCTTGACAGATGGTTTGTTCCCCAAATACGTGGAAAGGCACGCGTGCGAAGTGATTTTATAGCAATTTCGTCTGTCGCTCTAAAAAAATAAATAAATTCGTCAACTCTTAACATCATAGATAGGGGTGCGGAAAAAAAATCGAGACGGCTTGAATGGACCGGTTCCGAACGGTTCTCAATTCTAGGATGTAATCACCCGTTCGGACCACCTTGACCTTATATACACATATTAATACTTAAGTTTTCAAAATCAAAACCCTAATTCCCTTATTTCGCTCTCGGTCTCAACTCGGCCGCGCCTCTAGCCATCCCACGTAATCACAGCGAGAGCCTCATCTCCCTCTCTTGCTCTTGCTCTCGCTCTCGCTCTCGGTTGCCTCCAGTCTCCTCACTCCCTCTCTTGTAAATTCAAAACGCCACTTCGCATCTTCAACTCCCAAACCAGCCGCCTCTTTAGCTCCCCCGTCTCTCTCTCGACTTGCACCCTCGTCTTCACCATAGTTTTGCCCGTCTATCTCTATCTGTCTATCTCTGAGAGCTTAATAGAGTGTCCGGGCTTTTGATTTGATGGCTAAAATGCTGCAAATGTTCGATTTCTCGGCTTGCTTGATGGGTTTGTCTAATATTGCAAATGTATCGGATCTGAGGCTGCTGGGGTCCTTTCTTTTGTTGAGGTTGTTTTGGTGCTTCTGTTTCTGTGTTTAATGTAGTTTTAAGATAGTTCCTTGGAAGGAGATTAATAAGGTTTTTCGTAGAAAATTTTAGATCTCCATATTCAAATCATCCATTTTCTTTGTCTTTGTAGACTAATTTCATGAAACCAGCGGACGGTTCCTAGTTCCCATTTTGTGGAACCGGCCCTTTGTGGGTGGTTCCAAGGGTGAGAACTACTCATCCTAAAACCGATCACCTATAGTCATAGAGCTATATATACTTATATAATGAAATGATATCTGCTATATACTTGTGTGTTTGTTAAGCAAAAAGAAAAACAAAGTTTATTTTCAGATTTGGAGGCTTTATATCTCTTTAACCAAGCTTTTGACGAATCTTGATTTTGCAATTGACTTGTTTTAAGTGCAGTGCTAAGTTGGTTAGTTAGGAGACTCACTAAGTCACTTAATTAGTGGTTAAATCACGATGTTATATCTTTTCATATCTTAGGTTCACTTATTTTTGGTAAAACTATAGAATTTATTATTATTTGAACCCAACGTGTAGGTGAGATAATGATAACCCAACAACAATTCACAATAATTTTGTGTATGGAGAAAGAAAATCCATAATTGGCGAATGAAGCGCAAGACCAATGACCAGAGAAAATCAAAAGAAAAAACTCAACTAAAACACAAACTATTTTTACTCTTCGTTATGCAATTGTATGTTATAATTTCAATAATTTAGAGTATTGCTTAGCAATAAGCATTCCGTCACAATGTATATAATTATGCTAAGTAAGCATTTTTATTTTCAACTGATTGAAAATTAATTAACGGGTAAGATGGTTATCATCATCAAAATGAATATCATTATACTAATTAAGCCCAACTATCGGTAAGTTAGTGGGCTTCATGTTCCTTTTGTTAGACATCTCTAATACGTAGTGGGCCTAAAAAACCCTAAGATTTCTCGAGGCAGGATTAATCAAAAGTGGGCGAGATGCGTTATGAAGAGGTTAGACAAGTTGATGCTTTCAATGATGGATGATTAAGTTAATTTTTCAGCTCAAAAGAATTATAATGGTCTCAGATTTTATTATCTCCCGTGACTATAGCAAAATATAAAGTAATTCCTCGTGAATCATCTGACCTAAACATGGATAGCATAAGTTTGAGTGGATCGAAGATGCGATGTTAGTCGTGTGCGTAAAAGGTAACTCGAGATGCCGATTGACCCCAATACAAATGAAGTTAGGGGTAAAGCTAGATTAATGATTCTCATGTTTCCGCAAAATTGCATGGAAATCCCCAGTCTTGGAAAATTATCTTGACGCCCTATGGAAGAATCTATTTGGTCCATTCTAAGGAAGTACGTTTTTTTTATAGGATAAATGTACCGGAAATCTTAAAACTTGTCACAAAAATGTAATTAAGCCCCAAAACTTTCAAAAAGTGCAATCAAGTCCTAAAATTTGTAATAAAAATGCAATCAAGTCCTAAAACTTTCTTAAAACTTGTTACAAAAATGTAATTGAGTCCTAAAACTTTCACAAATGTGCGATCAATGGAAGAATTTGATTGGATCAATTTGACAAGTTTTATGACTTAATTACACTTTTTGAAATTTTAAGACTCAATTGCACTTTCATTACAAGTTTTAGGACTTTCAACACACTTATTCCTTTTTTTTTTTGGTCGAAAGTAAATATTTCATTCATATCTCGAGATCTCAAAATGATATCTAAGAGATTAAAAACAAAGCAAATACGAAACGATAAAGTAGAACAATAAAACACAAAATGCTCTGATAAGCACACTCTCATTCCACGAGAATAGATATGTCTTAGCATTGAAACAGACCAAACGTGTAATAATGGGCTTAAATAAAACATGATTTTGTTAATAGAGCCTAGCCCATTAATTCACTCTTTATCTTCAATGCAAGGGTTGAAGAAGCAAGACCCTCGGTGACCAAAAACAAGAAGGAAAGAAGAGGACGCACGCAGTGTAGAAGAAAAGGGGAAAGAGGGAAAATCTTCATGCGTTTACAATCCGGACAACTCAACAAGCCAAATCAACACCGTTTTGCAATGCTGGGTAAGTAATTGAGGCCTCTATTCGTCTAATTGTAATGATTTCGGAAATTAGGGCACAAATTTAAAGGAATATTGATTTTGAATTACGATGCTCGATTGAGGAGTTATTAAGCTATGATTTTGTATGGAATGATGGTTTATGGTGTTGTAGAGTAGCGGGGTTTGTCGAGTAACTATTTCGAAATATGGTTCGTTCAGGTTTCGTGTTTGAATTACGCATATTGGATAATACCCGTAACGGAGAAAAGTGAACGTCTGCTATAACTGAGTTTATTCGTTAGTATTAGGAGTCGTTTTACCGACAAATAAGCGTAGTTTAGTCAAGTAGTTAATTAAAAGTAGATTTTACTTGATTTTTGATACTATATTTCGGTTAATTTCGAGTGCGTCGGCTCAAGTAACCATCATAGGTTGGTTTTCGGCTTTTCTCAGGTGAGTGGTACTATTTCTTCTACGAATTTACAAGCTCATTTTTTGAAAATGGTAATGTTATAATGTAGTAAGAGTTATTAAGAGCATGTTTTCTATATAAATGGGATTGAACTTTTACTATCTTTTAGTCGATTGACAATGTATTGGAAAGTATTACAAAGCAGCTTGAAATGAATATTTGTGAATGTTTTGCTTAAATGTTTTGCGAAACGAATTACCAAAAGCTATTTGTATTGGATGCAAAATATTTTATGAAATGGATTTTATTTGATGATAGAAAATGATTATGTGATTCAGTTTGTAAAACCGGTTTATGAAATAACTTTCTAATGTTAATTGTGATGTTAGAGAAAGATTTTGGTTGTTATGGCTTATATCACTATGATGAGAACCCATTGAGGGGGAGTATGTATGCTGTTGGGACATCCTTTTAGGCCGAGTCGTCGACTGATTGAGGTGGTAGACCAAGCCAAGGGGGGTAAACTTGGCTGTCTTTATCACGGCGTTAAACGTGACCATAATTTGATAGTGAGTATTAGATTAGTCGATGGAGTAAACCATCGAAATGTGATTTGATGAGATTGGTCAATGGATAGGCCATTGATAGTTATTGTTGTTGTTGAGTAGATTTTATTGACTAATCTTGTATGTTACAAAGTTTTGTTGGAAAGCTACTATATATTTTTTATATTTATGTATACCGTATATTTCATTTGTGACAAGAAGTTATGATGTCATTTTATAGCGTTGCATAATGATTGTTCGATCCGCTTAAAAAAATGTATTACTCACTAAGTCGTGATAGCTCAATCCTTTCATATTACTTACTTTTTAGGTTCTTCAGTAAGTCGCAAGTTGGGCGTGAGTGTATCGTTCTCGCGAGGACTTTTGGTAGTAGGGATTTTTGGTACGAGATGTCTATAGCTAGTAAGCTTCTAAGTTAGTTGTGGTGAATATGTATATATCTTTTTGATGGATTATAGTAAACTATGATACTGTAACAAAATGAACTTTTTATCACATATATATGAATGTATATATTTGATATTAGGTTGAGTTTTGCTTTTGTTGAGACTGCATCCTTACGTAATAGGACGGCCGTGTTATGCCCTTACTCTTTTGAGTTGGGGGTGTGACAAAACAGTGGTTGATCATCAAATCTTGAATCATCATGAGTGATGAATACACACCGAAATCTCCTTCTCCAATAGCTGCGACTTGCCCGATAGACAGTGCACACTTAAGTTTAGTGTTTTTCACCACCATTACGGTATGGAGACACCAAAAATAGGTCCATCAAGCTCCCAAATCTAGACCTAGATTGCGAGAGATTGAACGAGCACAGAAACGCCACTAAGAAACTCCTATATCTGAATCTAGATCGGGAGATGAGAGCTTTCAAAACTCAGAGAAGTCATATAATCACTTTCAATGCAGTATGAATTCATCGTTTTCCTCCTCAACCCTATTGAACTTCTCGGTTTGGAGGATTTGAAGCAGCGAGATGGAAGTGGAAGATATGTCCACCAAGCAGAGAAGAGCATCAACAGCGAGCCAAGAAAAAAACCAAAAAGAAGAAGACAAATACAATAAAATACTCCCAGATTAAATATAGAGAGAAAATCTCAATTCAAGTTGAGAAGATGGAGCCTTCCTCAGAAAACGAAGGCATCATGCTAGGTTGACTATTGGTAAGGGAGTATTGTTAGGCGTCCCTATTATGCGTTCTTTATAGAGGCGTGCAAAAGAATCGGGAATTATCCGGACCGCCTGGGACTGCTTGGAACCGGTCTGATTCCTAGTTCCAATTTTTGAGAATCGGTGGGTATCGGTCTGATTTCTGACTCCAGGTGTTAAATTACCTACCCACCCATCTGAACCGGATCAGTAATATAACAATAAATATAATACATTTATTTAATTTTTATTTTTTATTAAAAAAAATTCATAAATCCCTAAGCTAAACTTAAATCGCTCGACACTCACAGCCTCATATTGAGCTAAGAAACATCTTTTTTCGCTTTCGCCTCATGCTTACTCTCTCATTTTTATCGATTGATGCTCACCTCATTGTCTCTGACTCTCCATCTTTCCATCTATTTTTTTGGCTAGCGGGACCGGTTCCATGGACCCACCCGGGAACCAGACTGCACCGTCAGTTCAGTTTTGGGGTGGGTCCATGGATTCAACGAGCGGTTCTCGGTTCTAGGGTGGGAATTGCCCACCCAGATCATGCTCACCCCTAGTTCTCTATAGTCATTTTTTCTTCTGCCAGATTTTTAATAATTAGGTTTGAGATGGATGTAGATGATTTTCAGGAGGAGAATACTAACAAAGGTTTCTAGAGTGCGGCACGTGGTATATAAAAGAGATTGGTAGACACTTTTGTATGTGCACAATTTGGAAAGGATTGCAATCGAAGAAAGAAAAATTAGACTCGAGTCAATTTAGGAAATTGATTTGAATTATTGCAGGATAAGGAAAATTGCTTAAATTTAAAATCTACATAGAAAAGACTTATTGGATAACAGATAATTATGGCAACACTTAGATTACTATTTCCCCATCATTCAATAAAATCATTATTTATTTTTTAGCTGGCTAGGATGGAAAATTTCTAGAATATTTAGGCAAAAGTTTGATGTTGAAGATTTTTTTTAGAGAAAACGACACTTATAGTCCCTGAACTTTGGCTTAATATGTAATGTGGTCCCTCAACTTTAAACTAATCTGCAATGTAGTCCTAGAATTTTTTAATTTGTTCAATGTCATCTTTGAATTTTTTGTACATGTTCAATTTAGTCCTTGAACTGTATAAAAATGTTCAATATAATCCTTCCATTAATTCGAGTTTAGGGGCTATGTTGATCATTTTCATATAGTTCGTGGACTACATTGAATATGTACCAAAAGTCTTGCGATCATATGAAATAAATTAAAAATTCAACAACTACATTGCAGATTGGGTTAAAGCTTATGAATTACATTAAATAAATTAAAAGTTCATGGCCTACATATTTGTGTCATTATCCTTTTTTCTTATGTTTACCTTCACGAGATCTCGGATAATATGATAAAACTAACGGATTTTTTTTACAGGGGCTGATAATAAAGCGATTGATTGAGGATGTGGTGGTGTGGTATGCTTGAGAGTTTGACTTGGTTTTCCTCTTCTTCTTCTTTTTTTGGAGCTATTGGGTACTAAAAATTTGGATTTCCACTTTTATATTAATTTTGAATATTTACTCCCTATTGAAAAATGAAAAGTCAATACTCACTTTTTTCAAAAAAAAATTTGCACATTAACCCCGGAACTTCATTTCATTGGTAAACAAAAGCAATTTCACATCAATAATTCTAGCATCAAAAGCAATATAAAAAATTTCCAACGCCATATGAAACCCATTTGTTTAACCAATAAGACAACGCTGCAATTTCCTAATTTCTTTTTATGGCCGAAGCAATTTTCCCAATTTAATTGCTATACTTTCACAAATATCCACGGTCGATGGCTTTATATAATAAGAACAAAAGCTCCTGTCACGATGAATGCTGTGATGTATAATCATTCGGTAATGCCAGAAATGTTTATGGAGATTTCAAGGCCGATCCTTAATCAATTGTTTTGTGTCAAATCATGTGCATTGACAATATAATTTGTGTTAATCAACCACTGGATCTCAAACCTTTATTAAATCTATTGAGCATATTTAAAATGGTTATACTCGTATAGAGGCGTTTATGCGTTACGATGTTTTCAATTTCTTATTCTTTGAAGAGCTCAAAATTAATTAGAAAATTACAGTATAACTCTCACGAAACAAATACATCAGAGTTACGGAGATTGATCATTTTCGTTTTGTCATCATAGCCCGTGCATTGCGAAGGCTCCCATTCCAGTTTTCCAATATAGAAAAGGACTCCAATGGCAAACCATGATCCGACACACCTCCAAATCTTGTTTGGCGGGAGGTTTTTCCTATTCTTTTTCGATTGAGCCATTAGATGGTGTTTGGACTAGGCTTCGCGCACCTGGAATTGTCCATCTCCCGATGAGTTTTAAATGCACACTCTCCTCCATGTTGTTGTGTCGTATTTAGAATTTTACTTCTAAAATACTTCTGATAAGATTTGAATTGAGAAAAATAACAAAATTAATTTTTAATTGTTTAAGGATACGATGGGAGGTTCTTGTATTTTTTAATTATTTCTGGGTCTGTCACTGTCATGTTATATCATCTAAATATTTAATTTATTTTTGGTCAAGACATGGATGATTAATTAACTTAGTGGGCCAACCACTATCGTGCCGTCGGCCACATGCTAACCCTCTAAAGTACTTTGGCACGACATCCAACTTTTCTCAATAAAATAATAAAAAAAAATATCGGTTTGTTGTAAAGTTCAAGAGCATATTCCATGTTCTATCCAACTTCCTTGGTCGGCTAAAATTGAAGTCATTTTTGCAACGAATAGGTCAAAATTAAGGTCAAATTCTGATAAATTGGACGTGATGAAACCGAAAATTCAGCCCCACTTTCTATTACCAGGACCTGAAGATTAGATTCCATTGACTTATATATCTTTGCAAATCAAATTGTCTTTATATATCCGTGAAAATGAATGAAATGTTACGTTGACCTATGCAAAATTGCCTTCGTACTCTCTATAGTCAAGTTACTCAGGCAAAAAAAAAAATAGTCAAATTATCAATGTTATATCAAACAACATGATTGCCGATAAATTTGTCTATTAAGGTGAAACAATAACGAAACTTTAATATGAGTCTTAAAAGAGATTTTATGAAGACCATAGAGTTTAATTAAATAAAGCATAGCGATACAGTTGGTTCGAGATCTGGGTCCATTTGTTTCGTGGGAATTTTGTTGACGAAATACCATTTCTTCATTTTCCAGCGTTTCAATCGTTTAGAGAAACAAGTTAATGAATTTTTTTTTCATAATCAATGTTTTCGAAATTAATGCCAGTCCAAGACGAAGAATCTACGTTGAATCACTGCTTAGCCGATATATCGACACTTGTCTCTCTTTCTTTATTAGAAAGACAAAATCATTTATACCCTCGTAACTTAAGTTAGAACTCAAAAAAGAGAGGGGAAATGCCCTTATAAAGTAAGGGTCCATTTGTTAAGCAGAAAATGAACTATTGAAAAAAAATTTTCCTAAAAATGATTGATTGTATTATTTTATCGTTCATGAAAATATTTAGACATAATTTTCTTAATCAATTCATTTCAAACCACATCATAATCCTCAATAAAATATGTATATATAAATAATTACTTTTCAACATTTATTACCAAAATAAGCATAATTTTATCATTTCTTGTATATTGATTAGTGATTATCATAAGAACTAGAGATGAAGGACTGAAGATTTGCTAAAATGACCACGCAAAGCAAATTTTACCAAGTAAAGCTCGCACCGGAGAGTGCCATGTGACTTAAAATCGTACGAGATTGATCCAACAATGTGAGCTTGCCCTGTTTCGACTTGTTTTTTTTTTTATCCTAGTCCCTTTAAACTCAATTATTTAAAAAAAAAACTCTCCCTATAAATTCATAACATGTTCGGGTTCAATGTGCTCTCCCGTTTCTATAAAAAATGGATAACCATCCCCCATGAGGAGAAGGCACGTCACACGCGATACTACACCACGCGACGATCATGAGGTGGTGTAACCGGTCCATTATCGTTATCGGCACATTCGGGATACCATCCTTCCCGGCACCCTTTCGAGATGTTTCGCCTCTCGTTATACGATCAATATCATGTATCCGTCGCGCAGAATACCTTAATTTTCAGCGCGGCGAGAGAAATGCCGCGGGGGGGGAGATGACGTGGACAAGGACGGTGATGAGTTGGCTGAGGTCACGGTGGTGGGTGGTGGCCCCGCGTGGGGGGGTCCACGTCAATCAATCAAAAGATGGCGCCGTACCCCCATGTGCACTTGGGGGAGCCTGTCCTCCTTCCCCAAATCCTCACTTCACCACATAACCCCTGTTCCAATTCCCAACACGACACCCATTATATTCCTTATTTAGGAAAAATCCCCGCTAAAAAAAAGAAAAACGTGAGGAAAACTCGTTTAATTTGCCCATGATGTCGCCATCTGCAGGTCTCTCCTCCTGATTCGCCCCTCACCGATTTCACCATCCTCCAAAAATATAAAAGAAAAAATCTCAAAGGAAGAAACATGTATATCTTTTTGGGTCAAAAAGGAGGAAGAAACTATATTGAAAAGTAGCTTGAGAGCCTCCTATACAATCACAAAACGAGCTTGGTTAACAGGTGGTCCTATCAATCAATGGCTCTTCGGACACGGGTTAAACATTGTTAAGGCTTAATTAGTTCCCGAAACCGTCAGACAAATGCGCGTGCCGGGAATCATCGAGTCGCTTGCATGCCGGGTTCCTACCTGTGGCCCCCGAGGGGGGCCCGATCATGCAATTCCAAAGTCCACCAAAAAAGGTTACGTGAAAAGTCGATACAACGTGGTACGCCAAGGTTTCCTTAGCGTACCACGGTAAATTTCTTCTGAACCATAATATATTATGATGTGCTGTGTTTGATGTCTTGTTTCAATTACGGTACTCGCGCGTCAGCATATTAGAACACTTCTGATCCGACCGTGAAGTAGAACATACTTCCTCCCCGAGTTCCAACTTCGAGCTCGAGCTCGAAAATTCTCCGTTTCTTGTCCTTCTTTGAATAGGATGAGATTTCCCAGATGCTCTGCCATGTTCATCACCATGAATTTGACTGATGCGTGCGGAAGAAGCTCCATGGCAGGCTCTGCATCCGACCAAGAAACTTTCTGATGCTGCAAACCGTGCGCAGGGCACGTACAGTCCACTTCGCCTTCTTCTTCGGGGGGGACGTGTGAGTAACTGAAGGCCGAAGCGTTTGCTGGTTCCGGAAGACTCGGGGGGGAGGGGGAGGAGGAGGAGGAGGAGGAGGAGCCACCCATTTGCAGTTACTTGCGTTCGCTGCAGCAAGATGAAGAAGCTCAAGAAGAGCATGGAGGAGGAAGAAGAAGAAGACGGCGGAGATGCCGCCGCCGCCGCCGCCGCCCCCCGGGACCAACCCAGCAGCCCCTTCGATGGCCTCACCGAAGAGATCATCCACCTCATCCTCGACCGCCTCGGGGACGACGACCCTCTTGCCCGCAAGTCCTTCTCCCTCGCCTGCAGGTCCTTCCTCTCCGCCGAGTCGCGCCACCGCAGGTCCCTCAGGCCCCTGTCCTCCGACCTCCTCCCTTCGGTCCCCCGCCGCTACCCCTTCGTCTCGCGGCTCGACCTCTCGCTCTGCCCCCGCGTCGACGACGGGACGCTGGCCTCGCTCGCTCGCTCCTGGAGCTCCACCCTCAGATCCGTGGATCTCTCCCGGTCCAGGTTCTTCGGCCACGCGGGGCTGTCGAGCCTGGCCGCGGATTGCGCCGGCCTGGTCGAGATCGACCTGTCGAACGCGACGGAGCTGACGGACGCGGCGGCCGCGGCGATCGCCGTGGCCAGGAACCTGGAGAGGCTGAGGATGGGGAGGTGCAAGCTGATCACGGACATGGGGGTCGGGTGCATCGCGGTCGGGTGCAGGAACCTGACCTTGCTCTGCTTGAAGTGGTGTTTGCGGGTGAGCGATCTGGGAGTCGGGTTGATCGCGATGAAGTGCGCGGACATCCGGAGTTTGGATCTATCTTACTTGCCGGTAAACGCTTCTTCTCCGCAGCTGACAATGCTAAGGATGTTCTTCTGTTAATACATTGATGTCCTGTCTGAGGGGCGTTTAATTTTTGGCTACATTGCCGTGATACCGCCAGCATATAGACCGGTAACATTCCCAATTTCGGGCGACTAATCATGTAGACATTTGTCCGGAGATGGAATCCGCTTGTGGAATGTTTTTCTTCTACCGTCTTGCAGTGCGTAAATATTTGAACATCTGTAGCGCTGGCTTCTTCATTGGTCGATTGACTAGTTGGAAAGAACTGTTGGTTATTGCGGTCAAACCGGTTCCAAAATAGAAATTAGCAAACCGTAGAAAGAGCTTCCACGATGGACTTGGATTGACTGTGTTTGCAGGTTCATTTTGGCGTGGACTACTACTTAATTGCCTTGCTTATAGCTGTTCCATCTTAGCCTTGCCAAATTTGGCCGCGAGTGTGTTGACTGGTTATTTAGTGGTGGTCGTTTCTTCTTCGGATTCAACTTTTACTGAAATGAATTTTGTCGGGTCCGTCAGTCACGTATTGCTTTCTTTTTGGGAAATTAGATCACAGATAAGTCTCTCCAGCCTGTCTTGAAACTACGAAATCTTGAAGAGTTGATTCTCGAAGGATGTCCTGGTATACATGATGACGGACTTGCCACCCTCAAAGGGAGTTGCCCAACGCTGAAGGTATGCTCGTGGTTTCCAAAGTTTGTACAAGCTGCTATATTTCGTCTGAAGAATGCTATTTCTATCTATGTGGATTCAAAGTTGTCTCTAATCACGTTAGCGCAAAGAACTATGTGAATAGTTGGACAGCTGGCGTATAAAAAGATCTAGCTTTTCTATGTCCAACTAACTATTCTTGAAAATTGGCATTTGCACAGGTACTTAATCTGTCAAACTGCCAGAATGTGAGTCATGTAGGTTTGTCTTCCTTGACGAGCGAAGCTCACTGTCTGCAGCAGCTTATCTTATCCTATGGTTCTCCTGTAAGTTCTGAGAGCCTCATGGCTATCGAGTCGTATTCTTTTTTTTTGGTTCATGTGATGTCTAGCTTCCTTTTGGTTCAAACTTATTCTTCATGCTCGTTCAGGTGACTGCTGACCTTGGAAAGAGTCTGCACAAGTTTTCGGGTTTGCAAGTGGTTCGACTAGATGGTTGTATGGTTACATGTTCTGGGATGAAAGCGATGGTGAACTGCACCACGTGCCTGAAGGAGCTAAGCTTAAGCAAGTGCTTGGGGGTAACAGACGATTGTCTCTCCTTCCTTGGGCAGGCACAAAGAGAATTGAGGAAGCTAGACATCACATGCTGCCGAAATATAACATATGCCTCGATAAATAGCATAACAAGTTCGTGCTCCTTCCTCTGCTCTCTCAGGATGGAATTATGTACCCTGGTCTCAAGAGATGCATATCTCTTGATTGGTTGGCGCTGTAAAAATTTGGAGGAACTTGATCTTACAGATAACAATATCGATGACGAAGGTTTTCTACTGGACTAGATCCTTCTATGCATATTTACTTCAGTCAGAGCAAAAGCCTGACGTTTCACGATTCTTGCAGTGCTAATGTCCATATCAAGATGCTCCAATCTTAGGTCTTTAAAACTGGGGGTTTGCGCGAAGATCACTGATGATGGACTTAAACATATTGGAAGAAGCTGCTTGAATCTTACAGAGCTTGATCTTTACAGGTTTGTACAGCATACATTATGTAAGCAATTGATAATTTTATACAATTGTATGAACTGCAATGCAGACGTGGATGCTTTGTCATTTCACTTGCATTGATTCGTTGCTATTCACTTGCTTCAGTTTATCACCTATCCTATGAAATGAAGAGGGAGAAAATAATCTTGACGAAAGGGAGGAACTGGAAAAATTGGATCTCAAAGAGAGAGAACATAGTGAAGATTTCGTCAAATTTCCTCCCTTTACTTATAGATAGTATGCTGTAAAGAATGAAATTCCATTATGCTCATGTTGCACCTGCCAATTATGAGTAGGAAAGTACAAATATCATATATGTTCCTTTATAATGACTCAGTAACTTGGTTTATCGTGTCAAGGAAAAGTTATGAACTTGTGATACTCATAATTTGAACTTAACAGACACAAACTACAATTTGAACTTAGCAAACGGAAATAAGGCTGCTAGAATTTTTCTATCTAGGAGAGCTATTTTTTTTATATAATGTTATGTCATTTTCTGGATTTATTCTCATCGAATTTTCTTTATTAGGTCTATGGGAATAACTGATGCTGGCATTACCAAAATCGCTATCGGTTGTCCAGCACTTGAAATGATTAACATGGCTTACAATGAAAATGTCACGGACGTCGCGCTGATATCATTGTCTAATTGTCGGAGGCTAAAGGCTCTCGAAATTCGAGGATGTCCTTATGTCTCATCAATTGGTCTGTCAGCTATTGCTAGAGGATGCAGGCGTCTTACCCTCCTTGACATAAAGAAGTGTTATAATATCAATGATAATGGAATGCTTTCACTGGCGCAATTTTCGCCAAATCTCAGACAGGTACTCATCTTTTTTGTTTCCTCTTATTTGAAAAGCAGCCAATGTTGATGCCTGTGGTGTACTGATAGGATTCATTGATTCATCATTTCACAGATAAATTTGTCATATTGCTCGGTCACTGACGTAGGGCTCCTAGCACTGGCCAGCATCAATTGCCTGCAGAACATGACTATCTTGCATGTGGCAGGATTGACACAAAGCGGTCTCGCGGCTGCTCTGCTGGCTTGTAGATGTCTAATGAAAGTGAAGCTTCATGCATCCTTTAAATCCTCATTTCCTGAGTCTCTTATCAGTTATATTAAAGCCCGCGGATGTGTCTTTCAGTGGAGAGACAAAGCGTGTCAGGTATTGTTTCCCCCCTCTTATTATCAGTTGTCTCGTGGTTTGTCAACTTTTATGTGACTCATTGTTTACATATGTCACTGTCATTTGCAAAGAGCGATGCCAGAACCTCTCACTTCCTTTCTTGTTTCTCTCTCTGAATGCGCTAAGTTAGCCAGGAAGAAGAAGACAGTAATGGAATGAGGACATTTTCTATTTAGAGCCTCACAATATATTGCATATACAGCTTGCACATCAACGTGGATTCGATAAAAATTACCAGCACTAATTAGCCTTTTCGTTTCACTATGATCAGAGAATTGGTATACTGTACTTTAAGTGAGAATAAAAAGCAGAAAGAAGCAAAATCTGTGAGAACATTTCATATAAAACAATAACATGTTCTAACGGGTAAAGGGTATGCTGAAGCTGTTGATCTGCTTGGACAGGTGGAAATGGATCCGAAAGGGTGGAAGCTGCATTTGTCGAAGAGTCTTTAGGATGCTTGATAATTTTATTTAGCTTCTCCTTGTTGAAGTGTTTGCCTTTGTTGTCTGTGGGAGGAACACAATGAACGTCGTCATGCTTGATGCTTGCACACTATGAATGTTTCATTTAATTTGCGGAGGAAACTTTTCATTCTTGATGCTTATACTCCCAGACTTCTCACTTGACTATGTCTGATCCTTTGTCTGGTAGTTGTCACTCTGATTGAGCTTCAAAATTTCGGGTATCGACGTTGCTTTCCCGTTGTCATTGTTACTGCAGTGCTCTACTGTGGCAACCTCTTTCATTGAAAAGACAGATAAAACACTATTACATTCTAGAATGTTAGCATTTTATACAGACAGAAAGATTGCTCTCCTCGGCTCCCCGAGCAATAGATCCCTCCACCGCTTGCGAGCGGTGACAATGAAAAACTTCTTACCTGTGGAATCTGCGTTAGAAGATGGCATGATTCTGTTTAAGGGCCAAAGGCTCCTATGATCTTTCTATTAAAAGATGGTGCGGTGCGATGAGAATGCGGTCCCGACACTGCCCTACAAGATCTGTCCTGACTTAAAATCCCCAAGCAAAGGGAAAGGCATGCAAAGTATCGCTAGAACAAGTGAAAGTTGTTCAAACTCATAGAAGCACATCGAGATGACCACATCATGTTCAGAACTACTTTAAAAAGTATATCATAGAGGTGCATGGAAAATTTATGTCTGTAAAAATGATTTTTCCTCCTCAACTCTCTCGTATCATGGCTACATCCATGTTATCATTTGCACGTACATAACTATGTATGGGATAAAAGGACGACTATAATCACATACTTGTTGCTCAAGGAAGCGTGCCTTCTGCTCTTGCTCACGCCTTGGAGAACTAATTTAAGAAGACAGTCCCTACCATAACGGAATAATTTATGCCCACTCGTTTTATTCATGCCTTTTCGTCCTCCCAAGACAGCAACAAGCACGTTCAAGCTCTCTCTCTCTCTCTCTCTCTCTCTCTCTCTCTCTCTCTCTCTCTCTCTCTCTCTCATGAAGTTTTTCATGGTCCTTTTGGTAGTCTTCTTCTCATTTTCTTATGCAAACAGATCCATCTTGTAGCGATCTTGCTCGAAAATGGCGGAAAACAAGGAGCTTGAGAGGACAGCGACGACGATAGGGACGGTGCCGGGCCCGTACCAGCCCGAGTACCTGGTGTGTCAGCGGATGGGCCACATGATTTCTTCACAGGGCATCTGGTTCTCCAACCCGTTCGACTCCGCCTTTCCCATCTTCATGCTCCAGATCATCTTGATCATCTTCACCACCCGGATCCTCCTCTTCTTCCTCAAACCTCTTCGCATGAATCTCTTATTGGGTTACATTCTGGTAGTCTCCCTCCCCGATATACGGTGAATCTTAGGAACAAATAAATTATTGCATATGCAACCAACGTAATAGATTGACGCAACGCATCATGGGTTTGCAGTTGTCTTATTGTACATAATCCTCAGCTGCATGTGTGGAACGGATCTTGACATTGTATGTGGAAACGCCTGCTTCGTCCATGATGGATAGAATTAAAGATCTTCTTATTTCTAATAGTTCTCTTCGATGCAACCAGGCAGGCATAATTATGGGTCCAGCCGTTTTAGGTCGCAACAAGGCGTACTTTGCCAAGGTGTTCCCGCCAGGCAGCATAGTTGTCCTGATGACATTAGCAGATGTAGGGTTCATGATCCACCTCTTCACCCTGGGCATACAAATCAGCACCGACATGATAACCAAAACCGGGAAGAGTGCTGCCTTCATCGGGTCCATGTGCTTCCTCTTGCCGTATGCCTTAGGCTTCCTCACCTTCTCCATGCTCAACAGCTTCGGCAACTTGGATGCCACCTTGAAGCAGTCCATGCCTTTCATCATCGTCGTCAACTCGGTCTCCACCTTCCCCGTCATCACCTCACTCCTGGCCGACCTGCGGATCTTGAACTCAGAGGTCGGCCGGATGGCCACACATGTGTCGCTGGTGAGCGACATGTGGTCGTGGAGCATGTCGTTGGTGGTCAATACCATCAACTTGGCCTTCAAGAGCTCCAAGATGGATTCCGTGTGGTCAGTGGTTTTCACGGTCGCGTTCGTCGTGGTCATCGCCTTCATCGTCCGCCCCTTGTTGAGGTGGTCAAACAAATTTGCAAAGGTAGGCATGTCATTTTGTGGTCACGTGTCTAATCACTGAGTGTGAATTTGCACATTATAAATTCTGTTCAATGTGCCAGAATATTGATTAACGATGTCATTTTCAAAGATATGAATTTCCGTTCTCATTAACATGTCAATTAGCGTTAAAACTTGACACCCTTACAAGCAGGAAGGGGAAGAGGAGGAGGTGCAATTCTACGGGTTAATGATTATCCTGTTGTGTTGTGGGCTATTGTCGGAGATTCTCGGCCAACACTCGGGCTTCGGGGCCTTTTTGATGGGCTTGGCAATCCCGGACAGGCCGCCCCTGGGGGTGACCTTGGTGCAGAAGCTGGAGACCATCTCCAGCGTGCTGCTGGTGCCAGCTTTCATGGCAACGAGCGGGATGCGAGTGCATTTAGGAGACAAGGGTGGAACATGGTCGGTTTTCACGGAGCTTATCATATTGATGGGTTACGTCGGCAAGTTCTGCGGGACACTCTTGTCTGCCATCTTCTGCGGCATGCCATTCTGGGATGCAATCCCTCTGAGCCTCATCATGTGCTGCAAAGGCATCATCGAGATCGCCATTTACGTCGTGTGGTACGATAGGAAGGTACTCTTCAGTACTACATGCATTTTGAAAAACGGATATTCATACGGATGACTGGCTGCGCAAACTTTTACTTACACAAGCCATCTTCAGTACCGTTGATTTTGACAGCTGGTTAATTCTTATAACTATAGCAGTATAACTCGATAAGTGATGTAGACGATTCGTGCAATCAAAAAATTTACACAGCTCTTGTAGCAAAATCAATCCTTGAACCCTACATATATCTGCTAATGTCATAGGACAACTGCTAATGTCATCAGGACAATCGCTTTTGGTATTCATCACGTTGAGGAATTGATCTATCTATTCAATGTCAATTTGTATGTCCCAGATCGTACCTGATCAGGTTTACACTCAACTACTCCTCACTATGCTAATTGCGACTACATTGGCAAGACCCACCATTGCCTACCTGTATGATCCGTCCAGGAGATATTTGGTCCAGGGAAGAAAAACCCTGCAAGAATGGAAGGAAGGGGTCAAGATGCAATTCCTAGTGTGTCTCCGCGATGAAGATCATGTCCCCACCATCATGAACCTCCTCGAAGCCTCCCACCCCACTCCCCACTGCCCTATCGCCGTCTTCGTCTTGCACCTGCAAGAGCTCCAGGGCCGCTCCACCTCCGTGCTCGTTCCCCATCACCACCGCCACAAGGCCGCCTCCAAGGCGACCAGCTACGACCACATCGTCAACGTGTTCCAGTACTACGAGGAGCAAAACTGCGGGAGCGTCATGGTGCAGCACTTCACTGCCATCTCGCCCTACACGAGTATGCACAACGACATCTGCACGCTCGCCTCAGACAAGAGGACCAACCTTGTCATAGTGCCCTTCCACAAGATGTGGGCCATCGACGGGTCCATGGGGTCAACCAAGCACGCAATCCGGAAAATGAACAAGAACGTGATGAACAAGGCGCCCTGCTCCGTCGGAATCCTCATCGACCGGGGTCCCTTGACAAGCAGCCAGCACATGCTGATGAATGAGTCGGCGCCGTATCGGATAGTATTGCTCTTCTTGGGTGGTGCAGACGATCGTGAGGCGCTCGCTTATTGTATGCGCATGGTCGAGCATCCGAAGGTTGACCTAACAATAGCCCGGGTAAAGAACGACAAGTACCTGAATGAAGAGGAAAGCGGTCTTGATCAAGAACTGATAGATGATTTCCGGGCTATTGTAGGTAAGAGAAAAGTCAAGTACGTAGAGGAGATGGCCATGGATGGGGTGGGGACTACGCAGGTGATCTGCTCGTTCGAGGACGCGATCGACATATTGATCGTGGGCAAGCATCATGATCCCTCGTCTCCTCTTATCTCGGGTTTGACCGAGTGGAACGAGTACCCAGAATTGGGGGTCATCGGCGGCATGCTAGCGACTTCTGATTTCCAGTTCTCCGTCTTAGTAGTGCAGCAGGAGCCCGTGGGGTCTGAACCGTTTGACCTGTCTTCGGAGATGAGCAGATCTCAGAGTCTCAGTCGCTCCTCGCCGTAGTTCACTACAGGCACGGAAAGTGAACACAGAGATCGGACCAAAGTTACATGAGCATCCTGCCGGATGAACATGACTAAACTATCTTGTGTGCAGTGGGATCGACACGGAGCGGCCTTGCAGTTGCTCCAACGGCATTGTAGATTGAAGGTCAAGCTAAATGCCTTAGACAATGCTGAATTCCCTAGCATGTTGTTAAGATGTCGGTACCCATCTCTGAAAGGGTCTCATTCCTAAGATTGTCAGATGATGTATAACCTTGTATATTACAGCTAATGTCATCAGGACATTTCTCGAGGAGTCCTGAAGATCCTTTGATCCTTTCTTTAGCATCCGGAAGTTCTTGAATTATTAACCTGATATGGAGGGGGGTGCTTCATACGTGCATGTTTAAGCAGAAAGTTTGTTTCCAGAGGAAGCATTTCGCTGTTTGATTCTTCAATCCCTGACTACAATACAATTCAACGGATGACTTAACTGCGATATCATGCTCGCTTTTTCTTTTTGCTTTTCCTCCATTTAACAAATGTGTTAGCTCTTTTGAATTATGAGTTTCAGATCAAATGATGACGCTATTACAACTTTGGACATGCATTGACATGTTAGTCCTTCTCTCTCGCTTTCTCTCTCTCTCCCTGCCCTGGCCGCAGCACCTGTGGCAACCTTCTCCGGGCAAAGACGCGGTGGGTCTCTGCGCGAGATGGTAGTCATCGTCCCGCCTGTCATTAATAATTCCTCTTCACAACCTTAAAATAAATTGTGTAGTTCACCAATATGTATGCACCATTCATAATACGAACCATTTCGCTTCATTTTGACCGCCGATTTCTTATTGTCGCGTATTTACTAGTACCTTATCGAATAACTTGGTATATTTTTGGAGATGTCAAAGATATCAGCTTTGATCGTCTCGTCATATCCTCGTGCGCCGGGCAAGTTCAACCTTTCGACGATCTGAATGCTAAACTGCAATTACACTAAACCTTAGGAGTTAGGATCACGAACGCAATTTTGCATGCCGCTATCAAAAGATCCACCCTTGTCGACCCCAATAGTACAAACTCCTAGCCTCCGTCGTGCAATAGCGAACCAGATTCGAAGAAGACGTCCCTACAATGACGGAAGGACACCCATTCAGCCACACCATTTTCGTCCTCCGAACCCAACTAAATGCTCCTCTCTCTCTCTCTCTCTCTCTCTCTCTCTCTCTCTCTCTCTCTCTCTCTCCACCATCAATATAGCTAGTCTTTCTGGTTTGCTTCTTCTTCTTCTTCTCGGTTGCGAGCAAATCGAGCTTGTGTGATCCTGGATCTCGCTGGAAATGGAGGGAATGAAGAATTGGCAAAGCAAGGATGCGACAATAGGGTCGGTGTCGGGTCCGTTCCAGACCGAGATCCTCGTCTGCCAACGGACGGACAACATAGTTAACTCGCAGGGGGTCTGGTACTCCAATCCATTCGACTCTGCCTTGCCCGTCCTGATGTTCCAGATTATCTTGGTCTTCTTCACCGCCCGGATTCTCTTCCTCTTCCTCAAACCTCTCCGTCCGAGTCTCACCATCGCCTACATTCTGGTAATTCATTCATTTACCGCCTAATTTTCCTCTCTTTTTTTCTTTCTATTCATTTACCATCAAACAAATTACGCAATTTAGGAAATCGACGGAATAATAAGACTAAGAAGTACTTAGATGGAAGGAATATGAGAGGGATACTAGGATGCGAATTACAATGTATGCTCTGATATCGTGTTAGATAGATTATTTACCCTAAAATCTCAAAAAAAAAAAAATTAGGGAACGGACTAATGGTGTATAAGGAGCGTGCTCCTTCAATATTTCTAATGCCAATTCCTAAACATGGCTCCATCTGATGCGACCAGGCAGGTATAGTAATCGGTCCCTCCGTCTTAGGCCACAACCGCAGATACCTGGCCAAGGTATTCCCTCCGGGAGGCATAACCATTCTCATGACGTTTTCCGAACTAGGGTTCCTGATCCACCTCTTCACGATTGGCGTGCAAATCGACACCGGCATCCTGCGGAGGGCCAGGAAGAGAGAGCTCCTGATCGGGACCATGTGCTTCCTCTCGCCTTACGTGGTCGCCTATCTCTCCTACTTCGCCCTCAAGGGCTTGGTCGACTTGGATGGCTCGTTGAGGTACTCTGTCCCCTACATTGCCATCGTCAACTCCCTCTCCTCTTTCCTCGTCATCACGTCGCTCCTCACCGACCTTCGGATCCTCAACTCGGACCTCGGACGGTTCGCCGCCCACGTGTCGCTGGTGTGTGACTCGTGGACATGGGTCTTGTCTCTGCTGTCGAATGCTGCCGGCGTGGCCTTCCGGCACTCCAAGTCAGAGTCACTGTGGTCAATATTTAGCACACTCATGTTCATCTCTCTCATCGTCTTCATCGTTCGCCCCGTGACGAAATGGTCAATCCAATGCGCAGAGGTAAGGCATGTCAATATGCAGTCACTAGTTAAATTCAAACGGCGAATTTATGTCGAGCAGTATAAGTTTTGAGGATAACAATGTCTACTCCGACGAACATATCATGTCCAAAACCACCGCCACGCACAGGATGGAAAAGAGGAGGAGGTCCATTTCTTTGAGATTATGGTGATCTTGCTGGGGTGTGCGCTGCTGTCGGAGACCGTGGGCCAGCACTCCGGCTTCGGAGCATTCTTGATGGGCTTGGCTTTGCCGCACGGACCGCCCTTGGGGACGACCTTGGTCCAGAAGCTAGAGACGGTCTCGGACAGCCTGCTGGTGCCAACGTTCCTGGCCGTGAGCGGGGTGCGGACGGACATATCGAGCGTGGTCGCGGCGTCATCCGGGTACACGCAGGTGATAATAATGATGGGCTACGTGGGGAAGTTCTCGGGGACGCTCGTGACCGCCGTCGGCTGTGGCATGCCATTCTGGGACGCGGTCCCTCTCAGCCTCATCATGTGCTGCAAAGGCATCATTGAGGTCGCTATTTATGTCATGTGGTATGACAGAAAGGTAATTCCTTCGAGAAGAACTTGGAAAGAACAGTGCATTTCTTGAGGTTGACATACGCATGATCATCACCGTATCGATTACAATTGAATTGGGCATGCATGGTTCGATATGTTGCTCAAGAAATCCATCTGAACTTGCATGTCCAGATCATAGATCAACAAGTCTACGCTCAGCTAGTGCTCACCATGGTGATCGTGACTACGTTGGTGAGGCCCATCGTCGCTTATTTATATGATCCATCCAGCAGATACACGATCAATGGACGAAGAACCCTCCCGCAATCGAAGGAAGGCGTCAAGGTCCAGATCCTCGTTTGCCTCCACAACGAAGACAGTGTCCCCACCGTCATGAATCTCCTCGAAGCCTCCAACCCCGCCCCTCACAGCCCCATCTCCGTCTTCGTCCTCCACCTCAAGGAGCTCAGGGGCCGGTGCGCCTCCGTCCTCGTCCCCCACCACCACCTTGACAAGGCCGCCTCCAAGGCACCCGGGTCCGACCACGTTGTCAACGCGTTCACCAACTACGCGCAGCGCAACCGCGGGAGCGCCGTGGTGCAGCACTTCACCGCCATCTCGCCCTACGAGAGCATGCACGACGACGTGTGCGCCCTCGCGCTCGACAAGCGGACCCATCTCATCATCGTGCCCTTCCACAGGACGTGGGCCATCGACGGGTCCGTCGGGTCCACCAACCGCTCCCTCCGCAACGTGAACATGAATGTCATGGGCAAGGCGCCCTGCTCCGTTGGGGTCCTCATTGATCGGGGCCCGCTGGTGAGCGCCCTGCACGCGGCGGCTGGCGAGGCCACGCCGTACCGAGTTTTCGTGCTCTTCTTGGGGGGCGCAGACGACCGGGAGGCGCTCACCTACAGCCTGCGAATGGCCGACCACCCGTGGGTCAGCCTCACCATAGTTTGGGTCAAGAGTAGAGAGCACGAGAACGAGGGCGAGAGCCAGCTTGACAAAGAAGCGATGGGTGACTTCCGGGCCAAGGTGGGCAACAATAGGAAGGTGAAGTGCGTCGAGGAAATGACAAGTGATGGGGTCGGCACCATCCGGGCGATCCGCTCGGTCGATACCGCGGTCGACCTGTTGATAGTGGGCAAGCACCACGACCCGTCGTCGCCGCTCGTCTCGGGCTTGACGGAGTGGAGCGAGTACCCCGAATTGGGAGTCATCGGCGACCTGCTCGCTACTTCCGATTTCAGGTTCTCGGTTTTGGTAGTGCAGCGAGAGCCCACGGCGGAAAGATCACTGCCCTTTACCGAGCTCATGGATCAGTAGGTAGGTCGTAGAGATCGTCGGTGGCGACTCCGTTTGTCGGCGCGTGAAAATTGAACGATCGATCGCGAGCACCTCCGGCGAGAGACGCTTTGTTTCTCTCTTGGTTTTGTAATGCATAGTACGAGGAGATTAGGTGCATTTTGGACATATAATCATAATTGAAGAATGTATGTATATATTATGGATGGTTGGACAAAATTCCAAAACCGAATGTATATGTGTAGATTGTTCGGTTCGGCGAAAGTGTGGTAGTCATTTTAATTTTTTGGGATAAATACATTGAAAATCATAAAACTTATCGTGAGTGTCTAATTGAATGCTAAAACTTACAAAAGGTGTAATATAAATATTAAAACTTGTCAAATCGGTACAATCAAGTCATTTCGCTTATTTCGTCTAATTTGGTTTAATAGAAAATGCTGACGTCACTTTTTTTTATTTATTGTTTTCTCTCTTTTATGCGACATTGACATAGTTAGAAATTTTGTTTAAACTATACAAAAAGATAAGTTGGTTTAAATGTTAAAAAGAGGCGAGGGCTACCCCACTATCGTTGGGAAAGGCCAGCTATGGTGAGGGATGGTTGGCCATGGGTCGTGGACGGTCGTTGGCCCTCCCCCAAGTCTGACCCAAGGCCGACAACCCTTGCCTAATTTGGGAGAGGGCCGACCGACGCTTGCGGTTGGCGAAGGTTACCAGGCACAAGGTCGTTGGCCACTAGTTGGGGCCAGTGACCCTCACTAACCTATGGCTAGCCATCCCCCACCATCGCCGACCCTTCTTAGCGGTGGTGGTGCGGCGTTGGTAAGGGCCAAGCCCTCGCCGTTATGACTTCCTTCATCTCTTTATTTATTTAAATTAAATCATTTTTTAATTTAATTTAAATTAAATAATATTCATATCAAAACGATGTTGTTTTAGTCTTGTCCTTCTTGTTCACGTTGGAGAGAGAAAACAATAAAAAAAGTCGTGTCAGCATTATTTTGTTAGCCAAATTGGACTAAGTTAACAGAAGAATTTGATTGTACCAATTTGATAAGTTTTAGGACTTGATTGAATTTTTTATAAGTTTTAAAACTCAATTATACTTTCGTGATAAGTTTTAGAACTTTTAATGCACTTATCTCTAATTTGTTTTCTATAGTTTTCAAATTGCCCACTTTTGTACTAACTTACTTTTATTTGTACACGGATTATTCGGATTTACTAACTCTTACTACGAAATTATCAACCTATTTTAGAGTGACTTACCAAGCTTTGTTGTATTAAATAACCAACTAATTTTGGAACACCAATACTCATTAACACTACTAACCAAAGTTTTAATTTTTTTTAATTGGGTTAATACAATGAAAAATCCCAAACTTGTACATCTGTGACAAATACTCTCCGTTAGTCTCCATTGAATTTTACTATCAAATTGTTGAATTGGATGACACGTGATAGTTGACATGTATACCGGTTTGGGATTTTCCCCTTTATTTATCACAAATGTATCGGTTTGTGATTTTTCATATATTAATTCAATTTAATGGAAACTAATAGATGGTAAATTTGTCGTAAATGTACCGGTTTGGGGTCTTTGATGGTAAAAAAATTATTTTGTGGCACATGTATACTATTTTGGGGTTTTTTATAGTTAAAAAATCAATTGGAGTTAATTTATCAGAGATGTACCGATTTTGGATTTTCATGGTATTAATGTTTTTTAATTTTATCAACTTTTGTATTGAGTTACCAATTTTTATTTTTGTTGGTTTGCAACCAATTTTACATTTACTTTAGTGATTACTAACCTAAATTAACGTGACTTATCAATCGTTTCTCTCATTAAATTACCGTATAGTATAGATTTACCCACTCTCATTTGAGTAAATAGTAATGTTTATTTGGTTTTTTTTTTTAAATTGCCAAATTTTCTTATCATAAATATACTTGTATTTGGATTTCTTAATAATCACTTAGTTATCAACCCCTTTAAGTAATTACCAAGTTCATTTTTTTTCTTTTAATAAACAACTATTCCTATCTTTTACCGACTTTTATTAAGTTTTCTCAAATATGCCCTTAAAATTACCAATTCTTATATGAAATTGCTAACTTGGATCTAAATGGTGTATTGACTGGTCCACTGTTACCAATTCTCGTTTGAGATAGTTATCAACATTTATTTGATTTCTTTTTATTTTACCAACTTTTCTGGTTGCATACTACAAAAAAAGAAGTTGGTAAGTCCCAAAACTAACGGCTGGTAATGTTCTATAGTAGTTGAGAAGTCCAAGGCGTTGATGAAAAAAGGTACACAAAATCAAAAATTTGTTGGTAATGAAGTTAGTGACGCAAATTAGTTCTCGACTTAATCTTAGAAAAAGGATTGGTAAGTAAGGTAAATAAAAGCGGTTACAAATACATTCGAGCGCTAGGATAAGTTTTATCATAGTCATATTCGGGGGTTAAGCACATATTGATCTAATTTTGATAAGAAAATGTCACTAGGAATTAGATATTTTACAGATATGTCTAGATATTGCACGGCCGCGTTAGCATAATCACTCTTCATTTAAACCAAATGATAAGGACGGCATTGGTGATCATCGAACTAGGAAAATGCTACACCACTGCTTCGTGATACTACCTTCCGATGTAGGCGGCAAGATCAGCATAACACATGAGCGTGACCAAAGACCGGTTTGGTGTTTCGGACAAAGGTAAAAGATCACAAGGTGCGACGAGATCAAAGAGACGTTCGATAATCGAGGTTTTGGTGAATTTGTTGCATATCAGAATGGGCTTGAGCATTCTATCCCGGTGCATCAAATGTATGATGAGATTATTCACCATCCGAATGATTTTTAATCCCACTTTATCTTATTTTTATTTCATTCCGTGCCCTGGGTAAACAAATGCATCCTCAACATGCAAGTTTTAGTCTCTTCCAATTAACTTTAGCAATTTATTGACACTTTTCTCACTGTCCTTGCTCTTGTGTATTTTTTTTAACTATATGCAATCTAACTCATATATAATTTCCTTTTTTTTTTCGTAAGCAAACATTCTTACAAACTAATCAAATCTACTCCAAGCAATTCATTAGCTATGATCACTATACGATAAGTTTCCATTGAGATGTGCATATGAATTATGTTGAAAAAGTCTCACATGTAAGAATCGTTGTAATGTAAATTAGTTAATACATCCTAACATGGTCATAAATTATTAGGATTTGGGTTCTCTCTGGTAATCTTCTAGTGAAGGTATCGAACTTTCTATCGTGCACTCCTAACAAATTATATTAGAGCAAATGGTTAATTGATGGGTGTATTAATAGTTGGTGAATATCTATAGTTTTCGGATAAATGGGCGTTGTAAGAATACTCGTGTTATTAGGGAGCAAATCCAACACTGACCTAAACACATAAGTTGTATTGGAAAAAGTCTTATGTCATAAAATTAATGCAATATGGAGTAGTTAATATATTATTATTGCTTCATAATCATCAGCTTAAACTTAAGCTCTATGAAGGTACCAAGCTTCTACTACCAATTAAAAGTTTTAGTAAAATAATTTTTGTCAATCCAAATTAGCTGAGCAAAAAAAAAATGTTAATATTATGAAAACCCTTAAATTAATATACCTGTGATAAATTTACTCTCCGAAAAATCACAAACGGTGCACCTATGATAAATGGAGGGTAAAATTCCTATCAATTATCACGTGTTATTCATCTTAGAAATTTGACGGTATTAATGGATGGTAAAATAGCGATTTGAATTTTTCGCCAAATCAACACAAAAAGAGGAAAATAATAATTTCGCATTCGCGTCGTCTCCTCCTTTCCTCGACTTCTTCTTCCTCTTCTTCTTCAGCCTCCTCGCCATAATCGCTGTCCTAACTTCTCTCGATGACGTCATCTTCCTCCGCGCTCCCCACCTCCTCCAACCCCCAATCCCAACCCCCCTCCTCCTCCTCCTCCGCCGCCGCCGCCGCCTCCTCCGGCTCCGCCGTCGCGTCCCTCCGCGCCTTCCTCTCCCGCCTCTCCTCCTCCACCCGCCGCGCCCTCTCCGGCCGCCGCCCCTGGCCGGAGCTGCTCGACCGCTCCGCCTTCGCTCGCCCCCGGTCCCTCGCCGACGCCGCCTCCCGCATCCGCCGCAACGCCTCCTACTTCCGCGTCAACTACCTCGCCCTCCTCGCCGTCGTGCTCGCCCTCTCCCTCCTCTCCCACCCCTTCTCCCTCCTCACCCTCCTCTCCCTCCTCGCCGCCTGGCTCCTCCTCTACGCCTTCCGCCCCTCGGACCAGCCCCTCGTCCTCCTCGGCCGCGCCTTCTCCGACCGCGAAACCCTCGCCGTCCTCTCCCTCCTCACCGTCGTCGTCGTCTTCCTCACCAGCGTCGGGTCCCTCCTCATCTCGGCGTCGATGGTGGGCCTGGCCATCGTGGCGGCCCACGGTTCGTTCAGGGATCCCGAGGATCTGTTCATGGACGAGCAGGAGTCCGCCGGCTCCGGCCTCTTCTCCTACGTCGGCGCCGCCGCCTCTGCCGCCCCGGCGGCTCCTTCGCTGGCCTCGCGTGTCTGAGTATGTTTACGCCGCCGTCTCTGTTTCTCTTCTCTCTTGGCAGATGATGATTTGAAGATACACTTCGCTCTGATCTTTCTAGTATTAGATTCATGGCTTCTTTTGGCATTCACTAGCACACTCCATTACTCGGTTTCCTAATTGGATCTCTTGTATTTCATGTTTCGTTGTTTTGATTTGGCTTACTTTTTTCGCTGAATAATTCATATGATAGATCCTATGCAAAAGGCTTGGAACTACTCTTGTGTTGGAATGCGGTGCGCATTTAAGCTCCATTTTCTTTGTATTCAACTACATGGGAAGGAGGTAGGAGAAGAAAATGTTTAGAGCGTTAAAGGTAGCCGTGAGATAACAGAGCGCACTCTTCCTATGGAAATCTATTTGGGAAGTAAAGGTTCCTGTACAGGTTTCTTTTTTTTGCCTGGGAAGCTGCTTGGGGATGCATTCTTACTTTGGATAATCTTCAGAAGAGAGGAACAATGCTGGCTAATAGGTGTGCTTTGTGCAAGATTGAAGACGAGAGTGTGAATCATTTAACTTTTTACTGTAGTTGGAACATAAATACTTGGACTACGGTTTGTGCAATTTCAGGAGTAAATTGGGTGACATCAGGCTCAAACTTTGGGCTTGGAGAGAGAGTATTAGTTTGGGGTGTTGGAAAGAAATGGATGACTAAGATGATTGTTCTCTCTTTTTTTTTTTGGCTAATTTGGAGAGAGAGGAACAAGAGGGCATTTCGAGAAGTTGAAAACTCTTGGGATTCTTTTAGGGATAATTGGTTGTACACTCTTCACTTATATTATAGTGGGGGAGTTCGATTTCATACATCTAGTTTATTGCAAAATGTTAGAAACAGTCTTTTGTGCATAATTTTGTATAAAAGACTGTTATTATAATGAAGTGGTACCCCTTTGGTACCTTCATTATGAAATTTTATTTATCAATATTGAAAAACAAAAGTTAGCACTGAGATAAACATGCCAGGCAAGGGTTGATAGTGAGAAAGCGAGAGATAAAGATCATCCTTGTGACTTTTTGATGTAATGATTACTGATAGCTACAAAATTTGTGGTTCCTTTTAATTCTTGTAACAACTTTTATCCGTTCTTGATTTTCCATGAGTCTATAAACCTGGGGTGCAACTGAATGGAGTCATGAATCGGAAGTTACCTCTCATTTAGCCACTATTGGTAGGACATACGCGGTTGATCTGAATATCCTTAAAGTATTGGTTGTGAGATGGAATAATAGCATTAGGAAAATCCAAGTGATAATCAATACCGCTTTTAACGTAGAAGTCCTGAGAGGTTGCTGTTTTAGCTTGAATTGGCAAAGCAATCACCTCATGAGTGTAATTCATTTGCAATTTCTGAATGCTCTCATTCGTTTCAAAATTTAATCATCTATTCAAGGTCAGGCTCAATAATTTGAATGGCCAAGTCAACAAGTTCCAGTAAAACAAAGATGAGCTACTTAGGGAGGGAAATTATGCCATTTTTTATTGATGTGTCTTGTGTTGTTAAATGTTAGATAAAACATACTATTTTATGAGAAAAAACCACTTGACCTGGAGCAGCCTTTCATTCAGACATGAACTCAGTGTTTTTCTATGCTGTCGAGTTGAAATCCATTCACGAGAACTTACATAACACATGATAGACGAGAATTAGTCAAGTTCCCTTTGGTTTATTTATGGTGGAGACTTGGATAGAAGTGTTCCTTGCGTCCTCTCTTGGACGATTGAAGAACTGTTGACTTGTTAAGAGTCTAATAACCCAGATTTTTACACATAATTCTCCTTGCCTCTTTCAAATGCTGCTGAATTATGCTGAAAAGTTTAAGTAATAGTCAGAAGATCTTGTCACTATTGTTCAGAGAGTTAGGGTTTGCCACTTCTATTTATACTGTCTTCACTATGAATAAAGGGCGGCAAACCTTTGATCTTGTACATTTTTGATACCCTTACTATAGACAGGAGGATTGTGAGGAGGTGATTGAAGGCATTGAAAGAGCAGTTAGATCCAAATGTGAGAATGTTACTGGTGGCGTGAGGAATATATATATTTTTTGTCAGAATGATGTAGCCAAAATTGATTTTACCAAAACTGATTCATAAAGTAGTATAGTGAAGTCTAAATGGCAATTTACATAGGTCCTCTGAGCCAACTGCTTCCTGCATTTTCCTTTTTTCAGGTCCTTGGCTTTCTCTAATTATGCTTACCTTTTAATGTTAGAAAAGCATGGTGAATTATATATGATTTATTGTGACAGGAGAAATGGCTCCCTCTATGGCAGTGTTGGCAGTTTAACTTAGGGAGGAGGTTTGGTGATTCTGGCTAGAACAATGCCAGGATTACTGAGACTAGTTTATTTTGGCAGATTGTTAATAGGTGTTGATTGTTGGATATGGACGTACTTGTTGATATGTCCTCTTGTAGTCACTTGATTTACTTAAAATTTTATTTTTATAACCCAGTGTAACTACACCCAGCATTACCCTTCTCATTTATTAGTTTGAGCTTCCGGGCTTCATAACCTAATCTTAGATGGATCTTGTTCTGGTTTTCCTAAACTTGAAGTTGTGCAAAATCTGCAGATACTCTCCTGACTGGATTTATGACAATGGATACAATGACAAGCTCACCAATGCAGTTAACACGGCATTCAATGTGCATCAAGGAAATAAAACTAACAAGCGGCCAGAACCATTTACTTGTGGGAGCTTTCCGGTGCACCATCCTGAAGCCTACAAGCATTGCAACAGTCAACTGTTAAACATAACTTATTCATTTTTTTCTAATCCATGAGGAGTCAACTTTGTTTTACCACCCTTGGAGACTACAGAGAATATGCAAAGGCAATTGATGTTCTGGTGCAACTTAGGACGAGAGTATCATGTCTATGCTTTCTTTTGAGTTTTCTCTCGGATGTTCGCTTATGTCAGTTTGCCTTTGGCAGGCTACTTAATTCCCCAAGGTCGCCACTGAGAAATGGTGTTCACAGGTTGGGGCAGGCACTTATTTAATACTAGTTCAACACCTTACAAACTGCTGGACTTGGTAAACTTGCTAATTAGTGATCAATGTATGGAAAATTTCTATGAATATCATCAGAATTAAAGTAGTGATCTTGCAAAGCTAATTGATCTTTGACAATGCCTACTTTATATTTCTTTTGGATTGTTTAAGGTTAAAGTAGTCCGTTGAAGCTAATGCAATGGAAACTCGTGATGGCCAACACCAAGTTGGTTTTAAAAGAGACTAATTTATTTGTCAAAAAGCTTCGGTATTGTGCTGAAAACTTGTGCTGTGACTTTTTGGATCTTACCTATGATTTCTTGAAGTTGGACAATTTGTATTCAGAGGAGTAAAGAAATTGTAGTAGGAAAGATGGAGGAGGTAAAAACGGGAAAATTACCAAAAAAGTCCTAAACCTTTTGCAATTGTGCCAATTCAGTCCTAAACCTTTTTTTTTGTCAATTCAGTCCTAAACCTTTTACAAATAAGCTAATTCAGTCCATTTGGCTGGCTGGCGTTGACGTGGCTGCCGGCCGGCTGACGTGGCGCCGACCGGCAATCATGTCACAATATTTTAATATTTTTTAATATTTTCAATTTTTTTTTTCTTTTCCTTCTCCCCCTGGCCTATCCGGCCAGGGGGAGGCTCGCCGACGAGGGCCCTCGCCGCAGCTGGGCGAGCTTTGCCCCGCCGGAGCTGGGCGAGCTCGCCATGGCTGGGCGAGCTCCGCCCTCGCCTAGATTCGGCGAGGCGGAGCTCGCCTTGGCTGGGCGAGCTCGCCCAGCTGCGGCGAGGGCCCAGCTCGCCTCGCCGGAGCTGGGCCCTCGCCGGCGAGCCTCCCCCCTGGCCGGACAGGCCAGGGGGAGAAGGAAAAGAAAAAAAAATTCGAAAATATTAAAAAATATTAAAATATTGTGACGTAGTCGCCGGTCGGCGCCACGTCAGCCGGCCGGCGGCCACGTCAGCGCCGGCCGGCCAAATGGACTGAATTGGCTTATTTGTAAAAGGTTTAGAACTGAATTGGTAAAAAAAAAGGTTTATGACTGAATTGGCATAATTGCAAAAGGTTTAGGACTTTTTTGGTAATTTTCCCGGTAAAAACATGTTCATCATTCGATCTACTTTGGCCAAGAAAGAATGTGGATATCATTTGATTAAGACGCAAAAATCCTCAGAATTTGGCCTCGTCACTCTGAATAATTGCAGGTGGAGCCATGAAAGGTGAACCGAGCTCGGGGAAGCACAAATTGGACTTGTATGATTAACGTTGTCGATGCCAGAACCCAAAGGCAATTGGTGTGGCTTAGTTAGTTCTAATGGGAGTTGATCAATTCGAGCCAAAGAGGTGCACAGCCAATCCTGGCCAAGAATTCGAACCTGCCTATAAAATGTCATCTAACATTACAGACCAGTCTTGAGCAATACTCTTCGACATAGAAGCAGCTCTGAACTAAGGCAAAGCACATCTGTTTACTTGCTGAGCTGTCTAACAAGAAACTAACAAGGACATTCAGACAAAACCTTAGCACAGTAGCAACAAGATGACATGAAAATTGTCCTGAACCTTTTAATTCATTTTCGTTTAGCTTTTCCAGGAATCCAGTGATTCAACAGACATGGGACAGAAACATGAGCCCGTGCAGTGGCAGTGGCACCAGTCCGTACCTTCAGCATTCTTTTCTCATGAGTAGTTCCCGTGTGGTTTTGACTTTGCCTCTGTACACTACATATTCTGGTGGCTCTTAAAAAGATGGACACGGTTAGTGGGTGCAACAAATCCCCTTTGCAGTTGGACTGGGTGTTTGAAAGTCTGAACATCTTCATCAACTTAAAACCTTGTTTATTGAAGTGTTAGTGCTTTCCTCTCTCACAAGTTCAAAAGATTTTCCCTGCAGAATTTCCTTGCCTCTGTTCAACCCCCGCTTTGCCCGCGCAACATGTACAGGCAACCTCGATTGAGTCACCCGTATTAGAATGTGCCTGGTAACATTTACAAAGGCACTGAGTCAAGAGATGCATAAGCTCATTGACAAGCCTGACCAGTTTTGCCTCCTGATTGCGTTATCTGTTGTGCTTGTGTCTTTGGTTTCATTCTCAGATGCTGAAGCTCATTACCATGAATTTGTTGTAGGTCCTCCTCGCACTTCTTATTTCCTTTTCTCTGTGTCTCTACTAAAGGACTGACTTACGAAAGTTCTAAATATGTCCATTTACCTTGATTCGACTAGATTCAAGCGCAACCAGTGAAAAGGCTATGCAGAACCCACAATATTATCACGGTTAATGGGCAGTTCCCAGGGCCGATATTAGAAGTGAGAGATGGAGATTCTCTTATCATCAAAACCACGAATAGTGCTCAATACAATGTCACCCTGCACTGGTAAAGTTCGCAAATCACAGATTCCGGCAACGAATGCATGAGTTAGAGTAGCCATAGCAAGTGCGATGACATGCGTGAGGCTAAATTCCAGCCCATAATACTTACTGAGCTCCGCATTCTAGAATCTCAGGCTAACTGCTTGTGTTTGTCAGGCATGGAGTTCGACAAATAGCCAATCCATGGGCGGATGGACCTGAATATGTTACCCAGTGTCCAATACAACCGGGAGGTACCTACACGTACCGCTTCACCATCCAAAAGCAAGTGGGGACATTGTGGTGGCATGCGCATAGCAAATGGCTTCGGGCTACTGTTTATGGAGCTCTTATCATTCACCCTAAAGTTGGGTTGCCCTACCCTTTCACAACACCAAATCAAGAGATTCCTATTCTTCTTGGTAAGGTTAAACATATAAGCAACATAACCAATCCTTTGTATGAATAACTACTCATGTGAAATTGCAATGCTTGTGCATAGGGGAATGGTGGGATAGAAACCCTATGGATGTCCTTCGGCAAGCCCAGTTCACAGGAGCCGCTCCGAATGTGTCCGATGCATACACCATCAATGGCCAGCCAGGAGATTTCTACAAATGTTCTAGCCAAGGTTTCCACCTCCTTTTCCAATTAAAATTTTGCGTCGATACTATCATAACTGTAATTTACTGAGAACTTAGAGTCCAAGTAGTAACATGATGACAAATGCAAATGCAGAAACCACGGTGTTTTCAGTGGAATCGGGCGAGACGGTCCTATTAAGAATCATTAATGCTGCACTCAATCAAGAGCTCTTCTTTGCAGTGGCCAACCATAAGCTGACCGTCGTAGGGGTTGATGCTGCCTACACCAAGCCCTTCACAACGAGTGTTATCATGATCGGACCTGGTCAGACCACTGATGTTCTCCTCACTGCCGATGAGTCTCCATCTCGCTACTACATGGCGGCGAGCGCATATGCCACTGCCCAAAATGCAGCATTCGACAATACCACCACCACCGCCATACTTGAGTACGTATCTGAGACTTGCAGTGCAAGAAGGCAGTCCTCTCGGGTGCTCCTCCCGCGACTTCCGGCCTTCAATGACACAACCACTGCGACTGCATTCACGGCTGGATTAAGGAGTCCTTCCAAGGTCAGCGTCCCTAATAACATAGACGAGAACTTATTCTTCACGGTGGGTCTTGGACTCATCAATTGCTTGTTCCCAAACCCGAATTGTCAAGGCCCGAACGGAACACGCTTTGCTGCCAGCATGAACAACGTCTCCTTTGTCCTCCCAACCACCCTTTCCATGATGCAAGCTTATTATCAAGGTGTTCCTGGCATCTTCAGTACAGATTTCCCACCTGTTCCCCCGATTCGATTTGACTACACTGGCAATGTGAACAGAGGATTGTGGCAACCGGTAAAAGGGACGAAAGTATATAAGCTAAAATACGGTTCTGCAGTACAGATTGTTCTACAGGACACGAGCATCGTGACCACCGAGGACCACCCTATGCACCTCCATGGATACCAATTTTCTGTAGTTGGGATGGGCTTTGGCAACTTCAATGCGGCAAGGGATACACCGAAATTTAACCTCGTCGATCCCCCTGTTAGGAATACCATCGGGACGCCCCCAGGTGGCTGGGTAGCAATCAGATTCGTGGCGGACAATCCAGGTAAACCATGAACTAGTTTGGTTTTCTTCTAGTCTACAAATTCGACGGCGAATTTCACTCACTTCCTTTGCTTTCTGAACACTTACGTATGGCTGTTGTAGGGGTGTGGTTGATGCATTGTCACATTGATGCACACCTTGTATGGGGTCTCGCTATGTGTTTCCTGGTCGAGAACGGACAAGGCGATCAGCAGACCGTGATACCTCCACCGCCGGATCTACCTCAATGTTGAGCACCGATCATCGAATTTGATATCAAAGTCGCTATTCTTCTGATGTTTTAGAAATGTGACATATATTTCTCCCCGGATGTGCTATAATAGATTTTGAAGGCTCTTGCTAGAACTCAAGCAGATGCTTTACTTGCTTGATTCCTGTTTAATTCCATTATGCAGTTGAAGAGCTCTTCTAAAGAAAAACAAAGCAAGTGGATTGATTGACTCGAACAAAATCAGTAACCTGAAACCAAAAAGCAGCGTGACCTATGTGAAATATATAGAAGTCAACACTCACCCGAAAAGAGTCAGCATCTTGCAATCATTTTAAGTATTCCTTTCGCGGCTTGAACGGGGCCAATATCATTATAAATGGTATCAGGGCATGTTTCCTCCAATAGATGCATGGTTCGAGGAGACTAGACCTATCTAATGGGGGTGGAGGGGGCGAAGAGTAATCGCCGCAGTGAAAGGGTTCATGTAATGCGCGACTCTATACTAATACCCATCCGACATTTGGTCAGTACTTTTGTGCGTTGCTTTGAATACTCCTTTTGAGGTTGTGCTCCCAGTGAACCGAATTGAGTCATATGCTGCAAACTCCATCTTCACTCTAAATAACCTTAATCCTTTCCCAGATCATTGAAGACAAAAATTTTGAACTCTCGCGTCGCGATCAAAGGTAGCGAAGATCAATTCTTCAAGTAACTGTATCCTAACGAATCACATGATTTTGTACTCCCAAGTCCTCGACCCATGCAGATTAGGCTGTTGATGGTTGAACTGCCTGGTGAGTGGATAATTCTAATCTAAAGACAAAACAAAAATCATTCTAGGAAAAGAAAACCGTTCAAGCTGCTAATATCAATTTCCACAAAGTAGGATTTAAATCTTCAAGTTTCACTCCTCCGCACAGGCAGATAGGTTGAGATGGACGAGTAATTCATCGTGGATTTCCTCAATACTAGATGAAATTAGACAATTGCAAAACAATAAATGTAAATGAAGTTCTCACTAACCTTTTTGTTGCCAGGCCAGACAATTATTTGATTATTATTATTATTAATTTTTTTTTGTGGGTCAAAATTTGATTATTATCATTACTACTAGCATTTTTGCAAGCCTAGTTGTTGAGCCGCTTCTGGTTGTTGAGCAGAGCAAAGTTGAAACTACACAGCTCAGCTGTCAGCTCCAACGTTCCATCTTCCTCGGAAACTCCGAAGGAACCGAGACAACAACAAAGGTCGCGACTTTGGAGAAACCATCACATGCGCGCTCTCCTCCATTGCCGCCGCCACCACCACCACCATCATTGTCACCCACGCCAATTCCTGCGAACCCCACTTCGCTCTCGCATCCCTCTCGCCAACATGAGCTCCCTCTCGCTCCCTCTCCACTCCTCAGCCGCTTCCTGCCCGCGATCCCTCCTCCTCCTCGCCGCCGCCGCCCCCTCCGACCCCTCCTCCTCCTCCTTCAAGCCGTCCCTGATCTTGCGCTTCTCCGGCGCGCCCCGAAATGGGTCCCCCGGCATCCGCCTCGGGAAGGTGGGTCGCCGATCCAGGGCCTTCATGAGCGTCTCCGCCGGAACCCAGAAGGCCGTCGACGACGGATTGTTTCTTGATTACAAGCCCTCCACCGCTTTCTTGTTCCCCGGTCAGGTGTTGCGCCGATTCTCTCTCTTGTGCAGTATCGTTTAGTTCGCCTGTTGAGTGGTTCTTGTCTAATCTCATTGAAGGAGAGATGATTTTGTAAGTGGTTAGATTGTGTTTTGGGATTGGCGCTGCTTTGGTTGCTTGAGCAGTGATGGGACGGGCTTTGTTTTTCGGATGGGTGAGGAAGCTGTTGCATGAGATCGTCCTTAGAGTAGCCTGAGTTGTGATCTACGTGTGTGTGTATACCGAAAAATTGTTTGTGCATCGAGCCGTGATGTTGCATTTTGCCGTATGGTTAGTGAATATGGCTCCTCAGGTGGAATGTACTTTGTCTGAAGTTTCTCTGCCAAGGTTGGCTAAATGCATAATCGAGCTGTGTATCGAAATGCAGTGGGTATTTACTCTTAAAAGGACATGACTTTAATGAATCTTGTTGTGCTGGTGTTTCGCTATTTGTATAATGTTAGTGCTGTGGCTTGTGATCTTGCATCCTTCCTCAATGTGGTTTTCTAAATTATAATCTATACTTGCAGGGTGCACAAGCAGTTGGAATGGGAAAAGATTCCCAGAGTGTGCCCGCCGCCGCAGAATTATACAAGAAGGCAAATGACATATTGGGGTATAGTCCTCTCTCTTCGAACCTTTGACTGATCAATGCATCTCTTTGGAAAAACTCTTGGACAAACTTGAATTGATAATGCTTTACTGGGTCTATTTCCTGGAGCATGCCAGGGTGCATGAGCTGATTCATTTCAGATTCGATTCATCGTGGCATGTTTGAAGAGTTTCTAATATTTGCTCTTGCATTTTTGGAAGGTATGATCTTCTAGATGTCTGTAGCAATGGTCCAAAAGAAAAAATTGATTCAACTGTTATAAGTCAGGTACACGCTGCAATCACTGCTCAGTAGTACTTCTCTAAATCATTGCAAATCATCCTTTTTATTCACTCTTTTAGGGAGCAGAAGATGTTAGGTATTTGGTTGGATTGGTGGGATAATTATGGAGTTTATGATTGATAATTACAATGTCATCTCTTAGAACAACGATTGTGAAAATATTGTTTTCATCTTGCAGCCAGCCATCTATGTCACAAGTCTGGCTGCGGTTGAAATACTACGTGCTCGGGAAGGAGGTCAACAGATAATCGAATCTGTTGATGTTACTTGTGGGTTAAGCTTGGGAGAATACACTGCTCTAGCATTTGCTGGAGCTTTCAGGTCAATAATACTTATATTGCATCTTCTTTCTTGTAATTGTACGAGTGCACTGTCTAAATTCCCTAAAGTTGGTGGCACACCAGCCACTTAAAATCAGCACAGTTAGAGGTCACTTGTTGAAATCCCTCCAAATGCATGCAAACTGCCCAAATGTCAGGGCCACTTACTCATGCCGAAGACCTGGATCTAACTGATTCAGGAGGCTTACATGGTGTTCCGTGGGCTTTCATATAGTTGACTCTCTACGCCAGTGCCCTTGGATTATCAAAAAAGTTGGTGGCAGTATTGGCCAATATTGAAATTAACAAATAATCATTCTTCTAAGCTTTACTTTGATTACCGTGTACTAATTCTCTGTATTCTTTTTGCTTTGTGTGGTTTACCCCTCAGCCTCTTCAATTCTCTTTGTCCATCTTATCACTTTTGGATTTTCTCACAAGCTTTTGTATCAACTTTGAGGAGATGTGCTGCTCTTTTAGTGTCTGATCTCGTTCCATATTATTATCAGCTTTGAGGATGGGCTTAAATTGGTCAAACTACGAGGAGAAGCAATGCAGGTAATCATCCTTTATACAAGACGATTGGAGTTGTACTTAGATTTACCACTTACGTGTTCCAACATCGAACTTTGCTCTAGCATTGGCTATCATGTTACTACAAATTTCCTCGGTAATAATGTCTAATTGCTATGGCCACCAGGAAGCTGCTGATGCAGCTAGGAGTGCTATGGTCAGTGTCATAGGTTTGGATTCAGAGAAGGTCCAACTGTTGTGTGATGCAGCTAATGAAGAAGTTGATGAGGAAAATAAAGTGCAGATTGCAAATTATCTCTGTACTGTAAGATTTCTTCTGCTAGAAAGATTTCTCTGTACTGTAATATAATTTGTTTATATTCTACTTTTTCTCCAAGGTGCAAAATGAAGTAGCCCGACTATTGTGTTGTACGGAAGTGAATAATGCTTGAATCTGGAGCAGCGAATCTGACTAAATTACCTATCTTTCTATCATTTTCTTATGAAGTTAAGTAATCGGTTCTATATTGTTAGGGCAATTATGCAGTCTCTGGAGGCTTGAAAGGAATAGAAGCAGTAGAAGCTAAAGCAAAGTCGTTTAAGGCTCGGATGACGGTATTCTTCCTTTAAAATATGATCATTCAGTAAAATTATGGAGCCAGAAATTAAAGCCAGTTTTTTGTCTCTGACTTGTTAGGTGCGTCTAGCTGTTGCTGGTGCTTTCCACACAAGCTTTATGAAACCAGCAGTCTCTAGATTGGAAGCTGCATTGGCTGCAACAGAAATTAAGACTCCTAGAATACCAGTCATATCCAATGTTGATGCGAAACCACATGCTGATCCAGACACAATTAAGAGGATATTAGCCAATCAGGTAAGCAAGCTTAGGAACGTGTTCTGTTTCAGGAATCAAAGACTGTTGTTGAGTGAACCTTCACTTCAAAATCACAGGTGACTTCTCCCGTTCAGTGGGAAACAACAATCAAGACTCTCCTTACGAAAGGGTTGAAGAAGAGTTACGAATTAGGGCCTGGAAAGGTAAAACATTATGGGGTACACTCAAATGATTCCTGCTTTATACTCATGAGAATTGCATATTAATGATGGAACATTGGATCATATCCAGGTGATAGCTGGTATTGTCAAGAGAATGGACAACACTGCTGAGGTCGAAAATATCGGTGCTTGAAACCTTTGATAGGTCCTAGAATTTATTGCTGCAATTTTGTCTTCTCATGCGGCTTCTCAGCGCGCAGAGCTGCAGTTTCTTGCTTGACCTGATATGAGTCATGAAGAGCTCGAGGTCCCTTCTCTTTGCTCATCTCTGTTTTTCCTCCCTTTGAGCCAGTTCTTGATTGCATACAGAGGAACTAGATTTACCAGCACTTGCTTTGTATGAAAGATGATATTAGATAAAAAGTCTGAACCCTGAAGGGAGTAACAAAGAGTTAATTGCTTTATTACACATTCTACTGAATAATCATCTTCTCTTTCGTATATGTTTTCTCTGTTTCCTTTTCTTTTTGTGAGAGAGCCAATTTTATTAGGAACCCCGGTACTCAAACGAACATTTGAGGAGGGGGAAGGTGATGCTGTCAACAAAAGAATGGAAGTTTTTGAATGTCCATGAGAAAATCTAGATATGATTTTACCTAAGGGCGTGAAACGGGGGATCTTTTCATTGAATAACTTAATCGTTGAATTATGTACAGACAGTTTGTGAGAGGGGTACTGGACAGGCCTACGGTCGAGTGGCCTGGCTTCGTAGCTTGCGATGACGGTCGTAACGTCACCAAGCGATGGCTAAGCTAGTGTATGAGTTTGGCAGTTGGCGTCAATTGGCCAGTTTTTTAAAAACTGTGTTGGACAGGGTTGGTTCAACCAGTTTAACTTGGTACTGGTTTCTGATTCGATGTAGAGTCTGATCCGGTTTTTTGACCGATTCATTCGGATATCAATTTGCATGTATCTGAATCAATCAAATGCCCTCAACATCACAATCGCTTCGAGTAGTAATGATGATGATAAAGCGGAGTTGATGGTGGAGGCCATGCCCATGACGGTAATGATTATCGGCGGCAATGCCGGTGGTGGTGATCATGTGGTGGTGCAACACCACTGAGTGCTGTTCTTCACAATCCCTTTTTTATCCCGTAAACATGCGACGGATTTCGTTAACAAGTGCTCTGGGGATGGCACAATTTCTTTCTGGCCTTCTCGTGCATAGTTAAATGTTCGGTAACCATGCCTTTTTAAGGGTTTCGATGCTGTCTGGATCTCCCAATTTTCGGACCCGACAAAAACTCGTCTGTGTATGTTAATTTTTTCGAAAAAAAAAGAAAGAAAGCAGCATATGGAAGCTATAGATTGTGTTCACATATCGAATTGTACAATTATGTGATTGCAAGCCACTGCAGAATCATCATCGATCATGTTCTTATAAATCGATTCATCCGTGCCGGTTCGTGCTATCTTTATTTTATCAAATAATGACAATTCATGTCGGTAAATTAGAAAGGAATAAGGAAACTGTTCTAAATAAAGAAACTAAGATATTGCGCAGAGCTATTTATCAGTGTATCTTACAGATTTCCTTGCGAGTGGAAGACCCAAAAAGAGCAGCAATATTTGATTTCTCGAAATATAAACTGCTCCATCAGAAAGCAATATCTCAATATTCTAGGCAGAGAAAATCTCATATTCTCGACCGGGTGTGTACTGGGAGCGATTTCAATGGAGGTAGACCTGCAAACTCCGGCTCCTTTGGTTCTTCTCTGTTTCTCTTTCCCTCCTCCGTCAAGCCTTTCTGGTCTGACTTGCTCCCGTCTTGCCCTTTTGACCTGTCACTGCAGATTACCATGAGAGTGAAAGTCAATTGTTGCAGATCGTGCCAAAAGAAGGCCAAGACGGTCTTGGAGCAAGCGGATGGTGTGTCACTTCTATTGCATGAGCGCATGATTTTGTCTTCACTCCTCTTTTTTGGAGCATAAGTTGATGTTCAGAATAGGGAGCATATTATTTTTGGCCGTAGTGACTTCATGGCATGTTAATTATGCATCGCTATGAACTTGGGTTCGGTTTGGTTTGGCAGGAGTACAAGCCATATGCATGGACATAGGCGAAGGCTTGCTGACAGTAGTCACTGGCGATGTAGAGCCGTTCCTGCTGATAGAGATGGTGGAGAAGGAGGTCAGGAACAGGGTGGAGCTCCGGTCCTTCCAAAGGTACCCTGCGCGTGGTGGTTTAGTAGACAATGGCAGCGGTAATGATGGGCATCATGAAGCGATCAAAGAGGCCGACTTGCGCAGGGCGAGAGATAGGAAGAAGGCTGCTTGCTGCGGGGTTGACAAAGAAAGGGCAGGGCATGCCAATCCTGTCCCCGCAGGCCCGCACTGGTCGGGACGGGGAGGGTGTCATCCTATGGCTGGGCCGTGCGAGCATCAGGGAGATCCGGGATGGCCGCCTTTCTGGAATCCGCACGGTCCGCTGCCTCCTCCTGAGTGCTTTGCTCCGCCTTGGTTCCCGCCGCCTTGCCATTGGTTCTGTCCTATGCCTCCACCACCGATGCAGCCGCCTCCGCCACGTTGCCGCCACCATGAAGCGCACCGACCAAAGCACCGACCAAAGCAATGATCGGCTACAACAGACATGTTGAAATCTACTAGGGTTGCCTAATATTCCGTTATTAAAAGTTGTTTAGGCTCTTGAAGGACCAGCAATAAGATTGGTGAACCACCGATGGTGATGAGCCATGGTTTTGGACAAACTTTATCCGACAATACCTTTTTCCATTTTTCATCCTTGTACTACTCTTGAACGAGCATTTAGTTTTCAAAGAAGCTACGATTGATCGTCTTAGCACAAATCAATCACCGACGCTTTTGGTTAGGCTTCAAAGCATCAATTATTAAGAACAAAATCGATCAAGCGAAAGAATGCCGATATCGAATCAACTCTTCAATCCACAGAATCGACCAGGCGAAATAAAGAACCGAAAAAGCAAACGAAATGGAATACTAGAGATGGTCCATACTCCATCAATGGCTTAATCTCAGTAAGATTTCATAGAAAGACCAAAACCAGAGAAAGCAAACAAATAGAGGAAGTGGTGCACCGGCAGGGAATCGAACCCGGGCCTGTACCGGACGACCAAATGAAAGAATGCCGCGATATCGAATCAACTCTTCGTTCCACAGAATCGACCAAGCAAAACAAAGAACCGAAAAAGCAAACAAAATGGAATACCAGAGATGGTGCGAAACAAAGAACCGAAAAAGCAAACAAAATGGAATACCAGAGATGGTACATAATCCATCAATGGCTTAATCTCAGTAAGATAGGAGATGGTTCGTATAAAAGACCAAAACCAGTGAAGGCAAAAAAAGAGAGGGATTGGTGCACCAGCCGGGAATCGAACCCGGGTCTGTACCGTGGCAGGGTACTATTCTACCACTAGACCACTGGTGCCATGTTGACAAGACGCAGCTGAAAAAGAGTAATATATATTTTCCACATTTGGAGTTGAGCACCATCAGCTATCCTGAATTGGTGGACCAAAGAAAACAGAGCAGGGATTGTGTGTGCGTGAGGATGTGAGGTTGAAGTTGGAAGCGGGAAATGGCGATTCCCATGCTCAGAGCTTCAGCTCCTCCTGCTCACTTGCGCGCGCTCTTCCACTCCAACGTGAAGAAGCCCCTCCATGTTCACAGACTGCCCTGTTCCCCGCCTGAACTAAACCCTGTCCTGCAAGCACAAAAGCATGTTCAGCCTCTTTCATTTATCTTTTCCCGCATTCCCTATCTCTGGGTAATCTGCCAATTCTTGAATTCTTTTCCCCTTGTTTTGCAGTGAGGAGAAGACGTCAGAGTCAGGGTTGTCTCTTTTTGTTGGGACACACCTTATCCCACACCCCAACAAGGTGAATTCCCACAAGTCTTGCCGCATTGATGTAGTGATTATGTAAATGGGTCTTTATATTTAGCACTCAGATAAGAACAAATGCTAGGTATGAAAGAGTACCCAAATGCTAGGTCCTGTCCGCATTACAATGAACTTTCTTGCTTCTTGGAAAGGTTGACAAAGGCGGCGAAGACGCTTTTCTGGTGAGCGGCTTCAATGGGGGAGTCATTGCTGTTGCTGATGGCGTTTCCGGGTACTTAACTGCAATCCCTAGGACAGATGCTCCAAGTTTCATATTTTTAATAGGATCAAGTGCTGGGAAAGCTGCCCTGCTGCTTGTTGACTAATCTGTGCTAGCTGAATTTGTTCTTTATCTGTATTGGTATGAGATGGCGATTTATAATGAGAGCAAAAGCAATGATTATGTTGTGCTGTAAAGCATTGATTGATCGTCGATAATTAACTTGATGATGATTCAGACAAGTGATGACTGTGGGAAACTTGTGATTACCATGTTGCTGATTGTTCGCCAAATTGCTCTTTCGCTTGGCAGATGGGCTGAGCAAAACGTGGATCCTTCGCTGTTTTCTAAGGAATTGATCGCTCATGCTTTGTCTTTGCTTGGGGATGAGGAGGTAGACTTATTTCAAAGCAAATAAAAAATAGATTACTTGCTTCATCCATCTAATTAACACTCACCTGATTTCCCTAGTGGTAGTTCTCTGGCAAGAAAATAGCAAATTAGAACTTTGCTTAAAATTTGAATTGCTGTGTTTGCTTATGGTAAGTGGGAACTTAAGAACCTGTACCGTGTTTCTCATTTGTCAGGCAAACTACAATCCTCGTATGCTTCTAAATGAAGCACATGCTGCTACCTCCTCTATAGGTTCAGCTACAATGTAAGTTGTTTATACTTTTGACTTCACAATTTCAAGGTTTTTCAGGTAATATGCCCCTAAAACGATGTATCTAAAGATGGTTCAGCCATTTATTTTACATATTTGCCTTTTTAACCAGAGTTGTTGCCATGCTGGAGAGAGACGGGATCCTGAGGATCGCAAATGTAGGGGATTGTGGATTAAGGGTTGTCCGAGGCGGTAACTTCTGTGTCGGATTTCATGATATTCTAACTCATTGGTTCTGTTTTATTTTGCTTTCAGATACTTGAAAACCACATGGTACTGAATTTGCAGGTCAGATAATCTTTTCTACGTCTCCGCAAGAGCACTACTTTGACTGTCCCTACCAGCTAAGCTCAGAATCAGTTGGCCAAACATATCGAGATGCTGTGGTATCGACAGAACATACTCCTCTCAGAATCAACAATATTATGCAAAGGCCAAGAAGCATAATTTACTGTTCGTCAATTCTCACAAGTTAGCCACCATACTCAGGGGTCGTAGGTGCTTCCACTAGTGAAAATATTCTGGCTTATTGGAAATTGACATCTTTCTCGTCTGTCTAAATCTTCTTTGAAATCTGTTACTGGTCTTCGCTGTGCTAGTTATTAGCAATGTGAAGTATAGGAAAATTACACCTTAGCTGGATTTGCTGTGCAAAATGACTTTGCTAATTAGATGATTGATGCATGAGAATTTAGTCAGATGCGTGCTAAAAGGTTTGGTTGGTTTAGTCAAGTTGGGGTGTAGTTAAAACATAAATATCTCTTGACTGAAGTTTTTCAGCTTATATCCTGCACTATGCAAACTCTTATTATTTCTGTTCACCAAGAATTTAGATTTCCTCATGTTCCTTGATAACCAGGTTAGCACTGTTGAAGTAATAGAGAAAGATACCGTCATTATGGGTTCAGATGGTCTCTTCGACAATGTTTTTGACCATGAAATTGTTTCCATATTGGCCAAACATGGTGATGTTTCAGAAGCTGGTAGGTTTTGCTCAAATATTAGAAAGGTCCTGCAGCACGTGTGCTCAACTCTAAATGGACATTGGTTCATTGTTAGCAAAGGCATTGGCTAATCTCGCCAGAGAACACTCCGTGGACTCAAGTTATGATTCCCCCTACTCCATTGAGGCTAGAACAAGGGTGATATTGCAAAACCAACTTATTTGCCACTGATTAAGAGCTTTGATTACTAGGTACAAAAATATTACGTTGTCATGAGGCTGAAGACCATAGTTTTGCAGGGTTTTGATGTTCCTGTGTGGAAGAAAGCACTTGGGTTTAAGCTTACAGGCACGGGCCACGGCCTCCCTTTCTCTCTCTCTCTCTCTCTCTGTTCGTGTGCTGTTTCACGTATCTCTGAGAAATATTATCTTTTTAACTTCATCTCTGTCGTAAGTAGTTCATGTCTGTTGCTGTCAGGTGGAAAGCTCGATGATATAACCGTAATTATTGGTCAAGTTGTTAGACCACGTGGACCCTGAGACGCCCCGATTGTGTTTTTGAATGAAGTGCGAGAGAACTAGACGTGGGATTATGTCTTTTCCGCTTATCAAAGTAGAGTCTTTTGGAGAAAGTAGTTTTCATAATGTCAAAAGTTTGGCATTTACAGGGACATCATGGTTTGTCTATATTCTTTTGGGCTATCATGGTATGTACTGTGGAACCACTGATTGTGCTTCTTTCTCTAAAGTTGAAATCATAAAGGGACAGAATATCTCTCTCTCTCTCTCTCTCTCTCTCTCTCTCTCTCTCTCTCAGAGTAGACAACGGACTCAGAAGATACTTCCATTACCCAGTTCAGCGTTCATAGAAGAGACTTCAAGAACTCAGATATCAAGAATTCTAAAAGAAAGCAGCTATTCCTCGTGTATTCCAAAAGAGATTGGAGCTTTTGTGTAGTTGCCTACACAGCAAAATTCGATACTAAGTTTTACAGAAACAATTCTGCCAGAAATCAAATGAATCCACTCAGCTATGATCGATAATATTATTTAAATCGCCAAAAAGTGTGATATGAATACATTAATTCGACCTAATCAACTCATTTTGTTGTCGAGAGCAACTGCAGGCATGTTCCGAGTATGATTACTCCTCTCCTTCTCCAATGCCTCAAGTCAAGCAGACTCCGTGAGAGAAAGATCTTGACATCATATTTCGCTTCAATAGCGTGCAGAGTATTGGTGCCCTGGCAGGGTAACAAAGAACAAAACTGTGGCAATGGGTTTTCAGGTGACAACACGATTAGTGCTATTACTGTTAAGTTCCTCGAAAAACGACTTCGAGGCTTCATAAGTAGACCAGCAGATTGCAGCAGCAGGAGCATGGAATAGCATCCTAGGCATCCATCCTCTCATGAGCCCTCTGTATCCATCCTTTTCTATTATCGTTCGAAAGACATCCCTCATTGAACCAGTCTTAAATCTATCGCATCCACAGACACCCTGAAAGAAAGCAATGTATATGAGACAAAAATTACATAACACTACCCAGATATCACAACACAAATCGTCATAAACTTTAAGGCTTAGTGTGACATTCAAATGTTAAAACGGTCCTCAGGATATTTCTTAAGACTCATTAACTATGCTTTAAAATGTAAATTTCCTATTTGACATGCAGGAAATAAAAACGAATGCCTTTTTTATTATCATAGTGTCTCGATAAGTATTCTTCTTTCTATATATACCTTAACTGGTCTACTAAGGACACTTGTTATCAAGATATGTATGAAATGCTAGTTCCAAACCAAACACATCATTGTTTTTCTAACAAGATACTCCAGGATTGTTCAAAAGTGCTCAGAAGTCATCCCACGGATCAAATGAGAATAACACGTCAGAGCACTGGACAATCATGGGCTTCGCCACTCCTGACCGTATACTCTTCCGGACCAATAACCATTACCTATGCGGACTGAAAACAAGACTCGCTGTCAATTAGTTTAAGCACCCATGGCTAAAGCCCATTAACATGAAATACTTCCTCGCAGTATTTCTGGTTCCCTGATACAAACACCTTTTCTTTTTATCTTTGTTGACATTACTAGCAAATTCTTTTGGTTTATAAAGTAAATCCCACTAATGCAAGGTAAAAGAACCAGCTTCAGCCTTAGCAAATGCTTTTGGTTTATAAAGCAAAAACCACCCAAAGAGGGAAAAGAAAAAAAGAACACTAGCCAGGTGAACTCAAACTCCGTGACTACACACGATGACAACTGAGTGCCGACTCTTAGATATGCCTTAAAACTTGGTCGACAAACCTTAAGATGTGACTTAGCCACAAGGCCAACAAAAACATGCTAGATGAGAACGAACCCATTCCAATAAGATATGGAGCGGTGATGCTAATAATTGGAACGAAATTGCAACCCTGCTTGTCTAATGATGAAATCGATTTTGAAGCTTGAACCATATTTCCCGTCCAAGACTAGTAACTTGAAAGTCTGCTACCAAACTATGTATAATATCTATTTCTTCCTGTCATTCAAAAAAGAACAAAACCAGAGTAACTGGCAACATCCGAAGATTTGTTCTGTCTTTACCTGACACTGCAGCTGAGTCTTCACGACATCAAGAGGGGTTGTAACAGCAGCTGCCAGTGCCCCAGCACCAGCTCCTGCGGTGGCGTGAACAACCCAACCTTCATCATTCACACTTTCCGGCGAAACCTCCATTAAACCCCTCTTTGCAGCCTCATATGTCGCAAAATGCACGGCAGTAAACGGAGCATTCATGACGACAGTAGTCCTATACGATGCATAAAAAGCCCTAAGTCCCTCTTCCTTCATGACCCTCCTCACGCAATCCAAAACCCCTTTGTAAGGACTGTTGTTCAACTGCAGTCTCTGCTTGACCATATCCATCGGCGTAAACACGGCGTCGCTGGCGACCGTGGCGCACACCCCGGACGCGGCGTGGGCGGCCGAATTGTTCGGATTCCCGCCGGAGAAGAACTTCTTGCAAGCCTCGTAGACCGAGAAGTACACGGCGTGGGCCGGCCCGGCGCCGAGCCCCATGGCGCCGATGCCCCGGTACAGACCCATCGGACCGTCCGACCTCAGTATCGACCGGAGGGCCTGCCGGAGGCCCACCGACTTGATGGGGCAGGAGCCCATCGCCTGCATGTGGGTCTTGACCGTGTCCACGGGGAACATGGCCATGTGCTCGACCGACCCCGCGATCGACCCGGCGATCATGAACTGCCAGAAGCGGAGGCCGTCGTGGGCGGCGGCGGCGACGGCGACCTCCGGGCGGAAGTCGGGGGGCGGCGGCACCGGGCGGAAGTCCCGGTTCTGGAACTTGGGGGTGGCGTCCGTGGCCGCCATGCGAATCTCGAATCACAGCTATGGGAGGACGGGGTTGGGGGGACGTATCGAGGCTCAACGACTGCTCTTTCCACACCGTGACTACGACGACGACAGCGACGGCTTTCTAAGCCACCATGAAAGCGAGCCAACGGTGGAGAGCGGGGGAAGAGGTCGCCGGCGGCGGGGGAGGGCCGTCGGACCGGCCGCGCGGCGGCGGTTCGCGGGCGGCGGAGGACAAGATCCGAGGATGCTGTCGGGGAGGATTTCGATTTTTTGGGGGCGGGGGATGTGGTCGGATTGCGCAATTAGGGTTCCAAGAGTTCTGGGGGAAGTTCCTCACCTTTTATGGCTTTTGGTCTCTGATTTTTTTTTTGTCTCTCTCTCTCTCTCTCTCTCTCTCTCTCTTGTTTTTTTTTTGCCTTGTCTTCGGCTTCGGCTCAGCTATTGACGGAGGCGATCGGCAACCACCGCACCGCGACCCCGGGATATAACTACCGGTCGCGGGGGCACGTGCAGCGCACGCGCACCATCCCCAAAATAGTGGGTTACCCTGAAAAAAAAAAAAAAGAAGCCCGTCTTCATTTTCGGCGCCCAGCTCTACCCCAGTCTCTCTCTCTTTCTCTCTTTTTTTTTTTGGGTCTCGTAAGGAGTCGCGACTTTAGGTCCGGTTCTAATTATACTCGAAACTTTTTCTTTCGTCTCGTAAGAAAAAATCATGGCTCCGGGCTCAGTTCCAATTTTACTTGAGTCCCAAGTTTTGCCTCCATTAACCTTCTATCCAAAATCGCCCTTAGTGATCTTACGTGGCATTTTCACGTCGTTACAATCCAAGAGGATGCGCTTTGGAGATGAGTTTTCCATATCAGCCCGAATAATGTCTTCTTGGATTTGAAAAATCGGGTAAAAGCTAGAACAATTGGGGTCGGTTTTCTTCGATTGCTCTTACTCTTAAGAGAGTCTTCCTTCCATAGCGTTCGGGGATATTCGATTTTGCGCTCGATCTTCCATCTCTCATGCTCAGGAGTTGGCGCTTGAGGCGCTCGGCTTGAGACGCTCGAACAAATCGTGCTTGGGAGTTTTCCATCTTTCAGTTCTCACCAAGAAATTTTGGATGGAGTGTTAATAGCGATAGATTTGCACCTCAAGTAAAAGTTAGTTGTTTTTTGCGAGTCCGAATAAATATTAAGGTAAAATTGATACTGAACAGTAAAATGAGGATAAGACCTAAAGTTGGGAGTTTTTCACCGGGAAAAAAAAAGCTTATGGTAGAATTGAGGTTAGATCTAAAGCTGATGATTTTTTATGGGACAAAAACAAAAGTTTATAGTAGAATTGAGACTGGATCCTAAAGTTGGAGCTTTCTTTAGGGTATCGGGCCCTCCAAAATGTAATCATAAATGGAATATATATTAGGGAAAATTGACATAAATAAAGAGAAAAATATTGCATAGTTTGAAGTTTGTCACCAAAAGTGAAAGAGATCATACATATATAAATGTGAAAAGGAAGGAAAAAAAATATATTCTTTACCCTTTTATTTTTTTATGGGAGTATCCAACTCAACCATGAAGAAGATCTCATTGAGAATTGAAAGATGGAGGGTGAGCTCGGCTAGGCTTTCCCCATTCAGGGCATGGAATCAGAGAGCACTTGACCACTTTGTGCTGTTTGCGCAATCAAATTCCTTTCGTCATCTAGATATTAAATTGACACCGTGTTGCGACCTGCCCCTCGAGGGCCGAACTCGGATGAGGCGGGTTTAGAGATAAGTGTTCATGAGATGGTTCATATGGCACTTTTTAAAATGATTTTACTGAAGTGTAAATCTTTTGTTTAGCCATATAACTCATTGATCATGAACGTGGATTTTCCCTAAATCCATATCTCGCATGACAGCGGATTGATTTTATTTTTTAGGAGTCGCCACTAGCCTAGGTCGGGGTCGGCTAGAATACCCAACCGAAACGCGGGAATTTCGTTTCGGTTTCTACGAAAACCAGAGATCAAAGGTTCGGAGACTAGCTTACGTTAATATTTCTATTAACGCCCTTTCGGTACCGCTAAACTTAATATGGTTGTTATCTAAGTCGTCATGCATTTGTTTTTTACCATTTTCATGCCAAAGTCTTAGTCCACTAGGTGATCATGCATTTTGTTTTTGTATTTTCATTTAAGATTTTAAACTAATCCTATCTTAGTCTAAAAAAAGAAAGAAACAATCAATTGTATTGAAAGACTTTTCGTAAAGTAAACACTCGAAGTATTGAAAAGACGAGCTAATTCTAAGTGCGAGAAAGTAAAAAGAAGAACCCGTAACTCGTCGGGTATTTATTACAACACGAATTGAAAACCCGAGACATGATTGGGGATGAATGAATTTAGTACAAATTGAAACCGGATCGGACATCGGTTTGACACCATTATCAAATGAGTACAAATCGAGACCGGATTGGACATCGGTCAATTACCTTGGTCTTTTCGATTTTGGATTATCCTCCCATGGACCGCCTCTCGGGTGTCGGTGTTTACATTCATAACATTCATTCATGAAAAGACAACATATGAAAGAACAATGATGCAATCAATTCACTAATTAAACACGGGCCTCGGGATCGGCCTTTGTTTTTCATGCGTTTCGATTCATCACCCACTTAATCACCTAACATTGTTTGATTAATGGTTAATGATAATGGGCTACCATTTGCATTCACAAAACGGCAACTCATATCAATTAACCCCTAAAGTCGGGTTCTAATGACCATGAATGGGCTACCCGCCGAACATGCATCGGGCCTAACATTCATCTAACAAACACATGCATAATAATAAATGAGCATGCATTCAAGCCCATGGGCCTTGTTTCGAAGTCAATCAAACAATGAGAAGTGGGCTTTATAAAAAAAAACCACTTATTCAATTAATGTCTAATTCGGATTGAATCTGTTCAAGTATGATTAACTATCCTAATGACGTCCAAATGAAGTGATTCAGGTGTCATTAGAAATCTTATGACATGAGGATCAAAAGTCAAGAAGACTATTTTTTCTAAATCCTAACCAATTTTCCTGAAAATATCGAATTAATCTCAGTGACAGGCTGGACTTGGTTCAGTTATGAATTTCAAAATAATGGCGGGAAAAATAACAAACCTTATCAAAACAGCGCGAAAATTTTTGTGCGGTTAGGATTCCCCGTATTCAACAACTTTCATGTTTTGAGTTTTTGCTAAAAAGCCCTCCAAATTTTTATAACATTCGATTTTCACGAAGGACTCAATTGCAAATGAAATTTTAACCTAAAAAGACCTTTCATGAGAATTTAAGCAAATTGACCCTCCAAAAATTGCAATTAGGTCCTCAAAATTTCCAATTGACATAATGAGACCCCAATGAGCAACTTTGTAGTTTTGATTTTTTGCAAAAAAGGACTCTAACTTTATCAAATTCGGAGAAACATCTTTTGAACTTCAAAGGAATGAAAATCAGATCTGGACACAGATTCTGATCAAATTGTGAGAATTCCTTTTGAAAATTCAAAAGATCTTCGATTTTGATGAAATTAGTATCAATAGAAAGATCTCAATCTCAGGAAAATTTTTCGTGAAGAAAATTGTTTCATATCTCGAACACACGAATTTATGAAAATCGAAGAACACACGAAGGTCGACTGAAACTAGCATGATACCAGATTTACATGCATATGACGTTGCAAATCGTACTAGGCTAACATGCTCAAAATTTTGTGAAAATTTTATGGTGAATAGATCAGGATGTGTTTTACAACTCTCATGAAGGAAGTTTTTCCAGAAAATGATTGTAAAAAATCATAAAATTCATCGAACAGCACAACGTCAGTCAGGGAATCATCAGAACAGACTTAAACAACAAATTACAGATTCTGATCCTGACTTCTAGAAGTGTTTTGACATAGCAAATCAAGTCCGATCGAGGCATATGATATATCAAATCGAAGCTTAAGACGAGCTTTACGACTCTCTAGTTTATCACTTCTCCAGATTTCGATGTTAACAGGCTCAAATCAGCATCTCAAGCCAACAGGTTTCACTGGACACGAATTTACAGAACTGAATTCAAGTGTTCTTACCTTGTCTCACGATGATCCAACGCTCAAGCGAGCGATCCGGCCTCCGTATTCTGATCTGGAATGTAACGGAGAAGCCTCGGAAAGCTCGGCCAATCTACGATAACGGATTGCAAGAGATAATGTGAGAATCGACTCGTTTTCACACAAATAAACGAATCAGCAAAAGTTGAGGAAAATGATGCGATCCGGTGGCTGTTCAATGCGAGGCCAGCCACCACAGTGCCGTGAGGACGTCGAGGGAGGTCGTCGGTTGCTTGGAATCACCGGAGGAGGTCGCCGGAGGGCCGGTTCAGCCGGTTGAACCGGCTGAACACATCACCGGCGGTAAAGCCGGTGATGTTGCCGAGAGAGAAATCAGGCCGGAACAGTGAGTTCCGGCCACCAGCGAGGATTGCTGGTCTTGCGATCAGCCTCAAGCCGCCGTGGGGGAGGTCGGAGGGGCGGTGGCTCGCCGGAAAGCCGCCGGTAAGGAGCTGGAACGCTCGCGGCCGAGAGAGGACTTCGGGAGAGAGATGATCGTGAGAGAGGGAGAGAGAGAGAGAGAGAGAGAGAGAGAGAGAGAGAGAGAGAGAGAGAGAGAGAGAGAGAGAGAGAGGAGAGAGAATATAAATCTGAAAATGAAGCCCCCTTGATTTTTGGAGGGAAAAACACTATATACCTCTCCCCAACTTGAATTTTAGCCCTTAGATTGATTAAATGGTCTAAAATGAGTCCTTAATGATTAAGAATATTCCTTAATAGCTAAGGATTGGTGACATGGCATCATGGATGGACATGATCAATTTTAAATGAATGGCCATGATTAATTTGCTAATCCCCTAATTAATTTGCTTAATCGTTGAAGAAGGGCATTTTTGTCATTTTTTATTAAGGGCATTTTTGTCATTTTTGCACTCAAGAGGATGTGACTGACCTTGGTTGATCCGACCGGATTATCGATCATCAAAATTTTCGACCGGAAAATGACTAGTCTGATCGGATTAGTTCAATTTGAATTAACCGATTTGAGTCAATTAGCTCTGAATTTGGATAATTGTATGACCGAGCTAGACTAACAAGTTTAATTGAAGTCTAATTAACCCAATTGAGTCTCAATTCATTAAATTGAATATTAGTCTAGAGTGGGTCAAATTGAATTGCACTATTTAGACCAATTACTCATAGACTTTTCTATCATTGAATCACTAAATTGATCAAATTGACCCAAATTCATGTGATTATTCCAAAATTGATTTTGAATTTGGATTTCATATAAGAAATTAGGCTCATTCGTGTCTCAATTGCGCACATCATGAAGAATCGATCAAAATCACTGATTAGGGCTAAAATTGGGGGTTTTTGTGTTTGGCTTGGAATTGCAAAATTGATTCAAAAATTGGATATAAAATGATCTCTAGATCAAATGTCGTGAAGAAAACTAATCTAACAAATGACTAGAAATGAAGTAATTTCATTTTTTGCCGATTTGAATCAAATTCCGCAATTTGGGAAAAAGTTGATTCTAAATCGATTTTTGTAAAATTTCTAATGCCAAAGGTAAATTGAATGTAAAATAAGATGATTTTTGGATTTTTGAATTTTTCAATTTTTTTGGGTCAAAAGTCTGACCAAAAGTCAAACCCTAGTTGACTTTTCACTAGGAGCTTGATTTTATGATCAAATCTTTTAATTTTTCTAAAATTTCCACCTCTAAAGTGAAATTGGACTTGAAAGGAATCTTTTTATGCAAAAAGCCCCAATTTGACCTGGGGTTGACTTTTGGTCAAAGGGTTGACCAAAAAGTCAACGCCAAAGTCAGCCATTTGACTTTTCGGGTTTTTGAATAAAATGAACAGAAAATCGCTTCTAAAAGCTAGACCAACAGACGGAATTAAAAAACGACACTTTTTGCTCAAGAAACAGGCTCCGTCGCGATCGGAAACCATAATCTTGAATTTTCTATTTTTAATGACGCGTCGGCTAAAAATTAGGTGTCAACACACCGCCACCACACGAAGCGAATGCCGCTCTATCGCACAGCCCCGCCGCGATCTCGTCCATCTCGGAGCTCAGAAGAGAGAGGAAACTTCCCAGGGAAACTGCGCGGCTGACGATCCAACCATCTCGAATGATCCGCGGTCTATTCCAAGCCGACTCGTCTTAGGGCCTTTCTCATGTTCCTAAATACTTCCATTATTTCTCGCCGTTAGAATATGTTTCGATTTTGAGCCCGTTGAATTAAATCCGACCGGAGTTAATTGTGTGGAAGCCCGACCATGATTGAAGTGGAAGTCAACTGAGAAGGGATGATTGGTTTTGTGCAATATTCATAAGTTGTCTCTTCATGTATTTGAGAAGAAGTAGGTGATTTGGTGGCGGCCTCCCAAGATCCTTTGTGGCTTTACATCCTGGTGCGCATCTCCTCGTGAATTACATCTCGGGAGGTGTTTGCGAGATTAAGATATCATTTCGAGAAAAATTTGAAACTGAAAGGTTTATGTAAGATTATTTGATATAATTAGGGATGTGAAGATATTGATTGTCATATGCGTTATATCGCTTGATAAATAATGTAATCATGTGAACTCTCCTCGCAGAGCAGGTCACACGACCGAGCCTCCTAACTGCACTATCCAAATTACTTTCTGTCTATAGCTTGTTTCTACAACACCGGCAAAATCGATGTGCTCTCTTCATTTGTCAAACCAGCCAAGTGTATCGGAGAAACTCTGGAAGGGTGTTGGCTGGGCAGCTAATAGGAAGATAAGGAAGTCGAAAGGTCAAGGAAAAGAAATGAAGAGATAGAACTCCCTTGCACGTTTGTGAAGAGAGTGAGAGTGTTCATTGAAAAAGGGTACAGAGCCCATAGAGAGTGGAAAGAAGAGGGCAGATTTTTCAGTCCAGTTTCGATGTCCAAACGTTGTCGGAGTTAGCTGAAATTTCATTATATTGTCCGTGCAACTGAGGTCTACAAGTTATTCGGCTTCGTTTGTTGAAATCTTTGTCCAAATTATCTCTTGTAATCTCGGTTGCGCCATTTGCGTTGATCCACCTTCGAGACGATGAAATACTATTTTATTATTGATTTTGATCTTCTAATGTGTAACTAGAGAAGAACCTTTGTATATCATACTATTCTTGACGAGCGGTCCGCGACTTTACCCACATTAAGTTTTCCATGTAAAAATCTTGGTATTGATGTTGTGGTCGTGTCTTTTTAATATTTCAGAATTAGATTTGCTTATTTTGAGGTTGTGTTGCTAAAATATACTGCTGATTATTGCTGGGGTAAAGTCGATTTTGATCGGTTTAGTTTTGGGGAAGAAATTGATCATAAATTGAGTTAGTTCTTAGCGAAGTGTTGCCCAGATCTCCCCAACAAAAGGTAATTCCCCCGTCCGTCAAGTTGTAAGCTTCCGTCGAATGTCAGCAAAAGGATACTAGAAGTGTCAAAAGCTTCGTACAACGCTTACTTTAGTGCTAAAAGTTTACTCCGATTCATTTAAGTGCCAAATCGGAGAAAAACGATCATTTAAGTACCTCCACCGAGAAATTCCAGCCAAATGACAACGTGGCTTTTATAATTGAAATTTTAATATCAATCGACGTATTTTTTTTTTTAAAAAAAAAACACTCCCAACCACACCGCCAGCCCATGCACAGCCATCACTGTCCCACGCACGATCACCATCAATCGCTACGCTAGCCTCGCCATTCTCCTGGAGGCATCACCCAGCCGAGCATGGGAAAGAGACATGGACGATCGCCAATATTTCTGGGCAGCCACGGACGATCGCCACCTACCATTCACCGCCCTCGCCGGTCGTTGGCGAAGCCGTGGTCAGCTTATCCCGTTTCTCCTTTGTCTTCTGACGAAGAAGGCTCGAAGAGTCTTAGGGCTCACCCGAAGCACGTTCACCGGTGTCGACCACTAGTGACGATTTTCCTCACCGTTTTCAAGCCGCTGGAGCCACTGCCGACCGTCGCCATTCGTCGTCATCCGAGAGCAACATGAGAGGAGCTTTGTTCTGCCTTGTTTCTCGGCCAGGATGCTTGAAGTGCTTCCTGCTTGTTTGATCCTCCTCCGCCGGCTTCGAATCGTTTGCGACGATGCCACCAAGACCTTCCCTTACCAGTTTGAACAATTAACGGTCGCAAAAAAATGGCTTGTCTCCGTCGATTCTCATTGCAGTCGCCATTGCTCTGTTTCAAACCACTTCGAGCTTTACCCACTTCTTGGCTGGGAAAGCTCCAAGTGGCTCGCACTCGTTTGAAGACCTATCCCCGACACCCATCAGCTTAGGCGACTTTTTTAGAGCCTCTGGGTTCGGATTCCGCAATTGCAGGCAAAGGACTCCTTCAGCCAAGTAATTTCATCATCCCTATTCTCCCCTGTTTTGGTGAAGTTTGAGGCTGAGAATTGTCCATGTCACTCATTTGTAAATCATTGAAATCCGAAGTGTCATTTGATGAGATCAGATTGATGTTCCAGTGTCAGTTCATGGCTAAGATGTTCTTTTTGACTCGATAGTCCACAATAACAATAATATTCATCTTCTTCTTCACTTCATTGAAACGAATTTGAGCCACTCGTCATACTTCTACTCTTCATTTGCAAAATTGAGCCATTAATTTAGGGGACAAACCAAATTAGGGTTTTGATTTTTGGTTGAATGGTTGTTAGGATTTCGAATTGTGGAATTTCTTTCAATTTGCAATCTAGGGTTTATATTTTGGGGCAAACATTATAGAAGACGTCGTTTAGGGCTTTATATGTTGACTGGGCACGCCGGCGAGCCATGTCGGTCGGAGAAATTAATAAAACATGGTCACGTTGAATTTCCAACTATCCAAATCAGAACTAGCACTAAAGTTGTTTTCTTTTTAAAATGGCACTTAAGTAATCCGAAAAAAAAAAATTTTGGCACTAAAGTAAGTGAGCGTCTTACAAAACTTTTGGCATTTTTAGCTTTGAATGATAATTATTCTGTTCCAAAACTCAATTTATGGCCAGAAATAAAATTTTCCATTTTTATTCCATGGACGAGTTTTTAAGCTAAAAAATATGCATTTGATAACAACACAAAATTTCTATTTCCGAAATAAAAATTCGTTTGATAACGACACAAAAGTTCTCCCTCCCAAGCAGCTAGTGAGTGAGAGATGGTGAACAGCGAGAGGCGATCGGCAACGGGAGGCGAGCGGTGGCAGGAGGTGGCCGATATTGGGTGGCGGAGGGGGACGACAGACAGCAGAGAGGACAGTGGCAACGAGAGGTGGTCGGCATTGGGCAGCGGAGGAGGACGGCGGCCGACAGCGGAGAACAACGATAGGAGGCGGCTGATGGTGGAGGACGACAACGGGAGGCAGTCGACGTGTGGGCGGCGATGGGAGGTGAGCGATGTTGGGCGGTGGCAAGAGGTGGGCGACGATGGGCGGCGATGGGAGGCCCACGACGGTGGGTGGTGGCTAGTGTTAGGCAGCGGAGGATGGCTAGAGGCAACCGGCGGCGATCAACGGTGGGAGGTCACCGGCGTTGGGCGGTGGAGGAAGGTAGATGGCGGGAGGTGGCCAGGGGCAGACGGTGACAAACAACGGCTAGCAAGCAGCGGAGGACAACAGCCGACGACGGTGGGAGGCGACCGGCGGCGGCAACGATGGGAGGCGACCAGCAGCGACGATGGGGCAGCAGGTGGGCGGCCAGCTAATAATGAAGACAAGTGATGAGAAGAGTTTTTAGTTTTCATGTCTGTTCCAGAAATAGAAAAGCAAAAAAACTTTACTTCTGATTTCTATTCCAAACCTATTTCTAGAGTAGAAATTTATTTCAGAAATAGAATAATAAAATTGTGTTACCAAACGAATTTCTGTTCCAAATCTATTCGTGGGAATAGAAAAATAAAAAAAACAGATAAATATAATGGTTTTCATGTGCGCGCTAGTGTCCGTTTGCCGTAGGATGTCGCTGCCTTTGTATCTACGCCGAAGATTGCGGGTGACTTCACCATTTCTGAGAGAGTCAAGAAATAATAATTGGAACGTGATTTTTGTTTTGTTTCGGAGTACAAGAGCAACCCAATTCCGTCCAAACAAAAACAATTGTGAATGGGCTTACCAGACATATCAACAGGAAGTAATCAGTTTGTTCAAGAAGATGGAAATGATGAAGGCAAGAAAAAGCCGAGGCCGCCATGGGCCAAAACGATGCCGCCGGGATACTTCATAGAATCGAGCTGCGGACTGCCCCAGAAAGGAAATTGTCAGCCGATAATGAAGCCGATCCAGCAGTTCCTCGAATGGAGCTTCCATCTTGGTGAAAACAGCCTCCACAAATTCAGAGAAACGTTGAGCCCGTACTCGCGCGGGGCAGGAGCAAGTTCAGGACTGTTGCGCAGAATACAAGCTGAGCGGTCGGTGATGAAGAAGGTAAGGGTGATGTTGGGGGTTCTGGCCATGAATGCTGCAGAAGTTCATCATGGGGTTGATGTGGCCTCTGCCAGGATAGAGAAATGCCACCTCGCGGAAGGTGCCGGTGGCGGTGGCCGTCGTGCTGGTGGTGGGCGGTGCTCTGAAGTCCATTTGTGGGCGCTGGTGGTGACTCTGATAAGACGGCATCCTCCGACTTTGATGCTAATCAGAGTACCGCGTGGTTACACTTACAATCAAATATAGCTCCACTAGGTGATCAAAGTGTGGTGAACCATACATGGTACATGAGTTGCCTAATGCCTATCAGTGCACGGAGTGTTCAAATGAATTTTTGCATCCAGAAAGAATGGTTCGACCCAATGTGGTGAGTTGGCTCATCAATGACTCCTATTGATACAAACTAATTGAGGTTGTGTACGACTCATTCCGGCTCCCCAGTTGCGATTGTCCCCGGACCACCACTTGAGAGTTTTTCCGTCAGGAAGACATTCCATTTAGGTAACTGGCGTGCTGTTGATAGTTGGGTCTGCTATGTGTGTTGTACTGATTCTGTCTAAAAAATCTTGCCTATCAATTTAACTGCAGAAACGTCACCGACCAACTCATACATTAAACCTTTCTGAATTATCATTGCAATAGGAAATGTCCCTGATGAAGGCATTGATGTTAGACTCAGTCGATCCATCTTTTCCGATCACTTGCCAACATACCTCCTGGAGATGCTTGGCCTGTCTCCTGATCTCTCTGCTTTCATCGTCTTCCAGATCCATGAACTTACGCATGAGCCCTGTGATATCCGTGCCCACCCCCCATCTTATTTTCCAGTCCTTGACGACTAGTGATGCATAACGGTGTTGATCCATAGCTATGGGATATACGAGCATAGGAACTCCCATGAAAACAGCTTCCAAAATGGAATTCCATCCGGAATGCATCCAAAATCCGCTAACCGACGAATGTGACAGCACCGTCAACTGGTCGCACCATGGCGCGACTATTCCCCTATCGCTGCATAACTCTTCCAATTTTGCAGCTTCCTTGTGGCCCACCCACATGAAACGAATGCCACTGTCACGCAAACAGCCTGCAATCTCATCCCTCTTAGAGCTGGAGACCGAGAGAAAGCTTCCGAGGGAGATATATAGGACGGAATCGCTTGGCTGACGATCCAACCAGTATAAGTAATTGGCTTCATTCAAACAAGAGTCATCTGCAAGTCGAGAGAGAGGGATGGCCGGACTGATGGTGGAGACTGGGAACGACAAGCTAGCTTTAACAGCATTGACAGCCGGATAATCCACCTCATACACGGTTGCGAGCAAGAGATACCTAGCCCCACGTGCAATCTTAAGAGCATCAAGGAAGTCTTGTAGGATTGGATCGTTCCTCCCAGAACGGATCAAGTCTGCTAAGCGTGTAGGAGGAAGTCCAGGAATGTAATCGACCTGCTCGTCCCTGTTGGAGTTGGCGAATACTTCGGGGACCCTTGTTTCTCACACCGGGTACGCCCACGTAAGCTTAGGGAAACTGAAGTGTTGTTCGACAACATGTGACTCATGCGTGCGGAATGCGGGGGTTCGGGGGCAGCGCCCCCGACACGGGTGCCCCGTTGCCCGGTCAGCGGGCGGGGGTTGGGGGGTAGTGCCCCCCGACGGGGGTTCCGCTGCCCGGTCAGCGGACGGCTGTCCCACTCGCCGGTGAGCGAGTAGGGGCTCGGGGGCAGCGCCCCCGAAACCTCAACGGGTTTGGGTTGGCCCGTATGGTGCGAAACTAAGAGATTTCATATAGGTTTTAGGTTTTGGGCCCGTTTAGGGCATATATATATTTTGCTCGTTTTTCTGATTATTGTAACAAGTTGAGTGGCTGTAAATCGAAAAATATAGTGAAGTCTCTTTGCAGGACGTAGCCCTATTTAAGGGTGAACCTGGGTAAATTCGTGCATCGTCTATTTTCTCTATTTTTTCGTGAGCGTTCTATTTCGGTTCTTGATACATCCCTTCAGTCCCCTCTTTCTGTGACAAAGCAAAGACAAAGCAGAGTACATCAAATAGACCCAATCTTCGCACGCATAACGGCTGCTTTCACTAGTTTCTTCAATGCACTGGGATTCAGACGCAGCTGGCACACTGTCTCTCTGCTTAAGCAGTCACCTTTATACAGGAATTCCAATTCAAATGAACTGAACTGAAAGCATTTCAGGCTTGCCATCTTTATTGGTTGGTCATCTTGTCCGTCCATATAAAACTTTAATCTGGAAAATTTTAGATGGCGGAGAAGCTACGGAGCATGCATGCTGTGATCTGAATGGCCAATTGAAAAGTTTGAGGAACAATGGTGAAACTCATTGTTCAGATTTAGCCGAATAGATTATGCGAATCACAGGTCAAGAAACAGGCAACTCCTACTTAGAAAAACAGATTCTCAAAAACATAATTGGTTATCCAGAGTCCTAAATTGGCCCTAAACTGTTCTGTCCTTTAAGGCCTACCAAGAGCAACAATGCTAAGACAAAACGGAGACTGAACTTACCAGATAAATCAACTGGGAAGTGACCGTATCGTTCCAGAAGATGGAAGTGATGGAAGAAAGAGAAAACCAGGTCGACATTGGCCAGAACGACGCCACCAGAATATTTCTCCGATTCCCTGCGCGGACAGCCCATTTCAGCAAAGTGTCAGCCAGGATGATAGTTGGCGCAGGCCAGACCCGATCCAGCAGCTCCTCAAATGGATCTCCCATCTTCGTGAAAACAGCGTCAGAGAATTCGGAGTAGTGCTGAGCTTGGACCAGCTCCGAGGGGAGCACGTTGGGGAAGGCGGCCAAGGATATGTTGGCGGGCTTAGGCTAGGAACCAATGAAGCCGAGCCACTCCTCCATCACAACGAAGGTGATGGCGATGTCTGGGACTTGGGAGGACAGACTCTTGCAGAAGTTCATCATGGGGTTGATGTGGCCTTGTCCCGGGTCCGGCATCGCCACCATGTGGAGGCTGCCGGCAGCAGCCACGGCAGAAGTTGACGACCATGGAGCTTCCATTTTCTTGAAGTTGCCAGGGCCTAGGGGCGTCCAAACAGGTGGATTGTTCTTGGAGTTCAATCAAGGTTGTTGAACTTGGTGAGTTGACTCATCGATCAGCGGGAGGAGAATAGGGGGAGCATGGTTCTGGGTTAGAACCTGAAATCTAAGAACCTGACCAGTAGGAACATGTAGGTTTCGGGTTCCAATGTAGGCAGGGTAAGTTCTAAGCTCTGAAAATTTGGAAACTTGTTTCGACGGATAATTTTCAGGTTCTAGGTAAGTGGAACTTGGAACCTGAAACTTGAAACCTCAATAATTTTTTTGTATGTTTTCTTGATCTGTGTCTTCGTGTGATCATGCGGTGATTCATGTCGTTAGATGATACGTGTATAATTTAGAACCACTAGTATGAGTTTTCATTTTATGACTTATTAATGTTTCATATTCTTCGTGTGTTTAAATATAAGTAATGGTTAATGGATCATAGTAGAAATCGATGGTTATTAAAGATGATAATTCACTGTAATTGTTTAATTAATAATATAAGCGGAACCTGGATAGACTGTGAAACCGACCCTCGAACCTATGATAGGATAAGTTCTAAGTTTCAAAAAATGAGGAACCTATTATCATGGGTGGAACCTATATGGAACATGGAACCGCTCACCCCTAGTATTAATTCATGAAATGACTTCTCATTTTAATTATATTTATTTGAATAGTAATGACAGAAAAACTAGTCTTTTTTTTTTTGGTAAGTAATGACATAAAAACTAATCTTTTGTGTACACTTGAGTGAATGACAAGCTTATTTAGTATTATTGCGTTAATGAAATAAAAAAAGTAGAAAAACCTATTAGACCCTAGAACCTATTTTGAAACCTGTGATAGGGTAGGTTCCAGGTTCTAAATTTCGACGGATAGGTTCTAAGGTCCAAAAAATGAGAAACATGTAAGGATCTTGGAACAGCTCACCTCCAGTGGGGAAGGTACAGCGACGTATTGGTGCCCGCCCTTCTCTTTCACCACCTGCTGTTGTCGTTTCCTAGTCACTATGAAGAGAGAAATTATTATATGATAAAGAAATTTACGAGATTAATATTAAATGAAATTTTGCCATACATAATTCAAGATTTGATTGGGAATATATCCATTCGCAAAAAAAATATGATGAACTCTATTTGGTTGGAATTTGCCTCGACGAAGAAATCCCTTTTTACCGAAATTCGTTCTTCAATTTTTATTGGAGGAAACAGCTTTTGTGGTGACTCCAGACATAAATTATCACAGTTACACAAGGAAACTGATAGGTATAGTTTAACGGAATTTAATTGACATTAAAGTACGCAAGATAAAAATACAACATCGGAATAATTTCGACGAAGCACCTAGATCTACAACAAAGATACATGCTGGAATTTGATCGGCAAAGAGGTATTTGGAAACTACAACTAAATACACGCGGAAATTGAATCGACAATGAATTATCTGAAAGCTACAACTATAACTACAATATGGCAATTGAAAGATAACAAATTTTGTTTGTGTGCAGGGATTTACAGTACACAAACACTGGTATTTACTATTTATAATGTTCACAACATAACTGTCTATGAGTAGTTTTTCAGCAGTTTAGTCATACCTTCACATCTCCGAGATTTTCGGTTCTATATTTTCACATCGCCACGCTTCTCGTCTCCTGGTGATTCCTAAATTCAAGTAAATGAATAACTTCCTAATCTATGTAAGGTTACAAGGACTTAAAATAACATTTATCCTCAAGAAGCTCAAATATTCGAAAATATTGCTACTAGGCAGTTACACGTTAATAACTTCATCCTAGATAACTAATGGCTGATGTCGATAACTCATTGGTTGTCCATGCTCTTCAAGCTGTCAACATTTATCTAAAACAGCTTTATATCTGAAAATATAACTAATAAATTTTTTGAATATTCTTTCTTTCTTTTTCTTCCATGCCTGTGTCGGCACCGGCCTCGCCTGGGCGAGGGCAAGCGTCAGCAAGGCCAACCCTTGCCCAAGCCAGGGTGGCCTCGCTAGGCCTCGCCATGGAAGTGATGGGCTCGAGCTCGAGGGTTTGGTCAGTGAAGGGTACGAGCCACTCAGCGTGTTCAATTGGGCGATCGCTTCCCTTTGCTGGGTTGGCTGGATCTGTGGGGCGCGAGGAGAAGGCATCGGGAGCTCTGCGAGACGGTGAACGTCTTCATGGGTCGGATTGTGGAAGATCACAGGATGAAGAGGAAGGTGAAAGGTGAGAGTTGTGGAGATTCCTTGCTTGAATTGGAGAAGAAGAACCGTCTCAGTGAATTGCATACTTCACTGCGCAGTTCCTCCTACTTTTTGTCATACAATGACCTCTAAGTTCAAATTTAAATGCAGAAACGTCACTGATCAACTGATACATTACACTTTCTAAACTTCACTGAAATGGGAAATGTCTCTGAGGAATGAATTGATGTTAGTCTTGGTCGAACCATCTTTTCCGATTGCTCTCCGACATAACTCCTGGAGATGCTTGGCCTGTCTCCTGATCTCTCCGCTTTCGTGGTCTTCCAAATTCATGAACTTACGCAAGAGCTCTGTGATCTCCCCGCCCACCCTCCATCCGACCTTCCAGTCCTCGACGACTAGCGTTGCATTACCGCCTTGATCAATAGCGATGGGATAGGCAAGCAGAGGAACTCCAGTGATAATAGCTTCCCAAATCGAATTCCATCCGCAATGCGTCCAAAACCCGCCAACCGCCGAATGTGACAGCACCCTCAACTGGTCACACCATGGCACAACTATTCCCCTATCGCCGCACAACTCTCTCAACCTTGAGGCTTCCTCACGTGCCACCCACATGAAACAAATGCCGCTGTCACGCAAGCACCCTGCGATCTCATCCAACTTAGAGCTGGAGACCGAGAGAAAGCTTCCGAGGGAGATATACAAGACGGAATCACTCAGCTGACAGTCCAACCACTTTAAGTAATCGGCATCATTCAAACAAGAGTCATCTGCGAGTCGAGAGAAATGGATGGCCGGACCTATAGTGTAGACTGGGATAGACAAGCAAGCTTTAAGAGCATCGACAGCAGGATATTCCACCTCATACACAGTCGCGATCAAGAGATACTTAGCCTCATGTACGACGCTCAATGCTTCAAGGAATTTTTGTAGGGTTAAATCAGTACTCCCGGAACTGATCAAGTCCGCTAAGCATGTCGGAGGAAGCCCGGGAATGTAATCGACCCGCTCGTCCCCTTTTTCTGCGACAAAGCAAACAAAGCAGAGGACATCAATCAGACTCTTATCTTCGCGCACATATAGCAAAGGCCGCTTCCACTAGTTTCTTCAATAAACTGGGGATTCGGACACAACTGGCACTCTGTCTCTGCATTAGCAGTTATCGCTATACAGGAATTCGAATTCAACTGAACTTGACTGAAAGCATTTCAAGCTTGCCATCTTTATTGGTTGCTCATCTTGTCCGTCAAAACACTAGAACTTCAATCTCAACATGCATTCTGTGATTTGAATGGCCCATTGAAAAGCTTGAGGAACTATGCCGAAACTCATTGTATAGATTTTTACCTGCCGATTATGCTAATTTTGGGTCAAGAAACTGAAACCCCCTTTAGAAAACAGAAATTTTAGTAAAGTAATGGGTTTTCTACAGCCCTAAACTGGCTCCATAGTGTCGGGTGTTTTTAGGCCTGTCAAGCATTGTGTAACCAGAGACACTGTTTCGACCAAAAAAAAAAAAACCAGAGACACTGTAATTGCAGTACCAGAACTCAGCGACACGGCTATAGCAAGACAAAACGGAGACTGAGCTTACCAGACAAATCAACTGGGAAGTGACCGTGTTGCTCAAGAAGATGGAAGTGATAGTAGAAAGAGAAATCCCAGGCCCCTGATGGCCAGAACGACGCCACGGGAATATTCCTCCGGTTCCCCGCGCGGACGGCCCAGCTCAGGAAAGTGTCGACCAGGATGACGGTTGGCACAGGCTGGAGCTGATCCAGCAGCTCCTCGAACGGGCCTCCCATCTTGGTGAAAACGGCATCGACGAATTCAGCGTAGCACTGAGCCCGGACCAGCTCTGAGGGGAGCACGTTCGGGATGGCGGCCAAGCATATGTTGGCGGGCCTAGGCACAGAACCGAGGAAGCCGAGCCACTCCTCGGTCACAACAAAGGTGATGGCGATGTCCGGGACCCTGGAGGACAGAATCTTGCACAGGTTCATCATGGGGTTGATGTGTCCCCGTCCTGGATATGGGATTGCCACGATGTGGTGGCCAGCGGCGGCGGAGGTTGGTGACGACGGAGCTTCCATTTTCCTGAAGCTGCGAGGCCGTCAAACCAGTAAATCTTTCTTGGAGTTCAATGGAGGTTGGCGAACTTGGTTGAGTTGACTCATCGATCAGCAAGCCGGGCAGGTAAAACAACGAAGCTAGCGTGCGTCCATCTCCTCCGCCGCTTGCGGTTGTCGTTTCCTCGTCACAGTGGAGCGAAAAATTGTTATATGATAAAGCACTGTACCAGTTTGACCGTAAGTGCGAAAATACACAAGAAGAAGAAATTTTGTCAATATATGTAGAAAGACAAAAGATTCAAAATTCAAACTCTGCTTAAGGAAGGTTGTTGTACGAAGGGGTGATCAGTTCCTTTGAGAACCGGGGACCAGACCGATTGGTCCTAGTGGTTCGGTCCGATTCCGGTCCAATCTAAAGGAATCGATCACTTTTTTTTCCCATTTAAAAGTAACATTATGTTCCTCATGCCGACTACACATAATCACAAAAACAACCGTGCAATTCAAGCCAATGCGGTGACGAATTGTATTTCTCATGCTGACTACACATATGTTATAAAATTAGAATTGTATTCCCTATGCCGACTATACATAATTACAAAAAAAAAAAAAGAGTGTATGTAGTCAGTCCAGTTCCTCTTGAAATCGAGATCTAGATCGCCCGAACACCGGTTCCAATTTTAGGAATCGGGAACTGGACCAACACTCCCGAGAACTGGACCAAACTGTCCGGTTCGGGCGGTTTTTCGATTTGGGCGATCCGTTTTATACACCCCTAGTCATATGATATAGATCCCTGAATTTTGATATTGAAACATTTGAGGATATTCAAGAAAATAAAAGAAAAAATTGCGATCCTTAAAATAAGGGGTTAATACCATAAAAAATCATAAACTGATACACCTGTAATAAATTTACTCCAAACTATTTTTTTAACTACAAAAAACTCTAAATTGGTACACCTGTGATAATTTTACCATGAACTATTTTTTTTACCACAAAAAATCGCAAACTGGTATACATGCAATAATTTTACCCCGAACTAATTTTTTAATATTATTTTTTATTTTTTCAAATTATTTTTTATTTTTTCTTTTATTTTATCTTTCCTTTCCTTTTCGCTTTTTTTCCTTCATCTTCTTTATCTTCAACTTATTGATGGCGAGGTTGGCCCTATTGACAGCTGGCGAGGTCGGCCCTGCTAGCAACTGGCGAGGCCGACCTCGTCGGCAACTAGCGAGGTCGGCCTTGCCCATCCTTGGCGAGGTTCAACCTCGCCATTTGCCGGCGAGGGGTCGTCCTCGCTGTCGCTAGCGAGGCTCGACCTCGCTGGCAACTGGCGAGGTCGACCTCACCCAGAAGCGGTGAGGTTGAGCCTAGCCAGCAACAGCGAGGACGAACCCTCACCAGCAACCAGCGGGGCTGAGCCTTGCCAGAGATGGCGGGGACGACCCCTCGCAGCAGTGTTTTAAATTAATAACTTTTGAATTAATATAATAACATTTGTTTGCACAACCTACCAATGTTTTAAAGCCACCAAATGTTATATGAAATTACCGACTCTTTTTTGAGTCAACATTCCAACTTTCGTAGATTGTTTCAAAGTACCAGCAGTTCCAAAAACTTACCAACAATTATTTGTGGAGTTTACCAACGGTTGAAAGTGATTTTTAATATGATATATTGACACCCTTGAAAAACACTAACTTTTCCAATAGTTGGCCAATTTTTATTTGTTGAGCTTAAGTTGCCAACTTTTTTTTTATAAAATTACCAACTCTTAATTTGAGTCAGTTTTCAACATTTATTGACCAAAATCTATTTGATAAATTATCGTCAATTCAACAATTTATCCACAATAATTTGCATAATTTTCCAACTTGTAAAACTACTAAGTCTTATATCAAAATAACCAACAATTATGTGAGTCCACTACCAAACATTTATTTAATTGATTTGAAAGTACCAATTATTTACCAACATTTGTTGGGATTTCACTAACTGGTAAAGTTACCAACTTACATAAGAAATTAGAAATTAGCAACCACTTTTAAATTTAGCAAAAATTTTGATAATTTACCAACAATTATTGGAATGCAGAAACATCACCGATCAACTAATAAATTCAACTTTCTGAGCTGTCATTGCAATGGCAAATGTCCCTGATGAAGGAATTGATGTTGGTCTCAGTCGATCCATCTTTTCCGATCGCCCGCCGGCATACCTCCTGGAGATGCTTGGCTTGTCTCCTGATCTCTCTGCTTTCATCATCTTCCAAATCCATGAACTTCCGCACGAGCCCCGTGATCTCCGTGCCCACCCTCCATCCGACCTTCCAGTGCTCAACGACTCGTGTTGCATTATGGCCTTGATCATAAGCTATGGGATATGCGAGCAGAGGAACTCCGGCGAAAATAGCTTCCCAGATGGAATTCCATCCGCAGTGCGTCCAAAACCCGCCAACCGACGAATGTGACAGCACCCTCAACTGGTCGCACCATGGCACGACTATTCCTCTATCGCCGCACAACTCTCTCAACCTTGAGGCTTCCTCGCGCCCCACCCACATGAAACGAACGCTGCTGTTGCGCAAGCACCCTGCAATCTCATCCATCTTAGAGCTGGAGACCGAGAGGGAGCTTCCGAGAGAGATATAAAGGACAGAATCGCTCGGCTGACGGTCCAACCGCTTAAAGTAGTCGGCATCATTCAAACAAGAGTCATCTGCAAGTCGAGAGAGAGGGATGACTGGACCGATGGTGTAGACTGGGAACGACAAGCCAGCTTTAAGAGCATCGACAGCTGGATAATCCACCTCATACACGGTCGCGAGCAATAGACACTTAGCCTCGCGTGCGATCTTAAATGCTTTGAGTGCTTCTTGTAGGACTGGATTATTCCTCCCAGACTGGATCAAGTCTGCCAAGCGTATCGGAGGAAGTCCTGGAATGTAATCGACCCGCTCGTCCCCTCTTTCTGTGACAAAGCAAAGACAAAGCAGAGGCCATCAAATAGACCCAGTCTTTGCGCACATCAACGGCTGCTTTTACTAGTTTCTTCGATGTACTGGGATTCAGACGCAGGTGGCACACTGTATCTGCTTAAGCAGTCACCTTCATACAGGAATTCCAATTCAACCGAACTGAACTGAAAGCATTTCAAGCTAGATCTTCAATCTAAAAATCTGAGATGCTGAAGAAGCTACGGAACATGCATTCCGTTATGTGAATAGCCAATTGAAAAGTTTGAGGAACTATTGTGAAACTCATTGCTTAGATTTAGCCTAATAGATTTTGCCACTCACAGGTCAAGAAACATGCAATTCCCCTTGGAAAACAGAAGTTCTCAAAACAAAATTGGTTATCCAGAGTCCTAAATTGGCCCTAAACTCTTCTGTCCCTGCCAAGCATTGTACAACGTGAGACATTGTAATTGCAGTGCCAGATCTCGGTGACAACAATGATATGACAATACGGAGACTTGAACTTACCAGACAAATCAACCGGGAAGTGACCGTATCGTTCTAGAAGATTGAAGTGATGGAAGACAGAGAAACCCCAGGCCGCCATCGGCCAGAACAATGCTACCGGAATATTTCTCCGGTTCCCCGCGTGGACGGCACATTTCAGGAAAGTGTCGGCCAGGATGAGAGTTGGCAAAGGCTGGAGCCGATCCAGCAGCTCCTCGAATGGATCTCCCATCATCGTGAGAACAGCATAGATGAATCCAGAGGAGTGCTGAGCCTGGACCAGCTCCGAGGGGAGCACGTTTGGGATGGTGGCGAAGGATATGTTGGCGGGCTTAGGCTCAGAACCGATGAAGCCAAGCCACTCCTCTGTCACAACTAAGGTGATGGTGATGTCTGGGACTCTGGAGGACAGAATCTTGCAGAAGTTCATCATGGGGTTGATGTGGCCTCGACCTGGACACGGCATCGCCACCATGTGGAGGCTGCCGGCGGCTGCCACGGCAGAGGTTGACGACAACGGAGCTTCCATTTTCTTGGAGTTCAATCAAGGTTCTTGAACTTGGTTGAGTTGCCTCATCGATAAGCTGGTGCGGAAGGTACAGCGATGAAGTTGGCGTACGCCCTTCTCCTTTGAGAAAGAACAAAGTAACAAAGAAATGAAACTACACAAAAGCCCTCCATCATCACCACACACGCGGACACACAAAGACAAAAATATGATGGGATAATGACACAAATAGTCCCTGAACTTTGGTCTAGCGTGTAATTTGATCCATGAACTTTTAATTTGTTCAATGTAGTCCCTGAATTTTACTTTAATGTTCAATTTGGTCCATAAACTTTTAATCTGTTCAATGTGATCCCTAGACTTTTAGTACATGTTCAATTTAGTCTTTGAACTATATGAAAATAGTCAATGCAATTCTTGGACTTGAATTAATGGAAGAACTACATTAAACATTTTCAAATAGTTCAAGGACTAAATTAAACATGTACTAAAAGTTCAGGGACTACATTGAATAAATTAAAAGTTCAGGGACCAAATTGAACATTATGCTAAAGTTGAGGGATTACATTGAATAAATTAAAAATTCATGGACCAAATTACACATTGGACCAAAGTTCAACGACTGTTTGTGTCATTTTCCCAATAGAAAAGGAAGAGAGGAAGAAGAAGATTATGAGAGAGGGCTTTGCACCGTTCTTATATGCTTTCGGTCATAGAGGATTAGGGTTTTCGCTCCTCCAAAATTATGGTTGTGCCCCCCATGGGCCGTGGTGTCAATTCCGAGCCGGCTCACTCTTGGGCTGCGGCCCGTCCCGTTTTTGGGCCCGATCTGGGAAACGGTCTCTACGATGCCATGATCAGCGAGAGCTCCGTCGAGTCCCACACTTGTTTTCAGTCAGAGTCTCTGTTCTATTCTTCACTTCACTATCTTGACCCAGAGCCAAATTTTCAAACAGACCTTTACTCTCAGCATCCTTCACCACCAGCTAGTGTGGTTTCCTCGTCACGGTGAAGAGAGAAATCATTATATGATAAAGGAATATACGAGTTTAATACTAATTGGGATTTTCTTATATATAATTCAAGATTCGATTGGGAACATCCAATTGCAAAAAAGAACAAAAATATATGATTGGATTCTAAATTAGTATCGCAATGTGATCGCGTCATCGCCGTATATTTGCGTACACCGGCAATAATAAGCTGAAAGATCTTAGACATAGACTTATGGAACAATGATTGTGCAGCCTCGAGTCCAAATGGGAGGACTCTCCATTGGAAGTGCCAATTTGTGATGCGGAATCGCATCTTATACGTGTCTTTAGGATGAATTTCGACACGTGACATGTAAGCTATAAGTTAACATCATGAAAAGATCAAGTGAAATCACTTTGTCCCGAAATATTGGAATTGTCATATTATGGAAAGTTATTATCGATAAAAATACACAACATAAAGAAATTGTATCGCTTTAAGTAGAAAGAAATAATATTTTATAATTAAGAATCAACATTAGGAAGAATGCTGTGTAATGAAAAATTTGCAAATTTAGATGTTGAAAATATTTGAAGGATAAAATAACACTATTAATTTACCCAATTTGTCCATGGACATATAATTTATAAAGTAAGCCATTTAAGGGGACTCAAGGGAAGGAAAAACGATAGTGATCCTTTATAAGTAAAAAGTCTTGTTTATTTAATACAAGGATCAATATCACCAAAAACCCCAAATTCATACACTTGTGACAAATTTACCCTAAACTAATTTTTTGACAACCAAAAATCCCAAACTAGTACATCTATGATAATTTTACCATATGCTAGTTTCTTTTAAATTTTACCGTCAGATTTTTGAATTGGATGACATACGACAATTGACGGATGTACCAGTTTGGGATTTCATCCTCCGTTTGTCATAGGTGTACTAGTTTGTGCTTTTTCGTGGTATAAATCCAATTTAATAAAAGGTAAATTTGTTACAAATGTACTACTTTGGAGTTTTTGATGGTCAAAAAATTAATTCGGAATAAATTTATCACAGGTGTACCAATTTGGGATCTTTCGTGATATCGATGTTTAGGTTTGGTCCAATTGTATAAGAGGTCTAAACAAATATATCAACTTACGTTTTTAACCCATGCATTTACAACGATTTTTAACATATTATGTTTTGTAAACTTGATTGTTATAAAAATCGATCTCATAAATTTGTCCTAGATTTAAATGTGTGATCGTGCTCAGTTAGTACAAACACTGATACAACTTTTGTGCCCTTGCCAGGATAGGCCCCCCATGTGCATCATTAGCGCGTCGTGTCCTAAAAATGGGCAGTTTAAAAGCGTGAGTAAATTTCAAAACTCATTGGCAATTTATTTTGGGTTATTAACACAAAAAATTTCAAACTAGCACACTTTTGATAAATTTACCCGAAACTAATCTTTTGAATATAAAAAATCCAAAAATTGCACACCTGTGACAATTTACCCTCGTTAGTTTCTATTAAATTTTACCGTTAAATTTCTTAGTTAAATGATTACCCTTCGACCGCCGCCCACCTCTTATCGCCGGCTACCGTGGACCACCGGCCGCCGTCCAACTGGCCACCGCTCTCGCCTCCGATTGCTCTCCTCTAGCTGCCGCCCACCTCCCATCGCTAGCCACTGTGGGCCGCTGCCCGCCAACCGTCCCCCGCCCGCCGGCCACTCACCAACCACTTGAGAGGAAGAAATTTTATGCCGTTATCAAACTAATTTCTATTTCTGGAAAAGAAATTTTGTATCGTTATCAAACGTGTTTTTTTGTCATAAACTCTTCTAGAAATAGAGATAGAAAAATCAATTTCTGGCCAGAAATTGATTTCTGAAACAAAATGGTTGTCATTCGCAGCCTTAGCTTGTCTCATGATCTCTCTGCTTTCATCTTTCTTCCAAATCCATGCCCCTTGATATCCGTGCCCACCCTCCATCCGACCTTCGAATCCTCGATGACTAGTGTTGCATTTTGGCCTTGATCCATAGCTATGGGATATGCGCGCAGAGGAACCCCGGTGAAAATAGCTTCCCAAATGGAATTCCATCTGCAGTGCGTCCAAAACCCGCCAACCGACGAATGTGACAGCACCCTCAACTGGTCGCACCATGGCACGACTATTCCCCTATCGCCGCACAACTCTCTCAACCTTGAGGCTTCCTCGCGCACCACTCACATGAAACGAATGCCGCTGTCACGCAAGCACCCTGCGGTCTCATCCATCTTAGAGCCGGAGACCGAGTGAAAGCATCCGAGGGAGATATATAGGACGGAATCGCTTGGCTGACGGTCCAACCACTTTAAGTAGTCGGCATCATTCAAACAAGAGTCATCTGCAAGTCCAGAGAAATGGATGGCCGGACCAGTAGTATAGACTGGGAAAGAAAAGTTAGCTTTTAGAGCAGCGACAGCAGGAAGTTCCACCTCATACACGGTCGCGAGCAAGAGATACTTAGCCTCACGTACGATGCTAAATGCATCGAGGAAGTTTTGGTGGATTGCATCAATCCTCCCGGAACTGATCAAGTCTTGTCCAGGAATGTGATCGACCCGCTCGTCCCCTTTTTCTGTGACAAAGCAAAGACAAAGAAGAGGACATCAACAGACACCCATCTTCGTGCGCATACAGCAAAGGCCGCTTTTTACTAGTTTTTTCGACGAACTGTTATTCAGACACAACTGGCACACTCTGTCTCTGCGTAAGCAGTCACCTCTATGCTGGAACTCCAATTTAAATGAGCTGAACTGAATGCATTTCAAGATCGACCATCTTTACAGGTTGGTCATCTTGTCCGTCGATACCCAAAAACTTCAATCTGGAGAATTTTTGATGCTGTAGAAGCTACTGAACAAGCATCCTCTGATCTGAATGGCGGCCAATTGAGAAGTTTGAGGAACTATAGTGAAACTCATTGTTTAGATTTTTGCCTAATAGATTATGCTAGTCACCGTAAAGAAACAGGAGACCCCCTTAGAAAACAGAAGTTCCCAACAGTGCTGTGTTTTTAGGCCTACCAACCATTGTATGAACAGAGACACTGCAATTGCAGATCCAGAAGTCATTGATGCGACAATATTAAGACAAAGCGGAGACTCCCGCTTACCTGGCAAATCAGCCGGGATGTGACGGTTTCGTTGATGGAAGTGATGGAAGAAGGAGAAACCCGACCCACCCGTTGGCCAAAACGATGCCACCGGAATATTCCTCCGGTTCGCCCCGCGGAGGGCCCGGCTCAGGAAAGTGTCGGCCACGATGACACTCGGCGCAGGCCGGAGCCGATCCAGCAGCTCCCCGAACGGACCTCCCATCTTGGCGAAAATGGGGTCGTTGAATTCGGAGTAGTGCTAAGCCCGGACCAGCTCCGAGGGGAGCACGTTCGGGATGGTGGCAAAGGATATGTTGGCAGGCTTAGGCTCGTCGCCAATGAAGCCGAGCCACTCCTCGGTCACGACGAAGGTGACGGTAATTTCTGGGACTCTGGAGGACAGAATCTTGCACAGGTTCATCATGTGGTTGATGTGGCCTCGTCCTGGGTACGGCATCGCCGCTATGTGGAGGCTCCCGGCACCAGCACCGGCGGCCACGGCCGAGGTTAATGACAATGGAGCTTCCATTTGCTTCAAGTTGCGGCGAGCCGTCCAACCAGTGGATTTTTCTTGGAGTTCAATTGAGCTTGTCGAACTAGTTGAGTTGACTCATCGGTCGGCGAGTGGGGGAGGTAAAATAATGGAGCTAGCGTACACACCCTTCTCCTCCAACAGGTTAAATTGTACCAAGTTTTATCCGAAATTATCGCCACTTTTAAAAGATACCGACTATTTCAGTGATTTACAAACATTTATCCTGCAGAGTTTAAGTTAACAACTCTTTTCTCAAATTACCAGTCAGTCGTCAACATTTATTTAGTTGCTTTCAATTACTAATTATCCCGTGAGAAAATGACATGTACAGTCTCTGAACTTCAACTTAATGTGTAATGAGGTCCCTAAACTTTTAATTTTTTTCAATGTAATCCATAAAGTTTAACTTAATGTGCAATGTGGTTTCTGAACTTTCAATTTGTTCAATGCCGTCCTTGAATTTTTTGTACATGTTCAATTTAGTTCCTGAACTATATGAAAATGTTCAATGTACTACATTGGGTTAAAGTTCTGAAACCACATTGAACAAATTAAAAATTTAGGGACTATATTACACATTTGGCCGAAGTTCAGGCACTGTTTGTGTCATTTTCCCTTGTTCCAATAATTTACCAACAATTATTGCCATATATTTTCCAAAGCGTTATAAATCTGCCCATCTTACTAACTTTAGAAAGTTACTAATAGTTACATGAAATTATTTATTCTTACTATAGTCCACCAGCTAATGTATATTTCTTTGATTCAAAAGTACCAATTATTGCAATAATTGTACCAATACTTCTTTAAGAGTTTACTGACGGGTTGAAGGAAGTCATCAACTCTTTTCAACATTACCAAAAATTCTACTAATTCATATTTATTTGCTGAGTTTAAGTTACCAAAGTTTGACATGAATATGAATTACTTATGGATCTACTAGCACCTGTACGGAAACTTTCAATTCTTATTTGGCGACTGTAACACGCCCGGTAACCGACTCAATTAAATATTGGTAAATTATAAAAAAAAATAGTTGGTAAATTGGAACAATCCAGTCAATATTGGTAAGTAACTATGATTAGAATTTGTAATTTCGTATAAAACTAATAACTTTAACACTTTGGTAATCTGCGAAAACAAATGTTGGCAAATTTTTGAAACGGTTGGTTATTTGAAAAAATTAAATAATTGTGCAACTTTTTTTAAAGTGCTAGGAAGATGCTAATGAGTGACAGAACCAAACAAGTTGCCAATCAACTTTTTTACACTTTCACGAACTTACCAGTACCGAAAATTATATTTCCGATTTTTAACACATGGAACACCAGAATTGTTCTTCTTACTTTTTTTTGGGCGGAGAATTGTTCTTCAATTCGTCCTTAAATTATTAGAAAACTTACTGTCGTATGTTAGAAACCATTGACATTTGAAACTTGCTCTGATGTATATAAAATACACAAATTACGTACGAATATTACTATAGAGAACAACAGATACATTCTTATCTAGAAACTTATGTATTATTAAGCAAATATAATTTACTAACAATATTCAGATATTACTCTTCACAGTCATGTATTTTACTTCGAGGAGACTGGAATGCATGATCGGACAAGCACATTCTATTGTCAAAATCATGAGAGAAGCAATATTAAAGGGTGGGTTACTGGTATACTCGCAAAATTGACAGCGAACAAGAACCCTGGCAATGTTCAACGAGAGAATGGAGTGCAAATTAATGTCCTAATTGTTCGCTGCACCACGCGAAATGTCCCTAAATGAAGGCGCTGATATTGGTCCCAGACGATCCCTCCAGTCTGATCGCGTGGCGGCATAACTCCTGAACGTGTCCGGCCCTCCTCCTCAGTTCTTTGCTCTCACTGTCGCCCAAGTCCATGAACTTGCGCACTAGCCCAGCAATGTCGCCCTCGCCAACCATCCACCCAACCTTCCAATTGTCCACGACGATTTTGCTATTGTAACCTTGGTCCATGCCTATCGGGTACGCCAGGAACGGAAGCCCCGCGTAGATGCCCTCCTGGATCGAGTTCCATCCACAGTGGGTCCAGAACCCCCCGACCGAGGGATGCGTCAATGCCCTCAACTGGTCGCACCATGGCACCACAATCCCCATGTCGCCCCCGGGCAACAGCTCCTTCAGCCTAGAAGCGTCGTCGCGCGCCACCCACAAGAACCGGACATTACTATTGCGCAACCCCGCTGCAATCTCATCCATTTTGGAGCTCGAGACCGAAAGGAAGCTGCCTAGGAACAGGTACAAAACAGAGCTACCTGGCTGGAGGTCCAGCCACTTTATTATGTAATCCGAGTCGCTGTTCGAGCGAGGATTGTCTTCGAGCTCAAAGTACGGAATAGATGGACCGACGGTGTAGATAGGAAACGACAGGCTCTGTTTCAGAGCATCGACAGTCTGAGATTCGATCTCGTCCACAGAAGAAAGCAACAGATACTGTGCTCGATGGACCCAATAGACTATTAAGCGCAGTCTCTTCATCATCTGTTCGGTCCATCCACGAACCAAGTCCGTCAAACGTGTTGGAAGAATCCCAGGAATGTAATCCACCATCTCATGACCCTTTTCTGTGACGGAAAAGACAGTTACTCAGTAAATGATGTGAAAATTGACATCGAATATTGAGATTTATGTGCATCAAAACAGGAAGAACCACAGGAAATTGATTTGTGATTTGGTACGCAGAAATAGTATTGGTGCAGACTTTAGTTTCTTTGGTGAAAGGTACAGAGTTACAAAAGTTAAGTAGTGCCTACTTGCGGTTTTATCGGGTAGCTCGGAAGTTTGACGAGTTCTGATTTTGAACTAGACGCAGAACGACGGCTGACCTGACAAATTCTGAGGTAAATGGCCATTCTGCTCAAGAAGTTGGAAGTGGTAGAAGAAGGAGAAGTTTGAGGCCGCAGTAGGCCAAAACGAGGCCACGGGAATGTCCCTCCGGTTCCCAACGCGGACCGGCCAGGGCATGAACGTATCAGCCACAATGAGGGTCGGCGGAAGGCGGAGCTGGTCCAGCACCTCCTCAAACGGGGCTTCCATCTTCGTGAAGACGGCCTCAGCAAACTCGGAGTAGTGCTGAGCCCGGACCTGCTCGGACGGGAGCACGTTGGGGATGGTAGCGAAGGATATGTAGCTCGGCTTCTGGTCACAGCCGATGAGGCCGAGCCACTCCTCGGTGAGGACGAAGGTGATGGCGATGTGCGGGGCTCGTGAGGCTAGCTAGGATCTTGCACAGGTTCATCGCGGGGTTGATGTGCCCTCGCGCGGGAAAAGGCATCGCCACCACATGGCAGGTTGATGCTTGGCGGTCCATTTGATCACTTAGCGGCGGCGGGCAGTGACGTTGAGGAAGTGGTCGTTTGTTTCGACGGGCCGCGGCGGACGAAATTGGCCAGTGGCCGAGTGAAGAGAGGGGAGCGATTGATTACAGGGCAAATTCCGAGCACCGGACTAGGTAAGTGATAGCGTAACGAGATCAGACGAAAGTCGTGCCTCACCAAATGAATTTGTCTGTGGTTGTGTCTGATCCACTTCAGCTCATGATGGTGACGGCCAGCAATAATTCAACGTGGGTCCCCAAAATTCCACGTGTCGTTTGCTTGTTCAAGATGGTCAATGATGCTGTTTGATAAGCTTAGCAGGGGGGGTAAACTGGCAGGTGTTGCTGCGGTGCTGAAGTGATTTGGTGTTAGTTGAGTCGTGCGGTTGAAAATCAAGTGGGGAGCGGTCAAAATTTGGAATTCTAGATGAGTCCACGTTGAACCCTCGGAGGCTCGCAGCGTGCACTTTCTTTTGTACCATGTTGGTGGGAATCTCTATATAAATAGGCAGCACCTCTTTCCATTTCGTGTGCGTAGTGAAATAAAGCAACGTAGATAGCCGAGCGTTCAAAAAAAAAGAGAGGAAAGAGTGAAGAATATATATATATATGAGGGAGATGTAGGAGAGTGCCCCTCCATTTGTGAGTAGTGTGTGTGGGAGCGACGCGAGAAACTTGTGAGTGAGAAAGTACCATCAAGTGTGTGTACTCAAGTTATTTTATACTAATAGTGAAGATATATTACTATTTAAGGAATAGCCATACAAGCCTCACTCAATAAGTAGGATACTCAACAAATGATATCATAGCCGACGGTCAAGGACCGTGAACCTAATGATCGAGAGTTGTGATACATGACAACAGTGGTCAAAGACCATTGTATGCGAGCGTGCGGTTAGGGACTAGAGTATGTTGGAGTTCTGTTAGCACACAGTTGGGGACTTGTGATAGGTCTGGAAACCAAGCTTGATTGGTATAGTGCCAGTCCTTATGACCAAGTCAGATGGTGAATATTTCGAGTTCGGTGACCAACATCGAGAAGCTCAACAACTACAATTATAATAAATGGAGTACTTGCATGCAGTTTTACCTGCTAAGTCAAGATTTATGGGATATCGTTGGCGGTGATAATACCACACCACTCAAGGGTGATGAAGAGCGCAGGAAGTGCAAGATTAAAGCTGGTAAGGCTCTTCATGTTCTTGCCATTACAGTGGAAGATCAATTGTTGCAGCATACAAGAGTGCAAAGACCCTGAAGGCGGCATAGGCTTCTTTGGCAGCATTTTTGTGAGAACGAATGATGCCAAGTTACAACGATCGAAGAACAAGATACCGTTGATCTCACAAAAGGATATGACTTTGTGCCAATATTTTTTCAAGGTTAAATCTATTTGTGAAGAAATTTCAAAGTTGGATCCTTAAATTGCCATCTTTGAGATTATTTTGAAAAAAATCATCTTTCACAGGATAAGACCAGAGTATAATGGTATTGTTATGATCATCCGTGGATGGGCTAAACATCCTAACTCTGACCGAGTTGGAAAATATTTTGGCCAACTAAGAGGCTTTAGACAAACAGATTTCTAAGGTCCTGGTTAAGAATGATGAAAGTGCCCACTTTAGTAATAAATGAGGGTTTAAGAGCTAGAGGAGAAATGGTGTTGGCACTAGAAATGGTAAACTGAGGAAAAACCGCGGAGATTGGCAAAGTGACCAGAAGGGATGAGCGCTCAGCCAAGGGGAGCTCGCCAAGATCGATACGAAGATAACAATAATGAAAATAAAAATAGCTAGAGACAAGACGGCCGCCGCTATATTGTGGCGAAATTGGTTACTTTGCCAAGGACTGTTGATTGAAAAGAGTTGAAATGGACGAACAAGAAGAGCTTGCAACCTCCTCCATCACCTAGTTTAAAGATGGGATGGGCCTCATCACTATAAGTGACAAATTAATCAATTGTGATAATGGATGAATACTTGTGTTGGAAACGTACGCGGAAAAGCAAAAGACAGAACACCAGAAATTTACGTGGTTCGATCACGAAGTGATCTACGTCCACGGGCGAGGCAAGACAAAGTTCCACTATAATCAAAAGAGAGTACAAATTTCAGAAGTCGAAAACAACGACAAAGACCTCACGGCTCACAAAAAATCTCTGAAAGCAAAACTCTCTCAACGCAACAATGAGAAAACCTAGCCACAGTACAAATAGGGTTCCCGAAAATTTTTCTCGAGGGCGTAGCCCCCGAACCCCCCGCACATTTGTTCGCTTCCTCCAGCTTGGGCGGTCCGCTATGGAAATTTGTTCGCTTGCTACGGGTTGGGCCTATCGGCCCAACCCTTCGCGTCGCAAACTAAATCTCAATTTTCTTTTCACTTTCGGGTCGCACAAAAAATATATTGGGTCGGGTCATGAACCGGACCGAGTACATAAAATTCAAGACATATTTAACAACTTGATTCGGGATGCTCCAATCATATGATCAAAGATCAAGGCAAGTTATCAAACATATCATAGTACACCGATAGACGAATAGTTGTCACTACAAACAACTCAAGGTTGCCGACTACCCATGTTGATCGATTAGTGATAACACCCCAGTTCAGTTCACGTCATGTTGAGTTGCAAAATGTACATCACGTGCCATGAGGATAAATATATTACTGGTGACACAACATTGACCTTTTCTTCCAACGTCAAAATAGTAATCGAGTGATCCTGAATTGTACTCGAGAGTCCTCGTATTCTTGCATTAGCACGTTTCTTAAGATGTCAGCTTAAAGATGAGCCGCCGTTCAAACCGCTCAGCCACAAGCACGTTGAAACTCGCTTGCCCACTTCTTGATTTCCTTCCCATCCTCACTGTCCAAATCCCATGATCCTATGGACAGTCTCGTCAATGGGTTTTCTTGACACCAGTTCTTGTGTGTTGTCTTCTTCACTAGCCAACCAATCTTCCAGTCCCGCTCGACCTGCTTCCCGTTGGGAATTTGATCCAATAAAATTGGGAAGACAAGCATCGTGACGCCCTCAAAGATAGCTTCTAGAGGGGAGTTCGAGCCGTAATGTGTCTAGAACCCTCCGACCGAAGAGTGGTTCAGCACCTTCACTTGAACACGCCAGGCACTGCCAAGCCCCTATTACCGCAAACGCCTTCTTTGACCCAAGCACCGGTGTCCCCGCTCACCCACAAGAGCTAAACTCCCCTGTTGCGCATTCCGGTCACAAGCTCCTCCATTTGGTCGATCGAGACCGATGGGAAACTCCCCCGAGTAATTGCAGGGACGGAAGCTTCCGATTGAGAGTCTAGGCAACAGAAGTAATCAGGACGAGCTTTTTGAGATGCCAATAGGGAGGAATTAGTTTACCAACATAAATTTATGCAACTTACTAACGCGTTAAAGTCGTTAAATCTTACACGAGATTATCAATTCTTTTTTAATCCACGTAGCTACTCTATTTATGTCACACCCCCAACTCTATAAGTATAGTGGCAATGACACAGCTCTCCTTCCACTCGAAAATCGCATTCTCAAAAGTAACCATATCAACCCGCTATTGAAATATATGCATCCATATATATTTGATAAAAATGTTATATAATTACAATTTCAGAGTTTCTATAATACATCGAAAATATATATTTGTATCTCCAACAAATAACTAACTCTGAAATTCATCGTAGCCATAAACAGCTCATACCAAAAAATCCCGATCTTCAAAATGTCTCTCTAATTACAATCATGTTCTTGTCCTATTGGTTGGAAGAACTCGAAAAGCAAGTAAAATGAATGGAATGAGCAACTACAGTCCAGTTAATAGTACATCCATTATAACATATCGAACATTCACTATGCATCTTTATAAACCGATGTCATAACTCATCAACTCCAAATGGAATATATAATATACGTAAAATATCAAAAGTAGATGATATCTTTCCAACAAAACTTTTTACATATAAGATCAATCAACATTGTCAACTCACAGTAATATATCAACCATCAATGGTCTATGTCCTTGATTGATCTTAATCAAATCAAACGCCAATGATCTATTTCATCGACTAATCTAATACTCAAAATCTAACCTTGTTTGAATTCTTAGTGAGAAAACCATGACAAAGGCAACCAAATTTTCTCCCTTGTTTAGGTCTCCACCTATATCAACTGGTAATATGGCCCAGAAAGACGTCTTGATAACAGTATCCATACTTACCCCCTCAATGGGTTCTAATTATAGGGACATAAACATAATCTACTAATAACTCTTTCCAAAACCCATAAATCAAATCCAAAATCCAATCTCATAGGACATGTTCACAACCCAAATCAAATAACCTTTCATAGTTCAATTCATCAAGTAGAATACATTTCGTAAAGCATTTCTCAAACCAATATGAATTATCTTTTAGTAATTTCTTTCATAAACACTTCTTTAACCATTTCAGAAACAAATAAGGTAGCAAATGCCCAATCCGAAATAATGTATTAAATATGCTATAAACATCAATTTTCCTTCTCAAAGAAACATCAAACTTGTAATGTCTCTTTAATCATAATATATCTTTTTACCACTTCAAGACATTAGTTTTACAAAACCAAAGAAGAGATTAGTATTACTCATCTAGGAAAGTTGAAAACCAACTTAAGAAGGTTACTTAAGTTGATGTACTCGTATTCCTATTAATTAATCAAAAAACGATACCAAAATTTGAGTAATACATAGACTAAATTACGCTTATTTATCGATAAAACAACTTCTATGCACTAACAAAGAAACTTGTTTATAATAAACGCTCATCTTTATCTCTTATGTGTATTTTTCGTTACACGTAACTTTAGAATTTCATTCTGATCAAATTGTATTTCAGAATTGATTTTCGTCAAACCCTACGGCTCCACAACGCCCCAAACTAGAGAGAGAGAGAGCCTCTTATAACCTAACTTCAAAAATTACTCCTATTAAATGAATAATAGGCTTGAATACTTTTCAAGTATTGCAATGCGGAGTTGATTTGGCTTATCGGGACGTTCGAATCAGCTATGTACAAAAATTTTCTCAAATTTCTTTTCCCCTTTTGCCTTCTTCATGGACGAACTTCTTTGGTTTTTTTTTTCCTTACCAAAAAAAAAAACTTCTTTGGTTTTAACGTCCAGCGCTCTCTCTCTCTTTCTTTTGTCATTCATCAAGCTTGCTAGGAGAAAGGGAAAGACTTTCTTAATTTACATTGGCTAAGGCTAACAAAATAATGGGCTTGGCTTTTATTTCTATTTTTTTTTTGTTTTAGGCCCAACATGTTAACAATTTAGATATCTTCAAACATACTTATTGTTCCTATAAGTTAATGACATGTATTTGCAGAATTTACCAACAGGTTAAAGTCACCGACCTTTAGACGAAATTATCGCCACTTTTGAAAGATACCGACAATTTCAGTGATTTACCAGCATTTATCTTGCGGATTTTAAGTTACCAACTGTTTTCTCAGATTACCAGCTCTTATTTCAGTCAGTCATCAACATTTATTTAGTTGTTTTCATTTACTGATTGTTCCAATAATTTACCAACAATTTTTTCCAATATATGTTCCAAAGTGTTACAAATCTTCCCATATTAGTAACTTTAAAAAGTTACTAATAGTTACAAGAAATTATTTATTCTTACTCTAGTCCACCTACTAATGTTAATTTCTTTGTTTCAAAAGGACCAATTATTGCAATAATTATACCAATACTTATTTAAGAGTTTACCAACGGGTTAAAGGAAATCTTCAACTCTTTCTAGCATTACCAAAGATTCTACTTATTCTTATTTATTTTCTGAGTTTAAGTTACCAAGTTTTACATAAATATGAATTACTTATGAATTTACTAACACTTTGTCACGACTGCCCTTCCCTCTAAATTTTCGCATGATTAATTTTGGGCAAATTAAATTAAAAATAGGTGTCAACACGCTTGTAAGAACACTTTCAATTCTTTTTTGGCAACTGTAACATGCCCATAACTAATCATGGCCACGATTCGGAACCGGCAGTTCCGGTTCGTGTCCACGTATGAACCGGAACCGGCCGGTTCCGAGCCGATTCCGGTTCCTGCTAGTTCCGGCCGGTTCCAATTGTCTTTTTATTTTTATATTTTATTTTTTTTCCCGTTGCCAAGGCAGGGCATGCTTGGCAACGGGCCTCAACAGGGCTTGCAAATGTGCAAGCCCTGCTGCAGGTTTTCTATTTTTTTTTATTTTTTTTTGGAACCGGGCTCGGAACCGTCGGTTCTGAGCCAGTTCCAAAATTGCTAGAACCGGAACCGGGCTCGTAGGCCACGGGTGGGTTCCAATTCCGAACCACGGGCCCGGTCAATGGGCTGGCCCGGGTTTGACCGGACCAGTTCTGGGCCGAAACTGGCCCGTGGCCATGACTACCCATAACTGACTCAATTATATGTTGGTAAAATATAAAAACTTTTGGTAATTTGGAACAATCCAATCAATATTGGTAAGTTACTATGATTAGAATTTGTAATTTCGTATAAAACTAAAAACTTCAACACCTTGGTAATCTGCTAAAAGAAATGTTGGTAAATTGTTTGAACGGTTGGTTATTTGAAAAAAAATTTTAAAAAAATTGTGGAACTTGTTTTAAAGTTCGAGGAAGATTCTAATGTGTGACAGAACCAAACAAGTTGCCAATCAACTTTTTTACCAACACTTTCACCAACTTACCAATACAAAAAATTATATTCCGATTTTTAACACATGGAACACCAGAGTTGTTCTTCTTACTTACATCATTATTAAACTTAATGTCGTGTGTTAAAAAACATTGACAGTTGAAGCTTGCTTTGATGTACATAAAATACACAAATTACGTATGAATATTACTATAGAGACCAACAGATCCATTCTTATCTAGAAACTTATGTATTATTAACCAAATATAATTTACTCTATTCAAAAAGTTACAAACAATATTCAGAAATTACTTTTCACTGTCAAGTTTTTTACTTCGAGGAGGTTGGAATTGACAGGCCGGACAAAAGCATTCTATCACCAAAATCATGAAGGGACGCAAAATTAAAAGGTGGGATACTATAGAAGTAACCTTTAACCCTCACAAAATTGACAGCGAACAATAACCCTGGTTATGTTCAACAAGAGATTGAAGTACTAAATACTGTCCTGAATTTTCGCCGCACTGCCCGAAATGTCCCTAATGAAGGCGCCGATATTAGTCCCGGACGATCGTCGGGTCCAATCGCACGGCGGCACAACTCTTGAAGGTGGTCAACCCTCCTCCTCAGCTTTTTGCTCTCGCTGTCGCCCGAATCCATGAACTTACGCACTTGCCCCACGATGTCTCCCTCATCCACCCTCCACCCGACCTTCCAATCATCCACGATGAGCTTGCAATTGGCACCTTGGTCCATGGCTATCGGGTACGCCAGGAATGGTAGCCCTGCATAGACACCCTCCAGGATCGAGTTCCACCCGCAATGGGTCCATAGCCCCCCGATCGATGGATGTGTCAATGCCCTCAACTGGTCGCACCACGTCACCACAATCCCCATGTCCCCGTTAGGCAACAGTTCCTTCAGCCTAGAAACCTCGTCGCGTGCCACCCACAAGAACCGGACATTACTGTTGCGCAACCCTGCCGCGATCTCATCTATTTTGGAGCTGGAAACCGAATGGAAGCTGCCTAGAGACAGGTACAAAACAGAGCTGCCCGGCTGGCTGTCCAGCCAATTTATTACGTAGTTTGAGTCGCTGATCGAGCGAGGATCGTCTTCAAGCTCAAGGTACGGGATGGATGGACCGATGGTGTAAATAGGAAACGACAGGGTCGGCTTCAGAGCGTCGACCGCCTGAGATTCCATCTCGTACACAGAAGAAAGCAACAGGTACTGTGCTCGACGGACCCAACCGAGCATTGGGGGGACAATCTGCATAATCTTTTCTTCAACGAAGTTCGAATGCATTGGAGGAATCCCAGGAACGGAATCCACCGTTTCGTCCCCTTTTTTTGTGACAAAAAAAGACAATTACTTAGTAAATAATGTGAAATTGGACATCGAATTTTGGGATTCATGCGCATCAAACAGCAAGAACAACAGCTAATTGATTTGCGATTTTGTGCGCAGAAATAGTATGGGTCGAGACTTCAGTTTCTCTGGTGAAATGTACATTTTACGCTCGGAAATCTGACTAGTTCTAAAACGGTGGCTGACCTGACAAATTCTGTAGTAAATGGCCATTCTGCTCGGGAAGTTGGACGTGGGACAAGGAGGAGAAATTTGAGGCCGCAGTAGTCCAAAACGAGGCCACCGGAATGTTCCTCTGATTCCCGACGCAGACCGCCCAGGGCAGGAACACGTCGGCCACAATGAGGGTCGGCGGAGGGCGGAGCCGGTCGAGCACCTCCTCGAACGGGGCCTCCATCTTCGTGGAGACGGCCACGAAGAACTCGGTGTAGTGCTGAGCACGGACCCTCTCGGACGGTAGCACGTTCGGGATGGTGGCGAAGGATATGTTGCTCGGCTTCCAGTCGGAGCCGATTAGGCCGAGCCACTCCTCGGTGAGGACCAAGGTGATGGCGAGGTGCGGGGCTTGGGAGGCCAGGATCTTGCACAGGTTCATCATGGGGTTGATGTGGCCTCGTCCGGGATACGGCATGGCCACCACATGGCAGGTTGATGCCTGGCGGTCCATTTAATCGACTAGGCTGTGGACGGCGGCGACGTTGAGCGCGTAGTCGTTCGTTCTGACGGGCCGCCGAGAGACGGGAGCGATTAATTAGCGGGGCAAATTCTGATCACCGAGGGGAAAAGATTTGACTATGTAAAGTGAAAATGTACAAGGTCCGAATGACGTCATGGCTTACCCAATGAATATGTCTGCTCGAGGCAAAACACAGGTATTAAACTCATGATGGTAACACCCAACGACCATTCAACGCGAGCCCTCAAAATTTCCGGGTCTGGTTTGCTTGCTCTAGATGGTCATTAATGGCGTCTAACAAGCTTTTACCATTGGAATAAGATGTTGTTCAATACATGACAAGTGATGGCTGATATTTTTCTTCCTGGTTCGAAGTCAGGATGGATACTATCGGTCACTAACCGAGAACTTGAAAAGATTAGGAAAAATAAAGGTGAGCAATCATAATTCGGTGTGTCGTTCATATATCTTTTAAGCAAATTAAGCAACCACTATGCATGTATATATATATCAAATTATATACGAGTTGTTTCGTTTTAACAAGCTTTATTCAACTAAGAAAATACTCATTTAAATCATCATAAACATCAATGGTTAAATCCATTGATCAATTTCATCAAAATCAAATGCCAATGGTTTATTTCTTCGACTAATCTCAATTCACATGTCAATGGTCCATTCATTGACTAATTTATTGCTCAATATACTACAATGGTCACCACACAATACCTAGTCACTAGGCAACCGAGATTTTACCCCTGACAAGATCTCCACCTACAAAGTCAGTAGCTCGGCCTACAAGAATATCCTAACCGATATGCATACGCACAAACCCCTCAATGAGCGCACTGTGATATTGAGCATCATCAGCAATCCACAACAACATCCTTGACAATTCTCAAAACCAAACTCATAATCGATATCACAAATCGATTTACAAATTAAAACATACAATCTTTTGCAACTCAACTCATCCACCATTATACCTTTTGTAATTCATTTCATAAAAACTTCTTAAGCATTTCAAATAATAAATAGGGTAGTAAATGTTCGATCCGAAGTTATGAGTCTCATACTTTTTATTTTCAAAATATGAGTTTACAAACTCAAAAAAGATATAATACTACTCACTTGGGAATATCCAAAAACCAAATAATGATACTCACTCGAGCCAACAATTTTATAATCCTAACTGTCACGCCTCGAACCCCATGGGTGCGCGACACCCCGCTATGGTCGTTATGATGCGACGTCCCAGGACTCGTCGCCGACCCTTCATTTTATCTTTTAATTACGCATGCGGAAACGAACACAACAATCCCCGGACAAATAACAAATAGGGATAGCAAAGGAAAAACCAGACATAACAGAAGCCGATTTTAATATTCACTTGATTAATCCCTGGGAACAAGTTTACAAGCCCACTCCGGGCATTTTCACAAAAAGCCAGCAAAAGACAAGGGCCAGGGTTAATCTACTTCATCAACAGGCCGAACTCCAAAAACCAGCTTCCAAACGACCTGAACCAAATTGGGTGCGCCAACACGCTAAGGGCCTGAAAAAGGGGTTAACAACAACAATGAGACGAATGTCTCAATAAGTTAACGCCTAAGCCCCGCTTAGGAGGCCTACTCGCACGGGGGTCCCTAATCAGGCAACACAACATCAACAGCACATTACTAAACAACCACAGGCATCCTTACCTCGCCTTGGTACACACGTTAATGAAATGCATATGTCACATACTCGAAGCATTTAGCGAGATTTTCCATGCATTAATGCAACACAGTCGCGCGTGTCTCGATTATAAGGCAAAACCCGCTTGGGCACGTCCCATACCATGCCTAGCAGTTTCTACCCCATAATCAAGCACTATGCATCACACGTATTCCAATTATTACGCCCCCTCGGGGCCACCGCACATCAAGCGATACGCAGCAAGATGGCGGTCTACCGGTAAAAACCGGGCTCCGTCCCGCCCCGTCGGGCACGGCTTCGTCAAACGATACACAGGATGACGGCATTCCAATACGGCAACATCAAACGATACACAGTAAGATGGTATCCCGTAAGGAGCATCAAGTCCGGCCTCGGGCCGCGACAAGGCATCCGGGGTATCGGCACTCCAGATTATCCCCAGGCATCCGATAAATCGGGCATCGTCAAGCGATACACAGCAAGACGGCTCCCACGTGTGACCACACGAGCACACAAGCATTCCGGCCAATTATTATCTTCTCAATTAGCCCATACGTTCATGAATAGTGCTCATATTAATGCCATACAACATCACATGGTCACACATGCAACAGCCAATCAATTTCGCAACTTCGATGTCAAACCCGAATATCAATCACAAGTATCACAATCATTACTTGGCATAACAATAAAAATAATTAAATGCCAAGAACTCGTAAACCTTCTTAAAAAATTCCAATCAAAACATATTGTCACGTAAACAATTTAAAACGACAATTCACGGCACAATTGCCAACATTCAAACTAGAAATCATAATTTGAAATTATAAATTTTCCGAAATAATAATAAATAAATTCGGAATTAATTAATTAATAAGATCCGAAAATAATTTAATTTTCCAAAATGCCAAAATGTTTCCTCGAATCAAAAATCATTCAAGTCATTTTCTAAATACGTCAATTTATACGGCAAAAATCAACATTAGCATCATAATTGACGTTAGAAAATTTTCCGAAAATAATAATATTTAATTTTCGGAAATTAATTATTTAATAATAAAATAATAATATTTAATTCCGAAAATAATAAAATGATATTTAATTCCGAAAATATTTCTATTTAATAAAATAATCAACCAAAATAATATAATAGATAGCTTATCACCACATCACCACAACTTATCACACAAACGATAACCTATCGCCAAAAATTAACTAATAATCTAACGTTAACTTAGTCTAAACCTTAATTAAGCCTAATCTAAACTACCCTAAGCAAGTTTAGCACCCTAAACGAGGGATTAGGGGTTAACTTACCTAGTTAACGCCGGCGAAGGCGCGGGAACGACGGCGGTCCGCGGTGGCTCCGGTTCGGACACGGCGACCGGCGAACGACGGGGAATGGCGAAGGGCAGCTGCTGTGGTGGCTGGTCGGGACTGTTCTCGGCGTGGACAGCAGCTGGCGGCGGCGGTTTGGGGTGCCGGACAGTGGCGGTGAGCGGCGGTGACGGGCGGCGAGCGGTGGCGAGCTCGCGCTTGGCCGGAACAGGCCAGCGACGGGGGCTGTGGGGGCGACGGTGGCGGCGTTGCTCGGCCAGAAGGGAGCCGGGATGGTGGTGGCGCGAGGCGACGACGGGCGGTGGCTGGGCTGGTCTCGACGAGGAGCGGTCGGCGTCGGGCAACAGCAAGTAGAAACCAGAAGCAGTCGGCACCGAGGGAGGGGAAAACGGCTGGCGAAGCCGATCCGCGGCGAACGAGCTGCTGGAGGCGAGGCGCGGCGGCCGGACGGCGCACGCAGTGGCGGGCTGGTCGTCGGCGAGAAGGCGGCGCGCGGCGAGCGGCTGGTTTCGGCGAGGAAGCAGTCCGGTCGGCGAGCGGCACTAAGGAGCAGAAGCAAGGCGTCGGGGAGGAAGGAAGGGGAGGAAGAAGAAGAGAAGAAAAAAGAAAAAGAAGAATAAAAGGGAAAAAGAAAGAAATGATGGGCTAGTGGAGGTAGGTGGGGAAGTGGGTGTCAGACGCAAGGAGAGGGGCAGCGGGAAAGAGGGAAAAGAGGGGGAGGAGAGAGAGAGAGAGAGAGAGAGAGAGAGAGAGAGAGAGAGAGAGGTCTAATCGCGATGATCGCAATCCAACGGACACGGTTTAAATCCGAACACGATCCGACGGTCCCCGAAAATCCTAATTAATAATTTTAGGATTTGGGTAAAATTGTATTAATGAAAATACACTGCGGGGGTGGTCTACCAGTCCAAATTTGTACCCGGTCAAAAATTCACTTTTCACATTTCCCGGGTAATATCAAGGTTGGCGACAATAATATCGACACCGTCCAATTAAATTCGTTCCGGAATTCCGAGAAATTCGACACCGAAGTTCGGGCTCTAAATAACGGCCAAATTCGATCGAATGCGTTTCTAGCGAAATCTCTAATTTAAAAAAATTAAAATAACCGAGAGTGATCAGTTCCCGGGTGAGATTTTACTATAAGCACATTGACGAATTACACGTTTCATAAATCCCAAAAATGGGTCGAAAATCGGAATGTCACAACTCTTCCCCCCTTACAAAAATTTCGTCCTCGAAATTTACAATATAACCCAATTAGTCAAACAAATGGGGGTATTGGTGTCGCATCAACTCCTCGTTTTCCCACGTTGCACCTTCGGTTCCATGGTGCTCCCAAATCACCTTGACCATCGGAATTGTCTTGTTCCGTAACACTCGTTCCATTCTGTCATCAATCCTGACCGGCCTTTCCACATACGACACTCTGTCGTCTACTTCAATATCTTCATAATTCAGCACGTGGGTCGGGTCCGGTTCATATTTCCTTAGCATAGACACATGGAATACGTTGTGAACTTGAGACAAATTCGGCGGTAGCGCGAGACGGTAGGCCAGAGTACCGATTCTCTCTAAAACCTCGAATGGACCCACGTACCTCGGGCTCAACTTTCCTTTCTTGCCAAACCGTGATATTCCTCTCATCGGTGACACTTTGAGGAAAACGTGATCTCCCACTTGAAATTCCAAGGGCCTACGTCTCCGGTCTGCATAATTCTTTTGGCGACTTTGAGCGGTTTTTAGCCTATCCCTGATGACTTTGACAGCATCCGACGACTGTTGCACCAACTCGGGTCCCGAAATTTTTCGCTCCCCAACTTCGTTCCAACAAACTGGAGTCCTACAGGGTCTGCCATAAAGTGCTTCGAAAGGTGCCATTTTGATACTCTGCTGATAACTGTTGTTGTACGCGAATTCAACAAGATGCAATTGATCTTCCCAATTCCCTTTGAAATCTAAAACACAGGCTCGCAGCATATCCTCGAGAGTTTGAATCGTTCTCTCGGATTGTCCATCTGTCTGCGGATGAAAAGCAGTGCTGTACTGCAGCCTTGTTCCCATAGCGCCTTGGAGACTTCTCCAGAACGTGGCGGTGAACTTGGGGTCTCGATCTGACGTGATTGTCACCGGCACACCATGAAAACGAACTATATGCCTCACGTACAACTCAGCATACTTGTCCATGGCAAAATCCTTTCGCACCGGAATAAAATGAGCAGACTTTGTGAGTCTATCTACCACAACCCAGATGGAATCATTACCTCTTTGACTCCTCGGTAGACCCATCACGAAGTCCATCGTGATATGCTCCCATTTCCATTCTGGTATTTCCAGTGGTTGCAATAGTCCACCAGGTTTACAGTGTTGAGCCTTCACTTGTTGACACGTTAAACATCTAGCCACATGCTTGGCAATATCTCCTTTCATGCCATTCCACCAATAATACTGGCGAAGATTCTGATACATCTTTGTGCTGCCCGGGTGAATACTGTAGTTACTGCGATGAGCTTCCGCTAAAATTTCTTCCTTCAGTCTTTCATCATTGGGCACACACAACCGTCCACGAAACTTCAAGATCCCATCCTCGGATACTTGAAAGTCAGGTTTTCTCTTACTTGCATCCATTTGCAGAATCTTTTGCAATTCAAGATCCAAAGGTTGCGCTGCTTTAATCCTGGTTTGCATTTCAGGCTCAATCCTAAGAGTAGCCATTAAACTCGAAAGGTGACTCACTTCGAACTTGAAATCCGAGTCCCGAATTCCTTCAAGCAAAATCCATTCTTGAACCATCATATGCGCAATCGAGGACTTTCGACTCAACGCGTCAGCTACCTTATTAGCCTTACCCGGATGATACAAAATGTCACAATCATAATCCTTAAGCAGCTCCATCCATCTACGCTGTCTCATATTCAACTCTTTCTGCGAAAACAGATACTTTAGACTCTGATGATCCGTGTAGATATGAAACCTTTCTCCGCACAGATAATGCCTCCAAATCTTAAGCGCGAATATGATAGCAGCCAATTCCAAGTCGTGCGTCGGGTAATTCAATTCATGTGGCCTTAACTGTCGGGATGCATATGCCACAACTCTCCCATGTTGCATTAAAACACATCCCAATCCTTTGTACGACGCATCGCTGTAGATCTCATATCCTCCTGAGCCAGACGGTAAGGTTAGAACAGGCGCAGTAGTTAGCTTCTGCTTAAGCTCTTGAAAACTACGCTCGCACTTATCTGTCCATTCGAACTTCGTGTCCTTTTTCAGTAATCGCGTCAAGGGCATGGCTATAGCAGAAAACTTTTCCACGAACCTCCTATAATAGCCAGCCAATCCCAAGAAACTCCGAACTTCAGTTACCGTCGTTGGTCTAGGCCAATTCATAACCGCCTCAATTTTAGCCGGGTCTACTGAAATTCCTTCCTCAGAAATCACGTGTCCAAGAAAAGCCACTCGAGTTAACCAAAACTCGCATTTACTAAACTTAGCATACAATCTATGATCTCGAAGAGTCTGTAGCACTATCCTCAAATGCTGTTGGTGTTCCTCTAAACTCCTCGAATACACCAAAATGTCATCAATGAACACGATCACAAACTTGTCCAAATATTCCTTGAACACCCTGTTCATCAAGTCCATAAAAGCTGCAGGCGCATTCGTTAGACCAAATGGCATCACGGTAAATTCATAGTGTCCATAGCGAGTTCTAAATGCCGTCTTTGGTATATCCTCCTTTCGAATCCTCAACTGGTGATAACCTGTCCTCAGGTCTATCTTCGAGAATACCGAAGCTCCTTGAAGTTGGTCGAACAAATCATCTATCCTGGGCAACGGATACTTATTCTTAACCGTCACCTGATTGAGTTGTCGATAGTCGATGCAAAGTCGTAACGACCCGTCCTTCTTCCTTACAAATAGAACTGGCGCTCCCCAAGGTGATGCACTAGGACGAATAAATCCTTTGTCCAACAATTCCTGCATCTGAACCTTTAACTCCTTCAATTCCGATAATGCCATTCTATAAGGTGCCTTAGAAATCGGTTCTGTTCCAGGGGCTAACTCAATCACAAACTCTATTTCTCTTTCTGGGGGCAATCCAGGCAATTCTTCAGGAAAAACGTCCGAAAATTCTCGTACCACAGCAATGTCTTGCATCATTGGTTCCTCTACCAAAGTGTCAACTACAGTCGCTAAATAGCCTTGGCAACCCTCATCCAATAACCGAGTAACTTCCAATGATGAGATTAAAGGGATTGAAGGTCCTCCTCGATTCCCGACAAACTCAAAACCGACATTCCCTACTGGCTCAAACTGTATCGTCTTACGATAGCAGTTTACCGTGGCTCGTTGCTTGGTGAGCCAATCCATCCCAATAATCACGTCGAAATCAAACATCGTCAAAACAATCAAGTCTATACTGTCCTCATGACCACCAACAGATAACTTGCAACCAGTACAGCCTACTGCAGACATTATGCTATCCTTTAAAGGTGTAGAAATACTATAGACTACTCCCAGTGGTCTCGGACTTAACCCCGCTAATTCTACAAACTGCTTAGCTACAAACGAATGCGTAGCTCCAGGATCAAACAAAGCATAGGCAGCATGGTCGTGTAATGAAACCGTACCTGTAATGACGGCAGGCGAGTCCTCCGCCTCCTTCCTTGTGACAGCATAGACCCTTCCTTGCACTTGGGGTCGGTTGAACTGGTTCGGCGGGGCACTACTTGCAGGTTGTCCTACCTGCTGCATTGATCTTTGCGCTCCCGCGGCTTGGCGTGGACAGTCTCTGATATGATGGCCATGCTGGCCGCAACCAAAGCAAGCACCCGTCCTCATAGGGCATGGGGCTGATCCATGGTGCCTTCCACAAGATCGACAGGGGCCATTGTTGTTGTTGTACACCGGTTTCCTCACTCCACCTTTCTTGTTAGGAGGGATGGGAAATCTACCTCCTGCCATCGGCTTCTTCCCAAACCGACGGTTATCCTTGTTTAGCATAAACCGCGATCCAGACACGGCTGTCTTCTCGGCCAAGTTCCTCTCTATCAGCTGTGCCCTCTCATATAGCTCATCATAGTCTTTCAGATTCAGAGGCACCAGTTGGTCCTTAATTTCAGGTTTCAGCCCATCCCTGAACCTCCTTGCCTTATCTACCGGATTTTCAATCAACCTTGGGGCATACTGGGACAACTCAGCAAACCTTGCCTCATATTGGTCTACTGACAATTGGTTCTGTCGGAGATGTTGAAACTCATTCATCTTCTGCTCTCGAGCGCAGTCCGAAAAATACTTATTGTAAAAAGCTTCCACAAAGGCACCCCACACCCGGGCCATACCTTCGGGAAATACCCTCCTCTGGGTAGCTTCCCACCAAGTACTGGCATTACCTTGCAACTGATAAACTGCCAGTGTCACCTTATCTTCATCTGTACATCTCAGCAAGGCGAATACTTTCTCCAACTCCCTGATCCAAAGGGTTGCAGCCTCAGGATCACCCGCGCCAGTGAACTTGGGTGGCTTGAGCTTCAGAAATTGCTCCACCAACTTATGCATGGGCTGATTCCCATTTCCATTACCAGCTAACGGGACATCTACAGGCACAGGTACAGGTGCAGGCACGGCAGCGGCAGCGGCAGCGGCTTGATTCTGAGCCTGCTGCCCTATTAAGATCTCTAAGGCCTGCAGGATCTGGTCCAATCTAGCATCCCCTGGTGCTCTCCTTCTGGCACCAGCCTGGCCTGTCTCGGCCCTCCTCCTAGGGGCCCTTGGTTCAGGATTGTCCATCTCGCAGGATCTTTACAGAAACCTGCTTTCCAATTCCAACAAGGAATTAGAATTCCTGAACAACTCGCTTACGAACGAAAAAGCTAATAAACAAACACAAACACAAGGTGTTTTCCTAACTCACTATCCCAATACCCATCGCACCTTATCACTCCAGGTCTCGACCAAACTCAAATCGAGCTGTCCTTGCTCTGATACCAATTCGGTAGGGCGATGTCACGCCCCGAACCCCATGGGTGCGCGACACCCCGCTATGGTCGTTATGATGCGACGTCCCAGGACTCGTCGCCGACCCTTCATTTTATCTTTTAATTACGCATGCGGAAACGAACACAACAATCCCCGGACAAATAACAAATAGGGATAGCAAAGGAAAAACCAGACATAACAGAAGCCGATTTTAATATTCACTTGATTAATCCCTGGGAACAAGTTTACAAGCCCACTCCGGGCATTTTCACAAAAAGCCAGCAAAAGACAAGGGCCAGGGTTAATCTACTTCATCAACAGGCCGAACTCCAAAAACCAGCTTCCAAACGACCTGAACCAAATTGGGTGCGCCAACACGCTAAGGGCCTGAAAAAGGGGTTAACAACAACAATGAGACGAATGTCTCAATAAGTTAACGCCTAAGCCCCGCTTAGGAGGCCTACTCGCACGGGGGTCCCTAATCAGGCAACACAACATCAACAGCACATTACTAAACAACCACAGGCATCCTTACCTCGCCTTGGTACACACGTTAATGAAATGCATATGTCACATACTCGAAGCATTTAGCGAGATTTTCCATGCATTAATGCAACACAGTCGCGCGTGTCTCGATTATAAGGCAAAACCCGCTTGGGCACGTCCCATACCATGCCTAGCAGTTTCTACCCCATAATCAAGCACTATGCATCACACGTATTCCAATTATTACGCCCCCTCGGGGCCACCGCACATCAAGCGATACGCAGCAAGATGGCGGTCTACCGGTAAAAACCGGGCTCCGTCCCGCCCCGTCGGGCACGGCTTCGTCAAACGATACACAGGATGACGGCATTCCAATACGGCAACATCAAACGATACACAGTAAGATGGTATCCCGTAAGGAGCATCAAGTCCGGCCTCGGGCCGCGACAAGGCATCCGGGGTATCGGCACTCCAGATTATCCCCAGGCATCCGATAAATCGGGCATCGTCAAGCGATACACAGCAAGACGGCTCCCACGTGTGACCACACGAGCACACAAGCATTCCGGCCAATTATTATCTTCTCAATTAGCCCATACGTTCATGAATAGTGCTCATATTAATGCCATACAACATCACATGGTCACACATGCAACAGCCAATCAATTTCGCAACTTCGATGTCAAACCCGAATATCAATCACAAGTATCACAATCATTACTTGGCATAACAATAAAAATAATTAAATGCCAAGAACTCGTAAACCTTCTTAAAAAATTCCAATCAAAACATATTGTCACGTAAACAATTTAAAACGACAATTCACGGCACAATTGCCAACATTCAAACTAGAAATCATAATTTGAAATTATAAATTTTCCGAAATAATAATAAATAAATTCGGAATTAATTAATTAATAAGATCCGAAAATAATTTAATTTTCCAAAATGCCAAAATGTTTCCTCGAATCAAAAATCATTCAAGTCATTTTCTAAATACGTCAATTTATACGGCAAAAATCAACATTAGCATCATAATTGACGTTAGAAAATTTTCCGAAAATAATAATATTTAATTTTCGGAAATTAATTATTTAATAATAAAATAATAATATTTAATTCCGAAAATAATAAAATGATATTTAATTCCGAAAATATTTCTATTTAATAAAATAATCAACCAAAATAATATAATAGATAGCTTATCACCACATCACCACAACTTATCACACAAACGATAACCTATCGCCAAAAATTAACTAATAATCTAACGTTAACTTAGTCTAAACCTTAATTAAGCCTAATCTAAACTACCCTAAGCAAGTTTAGCACCCTAAACGAGGGATTAGGGGTTAACTTACCTAGTTAACGCCGGCGAAGGCGCGGGAACGACGGCGGTCCGCGGTGGCTCCGGTTCGGACACGGCGACCGGCGAACGACGGGGAATGGCGAAGGGCAGCTGCTGTGGTGGCTGGTCGGGACTGTTCTCGGCGTGGACAGCAGCTGGCGGCGGCGGTTTGGGGTGCCGGACAGTGGCGGTGAGCGGCGGTGACGGGCGGCGAGCGGTGGCGAGCTCGCGCTTGGCCGGAACAGGCCAGCGACGGGGGCTGTGGGGGCGACGGTGGCGGCGTTGCTCGGCCAGAAGGGAGCCGGGATGGTGGTGGCGCGAGGCGACGACGGGCGGTGGCTGGGCTGGTCTCGACGAGGAGCGGTCGGCGTCGGGCAACAGCAAGTAGAAACCAGAAGCAGTCGGCACCGAGGGAGGGGAAAACGGCTGGCGAAGCCGATCCGCGGCGAACGAGCTGCTGGAGGCGAGGCGCGGCGGCCGGACGGCGCACGCAGTGGCGGGCTGGTCGTCGGCGAGAAGGCGGCGCGCGGCGAGCGGCTGGTTTCGGCGAGGAAGCAGTCCGGTCGGCGAGCGGCACTAAGGAGCAGAAGCAAGGCGTCGGGGAGGAAGGAAGGGGAGGAAGAAGAAGAGAAGAAAAAAGAAAAAGAAGAATAAAAGGGAAAAAGAAAGAAATGATGGGCTAGTGGAGGTAGGTGGGGAAGTGGGTGTCAGACGCAAGGAGAGGGGCAGCGGGAAAGAGGGAAAAGAGGGGGAGGAGAGAGAGAGAGAGGTCTAATCGCGATGATCGCAATCCAACGGACACGGTTTAAATCCGAACACGATCCGACGGTCCCCGAAAATCCTAATTAATAATTTTAGGATTTGGGTAAAATTGTATTAATGAAAATACACTGCGGGGGTGGTCTACCAGTCCAAATTTGTACCCGGTCAAAAATTCACTTTTCACATTTCCCGGGTAATATCAAGGTTGGCGACAATAATATCGACACCGTCCAATTAAATTCGTTCCGGAATTCCGAGAAATTCGACACCGAAGTTCGGGCTCTAAATAACGGCCAAATTCGATCGAATGCGTTTCTAGCGAAATCTCTAATTTAAAAAAATTAAAATAACCGAGAGTGATCAGTTCCCGGGTGAGATTTTACTATAAGCACATTGACGAATTACACGTTTCATAAATCCCAAAAATGGGTCGAAAATCGGAATGTCACACTAACAATTAAATGAGAATCAACATCAAAACCAAGTAAAATACTATAATTACTACGAAATGGCTATACTAAACTTAAACGCTAACAAACGACTCCCATGCGAAAACAAATCGCTCACTCCATGTGATTACTCAAGCCTAAACACAACAAGAAACTCGTACGCGAAACCTTAAAATTCTCACTCCGACCAAGCATTTGCTCTAAACCGACTCTCGTCAAACCCACAGTTCTACAACGCCATAATCCATCATTTCCATGAAATCCCATAACTCAACAACTCAAAAATCAAACTTCGTAACTTGATTTTTACGAAACTCCGAATATAAGCCCTACTCCCAAAAAAATACATCGATTAGACAAATGAGAGGCGCGAGCATTTCCTAGGCATTGCGATCCGCAGTTAATCCGGCTTGACAAGGTGTCCCCGTGCAAAAACCCATTCCTTCTCTCTTATTTCTTTTATCTTTCCTTTCTTTTCTTCTTTCTCGGTGAGCTCTCTATTTCTGTGAGCCCTCGGTCACTTAAGTGCTCCGAGCGTCACCGTAGCAATGTTGATCGGGTCAATATATTTTTATTTTTTTTGCTTTTTACCTTTTGACTTTGAAACTCGAATTTTGCGTTGATGGTCAAAGAAACATTAGTAGTACAACTAATGGCCGAAAGCCGCAACCCGACAAGCCTCCATCATGTGACGAAATTGCACTTCCCCGCGACTTTTTGCAGCCGAGCACATGGGTCAATCGACAGATCCTGAATCGTGGGTACTCGAGAGTCCACGGGTCCTTGCATTAGCACGTTATTTCCTTCGAGATGTCGCCGATCAAAGCATTGATGTCAGAGTAAGATGACCTGCCTTTTCAGGACCGCTTGGCCACAAGCTCGTTGAAGCTCGCTTGCCCTCTTCATGATTTCCTTCCCATCCTCACTGTCCAAAGTCCCATGAACCTCTGGACAGTCTCGGCAATGGCTTGTCTTGACACCAATTCTTGTATGTTGTCTTCTTCGCTAGCCAACCAATCGTCCAGTCCCGCTCGAGCTGCTTACCGTTGGCAACTTGATCCGGTGAAATTGGGAAGATGAGCATCGCGACGCCTGAGAAGATAGCTTCTAGAGTGGAGCACTACAAAAAAATATGAAATTTGCGACGGAAATTTTTCGTCGCTAATTTGCGACAAACTTTGCGACGGATTTCTAATTCCGTCGCAAATTAGCGACGAAAAATTTCCGTCGCAAATTTGCGACGAATTTTGCGATGGATTTATTTTCCGTCGCAAATTAGCGACGGAATTATAAATCCGTCGCAAAGTTTGTCGCAAATTTGCGATGGAAAATAAATCCGTCGCAAAATTCGTAGCAAATTTGCGACAGAAAAATTCCGTCACAAAATTCGTCGCAAATTTGCGACGGAAAAATTCCGTCGCTAATTTACGACGGAAAGTAAATCCGTTGCAAAATTCGTTGCAAATTTGCGACGAAAAATTTTCGTCGCTAATTCCGTCGCAAATTAGCGACGACTAATTTTCCATCACAAATTTGCGACGGATTTATTTTCCATCGCTAATTTGTGCATTGAAATTTACCATTTTGCAACGAAAGTAGAGACGAATTAGATGATTATCACAAATTCAAATTCAAAAGAGATTGGACAATTTGCTATACGTCCAATTCTAAGAGAGATTAGATTTTACAAATTCAAATTAAATAAGATCTATTATAAACTCAAGATATTAGATAATCTCTTAAAATGTTCTCGTCCCAAATAAGATTTTTTAGATTCGATAGGTGCAAAAAAAAAATCTTATCTTCTTTTTTTTCAAGACTTAAATATAGATAACACAGATATCTATTTAGTTGAATACGGCGGTTTCCGCCGCACGTAGCTCTTATGTATTCATAAATATGTGGGTAAATAAATTATAGCAATTTTCAAATAGATCGGAATCAGGTGGATGTATGAAATGTAAAGTCAATGTATCTATATGGGGATATCTATAGGAGATCATATAAAAGAGATATTCTTATTTAGACCTAACCAATTTGATCTAACCAATTAGATGAATTATTCCTAAAGGGTTACATCTGAATGATGAGTGAATAGAGGGCATGCATTCTATTAGAGAAATATTTAGAAAATTCCCTATATTTCCTGTAATTGATTGTAATTAATATTTTCCCTTTTAGATAGTCATCCTATAAAACCGATAAATAAGTTCGTGTACTCTTCATTTGATAATGATATATATATTGCTCTTAATTTTTTTATCACATTCTTGACTTCGTATCAGAGCCCTATTGTTATTTGAGAAAGCGTCAATCGAGTCTGTTTGTAACAATGACATCCACATCAGTCATGTTTTTCCACAGTGTTCGTAATGCTAGTCACATCGGCCCATTTCGCAACAACCTCCCGTAGTTATTTGACATTCCTCCACTGCTTTAATGAAAAAAAAAAACATCACTAGACTTGCCGCCCTTAGACGAATTAGATCATGACGTTTACTAATTCGTCAAATATGAGTAATGTGTCATTGTAAGAAGCATATCTACTCAAGGTTCCGACAGAATTAGCGACGGATTCAAAAAATTGGTCGGTATAAATATTTCCGTCGCTAATCCGTTGCAAATTAGCGACGGATTTGAAAAAATGGGCGCCATGTGCCACGAAGATCACTTCTGTCGCAAATTTTCGACGGATTTGGAAAATTCCCTTTATTTTTTAAATCCGTCACAAAATCAGTTGCAAATTTGCGACGAAAAAATAAGTTAAGTCCGTCGTAAATTTGCGACGGAAAACTAAGTCCGTCGCAAATTTGCGACGGAAAAAATAAGTTCGTCGCAAAAATTTGCGACGGAAAAATAAGTCCATCGCAAATTTGCGACGGAAAAAATAAGTTCGTCGCAAAAATTGGCTACGGAAAAAATAAGTCCGTCGCAAATTTGTGATGAAAAAATTAGTCCGTCGCAAATTTGCGACGGAAAAAATAAGTCCGTCGCAAATTTGGGACGGAAAAAATAAATCCGTCGCAAATTTGCGACGGAAAAATTAGTCCGTCGCTAAAATTTCGAGTTCCGCGCCCTTACTACCAAATTTGCGACGGAAAAAATAAGTCCGTCGTAAATTTGCAACGGAAAAATTAGTTCATCGCTAAAATTTTGAGTTCCCCACCCTTACTACCAAATTTGCGATGGAAAAAATAGGTCCGTCGTAAATTTGCAACGGAAAAAATAGGTCCGTCGCAAATTTGCGACGGAAAAATAAGTCCGTCGCAAATTTGCGACGGAAAAATTCATCCGTCGCAAATTTGTGACGGAAAATAAATCCGTTGCAAATTTGCGACGGAATTTGCAACGAACAAAGAAGTCCGTCGCAAATTTGCGACGGAAAAAATAAGTCCGTCGCAAAAATTTGTGACGGAAAAAATAAATCCGTCGCAAATTTGCGACGGAAAAATTAGTCCGTCGCAAATTTGCGATGGAAAAACAAGTCCGTCGCTAAAATTTTGGGTTACCTGCCCTTACTCCCAATTTGCCCGCCTTCTCCCCCATTCTTTCTCTCTCTCTGCCTCCGCTTCTCATTCTCGTTCTGTCCACTACACTGATGGCGGTGAACTACAAGCTTCTTCTAAGATCAGCTCATACACGGTATATTAGAAAGCAGAGAAAATGTCTTTTCTTGGCTTCTCTAGGCATAGAATTTCCTTCATTAACTTGTTAGCTTCTCCTATTTATAATGTGCAGATTGGCCCTTTCCAATGTGCGAAAGTGAACGAGCAAAACTGAAGGTCAAAGTCCGATTAAATCTCCATGGAATTGTGTCTATTGAATCCGCAACAGTAAGTATTGCAAGAATTTGCATTTAATGTTGAAGTTGGTCCAGAATAATTTGACTTTTCATCTATTTATTCGATGCTGCAGCTCTTGGAAGAAGAGGAAGCTGAAGTTCCAGTCACAAAGGACGTGGCAGCACAAGAAACGAACAAGATGGATACTGATGAAACCTCTAATGCTGCTGCTCCCCCTACTTCTGGTGTGGCTGATGTTAACATGCAAGATGCAAAGGGAGCTGATGCTTCTGGTGTAGAAAATGGTGTCCCCGAGACAGGAGAGAAGCCTGTGCAGATGGAAACTGATAGCAAGGTCAGTTGTCCCTGCTGGTGCAAGTTACCCGTTGTCTTTATATCAGTGGATTTCCGCATGTGTGGGCCATCTCTTTTTCAACTGTGATTTGGTTAATATATATTCTTTGCTGTTGGTCCCTCATCCAAGACATCCCTCGCATCTGGATTGATGACCATAGGATCCAGTGAATTGATTCGGCCACGTACGGTGGGGTTTTCTAGGGTTCGGGTGAGTTTTATGGTTTTTGGAGGCATCGATTTCCATTTCTGCTTTCTAACTAGTACAGCTTCTGCATAAATAGTTATCAATAGCTCATGCTGTTATGGTTAGCAGTGTGGGGAGTCGTTCCCCTCTTCTTGATTTCTTCACAATTGTCGATATATCAGTATGTGCTCCTGCATCTGTGTTGCTGGCTTTCATGTAAACCTAACAACATTTGAGATGGGTATATGAGTCATAGAAACTAGCTAACTTCAGTACCCTGCCTTAGTAGTTCCTTTCTCTAGCACGATCGATGAGTTGCTTAAGAAAACTATCACGTTATGAGGTCTATTAAACTGACTTATTTAAAAAATTTTATTCATACCAGGAGTGACGATGAATATGACTATTATGGTGGGTATCCTTCGGATTCTGAATCCAGGCAATACTGTCCTGTAATTGTAGATGAGATTTCCCGCATGTATGGACCATATGAAGCCCATCGGGGTGAAGATAACGTCAGTTGCTCCCCAGTACTTGAGAATTTTGCCTCCCCAGTTGTAGATGGCAGTATAGAAGTAGCGGAGCAAGAGGGGAAACCGCAGCATGGTCTAGACACTGAAGCTTCTATGCATGATTTAGAAGAAACTGATACAGAAACTGTGGACTTTGAGAACAATGGGTTACTTTGGCTCCCTCCTGAGCCAGAGGATGAGGAAGATGAAAGGGAAGCTATTCTATCTGACGATGAGGATGGGGATGGCGCCAGTGGGGAGTGGGGTTATCTACGCTCTTCAGGCAGCTTTGGTAATGCAGAGTACCATAGCAGGGAGAAGTCAAGTGAGGAGCACAGGAAGGCCATGAAAAATGTGGTGGAAGGGCATTTTAGGGCTTTGATAGCCCAACTTTTGCAGGTTGAGAACCTCTCCATGGACAATGAAGATTGGAAAGATAATTGGTTGGATATAATTGCATCCCTTTCTTGGGAGGCTGCCACACTCCTTAAGCCTGATATGAGTAAAGGTGGAGGAATGGACCCTGGTGGATATGTGAAGGTTAAATGCATTGCATGTGGGCGGCGGGGTGAGAGGTACCTCTTGTGGGCATGTGACTACTTTATTTAGAGTTATTTATTCTGCTAAAAGCTTTTTCCACTCCTTGTCTTTTAAGTTTTTTCCATTTGTCTACTTTGGGAGCGTCTTCCTACGTTTTTAGCTCGTTAGTACATCCCTGGGCTTTGATATAGTGGTAGACCCATGTGCTGCAGTTCTAGTAATTGTCGTTACTGGGCTGTTATGTGTGGGAATTAAGGAGGTAATCCCTCTTGTAGATTTATTTGATGCGGAAAGTGTCTTTACGAGCTAGTATCTATTGTGATTGTTGGTCTTGTGCCTTACTTTGCAGTGGACCCTGACACCTCCATCTCCTCTGCATTTGCAAGCCATGGGATGCATTGGGCAGTGTAAGTGTATAATTTGTATCAAAGTGGTTGTGGCAGCTTCTCCTTTTGTTGGGGATGACGGATGTGCACTCAGAATTTTGTTTGTGATGCTTGCTTATTTCGTTGCAGGTACATAATCACAGCTAAAGCTATTACTGCTCTCTGGTCCACACTGATGTGCTTTGTAAGTGCAATCCTTTTAATTTTGGATGTGATATTTTGGCAATGTAGGTATATCACTTTCTTCTATGAGTTTGTGGGATTTTGAGTTATCCTTGCTTTTGGGAATTTTATGGTTTTAATTAAGAATATTAAACAGTAGATATATTTTGTTTAGCAATCAGGTTAGTTATTATGTGTTGATGTGCGAAGGGGGAGATTTGCCAAGGATGATCCGATTCAGTATCGCATTGTATGTCAACAAGTGAATGTCACTTCTTTGTAGGAGGTGATGAAGCACTTCATGCAAACCTTATAGGAGAAAGCAGGCCAGGTGCAAGATTGGAAGGATCTTTTCATATCTATCAGGGATAAGCTTTGCTTCAGCTTCTTAAGTGCCAGAAGTGCAGTTGGCACAATATGTTCCTGCCCTGGAAAGAATTGCCACCTTGAGGTTGCTTAAGTGGGTGCTTTAATATGCAAGATTATTTATTCTCTCATTATGTGTTCTATAAAGAAAAATATTTATCATTTTTGTAGAAAATGTAGATGAATGTATTTCATTTTCATATTATTATAATATTTTGATGTTATTAAGTGCTTAATCAATGTTAAATATAAATTCTAGAAATTAATTTTGCTGTTAATAGATTTAAAATCGAAATCGTCCCTAAATAATATTTGTCGCATAGTTCATCACTAAAAAATTAATAAAAATTCGTTGCTAAATTCATTTCAAAACAATGTTCGTGGCAAAAGTCAAAATTTTTTGTGGTAAATTAACGACGAATTTTGTAACGAATAAGTTCGTCGCAAATTACTGACAGAAAAAAAATTTGTGGCAAATTAGCGACGAATTTTGTGACGAATATAGTTTGTGGTAAATTAGTGACGAATTTTGCCATGAATTTTGCAACCATTATAGTTCGTGGCTAATTTGCGACGAATACATTTTGCGACGAACAAAGTTCGTGGCTAATTTTGCGACGAATTTTGCGATGAATTTTGCGACAAATTTCGTGACAAATTTTGCGACGAATAAAGTTCGTGGATAATTTGCGGCGAATTATTTGCGACGAATTTTGTGACGAAACTTGTGACGAATTTTGCGACGAAATATGCGACTAAATTTGCGATGAATTTTGCAATGAAATTTGCGAAGAATTTTGCGATGAAATTTGCAATGAATTTTGCAACGAATTTTGCGACGAAATTTGCGACGAATTTTGCGACGGATAGTGTTCGTGGCTAATTTGCGACGAAATTTGCGATGAATTTTGTGACGAAATTTGCGACGAATTATTTGGGACGAACTTTGCGACGGATAGTGTTCGTGGCTAATTTGCGACGAATTATTTGCGACGAATTTTTTTCCGTCGCAAAATTAAAATTTTTCGTCGCAAAAATTTGCGACGAGCTATTAGCGACGGAAAAAATTCCGTCGCAAATGCGATTTGTGACGGATTTTTCCTTTTTTTTCGTCGTAAAAATCGTCACTAATCTGGCATTTTTTTGTAGTGGGAGTTTCACCCGCAATGCGTGCAGAACTCTTCGACCGAAGAGTGGTTCAGCACCTTCGACTGATCACACCAGGGCACCGCCAGGCCCCTATCGCGGCAAACACCTTCTTTGACCCCGAGCACCGGTGTCCCCGCTTGCCCACAAGAACTGAACTCCCCTGCTGCGCATTCCATCAACTTTTTTACCAACACTTTCACCAACTTGCCAATACAAAAAATTATATTCCAATTTTTAACACATGGAACACCAGAATTGTTGTTCTTACTTACATCATTAGAAAACTTACTGTCGTATGTTAAAAACCGTTGACAGTTGAAACTTGCTTAGATGTACATAAAATACACAAATTACGTACGAATATTACTATAGAGACCAACAGATACATTCTTATCTAGAAACTTATGTGTTATTAACCAAATAGAGTTAACTCTATTGAATAAGTTACAAACAATATTAAGAAATTGCTTTTCATCGCCAAGTTTTTGTCTTCGAGGAGGTTGGAATCGACACACCGGACAAAAACATTCTATCGCCAAAATCATGAGGGAAGCAAAATTGAAGGGTGCGAACAATAACCCTGGCTATGTTCATCAAGAGATTGAAGCACTAAATATTGTCCGTTTTCACCACACCGCACAAAATGTCCCTAATGAAGGCACCGATATTAGTCCCGGACGATCCGTCGGGTCCAATTGCGAGGCGGCATAACTCTCGAAGGTGGTTGACCCTCCTCAGCTCTCTGCTCTCGTTGTTGCCCGAATCCATGAACTTACGCACTAGCCCCGTGATGTCTCCCTCATCCACCCTCCACCCGACTTTCCAATAGTCTACGACGAGATTGCAATTGAGACCTTGGTCCATGGCTATTGGGTACGGCAGGAATGGAAGCCCTGCATAGACACCCTCCAGGATCGAGTTCCACCCGCAATGGGTCCAGAGCCCCCCAACCGATGGATGTGTCAATGCCCTCAACTGATCGCACCACGGCACCACAATCCCCGTGTCCCTGTCAGGCAACAGTTCCTTCAGCCTAGAAACCTCGTCGCGCGCCACCCACAAGAACCGGACATTACTGTCACGCAACCCCGCCGCGATCTCATCTATTTTGGAGCTCGAGACAGAAAGGAAGCTGCCTAGAGACAGGTACAAAACAGAGCTGCCCGGCTGGCAGTCCAGCCAATCTACCGTGTAATTCGAGTCGCTGTTCAAGCGAGGATTGTCTTCAAGCTCAAAGTACGGGATGGATGGACCGATGGTGTAGATAGGAAACGACAGGGTCAGCTTCAGAGCGTCGACCACCTGAGATTCCATCTCGTACACAGAAGAAAGCAACAGGCACTGTGTTCGACGGACCCAGTTGAACTTTGGGCGCAGTCTCTGCATAGCCTTTTCATCAACCAAGTCCGTCAAATGCATTGCAGGGATTCCAGGAACGGAACCCACCTTTTCGTCCCCTTTTTTGGTCACAAAAAAAAGACAATATCTGACTAAATTATTCGAAATTGGACATCGAATTTGGGGATTTATGTGCATCAAAACAGCAAGAACAACATCTATCTGATTTGAGATTTTTTGCGCAGAAATAGTATGGGTCCAGACTTCAGTTTCTTTGGTGAAATGTACATTTTCTCGAGGTACGAAATATTGTTAGTGCGTGCTCGTTAGCAAGACCGAGAAGATTTACCGTGTGGTAGGCAAGGCTCAGGAATCTGACTAGTTTTAAAACGATGGCTGACCTGACAAATTCTGTGGTAAATGGCCATTCTGCTTAAGAACTAGGAAGTGGTACAAGGAGGAGAAATTTGAGGCCGCAGTAGTCCAAAATGAGGCCACCGGAATGTTCCTCTGGTTCCCGACTCGGACCGCCCAGGACAGGAGTGTGTCGGCCATGATGAGGGTCGGCGGAGGGCTGAGCCGGTCAAGCACCTTCTCAAACGGGGCCTCCATCTTTGTCTCCACGGCCAAGGAGAACTCAGACAAGTGCTGAGCACAGACCCTCTCGGACAGGATCACGTTCGGGATGGTGGCGAAGGATATGTTACTCGGCTTCCGGTCGGAGCCAATGAGGGTGAGCCACTCCTCGGTTAGGACGAAGGTGAAGGCGACGTGCGAGGCTTGGGAGGCTAGGATCTTGCACAGGTTCATCATGGGGTTGATGTGGCCTCGTCCGGGATACGGCATTGCCACCACTTGGCAGGTTGATGTTTGGCGGTCCATTTGATCGACCAGGCTTCGGACGGCGACGTTGAGTGCGTAGTCGTTCGTTCTGAGGGGCCGGCCACGGATCAAATTGGCTAGTGGCCGAGCGAGAGACGGAGCGATCAATTACGGGGCAAATTCCGACCACTGAGGGGAAAAGAATTGACAAGGAAAGTGATGGCATCATGCCTTACCAAATGAATTTGTCTGACCGACGCAAAACAAAGATATGGAGTGGCGCACGTCTTTCGTGGCGTGTACGCTTCTTCAACTCATGGTGATGACACGACACCCAGCAATAATTCGACGTGGGTCCCCGCAATTTCCATATCTGGTTTTGCTTTTCCGAGATGATGAATGATGGTGTTTGATAAGCTTTGTCGGAGGGTGATGCGGAATTTATTAGTGGTGCATTTTTGGACCGATTGGATAGGCAGAAGTCCAAACGAAGGGTGAAATAGTGATGTGACTAGACCCGGTGGACTCGATCGACGACATCGGATATTTTTTATGAGTTAATTTAAAAAGGCAGTTTCTTAATTTTGATGTTTTATGCTTTCCAATTCAGATTAGGTAACTTTCCTATTTGACTAGGTTTCTAATTCAGATTAGATAACTTTCCTATTTGATTAGGTTTTCAATTGTACTTAGGTTTAACCCCTATAAGAGGGTGTTTATGATTTGTTTTGAAGACAGAACTTTATTATGATCAATATTGAATTTCGAGATTTTTCTCTCTAAGCAAGATTTTGCTTGAATTATTCGCGGAACGCTGCGTCAAGTGGTATCAGAGCCTATGGCGACTAGCGGTGGTCGTCGTGACAATGCTCAGGAGACTGGAGCCCTAACCCTTGGGGACGACACGTTGTAATGTTTGGAGCAGCATTTAATGGAACGCTTGGATCAACAATTCGATCAAAGTCTTCGTCGTTTCGAAGAACGATTTGACGAGTTAACAGAACGATTCGAAGGTCTCGGCGTTGATGTGAACCGAAATCGGCGAAACGACAGAAGGCCGGGTGCAGATCTTGCTCGCGGTGATCCTGTTGATAGGCCTGTTCTTGTCCGCAGGCAGAATAACCCTCTGTTTTCAGAGAGTTCGGAAGAAGAAGAAACTGAAATTTTTGATGAGGAACGTGCTGATTATGGCGGCAGACATCGTCATGGAGGATTTCAAAGAGGATATGATCGAAGAGATGGAAGACGACGTTACGACGATCGTGAAGGTAACGACTTTAAATTGAAAGTCGATATTCCTTATTTTAATGGAAGTCTGGGCATAGAAGACTTTCTGGATTGGCTTGCTGATATAGATAGATTTTTCGACTATATGGAGACCCCAAATGAGAAAAGGGTGCGATTAGTAGCCTGTAGATTAAAGGGGGGTGCGTCTGCATGGTGGGAGAGATTGCAGAATAAGAGAGAACGAGAAGGGAAAGAGAGAGTTCGAACTTGGACTAGAATGAGAAGATTATTGAAGCAAGAATTCCTTCCACCTGATTATGAACAGATTATGTTCCAACAGTATCAACATTGCCAGCAGGGCAATCGGACTGTGCACGAGTATACGGCCGAATTTATGAGATTGGCAGAGCGGAATAATTTATCAGAGATGGAGGGACAGCAAGTGGCCAGATACCTCGATGGCTTAAAACCCTTCATTCGAGATAAAATTGGAGTGCAGTTTCTGCAAAATTTAATTGAAGCCAAGAATATGGCAATGAAGACAGAATTGATGCAGCAAGATAGGGGAAGAAGAGGCTACGAAAATTATCGAGGTAGCAGTTCGAGCAGTTCGGTAGAGAAAAACAGTTTCAATAATCGATTTAACACAGGGCGAAATCAAGAAGATAAGACGGTAGAAAAGCGCCCTATGAATGAGCCGAGGGAAAAAGGAACACAAGCACAGAAAACTGTGAACCCTAATCCTTATACTAAACCAACCGCGATAAAGTGTTACAGGTGTAATCAACCTAGGCACCGTTCTAATGAATGCCCTCAGAGAAAGTCTGTAAACGTAGCAGCTAGAGAAGAGGAGGAAGATGGATATTGCTGTGCGCCAGATGGTGAGGACGATGATTTTGAAGATGAAGAAGAGCGAGTAAACTGTGTGGTATGCAGGATGATGTTGGTCCCAAAACAGGAAGATGATTCGCAGCGCCATTAGTTATTCCGAACCAGGTGCACCATTCTGGGAAAAATCTTTGCTGTGGTTATTGATAGTGGAAGTATGGAGAATATTATTGGGAAGGAGGTAGTGAAGAAGCTGGGGATACCCGTGGAGAAGCATCCTAATCCCTATACGTTATGATGGATTAAATCTGGAGCAGAAAGCATTCAGGTGACTGAACAATGCAAAATTCCATTCTCCATTGGAAAATATCATGATGAGCTATATTGTGATGTAGTGGACATTGATGTATGTCATGTGTTATTTGGGAGGCCGTGGCAATTTGACGTAGATGCTCAGCATTCCGAAAGAAGCAATCAGTATAACCTCGTGAAGAATGGAGTGAAGTATACGTTACCGCCACTAAAAAACAAAGGAAAACAATCTTCTGAAAATAATTTCCTTATCCTTACAAGGAAATTTGAAGCTGAGGTTAAGGAGACCCGACAGATTCACGTGTTGGTCGTGAAACAAACAATTGATACTGAGGCTGAATTACAAGTGGAGGAGCAGCCTGAAACGGTCAAGCCTTTATTGAAGGAATTTAGCGAATTGATGCCTGAAGAGATTCTAGATGGGTTGCCGCCTATGCGTGATATTCATTACCATATAAACTTAAGTCCTGGTGCTAGTCTGCTAAATTTACTGCACTACAGGATGAGTCCAAAAGAGAGCGAGATTCTAAAAGATAAAGTAGAGGAGTTGTTGCAAAAAGGACACATTCAGAATAGCATGAGCCCATGCGCTGTTCCGGCCTTATTGACTCCTAAGAAAGATGGGAGTTGGCGAATATGTGTAGATAGCAGGGCCATTAATAAGATAACCGCGAGTTACAAGTTTCCAATTCCGAGATTGGATGACATGTTAGATAGGTTGCACGGTGCTAAGTGGTTCTCGAAGCTGGATTTGAAGAATGGATACCATCAGATTCGGATTCGACCCGGAGATGAGTGGAAGACAGCTTTCAAAACAAAGGAGGGATTGTACGAATGGTTGGTGATGCCTTTCAGACTTTCCAATGCTCCAAGCACTTTCATGAGGCTTATCAATCAGGTTCTGAAATCTTTTATTGGCAAATTTGTTGTAGTTTATTTTGATGATATCCTAATTTATAGTAAGACCAAAGAGAATCATCTATTACACTTAAGGGAGGTGTTGACAGTCTTACAGATTAATAAGCTGTATATTAATCTTAAGAAGTGTAGTTTTTTAACTAATAAACTGTTATTCTTGGGATTTATTATTACTGCTGAAGGAATAGAGGTAGATGAGGCGAAGGTAAGAGCAATCAGAGAGTGGCCAACTCCTAAAATAGTTTCCGACGTTAGGAGTTTTCATGGGTTGGCTACTTTTTATCGGCGATTTATTAAGAATGTTAGTACTATCGCAGCCCCAATTACTGAATGTATGAAGAAAGGCAAGTTTCTATGGGGAGAGGACGTTGAGAATAGTTTTGCTATTTTGAAGGAGAAGTTATGTACTGCACCTGTTCTTGCTTTACCTGATTTTGATAAACTGTTTGAAGTGGACTGTGATGCTAGTGGAATGGGTATAGGAGCTGTTTTATCTCAAGAGCGCAGACCAGTTTGCTATTTTAGTGAGAAGCTCAGTGACGCAAGGCAGAAGTGGAGCACTTATGATAAAGAATTCTATTCTGTCGTAAGGGCTTTAAAGACTTGGGAGCATTATCTGATTGGAAAAGAATTCGTCCTTTATTCTGATCATGAAGTTTTGAAGTATCTGAATAGTCAGAAGAGGATTAGCAAGGATATGCATACACGATGGTGTCAATTTTTGCAAAAATTTCCTTTTAGGTTACAGCACAAGTCAGGTGTGCATAACGTCGTAGCAGATGCATTAAGTAGGAGAGCTGGCTTGTTGATTACATTAGGCCAAGATATCTTGGGATTTGAGCAGTTAAAAGATTGTTATGCAGATGATGATGACTTTGGAAAAATTTGGGAGTCATGTGCTGCTGGTCAACCTGTACAAGAATTTTTTGTGCAGGATGGTTATCTGATGCGTGGCAGTCAGCTTTGCCTTTCTCGGACATCATTACGAGAGAAGGTAATTCGCGATTTACATGATGGTGGATTAGCTGCACATCTGGGTCGTGATAAAACTATTGCTGCAGTCCGAGAGCGATTTTACTGGCCCCAATTACGTAAAGATGTCAGTAGGTACGTACAAAAGTGTTATGTTTGCCAGACTGCTAAGGAGAAATCTAATAATACAGGTTTATATATGCCATTACCTGTTCCTAACAATATATGGGAAGATATATCCATGGATTTTGTGCTTGGTTTACCACGAACACAAAGAGGCGTGGATTCTGTTTTCGTTGTGGTTGATAGATTTTCCAAGATGGCGCACTTCATTCCTTGTAGGAAGACTTCTGATGCAGTAAGTGTGGCCAGATTATTCTTTAAGGAAGTGATTCGTTTGCATGGTGTGCCCAAATCTATTACCTCAGATAGGGATAGTAAATTTTTGGGGCATTTTTGGAAGACTTTATGGAAGTTGTTTGATTCATCTTTGAATTTTAGTAGTACTGCTCACCCGCAAACTGATGGACAAACAGAGGTGATTAATAGAACTCTGGGAAACTTGATTCGAAGTATTTGTGGAGATAAGCCAAAACAATAGGATGTTGCTTTATCACAAGCAAAGTTTGCTTATAATAATGCAGTTCATAGTTCTATTGGCAGGTCGCCTTTTTCTGTTGTTTATACAAAGGCACCTCAGCATACTCTAGATTTGATACAGTTGCCTAAGCAAACGGATAAAAGTGTAGCAGCGGAACATATGGCTAAACAGATTGTGGAAGTACATCATGAAGTCAAACAGAAGCTAGAGAAAGCTAATCAGAAGTATAACGTTGCAGTAGATAAGCACAGGCGGAAGCAGGTGTTTGCGGTAGGTGATCAAGTCATGGTTTTTCTTCGTAAAGAGCGATTTCCAGCTGGATCTTACAGTAAATTACAGCCAAAGAAGTATGAACCTTACGCTGTCAGCAAGAAGATCAACGATAATGCTTATGTTATAGACCTTCCACATAGCATGGGCATATCCAACACTTTTAATATTGCTGATTTGTCACCGTTTCATGAGTCCACTGAGCCGTTATATCCAGATCCTGATTTTAACTCGAGGACGAGTTCTTTTCAAGTGGAGGAGAATGATGCGGAATTTATTAGTGGTGCATTTTTGGACCAATTGGATAGGCAGAAGTCCAAACGGAGGGCGAAATAGTGATGTGACTAGACCCGGTGGACTCGGTCGACGACATCGGATATTTTTTATGAGTTAATTTAAAAAGGCAGTTTCTTAATTTTGATGTTTTATGCTTTCCAATTCAGATTAGGTAACTTTCCTATTTGACTAGGTTTCCAATTCAGATTAGGTAACTTTCCTATTTGACTAGGTTTCCAATTCAGATTAGGTAACTTTCCTATTTGATTAGGTTTCCAATTGTAATTAGATTTAACCCCTATAAAAGGGTGTTTATGATTTGTTTTGAAGACAGAACTTTATTATGATCAATATTGAATTTCGAGATTTTTCTCTCTAAGCAAGATTTTGCTTGAATTATTCGCGGAACGCTGCATCAGAGGGGTAAACCATTGTTCCATACATGATAGTTTGGATACTTTCGAATACATCTAGATCGACGAATCTGGTCGAATCCATCCAATTTAACCTGTGATTATGGACGCAAAGCGCATGGCATCGAGTCCGTGTTTGGTTCTCTTCTCTAACATTGTCTTTTTTGTTATTTGCTTAAAAGGATTCTGCGGGGGGTAGAATTCAATTCAGCAATGATCAAAAAAACATTAGCCGTACAAAAACTGGTCGAAAGCCGCGATGGGCAAGCATCTATTATGAATTGCGGGTGCTCGAGAGTCCTCGGGTTCTTGCATTAGCACGTTATTTTCTTTGAGATGTCGCTGATGAAAGCAGTGATGTCGGAGTAAGACGACCCCCCTTTCAGGACCGCTTGGCCACAAGCTCGTTGAAGCTCGTTTGCCCTCTTCCTGATTTCCTTTCCATCCTCACTGTCCAAGTCCATGAACCTCTGGACAGTCTCAGCAATGGCTTGTCTAGACACCAACTTGTCCCTTGTCTTCTTCACCCTCCAACCAATCTTCCAGTCCTGCTCCATCTGCTTGCAGTTGGGAATTTGATCCCAAAAGATCGGGAAGGCGAGCATCGGGACACCGGCAAAGACAGCTTCCAGGGTGGAGTTCAACCCACAGTGCGTCCAGAACCCTCCAACCGAAGAGTGGTTCAGCACCTTCAACTGATCACACCAGGGCACCACCAGACCCCTTTCGCCGCAAATGCCGTCTTTGACCCAAGAATCACTGTCTCGGCTCACCCACAAGAACCGAACTCCGCTGCTGTGCAGTCCCGCCGCAAGCTCCTCCATTTGGTCGCCCGAGATCGATAGGAAACTCCCCAGAGAAATGTACAGGACGGAGGCTTCCGGTTGAGAGTCTAGCCACCGAAAGTAATCGGGACGATCATCTTGAGACGCCGATGGGGAGGATTTAGTTTTGAGCTCCAAGTAAGGTATCAAAGGTCCGACAGTGTAAATGGGGAGTCGAAGTTCGGCTTTGAGAGCATCAATGGCACTAGCTTCGAGCTCGTAAAAGGTGGTGAAGATTACATACTGAGCTTTCGGCATCCAAGAGAAGCCTTCTAGTGCTCTGTGCAAAGTATCTCTGCCTCTGCCTTCAAAGAATGTCGGAAGATCGACCAAACGGGTTGGCGGAAGTCCTGGTATGTAGGTTACGAGCTCATCTCCCCGTTCTGTTGGGCAAAACACATGAATAACGTCCATCAATCTATTTACAAAATCAGAAAGTACCAAATGAACAAAAAAAGGCCGCATTGGGGAAGATAAAAGCTTAAATCAACATGATGATTGATTCTTTTGATCATCTTCTCCGATTAAACCGCAACCTGCCAGATCAATGGGGAAATGGTTGTTCTGAACAAGGAGGTCAAAGTGATGGAACACTGAGAACACCGAGACCGACATGGTCCAGAACGATCCCACCGGGATCTTCCTCTTGTTCCCGATCCGAACTGCCCAGAAAAGGTATGTGTCGGCCAAGATTGTGGTCACCGGCCACTCGAGCCGGTCAAGAAGTTGCTCTACAGGAGCCTCCATCTTCGTCATCACTGCTTCCAAGAAAACGGGGAAGTTCTCTGCACGGACTCGCTCGGACGGTATGACATTGGGTATGGAGGCAAATCGGACGGCATCGGGCTTCGGTTCGGACCCGATAAACCCGAGCCACTCTTCCGTCACCACGAAAGTGATGAGAACATCGGGCGTTGTCGACGCCAGGAGCTTGCAGAAGTTCATCAAGGGGTTTATGTGCCCTCTTCCCGGGTACGGAATTGCCATCAAATGCACCGTACTTGCCGCCACGGCCTGCGACTGCGAGAGATCCATTGACTCGACCGTTCAAGCAACTTTGAGTTGAAAAAAGAAAGAAGAAAGAGATGGATGCAATTGTTTCAAGGAATTGTGAACTGAAGAGATCCAACACAATTTCATGATGGTTCTCTCCTTTTAAATTTAGGTCTTATAACCAAAACAAAAAAGCAAAAGAAGAGTAGATCATTCAATGGGAACCAGAATTGCATCATCACAAACTCAAGCGGGGCTAAATGGGTGGAATGCGCTTTCATTCGATGTTCCCCACTCATTTCTCTGTTCAAACTTTGACATGGGGACAGCTGGTTGTTTGTCGTGATGTCTTTGCACCAGACGTAACTCATGACAATTTTCTGGAGGCCAAAAGCACGCGTGGAAAAAGACCAACATAGTAGGTAAGCGTGGAAAAAGATCAACATCGTAGGTAGGGCCAAGGGATGGACGACTCAAAGACAAGCTTCTCCCATGAAGTGCAAAACTCCTGAGCTCGCTTTACTATGGTGTTTGAGGTTGTATTAACGCAAACCGTTGCGCACGAAAGCATCGATGCTCCAATCGGATGATCCGCCCCCCAGGAGGGCGTTTCACGTTCTCTTGAAGTTCCTTCGGACGCCTATTCATTGCCTTGGCTCTCGTCCTCCAGATCCATGAACCGTGCCGGATGAGCGCCATGATTTCTTACCTCGGCGCCGCTCACTCGACACCTTTCTTCAAACCTTTCTTCTGCTTGATTCTCCAACCGATCCTCCTTGTCCTCCCCAACCAGCTTGCCCCTTCCCCCTCACACATTGGGCCATGGGTAGGAGCCGCAGTAACCCGTTTCTTTCCTGTGTGACTACTTAGTGCAGACTTGTTGGCAAACTAAGCTTTAATACCAGTGTTAGGTAGTCTTGGGCCTCTCTCACCTCAAAAATTAGCTCAAAAGATGAGACTTTTCCTCATACTTATAAACTGACCACATGCACGTTCTACAATTTATATAGGACAACCTCAACACGTACGACACGTTGCATTGTGAGTCGAGCCATCGCCAAAAATTCGGATTATGCTTGAGATTGGACAGAGGCGAATCATTGCGCTGCTCACCAGCTATAGTAGCTTGAGCTTTTGTTTAATGGTAACATGAGATCAATTTGGTTTGACAGGCTCATGAGTCTAATCAAGTTTCTATAATTCTTTCCAATGATTCTGTACAAGTAACCAAAAATAGGCATAGTAATCCTCTAAAATTGCATAGCATAGCCATAAGATAAATGTAGAGGAAAATATAAAAGCTTCTTAAGCTCCAGCTTTAGCTCGATTTTATTTGATTATAGCGTAATCAAAAGCAAGTCATGATCAAATATCTTCAATTTCTATACAAGATGAGCTCGAGCGGAAAATTTGATGCTCGATTTCAGTATGCGAGTTGAATTGAAGCTCGAGCTTGGCACTATAACAGCTCGATACACCTTGTGAGAAAGATGATTGTATTGTAGTGGGCATTTTCGAGAAAGAAAAGGATTTGATTAATAGAATCACTTTAACTAGAATGGCTAGTCCGATTTGACATCATAGATATGATGTGGAAACTCAATGGCGAATTGTCCTCTCTCATATGGCGGCATCCAGAATTCAGTTTTTCAAAAGAACGACAATATAAAAGGACCGGAACAACCAAAAGTTGTCTACGCTTAAAACAAAAGCTTTCTTCTTTTCGTTTCTTTCGTTTTTTTTTTCGCTAAAAGCCTTCGCCTTCTTGTTGCGCTCACTTTGGTTGTGTGACATATCAATACCTCTCTTTCCTAGTTTGTTTTCGTTATTTTGGTAGTCACCTCACCTATGTATCTTTTTCTCTAAAGGCAAAGATTCTATAGGCCGATTTATTAATCTCACGATGACAAATTGTGATTTTCATTGTTTTTTTCAAAGAGAAAATATTAGGTGAGTCAGTCTTGCCGCGCAGATGATAAGACACTTCATTCGGCACCCGTCACCTGTTGAGATGGGCCTTACTGGTCAGTTTCTTTGTCTCTGCACCTTTGCATCTCTCTTTTTCTTCACCATTTCTTTTTATCTTTTTTCCTTTCTTACCTTTTGGCATGTGGCCAGCACTTGGCCACGGTTGGCGACCACCCCATACGGCCACCATCACCATCCCTGCTGGCCTCGATTGCGGTCACCCAGGCTTTCTTCTTTTCTTTTCTTTTTGTTTGGTTGCTAAAAGCTTTCTTCTTCTTGTTGCGTTCACTTTGGTCTTGTGAGTTTTCGTTATTTTGGTAGTCACCTATGTCTTTTCTTTGAAGGCGTCGAGCCGATTTATTAATCTCACAATGACAAATTGTAATTTTCCTTGTTTTTTTCAAGGAGAAAATATTAAGTGAGTCAATCTTGCCACGTAGGCGGTAGAACACTTCGTTCAGCACTCGCCACCTGTCCAGATGAGCCTCATTAGTCAGTTTCTTCATCTCTACGCCTTGCATTTCTCTTTTTCTTCACCATTTCTTCCTTTCTTTTCTTTTTCTTTTTTTCCTTTTGGCCTGTGGCCAGCACTCGGCCATGGGTGGCGACCACCCCGTACAGCCACCATATCCATTCCTTTCGGCCTCAATTGCGGTCAGCCCAAGCTACACCTTGACCAGCCACCATGTATACACCTCCGTCATTGCTCACGGTCGGCTCTATCATTGCTCGTCTTAATCTAGTCTCGTTCATGGCCACTAGCTTTGCTCGTCCACCCACCAACAGCAACGACACTACAACCAGTGGTGACTGGAGTTTGTCCATCCACCTGCGGCAACGACTATAAGTTACAAAGGTCCAAATGTGGTCGCCATGACTGTTGATTCGCTCACTACTGTGACCAACGACGGCGAGCGAAGTACAGATCTAGTCTCCACAGTAATGATTGCAAGCAACAAAGTCCAGATGGCTCAAAGTCCATATAGCCGTTGCCCGTCCAAATCTGGTCACTTCCATGGCTGCAAGCCTGGCTCGTCCATGACTGGCAAAGTAGCTCGTGCACAGATCTAGCAACCACAGCTTGGCCATGGCCATGAGCCTTGACGACGGCCATGGATTGCGAGCTTAAACATCAAAGGAAAAAACGGACGACAACATAGGGAAAACGGCCAGAGCTTGAACAAGGCCATTCACAAGCAGCATCATGGACGGGCAGATCTTTGAAATCTGGAGAATGACGAGATGGAGAAAAGTCATGGCTCGGCCTAGATGCAGCGGTGGTTGACCTAGACGACGCCTAAATGCGTTCGTCATAACACCAACAACGGTCATGTATGAGCAACGTTGATGTTTTCAATCGTGGACGGCCAGATCTCGAGGTCTGGAGAACGATGAGACAAAGAAAATTGTTGGGACTATCAATACAAATTAGAGCAGGGTGAATAGTTGAAAAAGAAACTAGAAAGATCTTTTGCGGAATACAAAAACAAAGTAATATAATTATATGTAATCAAAAGTGGTGCTAATGAACATAAAATGAAGTGATAGAAGATATCACACTAAGTTTCATAGTAGTTCGGATTTATTCCTAAGCCTACATCCACTTCCAAGACTAACAGCCACAATAAGGCTAGAATCTACTAGTAATTAGCATTGCAAGTTTGTTCCTTTCACACGATTGATCACACTATCAGGACAAAACCACTTGACTACTTGCTATTACAACTCAATAGCACCATACAGAGACATAATCAGCATCATAGCTGCAAACAACAGAAACAAAGCAAAGAAGAAGACTCAAGAGCTATAAACTCAGTTTGTTCATTTCCACCCAACACCCAACCTTACTACTTTTCTTGGATTAAGTATATATAGCCTTCTAATCCTTCGATGACCGTTTCCCACTCAACTCCATGTAGTATCTGTTGGTGTTACCGTTGCTAGCGTCAGACCAGCTCTCCCTGACAATAGCAGTTTCCAAACCAGTAAGACTGCTCCTATCAATGTCCGTCTCTTGTCAGAATTGCCATAATTGCTCTGATACATTTCTAGTACTCCCGATACAAAGTCCAAGCCCTTGTAACAACTAGTTTCATCTTGATCAATGTTCCCATCAACTGAGCAGATAGCTGGCACCTTTGAGGATATTTGCACAATCCCATACCATACCAGTAGTCTATTGATGCTATCTCGTGTAGAATGACATGTAATCAGTCTTCCAATAATCCTTTTGGCTTCACCAGCTTCCAAAGACTTCCAAGGACATCAACACACCCGTTAACTCTTCATCTTCCCTGAATGGCCAAGTCAATATCCAAAGACCTCCAAGGACATCAGCATCACTGCTAATTTCTCGTCTTCATTGAACTCACTGGATCATCCGTATTGTCACTGTTTTTCCACCTCATTTGGAACGAACTACTCCAACCAGCAATTAGCTGTCTCGATGATGATCCACTCCTCTTCTATCTTTTGGTCCTTCCAAGCAAATTGACGATTGTTAATCTACCAACCTATTCATCCGCATTGTCCTTAGAAGCTCTACTAAACATCCCCGTTCCAGACTTGTTCACAAATGCAGTCCTTCCAAGCTTCAATGAGGCTTGGTGATCCATTCAACTGCTCACCTTATCTTGGTCCTTCCAAGCCATCACGAAAATCCCTGTTTTTTTTTCAACTTGTTCTCTCTCCATCAAGATCCTTCAAGCTTGTTCACATTTATAGAGATCCTTCTAACTTGTAGACATCTCTACGCCCAATACCTTATTCATATTAGACACCAGCAATGATCCTTCCATATAGGTAGATCATTCTCGACGGCAAGGCAATCAAGATCGCACCTAATACTATTTACGATACCATTTGCATTGTGGCTTGTGTATATGTTACCCGATAATACTCAACCATTACATACATCAGTAGTATTTGATTGTCTGTCATCATCAAAACACCATAAGGGATTTTCCCAACAATAACAAAATAAGCCAGCCTTGCTTGACTTGGACGCAGTAGTGGTCAACCTAATCACAGCACCGGTGACTTCGCTAATGGCGACAGTAGGGGAGGAGTGAAAGTCAGGCGGTTGTGGATGAAGTAGGAGGAAGAGAGAGCTTAGAGGTCAAGAGAGAAGATTTTTTTACTTAAATTCTACATACGTGGATTGATGGACACGTGTCAATATATTTGTGGATATGAATGAAAAAATATATACCACATAGGATGTTGATGCGGTGGTAGCAAACCACTAAATATTTTCTCCCTCCCGAGATATGTCTCCAAGATATTTTCAAAGCACCTTCAAGCGTTTGTTGTTTGGATGGATGCCAGTGTACACTGACCAAACTGGATGGTCAAGAACTGGGCAGTCCGCAGTCCTCTCTGTCCATACATACACTTTCTCGCACTCTAAACCCAAAACCATGGCGGGCATCCTCGAAAATCTTGCTTGACGAACCAGCCCTGCCCTTGTCGAAAAGATAATTGAGTTCTCGACACTGGTCGGATCCTCAAACGCGTATATGAATGTCTAACACCGACAAGCTTTGGGAACATGCTGCCTGCCATGGAAATTCAAAACATAGCACGATACCGGATAACCTTAACATAAGGATCTATTTGGAGCACTGTTGAGAGTAATTGGCTAATAGGGCATATTTGTTTATTTCTTTTATTATTTTATATATTGCAGCAATAATGGTAATATTGTAATTTTGGCCTTTTTGGCTTTATTATAAATAGATAGCTTGGAGTCACAGAGACCTAACCAAGCATTCAGTTCAGTTTTTTCCCCTCAACATGGTATCAAAGCCAGATCTGAACTGAAACCCTAACCCTAATCTCTCCTCTGCGCAACCTTTCTTTTTCCTCTCTTCACACCTTCACTCTCCCACCGTAGTTCCTTCTCATCTTCTCCTTTGCTCTCTTTCACAATGTAGGGTAGCACTAATGAGGTGATTCTTTCAATCTAGTGTCTGCCCTAAACTTCACCTCTATGACATAACTACAACTTCTTTGCAGTCCGCGATAGGTGGTTCAACTTCTTCTGCGATTTTTTTGGATCTTCTTGTCTAGAATTGTTTCTGCCTTGCCGCTGGCCTACAATTCTCTCATGTGTGAAGACCAAAGCACTACAGTTTGTGGACCACCCTATTTTTTCAGATTCTTTGGGATAAATTAGAATTATCGATTTTTTTCAAGTTTTCAAAATCTTGAAAAAATCGATTTTTTTCTTCTCTTGATCTGATCTTGCTGATTTTTTGGAGGATATTTTTAGCCTACTACCAGTGACAATGTCTGATAGTTCAGTTGAGAACCCTCCACCTACAGGAGATGGCTGCATAGATTATATTACTTTCGCTACAATTTCTGTGAAGCTCGACGGCACAAATTATTTGATATGGTCTCAATTTGTATTCTTGACCATTGCAGGCCGTGGGCTTACAGGTCATATCAACGGCACTTCTGCGAAGCCGGAAACATCGGGTGCTACTCAAGACAAGTGGATTTCGAATGACTCTTTGGTAATGTCTTTTTTGCTTAACTCGATGCAGCCATATATTGCAAAAGGATATTTGCTTCTTGATACTGCGGCGCAAATTTGGTCAGCTGCTAGGGATACTTATGGTCAAATCGGGAATGATGCACAGGTGTATGAACTTCGAAAAAGGGTTCATGACACTTCTCAGAAGGAGATGACTATATCTCAATATTATGCTGAGCTTCGGAGTTTATGGTAAGAGCTAGATCATTATACCGATTATCAACCAACTAATGCTACAGACATTGCTGCCTACAAGAACCATGTGGACAAGATTAGAGTTTATGATTTCTTGGCAGGATTGAATGTTGAATATGATCAGATACATGTTCAAGTCCTTAGCCGGTCTCCATTCCCCACTCTGGAACAGTCCTATGCCCTAGTTCACTCATAAGAAAGCCGTAGGACAGCAATGCTCCAGTCCTCTACTATTGATCTATCTGCTCTACAAATTAGTGCTGGCACTATTACTAAATCTGGTTCGTTCTCTCGATTTAATGATACCCCTAAGGAAGTTGTGAAGTGTGAATATTGTCATAGGCCTTATCATACTAAGGCTACCTGCTGGAAGTTACATGGAAAACCTGCAGATTTTGAGGAAAAAAAGGCACAGAGAAAGACAAAAAACAAAGCAAACCATACTGAAACTGTTACTGCTACACCTACTACTGATATCGGTTTATTATAGGAAGAACTTCAGGCATTTCGACGTCTACTGAAAGCTTCTACTACTGCTGCTTCCTCCACAGTTGCCAATTCGTCTTCCCATTTTGCTTCAAATTTAGCCACTTCAGGTATCTTCTTTGGGGGGTTTAATACATCTGTTGTTTCTAGCCCATGGATCATCGATACAGGGGCTACAGATCATATGACAGGTTCTTCTAGTCTCTTTCATCAATACACCCCTACTTCCGGTAGAGACAAAGTTCGTGTAGCTGATGGAACCCTCTCTTCCATCGCTGGAAAAGGGTCTATCAATTGTTCCTCCACTCTTCCCTTGTCTTCTGTTTTACATATTCCATCATTCTCTACTAATCTCCTTTCTATTGGTAGTTTGACTCGAGACTTAAATTGTAAAGTAACTTTTTTCTCTTCTTACTGTATTTTCCAGGATCTGGTAACGGAGAAGGAGATTGGATATGGTAGATTGGATGGTGGTCTTTATCTGCTCGAGGGTAGTGGGGTTTCTACTTCTATGTCGTCTACTATGCCCCATCAAGTTAATTCAGCAATGACAGATCTCCATCAGTGGCACTGCAGATGAGGTCATCCCCCTTTAGGAACTTTAGAAAAAGTTTTCCCGAGTCTCGTTTCAGCTTGTAATAAAGATGAGTTTTTTTGTGAAGTTTGTGTCTTTGCTAAACAAACTCGTTCTACATATTCATCTTCAAATAATAAAAGTCGTTTTCCTTTTCATGTGATTCATACTGATGTGTGGGGTCCTTCCCGACGTACTTCTATTTCTGGTCATCGATGGTTTGTTACTTTTATCGATTGCCATTCTCGTGCAACTTGGGTTTATTTGTTGAAGCATAAGAGTGACGTTTTTCGATATTTTCAAATTTTTCACAAAATGATTCAAACTCAATTCAACGCCACTGTGAAAATTCTTCGCAGTGACAATGGCACTGAGTACACTGAAAGTCAGTTTCAAGGGTATCTCTTTGATCATGGCATTATTCATCAGACCAGTTGTGTTGATACCCCAGCACAAAATGGTGTTGCCGAAAGAAAGAATCGACATTTGTTAGAGGTCGCCAGGTCTCTTATGTTTGCACGTCATGTCCCCTCTCAGTATTGGAGTGATGCTATTTTAACTGCTACCTATTTAATCAATCGGATGCTGACTAGAATTCTTGATTTTCGCACACCTATTGATGTTTTACAGGGATCATCAACTTTTATTCTTCCTCCAAAAATTTTTGGTTGTGTTTGTTATGCTCGTAACACTACCTCTAACAGTAAGTTGGAACCCCGCGGTCTCCGCTGCATATTTCTTGGGTATTCAGCTACTCAAAAGGGTTATAAGTGTTATCATCCTCCTTCTAGGCGCAGTATTATATCTATGGATGTGATTTTTCATGAGTCTACTTCTTATTATTCCGCTCCACCTCTTCAGGGGGAGTGTCCTAGTGTAGAGGTGTTGCCAATTCTAGATGTTCCTAAGGATATTACTTACTCTTCTCCTTCTCCTCCTTCAATAGTCCCTGATTGTTCTCCTTCTCCTTCTCAAGGGGAGAACGATGCAACGCAAGTAGAGAATAATGCAATACTTCAGGGGGAGATATCAGAGGTTCAGGGGGAGACCACACCTGTTAAGCAAAGTATTGGCATCTTTCAAAGGCCGACTGATAGTGGGGAAACATTGAAGACATATCGTCGTAGGAATTCCACTACCAACACGCAGGTTAAGACCACTAATACATTGCCTATTCAGTCATCATCTCCGGATCCGGATTCTACTACTCCTTCTGATGAGGTTTCTCCTTCTGATCTTCCTATCGCACTCCGAAAGGGTATTAGAACTTGAACTCAACACCCTATATCCAATGTTGTTTCATATGACTCTTTGTCCAGCTCTTATCGTACTTTTGTATCTACTTTATCTTCTATTTCTATTCCACGGAATTGGCAAGAAGCTTTTGCAGATAAGAAGTAGAAGACAGCAATGGTAGAGGAAATGCATGCTTTGAAGAAAAATGACACTTGGGATCTTGTTGTTCTTCCTCCTGGGAAACAACCGATAGGATGTAAGTGGGTGTTTGTAGTCAAACAGAAGATGGATGGTACTGTGGACAGATATAAAGAGCGGTTGGTGGCGAAGGGATTTACTCAGACTTATAGGATTGACTATCAAGAAAACTTTGCTCCTGTTGCCAAGTTGAATATTGTTCGAGTGTTACTTTCATGTGCTGTAAACCAGGGATGGGATCTTCAGCAGTTAGATGTGAAAAATGCCTTTCTTCATGGGGAGTTAGAAGAGGAGGTATATATGGAGATTCCTCCAGGTTTTTCTTGTGACAAAACTCAAGGTAAAGTGTGTAAGCTGAAACGTGCACTTTATGGTTTAAAGCAATCACCTCGAGCTTGGTTTGGTAGGTTTCAGAAAGCTATGATCTTTGTTGGATATAAACAAAGTAATGCTGATCATACTTTGTTTGTGAAGAGATCAGATGCTAAAGTCACTATTCTTACTGTCTATGTAGACGACATTATTGTCACGGGGAATGATATTGATGAGATAAGCCGGTTGAAGAATTTTCTTGGACAAGAATTCGAAATAAAGGATCTTGGAAAGCTCCGATACTTTCTTGGAATTGAAGTTGCCAGATCTTCAAAAGGCATCTTTTTATCCCAAAGGAAGTATGTCCTTGATCTTTTAACAGAAGTTGGGTTATTAGGATGTCGTCCCTCTGAAACACCTATTGAGGTCAATACTCGTCTTCGAGAAAAGGATGGTGATCCTGTAGATAAGGGTCGTTATCAACGGTTAGTGAGCAAGTTGATTTATTTATCACACACTAGACCTGATATTGCTTTTGCTGTGAGCCTAGTAAGTCAGTTTATGCATGATCCATACTCTACTCATATGGATGTTGTTCTTCGAATCCTTTGATATTTGAAGTCTGCTCCCGGAAAAGGGATTCTTTTATCTCCTCGTGATGGCTTGAAAGTTGAAGCCTATATAGATGCTGATTGGGCCGAATCTCCTGACCGAAAGTCTATTTCTGGGTATTGTACTTTCTTAGGAGGGAATCTTGTGACTTGGCGTAGCAAAAAGCAGCATGTGATTGCTCGATCTAGTGCTGAAGCAGAATTTCGTGCAATGGCACATGGAGTTTGTGAACTGTTATGGCTTAAAGGATTACTTGAAGATCTTGGTGTATCTGTTCCTATTCCTATGATGCTATATTGTGATAATAAAGCCGCCATTAGTATTGCTCACAATCCTATACAGCATGACTGTACAAAACATGTGGAGATTGACAGGCACTTTATCAAAGAGAAGTTGGAGAGTGGCTTAATTTGTATGCCCTTTGTTCAATCCGATGATCAACTTGTTGATGTGTTGACTAAAGGATTGGGGAGTAAATCGTTTTATCTTGTTTTAGTCAAATTGGGCATGTGTGATATCTATGCTCCAACTTGAGGGGGAGTGTTGAGAATACTTGGCTAATAGGGGCATATTTGTCTATTTCTTTTATTATTTTATATATTGCAGCAATAAGGGTAATATTGTAATTTTGGCCTTTTTGGCTTTATTATAAATAGATAGCTTGGAGTTACAGAGACCTAACCAAGCATTCAGTTCAGTTTTTTCCCCTCAACAAGCACCAATAGAGATTGACACACAAATGAGAAAACAAGACATAATTCAATACAAGTCGGTGACGAATGCGTGATGAGAGAGGAGCTAAGGGGAATTAAAGCTCGTTAGCTAGGCGAAAGAAGACAGACAAAACCTTGAGTCGGGGTCTTTTCTCAGTGTTGAGTTTGAGTACTTGGTATCTGATCTTCTTGAAGAAGAGCCTCGCATGTCTTCTCCTTGTACCTCATCAAGCTAGCTTCCCTTCTCGCTCGATCTTTCCTCTACCATCTATCAGGTTATACATCGTCAGTTCTAATGCTGGTTACCTGAAGAACTAATCTAATAGAAAAAAAGGTAGAGACAAAATGATGCAGTGTGTATAATAAACCTCTTAAGTAATAACATAGTAGCAGCCGCCAATGCTGCCAGGGGAAGCAGATAACGATCATCGTCGGTGTAAAGTGGACCACTGTCCAACAAGGTGCTCAGCACCTCTTCGTAATTCAACTTCAACATCAATACCTCTCTCTCCTCTTCTTCGCCGCTCCCTGATAAGCTGCTGATTTCAGTAATTTTTGCAAACTTGGCTTCAACATCTTCCTCCTCCGTTACACAGCAGCGAGTTCCGTCACATTCTTCATAAGAAAAGTCATCCTCGTCCTTGTGTTTTGGCAAGTCGCGATAAAGCAAACTGTGCTCTTTCATATGCTTATATGTGGAATTCCTGTCTTCTTCAGCGCTTGTACATCCTTCAGCATCATCAATGGAGGCATTCCCCGCAACAGCGTAAACTTGTAGTTCCTCCGTTTGGTTTCTTGAGAAAAGACTATAATGCAATCTAATTATGTGTTGAAGTATGTGAAGCTTGCTATCCGAGTGAATATCAAAGAGAGAAGAAACTCGTTGACGATCTGAGCTTTCTTGTAGCCTTGGTGAGTGAATTCATGAGAACCTTATCACTTTCATTGATTGATCCCTCTTTGGTTTTCGCTGTTTGGGACCACCTAAGGACTTTAAGTAATCGTGACACAGATCTAAATGGTCCAATTAGCTTTACCATCTTCCACAAGATTATGACACGGAGTACAGAGAAACTCTTAAAGAAGAAACACTCTACTGTCTCTGTTGCATACAAGTACAGCAATGAAGCCTTACCATTTTCCACACGATTATGACACAGCACAGAGAAAGTTTTAAAAAAGGAACACTCCATTTTTTTCTGTTGAATGCAACTACAGAAATGAAGAATGTCTTTCTGTTCTGGTAACTAGCAAAGGACAACACAAAATGAACACAGTTTTCACGATGTCAAACATTTCTATAATTATGTTCGCTGATAAATGTTCACCACATACATATCAATGTCCTGGCGACACTAATCAAAGTAGTTTCTTTCACGGGGTGATAAGAAATATCACATTTCCAGCATGAAAATCGATGTCGAATCTGAAAGTGGGTCAATAATTGCTATAAATTAGATCATGAGGTACTTTTAACTTAGTGGAGTAGTTTAGGCTGGTGTCCCCCATTCGTGTCCATGTCAATACAGATCATATCAAGTCTTTCGAAAGATTGAAGGCCGTTGGAGGAACTGGACACGAGGTCCAATGACAGTTGATTTTTTTCAGTTCTTGTTGTCTCTTGTGAGATGATTCAACAGGAAAGGAAAGAGAAAGAAAAAATGACTCAAAACATTTCTCTGCTCTATACATAGTTCAGCCAAGGTAGGCATGAGCCCTATACCAGAGCATACCTGGTGGATCAATAAGAAGTGAACGTGCCTCTACATTGGATCCACCCTTCCTAGAGCTCATAAAATTATGTGAGGAAAACAAAACCCATCAAAATAGTTGTAAAAAGAGAGCTAGTCAACAGAAGTTGAGGCAAGACAAGAATCGACGAATGTGAAGTCCTTAGTCCAACAGCGAACCTGCAAGTTTCGGTAGATGGATCGACGGTCGTGATCAATCCTAATCCTCCAAAATAACAGCTGTCCGCTTTTTGATCATGCTGCTGGTAGTAGCTATTGAATGCATAGGACACATTGCGGGGCCAACCGATGTTGTAACAAGATCCACCAGGAGAGACTGCAGTACAATCGGCAACAGAACAAGCATCTAAAGCATTAGCGGTCGCATTGGACAAGTTCTCGTTATTGTTCACAACACACCATCGGGAAGAAAGGTACTCGACGTTCTGTGCATTCCACAATTTTCTGGAACCCTGGCCTAAATCAATGTAGTACTTTGCCTGGCCATCAAAAGTAAACACACCCCAGTGTCTCTCGAAATTTCCTGCAGATGTGCTGCGTTGGTCTTCATCTAAGAGGCTTAAAATGTACACTTCCAAAGGAGGATTCCGAGGCCTAAGCGGCGTCCCTGTCTTACTGTGGATGTGGTCTACGAGACCTTTCATGAAGTCCTCAGCAATGACTGAGGTTGCATTAGCTGCTCCATCTGTCGGCCAACCAATCTGAGCTACAACAATTTCCATCTGAGGAAAACCAGCATTATACAATGCCGTGACTAGGGTGTCATAGCTCAAGTCAAAGCTGTTTTTGTATATTCTGTGGCTGTCATTATGAGGCCGCGCAGTTCCTTTGAAGAGAGCAAAGTCAAGGGAAATATTCTTGCTCTGGTGGAGGCTGAGGAACGGTGATATTGACACAAAGAAGGGCGACCGATGTTCGCTCAAAAATGTGAGCAGTTGAATCATGGTTTTGTTGATGTCAGGCCTGAAATGTCCTTCAGAGGGGAGGTTTGACTCAGACTGAAATGCATCAAAACTGCACGGAACGACAACTTTCACCTTGCTTCCTAAGTTTGCTTTGGTCAAAGCTGCTTGGATTTGGGTGGCTGCTCCAAGGACGTATGGATAGAACTGATCTCCATGACTCGAGAGGAATGGCTCATCCCCCACAGCAATGTACCTGTCCATTATCTGGTCAACAGTGATAATGAGGATGAAGAGAAAGGCACACACCATTATATCTATGTAGCTTTCGAAACAGCTAACAATCTAGTGGAACAATTAATTTTGCAAGTTAACAGTGTCAAGTCCTGCCATGCTGCATGAAGGCCAAAAACAAAGGGAGAAACAAATTATGCTCCCAACACATCCCAAAAACTCTCGTTCACTACTTTTCTTTTCAAATCAGAAATCTCTTGCACTCTGACAAGAAAAAACAGCTCCCCGGAAATTTAACTGGAGAGACCATCCATAGATTCTAACCTTAATAAATTGAGCAACCCAAATGGAAATCCTCATATCTAAAAGGTAATTACAAGAGCAAATAAATTGCTTCATTAACAAGTTTTCCAAGAAATTGATTGTCAGGACTGATTGGCTCAGCTGCTCAACAATACATAGTTTATAGAGTTTGCTGAATTCAGCCTAGCAGTATTTACCACAATGTGTGTTGCCAGAAAATGTGGACCACTGCATGCATTAATCAAAAAAATGATTTCTCTCTATACCAATTACTTTTCTTCCTAAGTTGCAACTCACTCAACCAATTAGACATCGTCACAGCGCATTCAGAGTTATTGGCTTCAATAGAGGCTAACATTGTCAACAGCATGAGAAGGTAACCCACTCCCTAGCTCCATATCCATCCTTCGAGGAACATTTACTTTCTTGCAAGACTACTTTGTTTTTTGGGAATCGAGGCTTCAACGTCTTGTGCTCTTTGGGCTTCTGCTCTTTGAAAAGTATGTTTGTACTACTTTTGATTCATTACAGAATACAGAGTGTCTCGTCATGTTCAGATGAATGTATAATGCCACCATGGAGCAATATGACACTTTACCTTATGTTTCAGCATTATCTATTCACACCATATAAATGGGCCTATGTTGGCTATTTACTAATACATAAAGCATTTTGGTCAATTCAGGTAGAAACTTCAGTATCTTAAATAGCTGGCAGAAGTCTTTAACCGATTTCAAAACCATGGAGGCTTTTCACATTGGTCAGGCAAGAAAAGATTTTCAATGTTCCCTACTCTGTTGTCAAGTCCTTCAAGCTAATCTAGGACATTGTTTCATAATGCAAATGCTTTTCTAGCATTATCCAGTCGTCCAAACAAAACAATCTCAACAAACATTCACATCCATCTTGCAGCACAACAGGACAGTTATATTCATTAAAACAATACATCTATAACACCTCCATTATTTTCCACATTACAACATTAGACGAATGATTTAGCAAATGGGATTTTCCATGGCCCCTCAAGAAAAATCCACCATGCCTGTCATGCCTCCTATGCAAAATGCTATACCTCACAACATCAATACTCCAAGAGTTTTCTATGAACAACCAGCATTTGTTCTTTTGTCATCCAATCGTCACCCATAGATCTTCAGGGATTTGTAGAAATACCCTTTAGTAAATTATTTGCCAGACAGTCTTCCCAGGCATATTAGATTGAATCTGGACCACCATCTGCCTTAATTAACACAGAAAAAAACAATCTTTATATCGTGTCAATGACCCCATATGGAAAAGCTTCCTTTTTTAGGGATGTCCTCTTGGATGTCTATACTATATAGTAAGAAATGGCAAAATAATAATGTACCCAACAGAGAGAAGTGTGAAGTATGAGAAAAGCGTATGCATTATTCCAACACACAACTAGCAGCAGCAGCAGCAGAATATGCAAAAAATTGAAACTTCAAATACAAAGCATACAAGTAAGCATAGAAAGGAATCGAAGCTCGTACTCGATCCGAACACGGGGGCCGCCGGCGGGGAAGTAGCGCGTGACATTGTCGTGGACCCAGCTCTCGGCCGCTTTCCTGGAGGAGTTCAGGGTCCGGAGCATGAGGTCGGGAACGCTGATGGTGACGGCGATGCCGGAGCCGGAGAGCGACCGGAGGACATCGGGGTCGGCGTCGGAGAGCTTGACGCGGGAGACGTTGTTGGACTTGAGGAGCTCCACCACTTTGGGCGGCGGCAGGGGGTGGGACGACGCCGCCCCCCAGTGGACGCCGATGGCCGCGGCCCGAGGCCACCCGGCGATCCCCGCGAGCGATGCTACCGCGAGAAGGCGGAAACGAAGGAGGAGCGGACGAGGGATGCTCGGAGGCATCGGTGGGAAGGAGCGAGGTTCTTGAAATACGGCGGCGGCGGCGGCGGCGGCGGCGGCGGCGGCGGCAGTGGCGGTGGCTCCGGTGCGAGACAGTGAGCTCAAGTATGGAAAGAATGGAGGGGACTGTGCGGTTGGTTACTTTATTCGATTTGGGGAATTTGTGTTTGAAAACATCCTTCGATCACTTACAATATAGAGTGACGTGTCAAGACTTTAAATACTACGACGGTCTGCTCAATTTGAAAAAAAAAATATTGAACACATTCGATTTATTATATGTTAGCGATGTTAGATACTCTTAAAAATTTTCTATAGGATATTATTTCATGTCGAAGACAATTATGATGTTATTATTGAATATCTCATATCTCTTAAGATTACATGTATATCTCTCTTGGCTTTGCATGTCGTGATTGATATATATTATCTTAAATAGTTATCTCGTAAAGCTTATAAATATGTAAATGTAATCTTCATCATGACATATTGAAATATACATAAATTCTCCATTTTCTTTCTTCCGCATTTTAACATTTAACTTGATTGAAGTAGGGGTGTATGTTAAAATTACTCGAAAAATATGAACTTTTCGAAATGTGCAGAAGCTAGCTGAGATGTCACATGATCGTCAAATCCGAAAAAAAAAAACCCTATTTTGTTTAACTTATTGATTATGATGTGTTACATTATATGGTATATAAGGTTTGTTAGGTGTGGTAAGAGTGAAAACAATCATGTACATATATCTGAGTATAGTTTGAAGTACAAAGATCAATTTGTATCAATGAAGGTTACTTCGATATTACAACAAGTAAATATGTTCAAATAATTCTACCTAATTAGGTAGAAATTTGTTATTTTGTTGGGATAAGTGTACTAGAAATCCTTAAATTTGTTACAAAAAGACAATTGAGTCATAAAACTTTTTAAAAAGTGTAATTAAGTTATAAAACTTGCCATAAATGAGTTCTAAAACTTGAACTTTTAAAAGTGTAATCAAGTTATAAAACTTATTATTAAAGCACCATCAAGTTCAAAAGCTTTCAAAAAACACAATTTACAGAAGGACTTAATTTTACTTTCACAATAAGTTTTAGGATTTTCATTATAGTTATCCCTATTTTATTTCACTAATCTGAGTTCAATACCTTTTTTGCTCTAACATGGGCTCCATCTATTTGTTGAATGTCTATAACATGAGTAAGTACCACATACATATGCGTTAATGTATCCGATCACAAGACACCACATGAGGATTTGTGTTTTGAACGAGACAAAGCATTAATAAATGGATTTAGCTGCTGTTTACTAATAATCTCCTGGCGAGCAGACATACATACCCTCCACATCCTTCAGCTCGAATATTTGCAATCAAATGTCTCACCCACTTGAAGATTCCTTACTGCATCCCCTGGAGCCAGCAGAAATGATCCACAATTGAGAGTTGAAGAGATAATTGATATAGAAAGCAGAGAGGAGAAAATCAGGCAATGCAGAGCAACCTGCTTGCACAGGAGAAGGCTGTCATTCTTGCAATTCCTTAGAAATGCTGACGAAAACAAATTGATATGGCCTGGTGACAGAAGTGGACAGATGCCTGTTAAAACTGCCTACATTTCTTTAGGGAAAAGGAGGGGAGAGTTGTTTCCTTTGACCCTTCAAGTTCCAACCAGATTGAGAAGATAGTATGGAAGGGGATTTGGAACATCAAATGCCTTTGAAAAGCAAAACACTTCTTGTGCAGATTGTGTTCTAATGTTCTTGCTACCATGGAGAAACTTGTTTAGAAGAAGAATCAAAACAACTCCAATTTCCCCTTTCTGTAATGAAGGAGTAGAATAGTCAACATGTTCTTTTTCTGTGTTATTGTTGTCACTGTGTATGGTTTGGAGGATTAGAGTTGGAGGTGGCTCGAGAATAGTTCACATTTGTAGATAGGTGGTTGCTGTGTTGACTCAGGGAAAAGAAACTTCGGGAAGGAGCAGAAGCAGCGGTTATTAACAAAGACTGCATTTTTTCAGCTGGCATATCTGGAAAGCTGGTTGTTCTGTCATTTTCAGAAATTCTATGCCCAACCCTTAATGAGGTTTTAAAGAAAGACCAGATAGCTTGGAAGGAGTTTATCAGATTGCAGGAGGAGAGAGTGGACCTCAGACAGATGGTAGAAACGAATCTGAGGCAGAAAGAACGCAAATGGCAAACACCGACCAAAGGGTTTATCAAGCTAAACCGCAATGGTGCTGTTGATACCGAATCCTGGCAGGCTGGAACTGGTGTGGTAGTTAGGAATGAAAGAGGAGAATTGATTGACGGAGCTGGAAGATTTCCCCATGCAAATGAAGCGGAAATGGCTGAAATGCTGGCAATACAGGATGGCCAAAAAGCTGGCAAAGGAGAAAGGTTGGCAAAGCATCATTGTAGAGACTGATTCACCGAATGTTTTCAACAGATTGAAGAAGGGAGAGCCAAAGAAACTGGAAAAACTGAGGACATGGCACGAGTTACTACCCAAGAAATGAAGGGTATTAGCAAGTGTTAAGATGGAATTTAGGTAGACACAACGCTAATGAATCGGCTAGTTGGGGTTGCTAAAGTGTCCCACCTCTTGGGTGGAAATAAACCTCCCCGCCACCCACCCCCCCCCCCCCAACCTTCTTTTTGTCACTTTTGCTGCATGATGCTTTGACGTATCCTCTATGATGTATTTGCAATGAAATTAATAAATTCTTGGCAAAAAAATCAAAAATTAATGTCTCGAAACACTTGCTGAAGATGTTTAATTCAGAAATATCCAAAATTTAAATTAATTGATTGATTATTCATATTACGAGAACCGTCGGTGCGTTCAAAATGGTAACGTCTTCTTATTAAATTTTGCTATTTAATGAATGCATGTACTTCTTAGACGCGGCACGCGAGTTTCCCGCTTGAAACGAGAGAGTGAGAGAAAAGCGGGGGAGGGGGAGAAGGGGGAACAGTAGAGAGGAAAAGTTCACGGGGGCGGTGAGCTCTTGGGATACGCTAGAAAAGCCAAGTCGCCAATTCATGCGCAGAAGCGAAAATGCTGCTTCTTGTTGGCCATGGGAGTGTCCTACAGGCCCCATCCTCGAAGACCCTCCAATCTCCTCCCTTCCCTTGTCGCCCTCTCCCTCTTCTCCCTCTCCGCCCTTCTCCTCTACAAGGTATCTCTCTCTCTCTCTCTCTCTCTCTCTCTCTCTCTCTCTCTCTCTTGCTTTCTCATAGGATTTGCATCGACCCGTAATTGTGTGTGTTCCTGTGGCCATGTTGTCGTGGCGCTCGATTTGGAATCTGGGTTCGTCTGCATCTGTCTCCATAGGCACTCTCCCTGGTCTCTTTCCGTTGTCTTGCATCGTTCTTTCCCTCTCTTGAATTCACTGGGGCATTCCGTCGAGCAGGTGGACGACTTCGCGTCGCGGACGAAGACGGTAGCCGGTCACAACTTGGACCCCACTCCCTGGCACCTGTTCCCTCCTAGGACATTCAATGAGGAAGCCCGGTATGCTCGCGCCTCCAGGATCATCCAGTGCTCTTACCTTACCTGCCCCTATTCTGCCAAGCCAATCCGGGGACAGGATCGGTTGCAACCCCGGTCTGGCCGAGCCTGCCCGGGATTCTTCGCCTGGATTCGCCGTGATCTCAAGCCCTGGGTGCGGACCGGGATATCATCAACTCATTTGATGGAAGCAAAGAAGTTCGCAGCATTTCGGGTGGTCATATTTGAGGGAAAGCTATATGTGGATTTCTATTATGCTTGTGTGCAGAGTCGGGCGATGTTCACGATTTGGGGACTGCTGCAGCTCCTCAGGAGGTATCCTGGGATGGTGCCTGATGTTGATTTGATGTTTGATTGCATGGACAAGCCCAGTATTAACAGGACTGAGCATGCCTCAATGCCTTTGCCATTGTTTCGATATTGCACCACCCCAGAACATTTCGATATTCCATTTCCGGATTGGTCTTTCTGGGGATGGTAAGAATCAACCGGAGCTTTCAACAGTCTTAGTTTCCAATAGATCTGGTTGCCTTCTCTTTCTTACTCGGCAAGAATATGTACAATGTTTCATGTTTTCTCAAGAGCTAATATACGGTTGAATCTCGTTGTTTTTTCCACTATCTGTTTTAGTTTTCGGTAATGATCTCTAGGGTCAAGTTGGAACTCGGTCCCTGTGCCTGGCTTAACCTTGTTGTGATATGATCTATTGGCACCATAAGGAACCATTGTAACTGCTGATAAGTCGAAATATACAGGAAGCTCAGTCTTCCTGAGTCCCAAATGCATTCAAGTAGGCCAGTTCAGGTGTACTGTTGCCTGATTTGCTTGTAACTACTCTTACAGGCCTGAGACAAACTTAAAGCCTTGGGTGGAGGAGTTTAGAGACATTAAACAAGGCTCCCAAGCTCTCAGTTGGTCAAAGAAGTTCCACCATGCTTACTGGAAAGGAAACCCTGATGTGGACTCTCCTGTGCGAACAGAGTTACTGAAATGCAATCATTCCAGGATGTGGAAGGCACAAGTGATGCGTCAGGTGAGTCCACAGAGTTGCATGGACTTCCATGTCGCTCAAAACTCCTATGCAGTTGTGAAGTCATGGCTTTGTTTCTGAATGTCACTTTGTTGAATGTCTCATAGGATTGGGCAGAAGAAGCAAAAGCTGGATATGAGCAGTCGAAACTATCAAACCAGTGCAACCATCAGTGAGTTTTTATGAAATGCCTTAGATTGCTGAAAAGAAGAATATATGTGCTCTGTTATTGCACAATCTTACCTTCCTGCGTTCTATCTAATTCAAGTTTGAATTGTCGACACCAAAAGTCATATTCATATACTGGTCGAGTAAGAGTTTCTGCTTCCCATTCAAGATTATGATGTCTTCTTGTATTAAAACAATGCAAAACGGAGGAAAGTTTCTAGATTTACAAGTGAAACTTTTGAGAGATCAAGAAGTGTCTCATTGTTGGACAACTGCAATTACTTGTGTGTAGCCTATGATCCCCTTAAATTGGAAATATTCATCTCCTACCTTTTTCATTCTATTGAGTCTTGTCTTTGTACTCTCACAGGTACAAAATATATGCTGAAGGTTATGCTTGGTCTGTGAGCTTGAAGTACATAATATCATGTGGTTCTCTGGCCCTAATCATATCACCCAAGTATGAAGATTTCTTCAGCCGGGGTTTGTTTCCAATGAGGAACTATTGGCCCATCTCTTCTACTAATTTATGTCATTCCATCAAATATGCTGTAAACTGGGGAAATGCAAACCCATCAGAGGTATGAGTTCCTACTTTGACTTGCTTATTTTTCTCAAACTGATCTTGCTTTCTCTGCCACTATTGATCACAGCCAGTAAACCTGTTTACGCATTGTATGAGTTCATACTTCGATCGAGGACTTCTAAAGATATCTGTTAAACATTGGGCAAGGAGTCGTCTAGTCAATTCTAAATTTTTAAGTTTCTGGAGTACTTCATAGTTGGGTGATCCCACACACCAATTTCTCCAGCATGGGGTCTTGATTGAAAATATCGATTATGAAGTCATGGACTTCTTTTCTTTGCCATATGCTGATCATGGACTTGACAGTTGGAGATTAGCCTCATCTGATGCAATTCACTTCAATTGCAATAGCATCAGTAAAGATGATGCCAGGTAGCATTAAAAGCAGTTCTATTCAGCAGCTCATAATTTAGTGAAGTCAAACTCCATTCCTTTCGACCCAAAAAAAAAAAAAAAAACCTCCATTCCTAAATTTCAGAAGTAGCCAGAAGTGGTCTGTCTTGATTTATGAAATTTTCCTCATGCTTTCTCATAACCTTGCAAAACTGTTTGTATAAATATTCTTATGATGAGTATTACCTTTTTTCAACCCGTCCTTTTTGGTCAAGAAAATGAGCAGAAGTTGCTGTTTTTTGTCCTCATTCTGCAGCGGGGATAGCTCATGTTTTTTTTAACACATTTTTTTGCTTTTAGTGGAATGCCTTTTCTATTCATCGAACCTCTTTTCCTGTGAAACTTCATGGTTAAATCTTTTGAGACTGGTTTTGCGATTGCTTACGGTCTCAACTTCTATGAAAAATATGAAATTCGAGGTGCTATAAGACACTGAGCCACCTAAGTATGTATGTCAAGCAAATGAGAAAGAAAGATGGAGAAAGGTTACAGAATTTTATCGTAATTATGCATCTTGGGACATCATGAGGCATTCATATATGCTCCTTTCTTTAAATCTTGAAATTTAGGCTGAGGCAATTGGAAAAAGAGGACAAGATTTCATGGAAGATTTGAGCATGGACAGGGTTTATGATTACATGTATCATCTCATTATGGAGTACTCAAAGCTGCAGGATTTTAAGCCAATCCCCTCTTCTTCTGCCCGGGAAATTTGTTTAGAATCCCTACTTTGTTTCGCTGACACCAAGCAGAGGCAGTTTCTGGAAAGATCGACTGCTTTTGATTCTGAGGGAGCTCCATGCTCCTTTGAGGCAGCCCGTGGTATTACAGTCACAAACTGGATTAAGCAGAAAGAGAAAGCAATCCAAGATGTGAGAAAGAAGGAAATGTCGAGTGCAGAGACAGAGTCAGATTAGGACAAGAACTTCTCCTCCTCCTCCTTCTGCTTCTTCTTTCATGCAGACAAGTCAAATTGTATAATTCTCAAGGTGATATGGATTAGATGGATGAACTTGCCATCATAGCATAGATTCACAAAGCTAGTCATTCATGTTTGTAAGACAGTTGCATTGACTATACGTTGTCTATGGAATGCCATCATCCCCAATTCTTCGGTTGATGTTCATTTACGTTGCATTGATAATATTCATAACCCTATGGAGTGGGCTCAGTGGTTAGAGAGTGAATTTGCTTGTGAGTTGGGTGCAGGAACAACTTCGATTTCTGCAATAAATCGAAGCGGATTTAGGACAACAAAAATTGTGCAAGTTGGATCTTACACAATAAATCAAAAGTAATCCACATCAACACCGGATTTGACAGAATGACACTGAAGAAACAAACCGGATTTGACAGAATGACACTGAAGAAACAAATCATAAGTTGACACCTCTTTCTAACATAACCCCGATTAAAACCTGTGAGAACTCGACTTTGTGAATTGCGGCAAACTGATCCTACATCATCCCATCTCACTCAACTCTGGCAGCTCAATGAAGATGTGCTCGATTCTGGCGCTCATAGTTGCCTGGAAACTTGACCGCAACTTCTGTCGTTGATTCACACTCGCAGTTGAAGATGAGTCTCACATCGCATGACATTCGCAATAGAGGTTGTGGAGGTTTCAAGGGACCAGAATTGGGAATTATTACTGGAGACAATTTCTAGACTTGCAATGGACTGGAAATTAGAATTAGGAGTAAACAAAGCTGACTCGAAACCTTTTTATTTCTTAAATTTTAACACAGTTTTTTGGGATTAGAAAAAGACACAACAAAATAACGTAAGACCAAAGCAGATGTCTGGCAATCCTAAGTTGGGCTCTGATATAACCAAATCTCTCTTCTCCCAATCTGTTATACCTTCAGTTTTATATTCTTCCTCGATGTACATTTAACGTAATTTCTATCGGTAGTTGGTAGGTGGTCATTAACAAGGAAGTGAGGTTTGGTTTCAGTTAAGGTTTCAAATGCATCGAAAAGCAGAAAGTGATGTCGATACGTGTTGCCTTCACTTTTAAGCATCGAATGTACCGTGAATTCGATGTCATGTATCTGGAATATGGCTTTCTCTTTATGTTGGACCACCTTTCTCCCCACAATCCCACTTTCACTTTCAGAATGTCCCAAGCAAATGTTTTGTTCTAAACTCGGGGAATCACTTTGCTTCTTAGAGTTCCCTTTTACAGTAGGTTGTTGGGTATTTGGATTCTGACGGTTTGTCCTTGCTTCTCATCGATGTGAAGGAACATATTGATACTTTGCTTGGACAGCAATTTGCTGAACAAGATATAAGGTTCTCACGCGAACACACTATGGCTTTGCGTCTCTCAGGGATAAGTAGACTACATTTCATCCGCGATGCGGTCGTGGTCACAGCCAGGAATGTCGAGAGACCATAAACAGCCTTTCCATTTCAAGATCTGCTTTTGTTTTGGAAGGAAGTTCACTTTCACGGAGGTTAGACCCCCTAGTGATGTCCAGCAACTGTTTGAGCGGTACTCCGAAAATGGCACGATGACCATCGATCACCTACATAGATTTCTGGTTGATTACCAAATGGAAAAGGATGCGACCAGAGAGGATGCAACGTCAGTCTTACACAGCCTGAGGCATCATATCATGTCTAGGAAGGAATGGAATCTTGACCACTTCTTCCGGTATCTCCTTAGTGATCAGAACCCTCCGGTCCTGCCATCACTTGGGGTAATTAGTCATTATATGTACATTTTGTCTTCAGCTTCATCAGACAATGAAAGATACTGGACTGGCCTCTGACCGTTCAATTGCTCTTCCTACAAGTTTCGACTTGCTGCGACCTGTGTCTCTTGGCTAAAGCATTGGACTGGCCTTTCACATCGGTTTTCCATCGTCCAGATAACGCAAATATCGTTTCTTTGTATTTCAGGTGCACCATGACATGAATGCTCCCCTTGCTCATTACTATATGTATACAGGCCACAACTCCTACTTAACTGGGAATCAGTTAAGCAGCGACAGCAGCTTTGAACCGATCGTGAAAGCTCTAAAGAAAGGTGTAAGAGTTATCGAATTGGATCTGTGGCCAAATTCCAAAGGAGGCAAAGTAAAAGTCTGTCATGGAGGGTATGACCGATTAACTCAAAAGCATCGTTGTTCTTTTCTTTATCTTCTTCTCCAACCATCCATAGACTATCTGCCAAAGTTCTCGTCGAGAACTTTTTGCCACCTCCCTAATCTACTAATGTTTGACAAATTATAAAGTGTATCAATTATCACAGGCGTCAGCATTTTCATTCCAAGGCTGATGATTACATGGTAAAAAATCTGACATATATTCCGATGTTCTGCTGAAGTTAGTGCCCTAGTATCCGCTTGATCTCATACTGACCTTGTTCCAGATGAAGTGGTATCTGCTGGCAAGTTTCTAGTGATCAGTCATCATTGGAAATTCGAATTCCTATTTAGTTCTCAGTACAAATTTGCTTCTGTATCTTTGGACAAGTAATAGTTTCTGTTGCAGCAGCATGAAATAGTAATATCATGCTGTTTCATCATCCTCAAACCGAATGGCCTCCCTATAGTTGCAAATTTGGTATTGCAGACTGCTTATTTACTATATTTCAGTTGCTCGGTCCAAAAATCTGTGTATCTTAAAATTGATTCAGGCAAGAAATTTAAGTGATTTGTCAATTGTCAAAACACCATTCTCTTTTCCTTTTTTAACTATGCATATATACATGTAGCATCTGATTGATTTCCCGTGTCATATACAGTACACTTACTTCTCCGGTCGATCTCAACAAATGTCTACGTGCCACCAAGGACCATGCTTTTCTTGCATCTGAGTTCCCTGTTGTGATAACCTTTGAAGACCATCTAACTCCACGTCTTCAAGCTAAGGTGGCCAAGGTACTTTAGAAAAAGGGAAAGTATACTATTTGATTTTTTTTTTTTGCCCTGTTAAATGTATATTCACCAGGCTACTTTGCTCCAGATGGTCACGAAGACCTTTGAATCGAAGCTGCATCGACCCGATTCAGAGCAACTAGCAGAATTCCCATCACCAGAATCACTGAAAAGGAAGATCCTGATTTCAACAAAGCCTCCGAAAGAGTACCTTGAAAGTCAGACAAGCATGGAAAAAGAAGAAAACACTGTGCAGGTGAAACAAAATCTGTAATACTTACGTCTTGTAGTGTACTTTTGCACCTAGAATAAATTCGGAGGTCTGATTACTGTTTACTAGTCCGAGGGATATTCAGACGAAGGCGAAAACGACCAGGATGAAGAAGAGAAGAATGTAATCCCCGAGTACAAGCATCTCATTGCCATCCACGCCGGAAAGCCAAAGGGCAGACTCGAGAATAGTCTAAGGATTGATATGAGTAAAGTTCGACGCCTTAGCTTGAGCGAACAAGAGCTTGAGGATATGTCAAGGACACATGGACAAGATATTGTGAGGTAACTCTTTATTCACGAACTAAGCAAGCAACAGGGTTAAGCCTATGTCCTTTCTTGCCCACAACTAGTACACACACTGCCGTGGTGGACGTGTGTTGGCGATGTTTAATGCTTCTGCTTCTAGGTTCACTCAGAGGAATTTGTTGAGGATATACCCCAAGGGTACCCGTTTCGATTCGTCCAATTACGATCCTCTGCTTGCATGGATGCATGGAGCTCAAATGGTCGCATTTAACATGCAGGTTTTGTTTTCATAACCCGGCTTAATTGGAACATCATCAATGTTTGCCGTTCTCTATTCATCTACCTGTGCTGCTCGATGTTTATCTGTTTTTCGACGTGCTCTTTTCAAGTAGCCTCGCCTTCCCTTTTCTTTTCGGTCATAAATGCCACCCTGGAAATGTTTGTTGGAACAAGTTCTAAAGCAGCTGTCTCTGAGATCAGCTTATATAATCCATTGAATTTTGTTTCTCACCGAAGGGATACGGGAAGTATCTGTGGATTATGGAAGGAATGTTCAGAAGCAATGGTCAGTGCGGTTACGTCAAAAAACCGGATTTTCTATTGAATCCAGACAATATTTTCGATCCTAGAGAGCGCTTACCGGTTAAGAAGAACTTGAAGGTGTGTTAGTTCTATTGTGCAAAAATGGTTTTTTCTACATCTGCACCAACAAACATTTATATCTGGAAAGAGGTCATGCCTACGGTGGAAAAAACAGGTGACGGTGTACATGGGAGAAGGGTGGCATTTGGATTTCAAAAAAACTTATTTCGATCAATTCTCGCCACCTGATTTCTTCGTGAGGGTAAGTAGAATAGAGATTCGATTCGTTCAGCTCACAGCCGACGCTTCATGACGGCCAGGGGCTTGCGTGCTTACTTTATTCAACTCTTGGATATGCATTGCTAGGTTGGAATTGCAGGAGTTCCAGCTGATTCAATCATGAGGAGGACCCGGGCAATTGAAGATGACTGGACACCGGTGTGGAACGAGGAGTTCGAGTTCCCGCTCACAGTTCCCGAGCTGGCCATCCTCAGGATCGAGGTCCTAGAGTACGACACGACCGGACACCACGACTTTGGTGGCCAGACATGCTTGCCGGTGTCGGAGCTAAGAGAAGGGATCCGAGGAGTTCCTTTGCACAGCCGTAAGGGGGTCAAATACCGATCCGTGAAGCTGCTTGTGCGGTTTGAATTCCTCGCACCTTATTCCGAACGGGATTACGACGGTTGACAAGATGCTTTTCATTTCCCATGTTTGAAAAGCCGTTGATTCTGCCACAAGCCGATTCCTACAAATATAAGAGTAATGACACGGTCATCCTTCTCTTCAATTAAAGAATGTAGCGTTAAAGTCAAAATAATTATAATCCAAAAAGACGTTTGAATACATTTCTAACATATACCCAAAATTCAACTACCAAAAGTTTCCCTGTTATTAGCGCTCTCGTCCTGCTTGATGCTAACTGACGGATTTGACAAAGATTAGGAAAGAATGGTATGAGCAACCGCGGGCCAGTGAGTAGTACATCTTTTCCAAGCAAATCGAGCATTCACTATACATCTTCATAAAAACGATATCTCAAATCATCAATTCCAAATCTTGTATATCATACACGTAAAATATCGAAATAGGTTACATCTTTTTGATAAAATGTTCATATTTAATTACACTATAAAATCGACAACAACAAATTAACCATCAATGGTTAATTCCATTGATTAATCTCTATTGAACAAATATCAATGGCTTATTCTATTGATCAATCTAATGCTCAAAATTTAACTATGATCACGCTTAACACTCATGACAAAAGCGACCGAGCTTACCCCTTAGTCAAGTCTCCACCTATATCAGCTAGTAGTTTAGCCCAGAAGGATGCCCCGATAACAATACGCATATTTACTCCCTCAATGGTTGAGTTCTAGTCATAGCAACATGATCACAATCCATATATATCATTCTCCAATAACCCACAAAACAAATCCATAACTCACCTTATAAACCGGTTTCACAAACCAAATCATATAAACTTTCACAATTCCATTTATCAAATAGAATGCATTTCACAAATCAATACAAATAGTTTTTAGCAATTCCTTTCAAAAACCATTTAATCAAAATATTCACAAATAACCATTTCAAACTATTTCAAATAAGGCTTTCTAATACCTTTTCAACCGACTAAAAAAGTAAAAGTTATATTTAATTTATGCAAGAAATATGCTCTTTCATAACTCATACTATATTAAATCTCTACCACTTTCAAGATATATGAGTTTGTAAATTCATTAAAGAGATAGTACTACTCACTTGAGAAAGCTGAAAACCACCTACAAAGGCCACTTGAACTAACCAATTCGTATTCCTATTAATTAATCGAAAAACCATATCAAAAATCGAGTAAAATATTATTCTAACCAATGACTCGACTTAACTATGCTTAATCATCGACCAATCGATTCATATGTGCTAACGAAAAAACTCATTTATAGCAAACATTCATCTTCGTCCAATACACGTATTGTCCATTACGCAAAACTCGCCAAACTTTATAAATTCGTTCCAATCAAACCATACTTCATAATCGACTTTTGTCAATCTATATAGACCTACAACTTAGTAACTCCAAAATCTCAAAATTCGCATAACTCCGAATTTTATGACCTAATGCCAAAAATAACTTTGATTAGATGAATAATGGGCTTCAATACTTATCAGGCGTTGTAATGCGGTGTTGATTCGGCTTGTCAGGGCCATCGTTGGAGCTTTGTGGCCAGAATTTAAGGGGTATATTGGGCTGGGCTTTGGGGCCCATTATTAAAGATTCTTCTCACTAGCCGTCTCTTGTTTTGACACCAGTACACATGAATTGCACTTCCAATGAAAGCAGGATCACTGCTCTGCTGCTACAGGCTCTTTACACTTTGCTTTGCTGACACTTGAATTTGCCGGTTCTTGCCCTGTTGTTTCATCTTTCGCTGCAAGTGCCTTCTCAGCTATCTCACTCGCGATGTCTTACCGGGTAGACTTAGTTTAATAGATCACGCCAATCGCATGCTAAGAAATAGCAAGATCAGGATCCATGCTTGATCTTAATGAAAATATAATTTCACAAATGGTTTCCGCGTCGTGATTGGCTCGATCTATCACGCTCGTGTCCAATAGTTTTTTCTCACCAACCTTCTCTAATCTAATGCTTCCCGCTGGACCAGAAAGCATCGATATCGCCCGTGCTTTGGCCGAGCCTATAGCTAGCCTAAGACAGCATGCTCAAGTCTACATTTCCCGAGTCCACCCGATTTAGCTATTTTCCGCCCTCTTAAGCCAGGTCCAATGTGAAAAACTTTTGCCTCAGCCCGCAGCTTATACAATTAGCGGTAGGGGTGAGCATAGTTCTAAGTTCCAAGGTATGCATTGTAGATTTCAAGTTTAAAAAATTGGAGAATCTGTTTCGACGGGTAGATTCCAAATTCTAAGTAGGTAGAACCTAGAATCTAGAACTTGGAATCTGAAATCTAAACAAGTTTTTTGTGTTTTTTCTTGATCTATGTCTTCATGTGATCCTGTGGTGTTTCATGATATTAGATGATGAATGTATAATTTGAAACCACTAGTCTGAACTTTCATTTCATGATTTGTTAATGTTTCATATTTTTTTGTGTATCTAAATAAAAGTTGTGATTAGTAGATCAAAACAGCAAGTGTTGGAACCTAGGCAAATCCTGGAATCTGTGATATGATAGGTTCTAAATCCCAAAAAATGAGAAATCTATTCTCGTGGATAGATTCCAGATGAAACTTGTACGGAACATGGAACCACTCACCCTCAGTATCAATTCACGCAATAATTTCTCATTTTTATTATATATTTGAACCATAATACCAGGACAAATAGTCTTTTATATTCTCTTTAGTGAATAATTCGGTATTATTGCGTTCATTTTCATTTTATTCAACTAAAAATGAAATAAATAAAAAAAGAACCTGTTAGACCATAGAACCTGTGACAGGGTAGGTTTCAGATTTCAAATTCTAATGGATAGGTTTTAAGTTTCAAAAAATGAGGAACCCATACCCAATGATAAGTTTTAGGTTTCAAATAGAACCTATAAGAAATATGAATCTAGAATCGCTTACTCTTAATCGGCAGCCCTCTCGGTTTCATCCGGACAATCAGGTCCGGTGTTGGGTCTACGTGAAACGGTAAAAGCACTCTTCTCCATCCTACCCTATAGACGAGCTAAACATAGTCGAACAATCTACGTCATTTCAGAGGTGGCCCGTGTGCCTTTTTTGACGCAACGCTCCGTGGAGAATTCAGTGGAAGTGGCGTCCTCGAAGTCTTGCTGCATCCAGTGCATTTCGTCGTCGCGTCAGAGACGCGAAGATTCTTGGACATGGATGATTGCTCGGCCAAGCACTGACATCACATCCATGTTTCTTGTCTGTCAACCTTCGCGTCCATCAATCAATCCACTCCTTAAACTTCTCGGCAGCTCATCGAGATGACTTTTAGCCTTCTTTTTCTGCGTTCAACTTTGGCGTGGATTGGATATGTACCGATCGATAAAGCCTCTTTTCCTTCGGTAGGGAAAACGAATCTCGCTTGACTTAAGTCAACCCACGTCATTTTCCATTTCCAATTCACGTCTAAAAAGATGGCTGGCAAAGTTTAACCCACTTTCCTGAGGATGGTCATTTGTCGAGGGCTTGTCATTGGGAGGTCAGACTTCTTTTCACTCCAGCGGTAAGACGGTGTCCTCGTCGACTTTTACGCACCTCGTCCGATCCACCTTTCCTGGCCCTCTTAAGGGCACACTTCTCCATATCGACTTAGTGCATTCTTGAATTTACTCCTCCGGGCACTCCTAACAAGACTTGAACCCAGAACCACAAAAAGAGAAGCAAATTCCCGTCCCATCTAAGCCGGTGTCTTATTGGTTGGTGAGAAAGAAAAAGCCTTTGAAAAAGGTCATGGCATGCTCATATGCAAGACAAGCCTCAAGAAACCCACCCAACCAATTGAAAATTATAAGAACCATTATGAGATTACCTCAGTGGCCACCCTTTCCACTTAAAAAGAATGGAGATGGAGCATTCGATTCCCCGTGACACCTGACTTATAGAAAAAATAGGATAGAATCAGACCTAGAAAAAATAAAAAAAAAAACTGTAAGGCTATTAACGTGACTCGTTTGCACTTATGTATGTATGCTTTGACAAATTTTTTTCCCAAAAAATTCTATTATAATGGAAAAAGTTTAGAGACATGCAATTTTTATTGACGAGAAAGCCCATCTTAAATAGGTAAGATTTAAGCCAATGAATACCCACTAACCTCGTAAACAAGATTGTGCATGCAATTTACAAAGAGCGCAAAGCTACCAATTATCCAAGGGTACATCGATTTTTACATACAACATTGTTGATTTTCTCCGGTGAACTTCGAATTGACATCTTGTTGTAATTTCTTTCTTTCTCTCCTTCCTTCTTTCTCCTTTTCTATTCAGACTATATTTTCTCCATCCGGGCCAAGGGAAAGTTCCTTCAATCAATCTCTATTTGATAGGTTACAAATTATGAACATTACTCACATGCAGACTTAACTAAATATGAATATTGCCCGACGTCTGTATTCGTAATCCTCCAAAGTAGATGGGCTTGAACACGCGGGCACTTATGGAAGAGACCCGTTTTTCCTCGGCGCACTCTCGATGAACGGCTCGGAATTATCACTCCCCGATCGGACGGCTCATCACCTTGCCAGCGAGCAGTAGAATTTGCTCCGTTACACGTTATTAATATTATGAGGCTGTTATTAACCGATTGATTTATTTTTTTGGGACGAAGCTGTTTTAAATGGACCCCAAAAAAAAAAAAACACAACGCAAATTCCGCAGACAAGGACTGCGCGACAGAGACATTCTAGAAAGTGGAAGCCATCCAAATCCTCTCTCTCTCTCTCTCGTCGATGAATTCAACGTTGGCTTGTTGCGCACATCATGCGAAGGATTGTCCTGTCCCTCCTTTGAAAAATTGGATCGGCTTCGCTGATCAGCGACCCCGACAATTCTGTCGCGTTACTTTAATCGAATCGATGTGTCTCGTTTCAATCCGTGACGGGGACATAAATTAGAATGGAAAACCAAGTCCTTCCTGAGATAGAATAATCTGACCCGATTGGAAAAATATGAGTGTTTGTCGGGGGCCGGCGATTCTTGACGCGGACAGACGCTTATCCGGATGCCCGACTGAGATCGGAATACGGCCTTTCCCGAGACAAAATGATATTACCCGAAATTCGAATATTGTAGAAAGTACTGCGTAAGCTATCGGCATAAACATGTCGGTCCAACATTTTTAGCCATCCAACATTTGTTCGCCTGTTTTGCTAGGATCTGATTCTTAGAGTAATCTTATGGAAAAAGGATTAGTGTCGAGTAAAGCGCGACGGATTTTATCGGGTTTACGAGTTTGTTGCCGCGAACGCCGGATCGGAACTAATTTTCTCCATTAGCCCTTTTTACCCCGTAGTTTGATTTAAGTATATTTAGCACAAAATTATCATTTGATCGATTGCTATTTTTCATGAAAAGGATAATTTCTCTAAGAATATTTACGCCTCTAACTTTAGTGCGCAGGCAAATAATTTTGGTATAAGAAAATATTCCGATTAAATGAATGCGTTGAAATCGATCAAGGGCTATGTAGATTGCCCTTACAACGTATTGGCGACTACCCCGGTCGCAGTGTTCAGTCGAGACGATCAAAGCATAGTCAGTATACAGTTTATCCCGTTTTAACCTACCCGACATTATTAAATGCTGCCGAAGATGTCAGGATATATTTTAGTTCGATTTCGAATTTAAGATGTCACGATGAGTTTTTAGTCTCGTGCGTACCGTATAGAATTAGGGAGTCATCTTGACAATACGCTATTCTACTACAAAAACGCTTCTAATCTCTTGGAAAGGCATAAGGCCCGGAACGGTGAAAGCACGAATTCGTGCATTTACTTCTTAGCCGTTTTAAATATTTTGTGCGGAAAGTCTTTTAAGTGATGTTGCACCAATTGTAAGACCTATTCAAATCGAGTTTTTTTCTCCTTAAAAAAATCCATCGCAAGAATATAGATAGTGCAGGCAAATGCACTAACAAATCAACAAGAGTTAATAAATAATTAATCTTAGAAAAGACTGTTATGCGTGATCCGACATTAATCTTATCGGACCGTCTCGACTCCTTCACGATTGGATGATACTAGCTCTCGCAAAGAAATAGTTACGAATCCGTCTTTCGGCAACCGATCCGGGCTCTAGCTCGCGTCTTGCTGAGTCCCGGAAATGGTAAGGTATTTCATGGATTGGATTTTACCTTCTTGAGATGGATTTCTTGCCATAAGAGGAAAAATCTACAGATTTATTTCTAAAAAAAATCAATTTTTTTTATATTGCGAGTTTCTAAATTAAAAATGATGGCACATCATCTAATGGTCTTTGAATTTTTACACATTTGTATGACATTCTTTGCAAATCTAAATTAAAATTGACCAAATACTCTTCTACAATAAATATACACATCGAGATAACTTTTTCGGCACTCTCTCGTTTAGATATTTGAATTGAAATAATAACATGCGAAATTAATTTTTCGTGAAGCAAAAAGTGGTAGGTAAATGTTATATACATACTAAAAAGGACTCTAGACTATTTAAAATGGCTGGCTTCGTATGACCATATGAATTCTAACAAATCTGACAGCCCACATTGATTTTATTGGGTTATACACACTCACCAATTCTTTGTATATGGTATGGACCCGCCATAGTTAATTCTGTCGACGGACTATGTAACTTGCGTTATGGAATTATAACGTACCAACATACCATAACAATTACGCAAACTTTAAGATGAGAAGTATGGATGAGTACGTACTCCGCGTAAAATTTATATATATTAGCTACCTACCTAACTAAATAAAATAATAACTCTAGCTAGCCCTTCTTTATATAACGCACATGCCAAATTTAGTGTCAATGGGCATATTAATTAAAATGGATAGTTCCAAAGCCATTTGACTTCTAACCCACTAATTACCACATTTTAAACAAAATATCTTGTATTATCGCAAGACGTTTCGACGAACTATAAGTATAATATACATAATTAAAAGTTCATGCCGCCGCATAACATCTATTTTAGGAAATTTTTTTTTGTGCGTGTGATCATTATTAAAATGGTTGGAATCGTAAAACAATAACATCAACATATTTTATCGAATTATAATCATTAAATTCTCTCAAAGCGTAATAAACTATTTAGCTAATAAAAATATAAATACTTCCCTAGTTTAGAAAAAAAAGAGGGAAAAGAAAAGAAAAGAAAATCGAGGGAAAAAAAAGAGAAATAAAGGCTAAAAAAAAAAGGGAACCGGTTCGACCGGACCTAACTTAGTCCCGCTTTTTGACCCGCGTAGCTCATTGGTCCAGGACTGGAGAGTCAAAAGACTACTTCGGGAACACTTCCCCCAATGAGAAACGACTGTCATTGAGAGAAAGAAGGAAGCGCGGTCACCCTAGCCTTCCTCGTCGAGGTGGTTGGGGAGGGGGGGTTCGACCAATCACGTCCATTCAGATCTCGCTTTCTCAAACATCTTTTGACGGTGGAAGTGCGTCCACGTCATCCGCAATAGGACCAAAACGCGTGTGGCGTGACCCAACCCCCGTCCCCCTGCCCGCGCAAGGAGAAAGAACTCTGCGGAAAAAAAAAATAAAAATTGTACGGTTTATGGAAAATTTAGTGACTCAAGGTGATCTCGATGTCGATCGTTGATTAGGTGGATCTCACATTAAACACGCAATAATCCCTCATTCACAGTAAGGCATTGAACATTATACAAGCGACCGATTGATTTCATTATCGACGCGATATATATCTCAATCAACTTTTAATACCATGGGTGAGCGATTCGCTCCTCCTCGTGCCGGGCCCCGACGAAGCAGATGCCCCCAATGAGCCTTGGGGGGTGGGTACGGACCTAATAAACAGTAGCCGTCGGATCATGTGAATCTCGGGTCCGGTCGGCGGCTCCCCGGGTCCGGGAACATTCGACCGTCGAATGTATGTAATTACCTACAACTCCATTGTTCGAAAGATTAATCCTAAATCATATAATTTGAAGTGAAAAGGCACTACGTTGTAATGATGATACAAAATTTGTAAAGTCAGAACAGATCACGATGGCCCAAGGAGGAAACAGGGGAGAACAAAAAGAGAAAGAAGGTCCATTTTGGTACTCAACTCATCGAAACGCCAACCACCTCCGCTCTATTCCATCTTTCACAGATAAAACTTTTAATAATACCTAACCTCCTAGCGCAAAAAAAAGAAAAATTCAGCTTACCAGAAAAGGAAGGAGAGCATGAGTTGCAGAGCCTTGATCAATGGAACAGATGCCAGCGTCCACTGCAAATTACTCGTCTGCTCTAGGATGAAAACAGACAAGCGGAATTCAAGTGCATTAGATTGGTGTTGCATGCGTCGTTAGAATCCATCGGCCATCTTTCTGTCCAAAGCCTCTAAAAGTCTTCTTCTTGCCGATGATGTCGCGTTGTGCTGATCAAATGGTCATCGGTTCAGTCTAGGTTTCACCGTGTCTCGTTGATGAGCTTGAGGACGCCGCGGTCGTCGATCTCGGTGCCGCCGTTGAGGGTAATGTTGCGGCGGTGGCGGCGCGGCAAAACCCGGGAAAGAAGAAGTCGATGGCAAGGTCCTGGGAGAAGGAGCGAACTTAAGGGTTTTGGTTATTGTTTGGGTTGGCTTATTGTTTGGGTTGAACTTGAGTACCCAAGCCCACTAGATCCAAACAATACCCAATTCTTTTTATTTTTACCCAAACAAGTTGAGATCCAACCCGACCCAATAAGAAAATCTCGTGTTCGGGTCGGGTCAGTTTGTGTTTCGGTTCGGGTATTGTGTTTGGTTTTGACACCCCTAATTCGGCGGTATGTCTGGTGGATAAAACACTCTATCTTTTTTTTTTGGGGGGGGTTGGGTTGGGGGAGAGAATGGTAATCATCACTGTGACCAAACAGGACCTCCTTGGTGTGGGGTAGAGGTGTCAAAATGAGTCATAAACCCATATATGACCCATTTAAAAATAAATGGGTCATATATGGGTCACTTTAATTTTATAGAGTCAAACTTAAATGGGTTTTAAATTTTAAAGTTTAAAGATAAATGGGTCTAAATGGGTTGAGTTTGGAACCCATGTCCAACCCACCTACTAGACCCATCCACTCTCTCTCTCCCTCTTTACAAAAATATTTTAAAAAAATCGAAATTTAATTATTTTTATCTTTTTATCTTTTTCTTTTCTCTTCTTTCTTTTTTTTTTTTCCGGCCGGTGGTTGGCCACGACGACCGGCCACCGGGGCGGAACGACCTCGCCGGAGGCCGGCGAAGCTCGAGCTCGCCAGCCTCGCCTGATCTGGCGAGCGTCGAGCTCGCCCAAGGCCGGCGAGCTCGAGTCTCGCTAGATCCGGCGAGGTCAAGCTCGCCCGAGGCCGGCGAGCTCGACGCTCGCCAGATCGGCGAGGCTCGAGCCTCGCCCGAGGCCGGCGAGGCTTCAGCCTCGCCAGATCGGCGAGAACGAGCTTCGCCGGCCTCGGGCGAGCTCGAGTCTCGCCTGAGGCCGGCGAGGCTTCGGCCTTGCCAGATCGGCGAGAACGAGCTTCGCCGGCCTCGGGCGAGCTCGACCTCGCCAGATCCGGCGAGGTCGAGCTCGCCCGAGGCCGGCGAGCTCGACGCTCGCCAGATCGGCGAGGCTCGAGCCTCGCCCGAGGCCGGCGAGAACAAGCTTCGCCGGCCTCCGGCGAGCTCGAGTCTCGCTTAAGGCCGGCGAGGCTTTGGCCTCGCCTGTGGTAGGTCGCCAGCCACGGCGGCCGGCGATCGGCCAAAAAGGAAAAAGAAAAAAAATAAAGGAAAAAGAAAAAAATAAAATAAAAATAATTAAAAATTCGATTTTAAAAATAAAAAAATAATTAAAAATTCGATTTTAAAAATAAAAAAATATTAATTTTTTTTTATTTTCTTGGATAATGACTTTATGGAAAATATTTTCTAGAAATGTCACATTTTTCGTAAAACAAACAGAACCTCAATTTTAAAAAAAATTATAAAATTTTTCACTAATTTTGTATTGCATAAAACGTTTTAGCAGTATAATTTTAAAAAAAAAATCATAAGAAACAAGTATTCCTAGATTATGTTAAATATAAAAGTGTTTTAGCAATATGGATCGGATCGGGTATGGGTCGGGTCGGGTATGGGTCGAGATGTTTACACTAGGAATAAATGAGTCATAAACGGGTTAATGGGCCAATTTGGGTCGGACCATTTATGACCCGACCCAAACCCGACCCGACCCACCCGTTTAACGGGTCTAGTGTGGGGTGGGGTGGGCTGTGGCTGCGAGGGCCGGTCGGCGCACAGGATCCGACACGTGGACTTCGACTATTCGGGAGAGGATTAGATATTATTGAAGTCACCCCCTCCTACCCCACCACCCCCTACCTTCCCCCCCTGTTCGTGTTTGCCTGCGCCCGGACACACATGTAATTCCAAGGTGCATTTGGGGCCGAATTTTCGCTGCATTTGAGTTTCGTTTCGTCGTCGCGTGCGAGAGGGAGAGGGAGAGGGAGAGAGGGGGAGGGAGGGAAAGGAAGCCCAAAAAAGGAGCCATTTTTTACACGCAGAGAGATAGAGAGAGGGAGAGAAGGGAGGGAGAAGAGCTTTGGTTCGTTCATAAAGGCCGGCTTTTTTTGACCCAGCGACGGAGGAGGCGAAAAGTCGACCGCTTTCTCTCTCTCTCTCTCTCTCTAGAAAGGAGGGGTGTGGGTGTGGAGTTTGGAGGTTGATAATCGGAGCTCGCCTTTCGTTTCCTCCGCCTGCGCTTGCTTGCTGCTGCTGCTCTCGTCTGTGTGTGTCTTCCGAGGTCAGTTCTCTCTCACGCCGGGCTCTTTTCAAATGGGTCCTGGGGTCTTACGTTCTTGTTCTTGTTCTTGTTCTTGTTCTTGGGTGATCGGTGGTTTTTGTGTGGGTGCTTTTGAGAGCGAGCGCATCTTTATGCGGGTTTGATCGTTGCCCATGTTTCTGTTACACGCGCGTCTTTATGCGCTGTGAGCTTCTTGGTTTCGAATTCGCCGTCCGCCGATGCGTGTAGCGATTTGTGTTTCTTGTTGCCCGTCTCTGTCGATGCTATCAAGAAAAAGAACTTGGATTTCTGCCCTGATTGTGAGAGTTTGTGTGCGGGTGACGGTATTCATGTTGTGCTTGTGTGTAACTAGGAATTTTGAGACGTTCGCTGTATCTGGGCATATGTGCTTCAGCTGTGGGGCTCTTTGATGATGATCCTTTGTTTCGTTTATTTTCCATGGGATGAATTCAGAGCCTCAGTAGCTTTTGAAAGATTTTCTTTTCCTCTTCTTTTTCCAGTCTTACGGCCTGATTGAAACTTTTGGATCGCAAAATTTGATAGGGAGTGTGTCTAGGTGCTGAATCTTTCCATGTGTAGCGGTTCGAAAGGGAAACCTACCCCGGGAAGCTCCGTTAGGGAGAGTGAATTCGAGAAGCAGAGGATGTCGTACCGTCAGTTTTCGATCCTGCTCGAGCTATCTGCTGCGGATGATCTGACGAACTTCAAGAGAGCAGTCGAGGAAGACGGCCACGATATCAACGAGTCGAGCTTGTGGTATGGTAGGAGGATCGGTTCGAAGAAGATTGGGCTTGAAGAGAGAACTCCCCTCATGATTGCCGCCATGTTCGGCAGTATGTCCGTGCTGGATTACATTATCAAGTCTGGCCAGGCCGATGTAAACAAGGCGTGCGGTTTGGATGGTGCTACCGCGCTTCACTGTGCTGCGGCTGGTGGCTCGGTACAATCTCCTGAGGTGATCAAGCTGTTGCTCAATTCTTCGGCGAATGCTAACTCCGTTGATGCTAATGGGAAACGAGCTGGAGACTTGATTTCTGAGGTCTCTGGTTTGCCCTTCAATTCGAGAAGGAAGGCTTTGGATGTCATGTTGACTGGTGATGGGACTGGTGAGTTTCTCGAGGAAACTTATAATTTGCCCGAGAATCTGGGTTGTCAAATTGAAGGAAACGAACAAAAAGAGAGTCCAACGGCGCGAGCTTCCAAGGATGGTTCTGAAAAGAAAGAGTATCCTGTCGACCTTTCTCTTCCGGACATCAACAATGGAATATATAGCACGGATGAGTTCAGGATGTATTCTTTCAAAGTGAAGCCTTGCTCGAGAGCTTACTCTCATGACTGGACTGAGTGTCCGTTTGTTCACCCTGGGGAGAATGCAAGACGGCGTGACCCTCGAAAGTATCACTACAGCTGTGTGCCTTGCCCTGAGTTCCGCAAGGGGTCATGCAGGCAAGGTGATAGCTGCGAATATGCTCATGGTATATTCGAGTGCTGGCTTCACCCAGCTCAATATCGCACCCGTCTCTGTAAGGATGAGATCGGATGCACCAGAAAAGTCTGTTTCTTTGCCCACAAGCATGAAGAGCTTCGTCCGTTGTATCCATCCACTGGTTCAGCGCTTCCTTCTCCGAGATCATATTCGCCTGTTGCTGCTTCTCTAGACATGGGATCATTGAGCCCTATTTCTCTCGGTTCTTCTTCAGTCCGGATACCGCCAACTTCGACGCCACCTATGACTCCGTCTGGGGCCTCTTCTCCTCTTGGTGGGTCGATGTGGAAAAGCCAAATTAATAGCGCTCCGCCTGGCTTGCAGCTTCCTGGTAGCAGGTTGAGAAGCGCATTGAGTGCTAGAGACATGGATTTAGATGTTGACTTGATCAGTCTAGAAAATAACTATCGTTTGCAGAAGCAGTTGCTTGAGCACTTTTCTGATCTGTCCTCTCCTTGTGGTTGGAACAATTCCTCGACCACCGCGTCGGCTTACCCCGAATATTCAGGTGACATGACTGGAGAAATGAGTAGATTAGGAGTAAAACCAAATAATCTTGAGGATAGTTTCAGGTCATTGGACCCAACCCTCTTGCCTCAGTTACAAGGGCTGTCCCTTGATGGCGCAGTATCCCAGCTGCAATCTCCTACTGGAATGAAGATTCGGCAGAACATGACCCAGCAGCTCTACTCGAGCTACACTGACAAGCTTTCATCCTCACCTAGGGCATTGCCGTCATTTGGAACCGATCCTTCCAGAGCTTCAGCAGCAGCCACTCTAAGTTCCAGGTCATTGGCATTCGCAAAAAGGAGCCACAGCTTCATTGAGCGGAGCACAGTGAACTGTCAGTCTGGATATTCGTCGAGCGTGGCTTCTCCAGCTGCAAGGATGTCATCCCATAATGACTGGGGCTCGCCGGATGGCAAACTAGACTGGGGCATTCAAGGGGTGGAGCTGAACAAGCTGAGGAAATCTGCATCCTTCGGGCTCAGGAGCAGCAGCAACCGCTTCCTTGCCTCTGCAGATTCTGCGACAGCAAGTTTAGGGGAACCGGACATGCCTCGGATTCAGTCCTTGGTCAAGGAAGCCCCACCGAAAAGCCCCGGCAATTTTGGAGGGGAGCATCAGCAGCAGCAGCAGCAGCAGTATCATCTCAATTCCGGAGGTACTGAGCTGCTTCCAGCTTGGGTGGAGCAGTTTTACGCGGATCAGGAGCAGCTGGTGGCTTGAGATCAACATTGGCTTCTTACCTAACCACTATTAGTCATTTCCTTATTGCTTTAATTTTTTTCGTCTGAGTCAAGTATTAATGTAGCCGAACGAACTGGGAAATTAAATCTAGAGGGAAGAGGGGAAGAAAAGAGCAGAATGGAAGGTTTCTGCTCGGTCCGAGAGTTCTCTTAGTTTATATAGCATATTTCATTTTTTTTCCCTCCCAACGTTCTGGATTTGGTTCTCGTCATGTTTTCGGGATGAGGCTTACGGAATCTGTAATCCTGTCTTGCTAAAAGAATCAGAGCGGCACCTGGTAAAGGTTGCGATACTACCGCCTGTTGATGATAATAATAATAATAATTCGGACATTTAGTACCAAGTTCCATGTCTTGATCACTTGAGCAACAGTGGCGCTTCACTTCAGTCTCTCTTGGTATTGATTCTACTCTTTTACTGTTCAGGTGCAAAACTTGCTTTACCACCTAATGTCGAGCTTCAACCTGAAGCTTGCTTTGAATATTACACGGGAGGATCGTTGGAATGACCAGGGTCCAATCTCATCTCATCTGATGTTTCCCAACCCTATCGCCTTTCGTTATTGTGGATTGGGTTTCTATGCTTTTGCATGGTTGGAAAAGCAAAAGCATCTCTAGACAAGGCTTTGAGAAAGGGTAGATGAAACTAGGATCGACCTTTTGGAGATTTTCTAGGACTGAAAGGGCGGAAGTTCAGGAGAAAAGGGCAAAGGGGGTGAGATGATCACTCGGTGGGGTTATGAACTTCAAATTACCAAAGGTTGCCAAAAGCTCTAGTATTGCAGCTTTTTTCTCCCTCTGCCTTTAACCAGTATGGCTAGGGGTGGCCACCTGGCCGTGATGGGGCGGGCACGACCCGGGTGCCGGCCCGGCACGGGCCCGAGCCCGAGCCCTGCGTCATGTCTTAAATTTAAATAAAATCTTTCAGTGAAAAGATTTCAAACGTTTAAATTAACCTTTTATTTTCGAATATTAAATAATACATTAATAATTGTGGAATATTAATGAAAAACACTCATTCAACTAAACACCAACGACGTACAAGTATTATTGACGATTGTACACAAATTACATCCAAGATAATGCCAACTAAAGGCGGTGCTTTCGGTGTTGTGTCTCTTGCCACGACTTAGATGATAAAGTTTCGTTTTTGTCCTCATCCTCAAGTTGCACACATTCGGCTAGAGTTATACCTTGTGATAAACAATCGTGCTCACAAATAGCAATTTCTACATTTTTTGTAATAAAGTTGCACATGTTGTCTTTCATGATCCGTTGGCTAGTACTGAACATGGGCTCAGATGGTACCGTAGTAGCCAGTGGGGCCAATAAATCACGAGCCACATTGGAAAGAATTGGAAAATGTAAAGCTCCGCTCTATCACCATATTACAGTCGATATTGTCTTCACCAACTCTTTTAATGTATTTGAAGTAATTTGTTATAAAATACATCTCCAACTTATTGGTAGATGAATATGAAGAGTGTTCTTCTTCTTCTGAAGTAAAGACCATATAGATTTCTAGGTACTGCTCAATGAGGGCACCATCTCCATTCATGGAGTGAAACTCATTGCATCGAACCAACGGACTTATGTAGCATACATATTCTAAAGCCAATTCCTCACCATCACGAATATCCGCACCATTTGGACCTCTCCCAAATCTTTGTAATATGGAACAATGAAAGTTTCAATCCCCTCCAACTTGAACGTCGAACTCAAGATAGTGGACGATAAAAAGAAAATCGACAGGCAAATGTCCTTGTAATGTTTGAGCGATTTCGCTTTCATGGCCGGTATTGTTTCATTGAAGAAGGAATCACCCTCCTTGTTCACCAATTTAACTGAAGTCATGTACATAAATTGAATGGTGGGGTTGCTTTTTGGATAATCTCTGGACGACAAGCGTCCATTATGTCGCTAAAAACATCGTATTAAGTGCCTAAAGATTTCAGCAACCCTCCAATCTTGTGCGTCAACAGGGAAGACCGGTACTTCCGCTAGTAGTGGCATGGATCATAACTACATCGATTTCTTCGCATGCTTTCTTCAACACCTTGTACGTTGAATTTCACCTCATTCTTTTGTTTAGAAAGAATTTATCAACTTGCCTCCCCTAATTTATACACGAGACCTCTAACTCGTGATGCGTGAGTGTGATGAATCTCATGTATTAAAATTTCCTATTGCAAACAAGATTTAGCTATTGGACCAGACTTCTACGTAGGGAGAAGTTCACTTTGGCATTATCTAATGTGATGCTAAATACTTTCACCGCTGATATCAAACTCATTGACAGTTATCATTATTTCAAATGCCGCATTTGGGGAATTATGCAGGAAATTTAACTTCTTAAACTTAAGAGTTTAGTGCGGTAATATATTCATCATTGACCTTATGGCGAGTAAGGATACAATTCGTGTAATTTGTATGGCTGATCCATAAATCAAAAGTCAAAAGATAATCGATAGTTAGTTGCCGACAACATATGCACCAACACTGCCCTTTTCTCTTTGTAGATCGACTTGTAGTTTTTAGTGTTTGTTGTTTACAAAATGGGTCTGAACTGAGATTCTAGCGTTGTCCACATGTAGCAACCGAAGCAGGGATCTTCAACGAAGCCAAAGGGTTACTCGATGGTAAGACAATAAAAAGCAAGCTCCTGCTGATTTCTTGCCACGAGCAACTTGAAGAGCTTCCCCCGGCCCTAGAAATCTCTACTTCATGTTTTGCTTGGTGCCTCCTCAAGTGGCTCATCGCCCTTGACGATTCGGAGAATAATTTGGAGCCAGATATCTTGCAAACGGCCTTCTTGACACCATTGGCATCCATCCCGAGTCAAAGAGTCCTCCAAATGTCGGACGTTCTTTTCCACCCAGCCAGTGCCGTGGTTGCTCTGGGCTAGGGTTTCATCCGGGGAAGCGTCGTGGCAGCTTTGCACCTTTCGCCACTGCAATTCCTCCCAATCGTCGGTTCATTGTGTTATGTCAACATTGAATTCAGCTTGCCGTGAGGGCGGAGCCAGCATGTATACGTTGTGACAACGGAACTTATTGAACGAGTCCCGTGACAATACACACGGTGAATAAATTGAATTGGGAATAATTGAAAACAATTGAGTGTTATTCTTTACCGCGATATTTAGAACAAGTTTAAATTGTTATAATGAAAAAAGAAATAAATGAATTTGACAAACAATTTTGAAGAGTTAAAGCGATATATGGACGAGGTTGAGAAATGCCAGAAAATGAGAGGTGGAGGGACCTATTTGCAGGGGAGGGGAGGGGAGGGGAGGGGAGGGGAGCATATATTGCTTATCTACCCGACGGCCGGCCGCCGTTGGGTTTTCAACTGTCATCGATCCGGCCCCGGTCGAGCTAGTGACAAGCCCTAGATCAATGCTCGGTCCCAAAAAATCCATTTCATTTGGTCCATGCCATATGTCCCAACGAATTGTACTTTACTACCTCCAAAGCCGAATCCATAGAAAACAAAATCGCCCGGCTTGGACCGAACCGGGCCCAATCGTGCCGGGCCGGCACAGCCCATTGACCAGCCTAGTTTAGGCGCATGAACACATTGCAAAAACTGTTCAGCGAGACCAAAGCTCCTTACGTGGAACCAATATCTTTCGCTATACTATACGCAAAAACCAGGTAAATGACGGGCCATAGGTGAATCAGCATACCATTCCAAGATGACAAGACGCACAGATACATGTCATCTTACTAATCTGCATTGAGTAAAAAAGCCAACATTATACAATAACATGCAAATCTGCGTCTATTACGAGTGAATTATACACATTGTATTTAAGCATTATTGTTTCATAGAACACCACAAGCTGTTGTGCATCCAGCCTCTTGCAACACTGTCATCAAAATTCTAAAAGTGTAGGACAAAAGAAGCATCAACGCTAGTACGTGTCTGAATTAATGAATCTATAGTGTTGGACCCTGATGACTATATTCGGCTTATGTCGCGACCAAAAACAAAAGTCGTGAACCAATTTATGGCCACGTAGAACCTGTTCCTCCAGCTTACGACGCGAGTGAGGTACGCAGAGCGCCAGATAAACCAACTGGAAAATCCTGCCAGTGACAATCCTTTGGCCTCCTGCAAAAGAAGGAAAACATGAACTCTAAATTAGTCTGCTCATTGAGCTGTTTGATTACCAGTAATTTCAATGAAAGCTGATTAGACCACCTTGCTCTGCCTAAGGTCCACCAGAGCTTTATATCTCCCAATGGTGGCCATGCTTCCGAGATGCCTATAGACAAAGGGATCTCCTAATGCAATTTCTTTGGAGCTGTTTGCTCGCCCTCCTCCAGCTTTAGCTACACTGTTTAGTAACTCTGCTAAATACTTCCCTTGTCTCTCAGCAACCTGCTCACACAGAAAAGCACGCATCAGATGGCAAGGAATCATCTTTCCCGATACAATCATTGATTGAGCAGTTGACATTCTCCAACTGCTGTTCGTAGAATGGTAAATATGCGTGGAAATTGCCAATTTGCACCTTCAATAGGATATGGCACACTGCACTATACGTTACACGGCACCTCACAATCTTAACTGGTATTGGTCTTTGTAGTCTTTGATTAAGGTCTATTTGTCTGAGCTTCTTTTCCTACTTGTCACTTTCCTTTCAAAAATTTGAAGATGGAAAGAGATGTAAAGCTTTAAGTAGTGACGAGAAAATATCATATATGGCTCTACATGAGAGAAAAAGAGATGTATGGTCCTACATCTCAACATTGGTATATTTTGAAAGGTCTCAAGTTGTTTACTTTAAAACAATCAAATTGTGAGAGCCACGACATATGAGAAAAGGTAATAGTTATAAGTAGAAGTCACTCATTTCATTTTTTAGGGGTACAAAAAGCAACACACCCCGAGAATTTCAGGGTTTTACAGTACCATCTTTAATGCAAAGCGCAGTGCTTCGAAATTAAAGGATGAAATACTACATTTTAGCTCTAGGATGCAATGAGCAACAAGTCCAAAACTCAGGTCATTTTCTGGTGAGGTTTGCGAATCATCATCATTGGAAAGAATTAGATGTAACCAACGTAAAATGATTCAGAAAAAAGGAAGGTTAAGATTCAGATCTTTCTCAGTAGTAAACAGACATAATGTAATTGTCACTTGGTGAATGACCTGCCTCTGCAAAACTGATCGTTTCCAAAGCTGATCAATAAAGAATGCCACAATCTACTCTTACCAAAGTAACGAGTTGAATAAGCAAATTTTAACTCTGCCAATGAACACCTAACAGAACAAAAGGACAGAAACCAACCATCTTGAGAGTTCTCGCTGATCTTTAGATGTGATGAATAATTACAGGATATTAAGATCGAAAAGCTCAGGATGCCCACCTGGGCCAAAGCTGGAAGGACTGGCTTGCCAGTACTTTCCAAGAACCCACTGCAATCGCCAATAGCGAATATATCCTGAACAGAAGGAACTCGAAGCCACTCATCAACACCAATCCTGTAAAATCAGATGGATTTACTCGTGCAGCACACAGTTGCCATGTCATCAGACAGAAGAGGAAGACCGGAAAATAATAACCAGAGAACACCAAACTTGCAGCACAGGAATTTACATGATGGAACCCAAAAGAAAACACTATATACGGAAATACTTCATTTTGGAGGACTCAAAGCAAACATTTCAACCAATGCTCAATAAAGAGCGTGAAGGGAAGAGAAGACATCCACCAGGTCGATAATTAGGATGCAACACTTCCACAAAAATGTCATAACCTCCCAGATTAAGTTTTTTATGAATTTGAAGATTATAAGTTTTGTTCAGAGTGACACAGACAAGGAAAATGTGTCCGACCACTCTACCATTTGCTCATTTCCTAATTTAGTACATACCCTATTGTCTTCTTGCCTTAAATGCCAGTTACTTCACAAAGAATTAGCCGATTGTTGGCATAAAAAGGACATCGTAAGATTAAGATCAGAGTGCGAAGGGGAACAAAGTGTCTGTGAAAACCTGGGCAAGATATGATATACAAGCCTGCAGTTCTTGAATAGTATTGTTGTATTTTCATCATTTATCATCCTCATTTTTGCATTAGAAATGAACAAACTCACGACTCTCTTTTAGAATAACATTAAAACCAAGATTCACTGAATCTTTAGAATTTCACCACCCATCTGAAATTAAAAACCTCGAATCACACTTTTATCATTCCCAACTAAAATGTAAAGCAATGTTTCTAAGACAAATGGAATCATAAATTCACCTCCCTCCTGGGGATTTTGGAAGTTGCAGAGATCTCACAAAAGGTGAGGGACCAACACCAGTAGACCACACCAAGAGCCCATAAGGAACCTCTGTGCCATCACTGAGAATTATCTTCCGAGATTTGACATCCTTCACAACACCTCGGACCAAACGAACTCCGGACTGCAAATACAATAATATAAATTGACATGCTAAAGTGAAACAAATAGACCAAACAGCTATCCCATTTATTTGCCTCAATGAATGCTTTTAGAAACAGAAATTCTTCCCAGAAAGGTTTCTCTTTCAAATTCATGACACGATGGCTCCTTCAGCCAAAGCACCAACTGATAAATTAGTCTTTCAACGTGAACATGGCAAGACAAGACAATCAAGATGTTGCAGTTTCTTCTTGCATGACTAATAAATTCTCTGTATTGGATAACATCCCCAACCTTTGTCAGCTGCTTTGTAGCATATTGCCGAAGACGATCATCAAAGGAAGATAATATCTCGTTTGCCTGTAATAATGATTTGGAAATTAGATTTGGGCAAAGCTGAAATGCATTATAATCCAATACTCATGTAAAGTAATTTGCTATGGGAAAAACCTCTATCAGGGTAACACGGATGTAGTCTTTCACATGTGCATATCTTTGATGAACATCTTTCATAATGAAGTCACTCAGTTCACCACTAAACTCTACACCTGTTGGACCCCCTCCAACAACGACACAATGTAGGAGCCTGCGCTTTTCTTCCTCTGAAATACCTGCATAAATGAAAAATTGAAACTAAAACCATATGGTGGTGAACTGAGTGACTTGACTAGATATCACATAAGATACGAAAAGGTAAAGACAGCAACGGCCTGGTCATGATGTGACTCCAACTGTAATAGCATACCAGGCACATCAGATAGCATCAGGTTCAGGAGCAGCTTCCTGCGGATTTCTTGTGCATGGTGCACTTCACGTAGAAATATTGCGTTCTCGTTCACACCGTGGATTCCAAAAGTTGAGGCCTCTGCTCCTAATGCTACAATCAACTTGTCATAAGCAAGTTTAAACTTCCAAGGCTCTAAAGTGCTGATTCCATCGGTTACGGTCTCGCAATGCACCTTCAATGTCCAAAGAAGCACTAACATTAAGAGTTCACTAACTAGTGCTGATTCCATTCTGATCATTCAATAAAGTTTCATAAAAAAATTCACCTTATATGAAAGAGAAGCGCTAACACAGTAAAAGAAAAGGATGATTGAACAGTACCAATATATTTCGCATTTTCATAAATGAAAATGGGAGCTTCTTCTATTAATGAAATCAGTACATTAAAAATAACAGCTCAGTAAGATACTCTAGGATAAAAGTGACGTATGTCTGAAGCTTCTATGCACAAAGAAATCAGACCACAAGACAACTCAAAGATCCATGGAATCCAACATAACGACCTCTAAAAAGAAGCCAACTCATAATTTTTGCATTGAGATTATTGAATTCCTTCCACTCTCACTAGTCACTTTTACTCAAGTCCAATCCAAAAAAAAACCGCAGCCCAATCACCACATCAATTTCATGGCCCACTTGGTAATACAAACTAATCAAAGTGAGATTGATTGCCAAATAAAGCCACATCTGATCACTATCGTTGGGAAACGAAATCTCTATTTGCTGTACAATAGAATTTAACATCAGAGAAATAGAAATATGATCACAAACGCAGATGTCCAGCACAACAGGTAACAACTAACAGCTCAATGATTTATCTCAATTTGTGGCAACTTAAGAGGTAGCCCCAAGTCCTAAGTGGAGGTAAACTGTTTCCAGGGGTCCGTAGAGGATAGACCTGATGGTAAACCCGTAGTAAACATGTTCATCTTCACATGAATGCTAAGTGTAGTAAATAGTGGATTGGCTTATGACAAAATGAATGTGCTAGGAACAGATTTACCAACAGGAGATCATGGCCCAGTCATCTTAGACACAGGGAAAGAAAGTTACCACGTTTTAAGCATTTACCAGCACAAAAAGCCATAGACACATCCAAAAAGCAAATCCCACCAGAAAGTCATGCATAACCTTAGTTACTTGCCAAATTGTAAGGATCACAGTGGCCAACATGTGGAGCTACACTGAATCATACCATGAAGTAGAAGAACCGAGCTCCCACAAATTTTGCAGCAAGCAACAACACTTTAATCCCTCTACGACAGCATTTCTTAAGGCATTTTGTCAACGAGCCCCCGAAGCAAAGTCCTTGAGCACTACTACTGACAAGAATTCGGCATTGCAATCGAGTCAAAGAGCGATGATTTCACACAAAGAACAAACTTTACCGAGTGATTGTCAGCATCGACCCCAGTACAGTTGGCGAGGAAGAAATAGGACCCGGGCGCGGTGGAGATGGCGGGCTGGATCCGCCCGATGGGCTCGGCGACGGACCGGAACTCCAGGGTCCCCACGCAGGTCGACGCCAGGAGCGGCGTGAACACCATGTGGTTCCTCGGCGACACGCACACGACGTCGTAGGCCTCGGTGTCCAGGCCCTTCATCAGCCGGCAGCCCGCCCAGCCCGAGCCCAGCACCACCACCCTCGGCTTATCGCCGGGCCTTGTCGGGGCCAGGTCGGGCTGCTCTCGCGCCGCCGCCGCCGCCGCCTCCAGCGCGGGCCCGCCGGCGGCGGAGCTGAAGTGCGAGAGGGAGGTGAGGAGGTGGGTGGTGGGTTTGGCGGGTCGTGCCAAGTTCTTGATGTTGGTGACCTGAACGAAGCTTCGAAACCATGCCATTCTTGACTCTCTCTGATCTTCCGCCGCTCCCCGCTAGCTCATATAAACTATTCAGGGAGTAAAGATTGAAAATGGGTTTTCTTGAAAATGGGTTTGCTTGCTTTTGGCAAAAGGAGACGTCTTCCCCGCAATTCTTGGAGAACAAGAACGTTCGGCGCCCGTGCTCCTGCTTCTTTCGTTTCTTTCTTATTCGAAAGTGGTGCCCAATATTTACTCGTTTGGATGGGTCGAGTGTGGTGCCCTGAGACTCAGAGAGAGAGAGAGAGAGAGAGAGAGAGAGATGAGATCTTGAAGCTTACGTGGCGAGAAGATACTTTCTACAAGTGGCACAGTCGAAACGTAAATGTCAGTGTACCAAGCAGCTTCGACGTGCTCGTGAAGCTCTAGATGGTGAAAATCTTTGTTTGGAATGTATGTGGATTGTTTGACTAAGGTTGGTTTTGATTGCATTGTAACGTGCTGTCTCAGTTAATTTCACATTTCAGTTGAATTTGTTTCTCCTGCTTGTCGCGATCGCGTGATGCAAGTCAAACCGAGAATAAGAAAATACACTAGGGGTCATGCCGAAATCATAAGACGAACTTCGTGATGCCGGTACAGGTGTGTGCCGATTTCACTCGTTCGGTAAAACCAGGGTCAAGAATGTAATGTAGTTCCGTTCTTGAATATCGTATTCAGTGACAGAAAGTCTGAGACATTCTCGGAAAGGTTCATTAATAAAGTGGAGCATGCTGCGGAGATTGCATAATAGTACTTTTGTCCCCCTTCATGCAAAAGAGCAAAAGAGCTCTGACCCTGAAAAGAGAAGTAATCGAAAGAGTTGAATATTAGCGGGACCCAATTGAGTAGGTTCTCCAAAGAACCAGGTATATTGGAAGATGTATCCTAGGATACCCATCCGACTCTTCCCACTCATTAGATGGTGAACAGGAAACTTGTGCTCCCCAGTCAAATTCTAGTTCCTAGTTAACAAAGAAAATACAAACGGAGTATGACTTATTGTACCTACTAAAATAGAATGATGTTTAGAGCATATCAGACTCAAATTTCTCCATAGTCACTCAACAGAAATCCCGAATGCTATGACTAACTCGGAGACCAAAACAGAAAGTATCATCTCCTTTAAGAACAATATCCATCACATGTCTCTCGATTACATTGCTGACAAGTTAGGCTAAAACCAGGATTTGCCCACCGCCTTTGTGGCAATCCAATCCTCTTCGAAATTGCCGATCATTGGATTGCAGTGAGCTGATGTCATAACATCGCCCAACCATCACCGTTTCTTAAAACCATACTTCTTGCGTTCGTAGAAGAGATCAGTTTTAGCACTTCCTAGATTGACGATTTTCGGACACCCGTCCCTGTCCTTCTCCTGCTGCGTGCACTCTTTGCAGTAGTAAGCATCGGAGATTCCCACTCCCCCACAGATAACGCAGCGTCCCTGAAAAGAACCGTAGTTGCACTCATCGCACACGCGTACCAGCGTGCATGGGCGGACATAGGAATCGCAAACGACACACTTCCCATCACATTTCTCGCAGAGTCGTCCGATGGCAATTCCGGGCTGTTTCCTGCACATGATCAAATCAGGATGATGCTTGGCCATGCTGTCTTCGACGAGCCTCTAGCTGCAAAACACGGAAGGTAGGAAGCTGCAAATATCATAGCCACGCAAAGTTATAGTTCCTCATTATTGAACGTATAATCAGCAATCGGTTGGGCCAAGCAGAGAGTTTTGACAGAAAAAAAGGGCGTAATAACAAAGATTCACTACAAAACGAACAGGCTATCATAGGAAATGATTAAGAGGTAAATTCAAACTAATTTGACCATCTAACAATTTATGCTATAACATTTTTAAAGGTCAAGATACAGTTCAAAATGAAACAGATTTGCCAGTTGCATAATGTACTAAACCAGACCAGTGGCCAAATCAATCTAATTAAAATGCCAAATCCGTTTTTGAAACAATGCAAAAGTCAACATACTAAAGGTTTTGCCTGAACTTCTAGATCTTCAAGTGGACAGAATAAGCTTTAAGAGGAGAAGACATCCCACAAATTCTCAAGACACTGTCATCGAACTGATGAGACAAGCTATCTGAATCTTTTTGTCTTCCCCATATAGCTTTTGGCAATCAGAAGGTATCTGGACTCTAGTTGGTTTACTGGCCATCGGCTGTAATGCAAAAGGTGAGAATGCCAGATAGAAACTAGGTGAAACAACATAATGCAAACAACTCTAGACAGCAAAAATGAGGTTCCTTTGTATTTTTGCAAAGAAAATTATCAAAGAACACATCATTAATATGACTTAACTGAATCTTTGGCTACATGGAAGCAATGTTCCCCTACAACCCTCCATCCTCCCAAAAGAAAAGGAAAGATGAGCCACGCCATGTGAAATGGGGAAAAAGTTGCAGTACCAAGTGAAAATTGATACAATTATGTGAAATGGGACTAAATAGATATGCAACGTAAATTGATTTGGTATTAAAGTGATAGATCATAGAAATCTTTCCCTCTGAGGGATGATAACAGGGAAGAGGCGAACCTAGGCCAAGACCATCCTTGCCAAAATAAGGTGAGAGACACAAGCAGAAAGAAGTGGAGAGGGATGGACCAGAATAGCAGTAGAAAACAAAAGGAGTTTGAAAGCAATTTGAGAGAGAGACCCATCTCAGCTACCAATATCTATTTCCAATGAAGTGCAGATGTCATCTTGTGAAGCAGATTTACTCTGATGATGTTCGAGTAATGGCGAAAAGTGCAAGAGTTTTAGTTCAAAGAACCCAAACTTAGACATTACAACTACTTCTATTCACCTTTTTGGACATTGTCTTATGACCATTAATGAGAAGTTTCTCATTAATACATGGCAGAGGCGGCAAAAACCTATTCCCGCCTGCTCGCACAATGGATGTAGCTCTTTGCTCATCCTAATCCCAAAAACATGCACAATCTTAATACCACCCAGGCGTTGGGGCAGGTGATTGTCAGTAAATCTTGGGACAGAAATATGGGCATACTTAAATTCTTTCTAAAGAACCCGATAACAAGCAGAAAGAGTATGGGTTACTCAACAGACACTGTCCAATAAGAGTTCCAGAGCTAGAACATGCATAATATGATTGCTCGTCATCAATTCTATAAACTTTACTCAAGTTTGACCAAGAGTTATTTCCGGTGTTATTACCATAAAGCTCAAGGAAGGTTTTAGACCTATAGAACACGCAACTGCAAAATCCGCAACATGTCACATTTTATTTCACCAACTATAGTTTAATTTTACTAACGATCTGACTCACTACAAGTTATACTAAGTAAAGTAGGAAAGCAACATACACCTAACATTGCAAATTAAGCACAAGACTTCTTCGGGGAGGATGCCGACAAAAAGCTAAATAGAGCAGTGGCAATACTATCCTACATAAAGAAAGTATAGAACCCAATTGTCCAATTTCCATATCAAGCCCTTCACATCTGGCATTCAAGGGAACTTCGCTTCAAAGGCTTGCACCTCAAAAACCAACATAAGCGAAATCAAAGATACAAGTTACTACTCAGCAACCATCCCCAAAAGAGAGATTTATATTTGGCGACGAAAGGACCCATTAAATATGCTTGCAACTTTCCATCACTGGACCGATACAATAAAACTATGAGATTGAAGGTCTTTGCGTAACTTGATTACTGTCTACAAAGGAAACACCTGCAATTTCATAGCACCTAACATCTCATTGAAACTCAAAGCACAACCTTTTGGGATTTTAACTAAAATTGAAGAAATGCCCAAGTCACTAGCATCCAGGTAGCTCATTGTGTCAGGGTATTATTTCCAGCGGCCTCATGGCATGAAAGTCAGACATATCTGCCGGTAAGTGCTCCATTGTTTCAGGGTATTACTTAGGCTCAAACAAATCTCATCGGGGTACCCCAAACTCAGCACAGCCTAAATGAATTAAATATGGTGCAGAATGGCAGAAAGCAGATGGCTTTAATACAAAGAACTGGGTCGGGCGCCTAGACGACGAAGCTATGTCAAAAGGGCATTCAGAAACGCAGCCGAAAGACAGCCCATGTTCTTGGGCACATTCTTAAATTCTGCCCATGTTCTTGGAACCACGCATAAAGAACGGCCAAGTGCAGCTGCATGCCGTGACTCCACAGACAAAAGAAATGATCTCTCCGCACAGCAGTCGTGCCATCTCTTCCCAAGGGAAAAAGAAGAACAGAGTCCGAACTACTGATAAAATCACACCGTGCTTTCCAGTCCCGGCAGAGATAAGACGGAGAAAGCAAGAGAAACCCACACCCAGGAAGCAAACCTCCCGGAAACGAAAGCGGAGCTCGCCAAAACCCTAGCACAGAGATCCACTCTGTTTCGCTACATGCTCGATAACGCAACCATGGGTGGTTAGACAGGCAGGCCCAAAGGCAAAAGCTACGAGCGCAGGAAGTTACCTCTCGCCAAGGCTCGTATGTGCCGCACGGGAGGGTGAAGGACCGCCGTGAGCGGTGTCGCCGGCGGCGGGACGGGGGCCTTCGGCAGGTACCTTCTCTCCGGGATCACCGACCTGAAAATGGGACCTTTCCAGACTTCAGTCGCGTCGGCCAGCCTCCAGCCCGTACTTATAGGCGCCTCGGGACAGAAGGTTGAACGAATCCCGACCGTCCATTGAGGTTTCGTGCCACTTTTTACCTGCTGAACCGGTTCCCGGTATCTTACACCGTTTTTCTCTTTGTTTCTCCCTTTCACCAAATTTGAGAACTAAGCAAGTTCTTGAAAGGTTTCATTTCCATTCTCGTTCGAATTTAAGAATCATCGGGATGTAAAATTACTTGAGGGTATTCCTTCTCTATACAAGGGGAATTAGATATGAAGCGTATGAGTACCGATACGTTAAAATAAGGAGTTTATCCATGGAGCTCGTCAAGCGATTGTGATTTATGAGGGAGATATATGTAAATGCAATGTCACCCAAAAGCAATTTACAGTCTGGCATCTTCTCTTTCGTGATAGAAATGGCAAGAATGCCAACAATTAGTAGCTTCGTAATCAAGATTTTTTTCCTATAAAGTTGTGATGATGCAGCCTTAATGTGAATTGGGTAGACTGTCAGGTAGTCAAATTAGAATCCTACCAATTTTTTTTTTCCAAACCAGTCGATATTACTCATGATTTAATGTTTATGTAAGAAACCAAATTTTGTATTTTATAATATAATCTAGGGATAGGTTTTTTCTACACATTCCATTTTTAAATTGATTGGTCAAATCACCTTTCTAGAACTTAATGAATCGAGTACTTAAGTTAACTTTCCATCCCCCCATAAATTAGCCATTTCTCTCGCGTGCATACAACATGCTACGAAATCCACACAACAAATCATCTTCATGTTATTTGGACTCCATTGGAATCGGATCACCACCCTCTCCCTCATCATTAGACCGGAGCTAGCTCTGAAACAGAGGATTGCACGAGCGTGATCGTCAATTTTTAACTATATAGACAATGGAATATAATGCGTTGCAGACACATGATAATCTCCTGTAATCTTAATCTTCGCGCTAAAACTAAAAATCGCACTAATACTTTCGCCACTAGAGAAGAAAGAACTAGCTCATTTGTTATCTCCAATAGGAAATAAAGCAGTCAATCATGGATATAATCTTGCAATTTATGGGGAGTAGTGGAAATATCTAAGGTGATTAGGCAAAGAAATTAGAATGGTGTCTCCACAATTTGGCAATAATTCTTGCAAGAGGGGCGAGGCAGAGGAGTGTTTAGAAAGTTTCTCTATTTCTTTCTTTCATTAATCGAGGTCTTTAATGTGTTTTTATAAAAAAAAAACTAGGTTTTAATTATTTCCTAAAGCAAAAAAATAGGGTTTACAGCTGTTTATCTTCATTATTAAGAATCGATTATGTTCTCTATCTTTTTTATATTTAAAGGCGAGGTTTTAGCCTACGGCCAGAAAAAAACAAAAGGTAGAGCTATCTGTTTTCATTTGGAGAAAAGAATTTCAAAATTTGTTCTTACTACATTGAAAAATTACAACTTTTATCTTAGAAAATCACGTCACATGATTATGTAAAATTGTAGGTATTATGCGCTAAATTGAAGTCAAATTGCGTGAATTGCAAAATCCAAAAAAAAAATTGTTATTTGAAAGAAATAAAAAAAAATAGTAAAGGTATCCATAAAGAATGCACGGAAATCATTTCTAAAAAAAAAAAGAACCTCCAGATAAAAAAAATAAATTAAAAAAAAATCTTTAGAATATGACGTGTGATCATACATTTTATACAGATACGTGCGCGATTACATCTTGGGCCGCAAGCCATGACGCGTCCCCAAGCGATTGGGCCGAGCCACGCGAGCCTTCATACGCGCGCCCGCAGGGGATCCGAATTTTTTCGAATGACCTTAGTTTTAGTACGCGGACGTGGCGAGCGAGATGTCGCGACGCCTGGTCCCAGCAATCGGTCGAGGCGGATCGCGGCCGTCCGTTAGGCGGGCCCCGGGATACGAACGGCGGCGATTCTCCCGCCCCCACGCCACGGGGTCCCGACCTGGTCCTACCCTTTTCGCGAGAGCGAGAGACTGACACTGAAACTGCGCGAGGAGAGAGGGGGCGACTTCCGGTCACTGGCGCTTCCGTTTCGTCGTTTGCGTTTTTGGGCTCTCTCTCTCTCTCTCTCTCTCGCTCGCTCGCTCGGCGAATTCTCGCGACCTTCGCCGCCGTTTCTCGCTCGGGTGGACGGAAGGAATGGCCGTCGACGTCGATGGGGAGGGATCGAGCGGCAGGAGGAGGAGGGGCAGTACGAGGAAATGCAAAGCGAAGCTTCTGGTTGGCGAGAGAGTGGAGGTTGATGCCCGTGGCTTTCTGCGTCTTTTTTCTTTTTTTTTTGTGGGTTTGTTTTTCGCTACGTGCATCGCTTCATTTTAGTGTCCTTTTGGTCGTTCACGTTGTATGGAGCAAAGGGTCGTGTCTCGCCTTCTCTTTCTGTTGTTTTTTCCTTAGAGTTTTTTTTCCCTGGGAGTCTCTATGGGGTACCGACGATTGTCGTTCTGTTGTTGGTGATCATCAATTTTTTTGATGTCGGGGGGGTGAGTGTTTTGGTGCGTGTAGGTGTTTGGTGACGGCCGCATTGTTCCGGTAAGTGGCCTTTCTTCCCGATCATCGTCCGCATTTGGAGTCTCGGCTGGGGAAAAAAAATGGGATAAAGGTCCCACCTTTGGGCTGTAAATCCGAGTTTTCTCGTGTTCCGTTGCATGCAAGGATGAATTTGGGCTTTTTATCTTTTTCGGCGAGTGGGAACCTGAAGGACAGAGCTAGTAGTCTGATTATTTATGCAGGGTTGTGTTTGAATTCTCGTTTTCTCGACTGCCTGTGTGCAAAATGACGAGAAACATCTGAGTTTCTACAGCATTTCTCTTCGTAATGATGATGTCTGCGCAATATACGCAGGTAAGGAGCGACGACGACGGTTTCCAAGGCTCGTGGCACTCTGGAGTTGTCATTTCTTGCGGCCTTAGAATGCGGTGCGTTGAATATGATCACATTCTCGTTGATGATGGCTCTGGCAAACTCGTGGACTCTGTACGTGTACCGCCTGCTGTAGATGGATTAGTCTCTTGCACAGTTGACCAGCATAAATACTGTGGTTCTATAAGGCCAGTGCCGCCTATTTACGTAACTGGTCCGAATGACTTCTCATATGGATTGTGTGTGGATGCGTTCCACATGGACGCTTGGTGGGAAGGAGTGATTTTTGACCACAATGTTGGTGCGGAGAAGAGAAATATTTTCTTTCCAGAATTGGGTGATCAAATGTTGACTCGGCTTGCTAATATCAGAGTTACTCAAGATTGGGATCAGACTACAGAGAAATGGCAAAGTCGAGGGACCTGGTTGTTCCTTGACTTAATTCAGTTGTATGAGCAAGAATGGCCTATTCCTGTTTCCTTGAAGCAGATATGGTATGATTTGCGGGAAAAAGAAGCCTTTCAAAGGAGTAAGTGGACATCTAAGGATAAGGCCTTGTGGGAGAAGCTGGTGTTGGAAACTATCAGTGAAAACCTTGCAATTGCTACAATTGATCTTATTTCGTTTTTAGACTTGCCAAGATCGAGAAACTCAATGGAAGAAAGCTGTATGCTGTTGGATTTACCTGAACTGTCTTCTAAAGTAAATCACAGTGGCATAGCGGCTTGGGATGAAAGCGTGGACAAGACCTGTTGCAGTGAAAAGTCGACGAGCTCTGAATATGGTGTTGTGGATGGTGTTTTGAAACTTTCCGGACCTAGTGACGTGGGATATGAGTGCCCCTTTTCAAATAGCACCGCTGTGCAATCTGTTGAACATATGCATGATCCGGACGCAGTTGCTCTTAAGATAAAAAATGGGTTGTCTTGTACAGATGGTGCTGTTTTGTCAAATATAACCTGCCAAACACCACAGGCTTCGCGAATTTCAGCTGAAAATTGTCAACAGAGTTTTTTGGCCACCTCTCAAGGACACTATGATAAGGCAAATGAGAAAGCCACAGATTCAAATGAAAGAAAATGTGAAACCTCTTGGCAGCTTGTTGGTCGTGACATGACTTCACAAGCTGAATGCTGTCCGTATGCTATTATGAAGTATGCGTCTGATATCAGCTGGAATGATCGAAATTCTTTAAAGGCAGATGTGCGAGAGCACCTGTCATTTCTAGGCTGGAAAATTGAATTCTTGAGGAGCATTAACTTCCCCAGGTATAAGTATACCTCTCCCGATGGGAAGTGCTATTACTCACTTATAGAAGTCTGCCAAGATTTAAGGAAAGTCAATGGGAGAATACGTATTCGAATATCATCAGACAATAACAAGAGCTTGGTCGCTTCAGGTGATAATCTTCTCTTGCCTTCAACTTTTTACTGTTGCGACACTAGTACTGGTTGTGGTCCCAATCCTTCAAAAGCTGTAGCACCATTAAGTATTGGTGTGCCTGATGTCAGATCAATATGTAGTCCTCGAGCTGTTGTGCAAACTAACAAGCCTGGATTTGATCAGACTTTCTATACACAACATAAGGCAAAAAGAGAAGTGAAAATTGAGTCGAAAAACCATGTCTTAGCTGTAAGAAAGGAGCTAAAGGATATCGATGAGAGAGGAAAGCCCAAAATGAGATGCGATTCATCCAGGAAACGGAGTCATGACTCGTTTGTTTTGGCGCTTCCTTATCCTGGCAACAATGGATTATCAGCAGCTGGTGGGGGTGAAATAAAATGCTGGGGTGATAAGCGGCTAAGAATGAACAGGATGGATCAGTCCAATCGTAGGGAATCTCAATTGATTGGAAGTAAAAGTGAAGATTGTTTAACTGCTATAGGTGTGTTCAGCTGCAACAGAAAGTCGAGAGACACAAAGCAGAAACCCACTGATACTGCCAGGTCAAGAAGTATGGCATCCCGAGCTTTGGTTAAAGCTCGAGGTAGGGGAGCTGATTGTCCAAATCGCATTCGGAGATCAAGCAAAAGGATTCAGCAGGTTGTTCCCAGTCCATTGTGCCGGCATCCACGGAATGTACTGTCTTGGTTGGCAGATAACGATAGAATTCTGTCCAGAAGAAAAGTATATTACAGAAGGGGAAAGAATCGCGGTACTTTGGCTGAAGGACGAGTAATTCGTGGAGGGATCAAGTGCAATTGTTGCAAAAAGTTGTTCACTGTACGTGGATTTGCAAATCATGCTGGCCGAGAAGACCAGAAAATAGCTTCCTGCATATTTTTGGAAGATGGCAGGTCGCTGTTGGACTGCCAGAAGCAGCTATTAAGTGATAGAAGAATGAGTAAATTCGCAATCGAGCAACATGATAAGACCAAAAGAAAATGGAAGAATGGCACAAATGACTGCATATGCTCAGTCTGTCATTATGGAGGCGAGTTAGTTTTGTGTGATCAGTGTCCCTCCGCATTCCATCAGATTTGCCTTGGCTTGAAGGTAGGTGATTTATTTGATTAATACGAGAATAGTGAGATTAACTTTTCATTATTTTTTTCCTCGTCCATATAGTATTTGTGGCACTAAACTTTTCTATTTGCTGTCCCCAATAGGAAATTCCTCAAGGTGACTGGTTTTGCCCTTCATGCTGTTGCGCTATTTGCAGCCAAAGCAAACTCAAAGAAGATGCTATGCAGTATGTGGATGATGAGAATGCTTTAACTTGCAAGCAGTGTGAGCGTAAATGTGAGATATTCATAGATTTGACCCCTTAGATAAGGCCTGCTAGTTGAACACATGCATACAGATTGATAAGAACACACTTAAAGTGCTTCTTAGCTGTGCACTTAGGTATTTCTGAACTCGCTGTTTGTTTCTTTTCAGATCACTTAGGGTGCCTGAGGAAAAAAGGAGCAACTAACTTGGAAGCTCATTCCAAAAGGGACTGGTATTGCAGCAAGAACTGCAAAACGGTACTCTGAAACTCGGCACTTCTCTTCTGATTACCTAAGCCAGTTAGTGCTGATTATTTCAACTTTATCACAACATGGAAGTGCTATAATGCAATTATAGATACTTTGAGCATTTTGACTCTGAGTTGACCGCAAATGGTAACATGCAAATGTTCGACTGATACTGGATAATTCCTAGTCTGCTACTCCAACTTAGCGTCCTTATCCTCTTTCCATCTAATTTTGGCTGTTTATTGTTTTCTTTTTCTGGTTTGAAGCGAAATGAAGTAAGATGATCTATAATAGCAGTAACTTTTTCATGTTTAAAGCTCTGTTTATCTAGATCCCAATAGTCTGTCTTTTCGTCGTGTCTTTGTTTACAGTCATACCTACTACCGCTATTTTCCTAAATTGAGAATTACCTCTGTACATTAGATGTTTGAATGGCAAGCTTTTGTTTGTCTGGAATATCTATCATCTCCAAGTTGCGGTACAGAGTAACCAATTTCTTAAAGGCTTTATGATCATAATTGTTGTCTACAGTTGCATATCTTCTGAATCAAACACTCTTCATATTGATGCTTAGTGTCTTCCAACAGAATCAATAGAAAGGCCTGTGGAGTTTGGAATTAGCAAGTAGGTATTACTTGAGTTTTAGCATCATGTGGAATATAAAGGTCCATAGCTGGGCAGCATGAAATCCAACACCTTTCTTTTTAGGGAAAATACTAAAAACATACCTCACCATTGTCCCAATGACCACTTATATGCCTCTATTTTTGCAAATGTCATGCACATATCTTTAAGCATAAATTCCACTAGGAAAAGACCAAATTGCCTTTCCTTGCAAACTCTCTTGCTTAGGGTTTTGGTGGTTTGGTTCTTTGTTGGTGTTGAGTGTTTTGGTTGGGTGTGAGAATTTAGGATGGGGTTTTTAGAAAGAAAATGATATTTTTGTAAATAGGAACGCAACGATAATTGATGTGAATGTGCAAAGTGGTTTCCAAAGGTAAAAGTCAGGTATGTATTTGGCATTTTCAAAAGTAGAGGTATGGAAGTGGTCATTGGGTGAGAGGCATGGTATATTATTTATACTTTCCCCCTTTTTGAAATGATGGAATGAACACTGTTTTAACTGCTTGATATTTCATCCTTACATCAAGACGCCAAAAACACGTACAATTGCAGGATGCATTCGTAGCTATAGCATCTACTGAATATGGAATCACTTTTGCAGATATTTCTTGGGCTTAATAAACTCTTGAGGAAGCCAATTCGAGTGGGCATGGGGAATTTGACATGGACCCTATCAAGGTCTATTGATACTGATTACCTTGATGTTGGTGATCGTCATATCGAGTCCGTGATAGAAACTAACTGCAAGCTGAATGTTGCCATTGATGTGATACACGAATGTTTCGAGCCTGTAAAGGAGCCTTATGCGAGGAGGGATCTCATTGAGGATGTTATTTTTAGTCGAGGGTGGGAAATTTTGATTTTCATCAAATATGAACAGTTCTTTTTGTGTACATTTACTATAGTGTTGCCATTTTCACTATAGTTTGATTTATTCACTCTTTGGTGTTGTCATTTTGTTAAGATACTGCACATTCTTTGTAGCATAAGCAACAAATGATTTAGCATCATCTCATAAAGAAACGAAGAAACAAGTCCAAATTCTTGAGTTGCCACTTCAACCCATCCCAATGAATAAGACTTGTCAAAGGAGGGCAACTGATGTCTAGTTTTGAGGTTTTAAAATGTCCCATTTATACCCTCATTTGCTAGACATACAGCCATGTCGCATGTGATTGTGCTTACATCACATGCATAAACAGCTTATCTAGCAGTTTTCTAGCACTTACTGGAGGCAAAAGTTTCTGAGAGGATTGCATTTGTTGTATCTTCTTCATTACTGTTGAAAGGTTCTCTCCTGATTGAGTGACCGTGGCTATTCCAAATTATCCGTTTGCCTTGATACCTTCTTGTATCTGCGTGCAAAAGTTGCATCTAGGAAATTTTTTCACTATGTGAACTGCACCCTGATGCTGAAGTCTTTGACGACGGGAATGTTCTTGAAGGTGCTTTTTCACAATCTATTTTCTTTGATTATAGGATAAGGAAGCTGAATCAGAAACCTCCCTTGCCAAAAAAAAAAAAGGCTGAATCAGAAACCTAGATGAGCTTCCTTCCACTTTTATGTTTCATAATGTTGTATGTCAATAAATGCCTTTCTTTGAAGTGTGGATATACTTGCAAAAGTAACTCTGCTTGCCCAATTGGAAAAGAAAAAGAGAAAAAGAAATAGAGGGAGACAAAATTGAGAACTTAACTCTGGACTTGAGCACTCATGGATGACCAAAACATCATGCGCGGCACTGTTACTTTGCATTCAAGTGAAAATTGTTCTTATGTTTATGTAAAATACCAAGCAATGTTGCTTAATGATTCCATTGTCTTGTGACCTTGCAGATCAGAGCTTAAACGTCTGAATTTCAGAGGATTCTATACGGTATTATTGGAGAAAAATGATGAGTTGATCTCAGTGGCTTGTGTCAGGTAATGAGTTGGTAATTTAGGCTTTATACATGCGTTTTGCTTTATATGCTATTAGAACTTTTTGAGTTTTCATTTCATAATTTTCTGTTAGATCACCCTGTTATTACTCAAGTATCTTGACTTCTAGAACTTAATTTTTCTGTGCTCAAGGGTGCTTGGGGACAAGGTGGCAGAAGTACCCCTAGTGGGGACCAGGTTTCAGTTCCGTCGTCGTGGAATGTGTCGCATCTTGTTGAATGAACTTGAAAAGGTAACTCTTCTGAGTTATGTGCATTTGCGCCAATGTATGTACATGTGAGTGTGGTGTGCATTGTGCTCTCTTGTCATGCGAGGGCTAGGCTTGGCATAATGGTAGGATTACTTGTGAGTTTAAGGTCACGGGGTATGGCCCACGGAAATAGCCTCTTTCCAAGAGAGCTGGGGAAGGCTGCAGTGGACCTCACCCATGGGTACCTCTGTGCACAGGATGCTTCCTCCCCCACCTTGAACTCTCCAGTTATACAGTTTGATAATCAATCCTACTACTCTGCTCAAAACACTTTGTTTGGACTTTTCTACTCGGAGACTTATGTAGCCACCAAAAGCTCTAAAATCTAGTTCTACAGGTTTGAGGAGTTAAACCTGGTTTACAATGGGAGAGTAAAGTCATGCAACAGACCTGTGCAAGAAATTTTTTTTGTTAGAATGTGCATTCTTTGACGTGTAATTGGACATTTTCTAATTCGAGATGTATAAAAAATATCTATATCGTCCTTACCAAAAAAAAAATATCTATATCCCAGTTTACATTAATTAGGAGACTATATAGCTAGGAGTTGGAAAAACTTAAGGCCTGTTTTATAACCCGATTTAATGAGATTAGGTTTGTTTGATAACCCTATTTAGCATTCACCTAAAAGATTCAATCAAGACAAAAATCCACTAAAATTGGTAAGGAATGGGTTACTTAATCTTGTGCACCTCCCTGCTGATAAGTTTATTGTTGATTGTAAGTAGATTTATATAGTGAAATTGACCATATAGTTCAATTATGGAGTTGAAAGCTCATTTGTAGCTTAATGATATACTCAAGTTTATGAAATAGATTATTTAAATATTTTTCTCCACTTGCCCAAAATGCATCCCTCGAGCTATTATTAAAGATAATCCCACATTACTTGTCTACAGAGCTTGTTTGGGTCTTCAATACATGCAGTTTCCCTTAATTTAATAGATCAAGTTTTCGGTTGGACATTTTAACATGGTGTTAGAGCTAACTCCCAAGTCGTCATACCCCATTTAATATTTCATTTCCTGTATGGTTCTTGTCTGTCCTATTCTTCATATATCAGTTCCACGTGCCATTCTTGATCTAATTTTTACGTGAGAGAGGGTTTTAAATTAATCTAACTTTGCTTCTCTATGGGATACATGTATATATAATCTACTTTAATAACTTAAGATTTTGGATTTGATATCCTAAATTTTTTTTTGATGTTTCAGTGACTTTTGCATTAGTTAGGTATAAAGAATGCTTTCCTGGATGGCGATGAGGAGAAATATACATGGAACAATCGCTTGCTTTTGTTGCTTAGGGGGAGTAGAGAGCTTAGTTTGTTGGCTGAAGAAGTGTGCAAGATAATCTTCTCGAGCATGGTTGGTAGCTTTAGTGAAGTGGTGGTTAACTTTGACCTTCGGAGATGCTATGCTGATCACCCAATTTGATTGACAAATTGATGTCATGCAATCCCTTCGAGTTGTTAAATAATGCGATAGAAGAGATTAACTGGAAAGTTGAATCACTTGATGGTTGCAAGGTGAGGGCATGCCTTTTGCCATGAGTGTGGCTAGCCACACTAGACCTATTCATTGGGATCAGATGTACTTATTTGGAGAAACATGGAAGGTGCTCTAGGGTGGTTTTCTTTATGAAAATCATGGTGCATCCTCTAATGCTTACATCTAATAAAAGGTTAACCACCAGATACTGCATATTTGTTTGGGGTAACTAGACGTTGTGAAAAAACAAGTTGCAAACCGTTGTGACAAGGTCAACTGCTGTTTTAGAGTTTGAAGCCACAACGGATGCCACTTGTGAGTTATTCTTTTGAAGCACATGATGGAGCTTGAACTTACATGTTCCGATTCAATGACCCTCACATGCGATTATCAAGCTGCTATTGAAGGGCGTCCAATTCTGTTTGCTACTAATGTACCAAACATATCAAGGTTGATTGTCACATAGTTTGACAGAAATTACCTTCTGCAAAATGTGTGATCAATCGGATTTTTGGATCAGTTGGCAGATTTATTCGATAAATTACCTAGTTTGAGGGGAGTGATAATGTATGTTTTTGTTTAAAGGGTATTAGGTCCTTATGTAGCATCATCGTGTATTGAAATAGGGTTGGAGGCCACATTAAACCAGATTTCTCTCCTCTCTTTCTTCTTTCCTCTAACTACACTTCCATTAAATCGTCGAATAGAGTGAGTGGAAGCCCAAACAGTCTACTCAATGCCTATACCATTTGATTCCATTTTTAACCTCTAAAGTGAAAGTCGCTTTATCCCATCTCTCTTTCTCTCTCTCCCGAGATAATTTAGTTTGAAAAGGCGTTAATTTCCCTTGGCATTGTCAATTATCATTTAACAAGGTGAAGTGGGGACCAAAGCAAGCTTTTACTCATTGTTCCATCTTCTCTGAATCTCTGTTCCTCCATCTTGAGAGGAGATCATTGCTCCTGGGCATTCTTACACGGTACTTACTCTACAAAGTAATGACCAGTAAGCCTATTGTGATAAACATTAGAGCTGTACATCGTGATCTCTTTTGAAGGGATAGGAGCAGAGGCAATTCAAGTGGTCAAATGAAGTGGTGGATGTCTTTGTTAATCCTTAAATTGCGGTATTATTAAGCCGCTATACTTGCACCTATATCATTGTAACCGCTCGCCTTTGGACATTGCTTCAAAGTTTCCACTCCATCACATTGCTGTCAGAAACAGAACACTAACGGAAACTTGATGTGGATGTCCTACAGGTATTCTTTCAAATGACGGGCAACTTATCTGCATCAAATTCCGGTAGTCTATTTTATGGTAAATTGATGGTGTGGCAGCATCTGGAACATGGCAAGATTTGAGTGGTTGCAATGGCAAAAATCTTTGCCAAAATTTAGCAGTGCTAACGAGAACTATACATTAAACAATGGTCTGAGATATTTACCCAATTGAACAGAATCCTGCTATTGTCAAGAGAGATTGCAGGGTGTTGGGCATAGCATATCAAATACCTAGATCAGTCAAACTAGAATAGGTGAAATATAGGCTACCAGTATCGAAATTCAACGTGTGTGTGGGACAAGCCGCAAAAAATTACAGGGCTTGGGATGAGTTTGTGTTTAGATGGGGAGAAGAGGGGGGGGGGTACCTAAAAATGTCCCTTTGCTTTTCCATGACAAACACGAGAGTACTCCAAAGCAACCTCAAATTGGAATTTGTTTTTTCTTTGCAGCTTTTTGGTTATGATAACTAGATTTCACACCCACTTGATGCATAAACAGCCATTGTATATAGAAGGCATACTTACCTCCTGTCAACTAAAGGTGTTCTCCCCCTTCATCCATGACATGTGTACTTATTGGCTAAAAGCTCTTTCATAGCATTAAAGCCACCTTTCCAATTCATTTATTAGATTCTAATCTTGAGATGTTCAGGGAGGAAGGTAAGTGCTCAACTTGAAAAAATTTAGGACCTACCTGCATTTTTATCAAAACCCTGAGCGGTGCACGAGCAATTTACCATTGTCATTAATATCTAGTGTGAAATGATAATGTACATTTTACATGGAATCACATTTTGGGTTGACTCGTGTGGAATAATGGAAGAGATGGAATCTGTTCTGCAAAGTTTTACTACAAGCTGCTAGAACAGATTAGTGGTGCTAGAATGGATGTTCCTTGGAAAGTGAGGGTTCCAACAAGAGCTCCTTCGAGAAGCAAATTGGGAATGAGTCCTTACTTTAGATAACTTACAACAAAGAGGCAGAGTAGCGGTTGACCTGTTTCCTCTGCAAAAGGGAGGCAGAGACTGCACGGCATCTCCTGCTTCATTGTTCTTAAATGTGAATGGTTTGGTAGCTTATGCTTGCACCAGGTTATATTGGGTTATGGAGGTTCTATTGAGCAAGAACTTTGGGTTTGGCAGGGCATTTATTTACAGCACAACAAGAAAAGGACTACCTTGGTCCCTCTCTTTTTTTTGGTTGATTTGGATGTAGTGGATATGAGAGCTTTTGATGAAGAGAAATTTTCCTTTTCTGCTTTATTTGAAAATTGGCTTAAAACACTTTTGGTATAGTGAAAACTTGCTCATGGATATCTTGGTTGATATGGTTGATGATTCATCCTAAAATTGAACTCCCTTTTGGTTTTCAGAGCCGTTTTGTATATGGCTTTAGTTTTTTGAGCTCTTTTTGCATATGGGTATGGGTTGCACCCCTTGGTGCCCTATAATTGATCCATTTTACCTATCTAACAAAAATTTCATACTTGTCTGAGGTTCTGTGTTTTTATGAATCTCACAAATTGACGTGTTTTTATACAAATAAGTAAAAGAACATAGGCAATTGTTTGTGACTTGGTATCTTGGACTTTAATTTTTTGCCAGTTAATATGAAGGGTGGTAAATGTGGGCACTATTACGTTTTTGGTGACTCAATGATCATGTCATATTAGACTCGGCTCTTCATAAATTGCTTAGTACTGGAGTTGTGTTTAGTCATAGCATTTTAAAGCATGGTGAGGCAGTTTCCTAAAAGTTGTGGTAAATTTGTACCAAATATAGCCTCTTTTTAGTTCCGCATGACATGTGGAGTAATAAGGACTTTTCCATTGTTTTCGTTTCTTTATCCAGGACTGTTAAAGTTCTGATTAACTTTACGTTCTCCCTCGTTTCACAGAAGCTGAAGGAGTTAGCGGTAGCCAAGCTGGTTTTACCTGCTGTTCCTAGTTTGATCAACACATGGACTACTTCATTTGGGTTCACAAAAATGACTTCTTTGGAGAGATTACAGTATCTGGATTATACTTTCCTAGACTTCCAGGATACAACCATGTGCCAAAAGCATTTGTTGGAGAGTCCATCGGCAGTCTGCTTCTTAAGAGGTATTTGTTGCGATCATTCTTCGTAGGAGACCATTCGCAAACTCATATTCAGGAGTAGCAAATTTCTCCACATGCAGGTATGGCCCCTAAAATCCACGATGCACTGAAAGGAAGCGGTAACAAAAATAACTTGGAAGCGTCAACTACTATCTCTGAAGTATTTCAGGCAGATCAACATGAGGAAAGTGGAGCTGTGGACCAAGGCCGTAGAGTGCATGTCTCTCCCTTCTCATCTCAGGGAACAAGGTGAATTTTTAGGAGCTATATGGTTTAATGGTGCCAGCCAAAGCGAAAAAAACAGTCAAATGGAATGCTTGGTTTACCTGATGTAAAATTAAGTCAGAGCATGGAAAAAAACTATCTTGCATTTTGGAATCTTAGATCACATGTGGAGAACGTTCTATACAATTGGAGGAGGAGAAGGAAGAATTGCATCAGATCTTCCTAATAAATATGCAGATTCAGAATATGTTTGATAGTTAATTGTCTTTGGAGGAAATGCTGAGTTGTGTGCTCTGTTGATGAATTTTTGCATATGCTTGTGGAAATTGAGTCTTGAAAGTTGGGGTCAAAATTGAGTCTTGAATTTTTGTATATGCTGAGTTGTCTCCCCAGTGAAAGTTTGTGCTTTTTTATGCAACACTTGAAAGTTGGGGTCATAATAGTCTGTGGGGTGAAAGTTGGGGTCATAATAGTCTGCAAGGTGAAAGCTGGTGTCTTTTTTTGTTAAAAACCCTAAACTCAAGAGTGCTGGAAAAAGTGCAGTATTTAGGTCATCTGGAGATGATTTTACTTGATAGATCCTGTAATGCCAACTTTCTGGTGTAATAGTTTGGTGTTTTTGTGCATGTAATAGTATTTTCATATGGTGCCATTCTTCTTCCGCTTCATATAGTGTGCAGCAATGCAAAAGAGATTTGATGCCTTATGAACCAAAAATTTGTTCATAAAGCAATTAGCATGGTAAAAACAATCACTTGGATGAGAGAGAAATGAGGCTTGCTTGACATTGATTTTGAATATGGTTTTTGGCTTGGTAAATTTTTAATGAATTTCCTACGACTAGACTTCTTCGTAAGGACATAGGTCTAACCTTTCAATGTTAAGTTTTGGATGTAATGGCGTGCCTGATTCTAAGGATTTCAACTTTACTTCCTGGGAGATGGTGGATTCCCCCTTATAGCCATCATCTTCTCAAGCTGAAATATCTTATGCTAGACACCTGGACAAACGGCTGGATACACCATTGACATGCCCACCTTTTTACACATTCTGCTGTACAATCAGCCTAACGGTTTGCTGCTTAGGATGTTCTCATTCACAGTATATGGAACTCGAACAGGACTGAACTTGAAGCTAGATTTTTGGAGTGAAATTTTGATATTCAAGGGCTTTAGCACTCTTCCGATTTGATAGCCATCCTTTTAAGGGTGTGACCTTTGTCATTATGTCATGCGTAAAGCTAGGAACTGCACTCATAGCTCTCTTCTGATTAGTCTTTGATTTATGTTACATTCAACAATTACAAGTAGAAAATTTCTCCATTTAATTTACCTTTTCTCCACGGTCTCGTGCGGCTTTTTATAGCTTTTATTGGAAGCATAGCCTACTTATTTCGCTGACTGCTGTGATTTTTCGCCAGTTTGGATGCAGGCAATGCTGTTGACGGTGACAGCAGCATTGTTTCTTCGGCTATAGGGGTATTTGTTTCTCACCAGATAAATTTAATTTCGTTCTTACGTTGAGCGCTGATTTCCAATATGACTTATCTTTTTCTTTCGCAGGTTAACCAGCCCACTGAACTCGGTAGTGGACCAGGCTTCCATGAAGGCATTACCAATGGTTCAGCCGGAAAGGACAACATCAAAGTTTGGAAGTGCTACAAGCGGAGGAAGAAGTTCTCAGCGTGAGATCTAGTCAAGTCGGGATTTATTTTTACCATGCTTGCCAGTTTTATCAGTCGGGAAGTTATGGAACTTCCCTTGATCTCTCTCTCTCTCTCTCTCTCCTTCAATGCAGATTTGAAGGGCTTTTGTTTCTTTTCATGTTCCCCCAGATCATTTTCCAGATTTCTGCTAAGGACGATGATCTGGAAAATGGAAATTTTGGCCTGATAAGCATTTGGCCTTCTGCATCAGACAGTAAACTAATTCTTAAACACCACGTAATCTCCTCTTCTTTGTCTAGGCAAAAGTCATGATGTTCTTTCAGATTTCATTGATTTTGAGAGTTTCACTGTCAGGAAAGGTCCTGTTGAAATTGAAGTTCAGTTATGTAATGTGGGTTTTCCTTAACATGCGCGAAGGTATGAGGAGGCCTGATGTAGCAATTAAACATGTGCTCTACCATTTAAATTTGGCATAACGTACTTGGATCTTTGACTGTCTGAAATGCTTTTGGGGTGGGTAGAAGGTTTATCATGTGCAAATCTAGACTAGAATATCTCCTGCGCCGATTGTCCTTTTGTCTGTTAGTGAAATGTTATAATATTTGTAATGTGTTGGTTTCTTATCTCCCCCTTCTTTCTTTCTTTTGCTGAACATTGTAAAATGTCAGTTAAATTTGACTAATATCTAATATCATATCATATAATATATCAGGGAGATTGATTGGCCATTCATGGTGGCTGAAAAATTCAAAAGTAATGGCACCTAAAAAGACGCGCAAAAAGTACACATATTTCAAAAATAGTTCTGGCCCCGGTACAAGTTAGATCTGTCTTGCATCTACTGGGCAATAAGTTTCTGAAAACGAAAATGAAAATCTGCAAAAAATTTTATTATCCTCAAAGGATTGATTTATGGTTGGTTCAGATAGTGAGCAGGACTTACGGTGGTACACTGATTTCTTTCTTTTTTGGTAAGAACAGTGCATTGGTTTAATTCCCACGTTATTAGGCGCAAATTATATGGCATGTATCTATTACCTAGATTTTGTTTTTTTACTTTGCTCGAGTCATAGTTTGGTAAGGTTTTGTATATGTCGAGAACAAATTATACGGCTATCGGTATGTCGGTGTTTCTAAGCTACTTTTCTCGTCTAGAAACTCGACCCGGCTCTCGTGCAACATATTTAGTTAGTCTCTAATGTCTGATCATAGGACAATTACCCTTTTTTAGACGGGATTGTCTCGGGTAGCCACGAACCTTTAGCAGGAGAACATATGCTTGTCTTAAAAGGAAGAGATTTTCAATTGCTAGTGAATTGGACCGAGAACTTAAATTGGAATTGACTGATGGAGCATGAGAAAACTACAGCAGTTCTTTTGGGTAGAGACAACACTTGAATAACCCCAATTTTTTTGTCAAACAAAGTAAAATTTATTACCTTAAAATGACAAGTGCCGTTTCCAAAAACAGAAACAAAAAATGCTCGGAATCTTTTTTAAACAGAGTCTGAACAAAACGAATGAAGTTCTCGCGCGACTTATACTATATGTAAGCTCATCGAGCCCGGCTATTCCAAAAACCTATCCGAGTTTTTCTATTATGCTTGAATCTAGCTCCACATTCCAAAAGCAATGGGACTGACCCTCATTGAGATCTAAAGCATAATCGAAGATCAGCACATAGCTATGGCTGCTGCACTAAGATTCTTAAGACTAATGCAATTCCCATAATTGCTGATGTCGATGAGGGAGAGAGACGCGCTTAAAAGACGCGCTTAAACCTGGTTGTCATATATTCCCACTCTAGAGGCCGAACAGAAAGAAAAGTGAGAAAGGAAACAAAAGACGGTTGAAGGGTCCATATCAGCTTCACAAGGCCACCGCCACTAGATGTACAAAATCAACCTATTAAAAAGACTTTGTTAAGCTCTCTCGTGAACCGGGCGTAGCCACCTTCACATGCTCAACATCTTACCTCCAAAAAACCCCACACACCCCCCTCAACTTGTGTATATTGCCCCAACAACACGCCACAAGTCATTACATCATAAGAGACATCCTAGAACACCTCCTCTCTCTCTCTCTCTCTCTCTCTCTCTCCGTTGCAGCATTCTTCACCATGGCAAGACCTTGCTCTGGACCTGCTCCTCATGCCATTAGGCCATGCTGCTCACTTGTGGTGATGCTATGCCTCTTTTGGCTTCAATGTCACACGGCTTCGTGCTCCGTCTTGCTGAGAACAAGAGCGAAGAACACCCGGGTTGTGCATAGAAAGCCAATGCTCAAGGCCAAACAGTACTCCAACTGCTCACTGTATGTGGGTACATGGGTCCTCGACGACACGTACCCATTGTACCAATCCTCCCAGTGCCCCATCATTGACCCCGAGTTCAACTGCCAAGCCTTCGGCCGCCCAGACACTGACTACCTCAAGTATAGATGGAAGCCTCTCAACTGTGAGCTTCCAAGGTAGATGTGACTGTAAACTTCACTCCTTTTTTAGGTGTTTTTCCTTTTTGGGTTTCTTGTTTAGGCGTACAGCAAGTGAAGTGAGGACTTAAGACAGTGAGTTTTCAGGTTCGATGGGCTTGATTTCCTGGTGAGGATGAGGGGTAAGACAGTGATGTTCGTGGGGGACTCTCTGGGGAGGAACCAATGGCAGTCTCTGGTCTGCATGATTTCAGCTGCTGCCCCCAACACACCCACCCAGAGGATCTCCGGAGACCCTCTCTCCACTTTCAAGTTCCTCGTGAGTTCGTCATTTTGACTTCAACCCCAAACTACAATCTTTCCCAAATTTCACCTCTCTCCATGTTCCTTGCGGAGGAAAAAGAAGTTTCAATTACGCTGGACAACACTGAACATTTCTTTTTCATGAAGTGATGCTGTGAAATCATTGAGTGCTATTTAGGTGGACCAGAACTATCATGTAGCTTTGCTACTGCACAAACGAGAGCCACCAAATTATTGTTTCTTTAAGGACTCACTCCCTAGTTTTTGTCTAGTCATGCCACCTTTCATCTAGTGGCCCATGAGTACACACACCAAAAGATTTTAGCTTTTGTTTACTAAACCTCCAATTAGAATTCACGATATCGCGCGTTGACATCGAGTTTAGAGGACGGTCAACAAGAGTTATCGTAAAAATTACTGCTGCGAAACAAGTGCTGCGCCATTTGAGAAGGTATTCCAGCGTCACACTTGGGTTTTAAAGAGCTGCTTCGTCCAGTTTCGAGGTGCTATAATGTTAGAACTTGTACTGTTTGATACAAAAGTCACGGCACGGGCTCTTCGTGCGCAATTTCGTGGGTAGGTTGCTGTCGGTAACGTGACTCTGTGAGTCGAGTGTGGCGGAGTAGTTGTCCTCACGTGGAGAAAAGGGGATCTCAATCACGGAGCAGTTGGTTCTGTGACGAGTTTTTCTTTTTTCGTGTCAGAAAAAATTGGCACTCTGCAAAATTAGGAAGTCAACATCTCTCTCTCTCTCTATTTCTCTGTGTTTGTGTGGAAGGATGTAGAGATCATGGCTGTAATTAACATGGGATTATGTTACAAACATGGCAGGACTATGGCGTGTCGGTGTCCTTCTACAGAGCCCCCTACTTGGTGGACATCGACTCGGTCCAAGGCAAGAGGGTCCTGAAGCTGGAGGACATCTCGAGGAACGCCGGCCCATGGCGGGCCGCCGACGTCCTCTCCTTCAACACCGGCCACTGGTGGTTCCACAAGGGCTCTCTCCAAGGGTAAACAAAACAAATGACGGCACAAGCACAATCATTTATAATCGAATTCTATGAAACTGCTGCTAATCCAAAGACGACGGCGGCGGCGGCGGGGATCGGCGATGCAGGTGGGACGTGATGGAGGCAGGAGGGAAGTACTACGAGGACATGGACCGGCTGGTGGCGCTGGGAACGGGGCTCAGGACATGGGTCAACTGGGTCGACGCCAACGTTGACAGGGCCAGGACCCGGGTCTTCTTCCAAGGCGTCTCTCCCACTCATTACAAGTAAGCAATTCCCTCTCTCTTTCTGGGGCAATAATTGAGGTTCGAAATAGAAAATCAAGAAAGTGCTGCCACAGCTCAGCACCAAGTGACTAGAAAAATTCGAAGGAAAATGACATAAATTTTCTCAGAATTTTGGTTTAATGAGTAATGTGATACTTAAATTTTTAATTTGTTTAATACGATCTTTGAACCATAACTCAATATATAATATGATCCCTTCAATTTTCAAATTTGTTCAATGCGGTTTCTAAATTTTTGATATACATTCAGTTTAATCTCTGAATTATATGAAAATGTTCAATGTTGTCTTTGAACTTAAATTAAAGGAAGGAGAACACTGAATATTTTTATTTAGTTCAGGTATTAAGTCGAACATTTATCAAAAATTCAAGGATTAAGTTGAACAAATTAAAAATTTAGAGATCACATTATACGTTGAAGTAAGATTCAGAGACTATATTGAACAAATTACAAATTTTGAAATCGCACTTTACTTTTTTCGTGATCACGCCAAAATTCAACTTCCATTGGGCGCCTTAGCTGTGCTTCGATCGGTTTGCCATTTGCGGCTAATCCTGGGCCCATGCTGAGTCAAATCAGCACCCTCTCTGTCCCCGCATATCGTTCCCTCTTTTTCCTTTTGGAAAAAGGAGGAGCTGGGGTGGCCCCCAAGACAAGAACACAAAAATTTAGAAAAGCCGAGGCTACACCGGGGTCATCTCTCGCGCGTCTCGTCTCGATTCATGCATTTGCTCGGACGATTTTCACGGACGCACTCCCCCCCCGCATCAGCTTAGCGCGTCAGAAAATCCATTATCAAAGCGATCCCAACAAGGCTTTTGATCTCGCGAAATGTATCCTTGGCCATCGAAACTCGATGGAATGAATTTCGTTTCTGTAGCCAGTAGTGACGGAAGTGGACAGGTGATGGATCTCCATTACAAGATCCTCCGCATTTCGTCCTCAAACACTGCCTCGACTGTACTAGGCAAGCCAATGGAGAACGAGCCGATGTGTCGGCCGACCAGCCACTGGCACATACAATTCCACGAAATTATCATGGTGGTGGAATGCCGACATTAATAAAAGCGTTTTTTGCGTAGACAAAACAACTGAAACTTGCCCGCTGTCGCCAGGCTAGCTTCCTCTGGCCATGGCACTGCCGCCTGTCGGTCCGTATGCATCTGTCACTGTGCAATAAATTAAACCTGAAAACATTCAATACGCATGTTAGCGCGACTGATTTGGGAGTCGGAGGATTTCCAGCTTCAAAAAACTAGAAATAACTTGTTCGAATTTCACTAATTACGCGTAGGTTACTTTAGATTATGCGCACAAGAACTTGATTCAATCGGTTCATAAGATTTTTGCCGGGTCTCAAAAGAAGAAAAAGAACTTCATGCTTGTCTCGGCTGGATGTATAATGTCTGTAAGTGATGATTCATTTTCCAGAGTTGATATGATTAAGTTCATACTAGATTGAAGTTTAACTTAGTTATCTAGAAATGCTACCTGTCTATATAGTTGATTGACAACTTGCCAATTGATCGAACGAAATCGCAGACCGAGCGAGTGGAGCATGGGTTCGACGGCTGCCACGACCAAGAACTGCTACGGCGAGACGGTGCCGACGAGCGGCAGCACCTACCCTGGGACCTATCCCGACCAGATGAAGGTGATAAGCGCGGCGATCAAAGGCATGCAGACCCCGGTGGACCTCCTCGACATCACAATGCTCTCGGCCCTCCGTAAGGACGGGCATCCTTCGATCTACAGTGGCGACCTAAGCCCTGAGCAGAGGGCTAATCCCGATCGCTCCGCCGACTGCAGCCACTGGTGCTTGCCCGGCTTGCCCGACACTTGGAACCAACTATTCTATACTAGTTTACTTTTGTAAACCTTCATATCTTTGGTGTTAGATGTGCCAAATACCTCCCAAATGGGATATGATTATAGGTTTGAATTACAAGTTCCGCTTAATATGTGCAAGGTAAAGGGTGTCCTGTTGTATCTAGCGAAGCCAATGCTCAAGTTGGATTGTAGCTTCTGTTTAAATGGAAACGTGCTTACTTTATTTCTTTCCGGGTAAGGCCGAATTACGGAATGTTAAGTGACATGGCAAACTCGTCATATCGGCGAGCATTTAGCTAAGTAGATGATAGCCGAGACATAATAACATATTGCCAAATTACTTAGAGTCCGTTTGTTTTGTACAAATCGGATAAAGTATTTTTCAGAAAAAGTTTCTTTTTTCGAGGAAAAAAATTAGTTAGGTTAAGTTTTGAATCGAGTTAGAGATCATTTTCGATATTTTTTATGAAACAAATTGAAACATGCATTGAACATACAACTCCGAGCTTAGCACACGATCTCAATCTCGACCTCAAAACTAGGAACGGGCTCCCAAGCTCTTAGATCTAGGCGTCGGCTTCTCGGGTCCTATCCCAGGGATCCCAGGTATGCCATCAAGTCTCGGGCCTAGAGACCATGGTTGCAATCAAACAATAGGTCCCAAGCTCGGCTGCTACGGGTGTCGGTCTCAAGTCTTAGTGCACCACGTTCTCAAGCCAAATCCTCAGGGCCAGGCATTGAGCCCCGACTTTCTAGGGTTTGTTCTGCCGCTAGCCCCGAGCTTTGCCAAGGCGTCAGGATCGCGAGAGCCAGGTTTAAGGTATCAACGACTTCATCCTGAGCACAAATTATACCTTATTGTTAACACGGTTGATCTGCTTCTTGAAGATTTATGAAACCTCATTATGCTCATAATCAAAATTTATATTTGTCAAATAGCAAACGAAGCTATCTCGGGTTATTTAAGTACTCCTAACTTCAAATCTAAAATTTTAGAGGATATTATTGCACAACCACACCTCCAAAAGCTACCCAAATGAAAAGTTTTGGGGTTTGAAACAAGTGAACAAGAAACAAAAGTGACCAATTACGGAGTAGACATGATTATGGATCTGACATTCAGCTTAGGTCCGCTTGAGAATGCCCTAAGCACAAATTTAACTTGGTTTAGACAAGCAATTTCCTTTACGGACTCATGGCCATCCAGGATTAGTCGTTCAATACATTAAACTCAGTATTTATAAAATCAGGGGAGGGCTACGACAAGCTTGGACCCGTTTGGTTCGACTTTGGGGGAATGCCTTTGGGGGAATACAAATACCTTTCGGTTAAAGGAGTTTTTTGGAATACAAGTAGTGTTTGGTAAGTATTTTTTAAAATTAACTTGGGATAAAGAACTTTTGCTAATATTTAAAAAAAAAAGGCTTCGGTGGAGCTTAACCACCAGACACCTCTGCTAGCCAGATCTAGTCGCCCGCCACTGCCGCCTGAGGTCGCCAGACCTCGGGCGTCGCCGGGGTCGGTCTAGCCCTCAGGCGGTGGTCTCCGGCTGCTGGACCTGCCTCTAGGGAAGATGAACAGTCACGATAAACAGTACAAGTTGCATCTCGAAAATGCAACTTCTCAAGGCACTTCCACCATTACATTGACCAAAACTCCTTTGAAGAGAGCATTCCAAATGCAATTGCATCTCCTCAAAGTGAGTAAAAAAAGTTGTCAAATATTATTTTTATTTGGCCAAATGGACTTTAGAGCTCAATGAGTATTCTAAATACTAAACCAAATGGGACCAAAGGTCATTTAATTTGGAAATTTTGCTTGGCACGTTTGTTAACGGGGCGGATACAGGAAAAGGTGCTTCGATTGTTTGTATTTAATTTTTGGAAGAAGTGCTTAAAGCTGTCAGACTTCTCTATTTTTTTTTCTTAGAGATACTATATTCAGTCAGCTTTTACGCACCTCGACTAATTCCTAGTAATCTGTTTTTTGGGTTTAGACTTGCTCCATGGACCAGTAGCCGTAGCAAAGGAAGAAAGCGCAAAGGCACTGCCAAATTTGATCCTACGAGATGGAACAACTTCTGACCTTGGTCCTGACTTAACCACACTCGCCCGTATTCAGTCTAATTGCCAGGTTTTTTCTTTCTTTAATCGTAAACAATTATTTGTCGACGGATGATTTTCAGCAAATCAAAAGCACGAAAGTAAAAAAACTAATTCGTAGGAAATTCTTTTGCTCAGGCAAACATGCCTCAACTCCATTTGATTCCTGAAAATGAATGATTTGAAATTTTTTTTCTAAAAGAAATCGTTTGTATCACTTGAAACAATTAATTAATGATAATTATTTTCATTATCGACAACAATTTATGACTAAGCATTTTTGTGAACGATGAAACCATTTTTCGTTCATTCATTTTTGCAAGAGATCATTTTTAGGTAAATGTTTTATGAATCATTATTTTTTTTGCGAAACAAATGCACCTAGTATATATGTCAATTGGGATTATTTACGATTATTGACATATTTTGCGTTATCGTTCCTCTTTTCGGTCCCTCGTACTTACTCTCATTTGTAATGTTTAGAGTCCGTTGGTTTGAAAAAGAAATGTTTTCAGAAAATTGCCTTTTCAATTTCCCGGTGTTTGGATGACGAAAAATTGATCGGTCTACTAGAAACCGTATTTCATGGACTGAAAATAACAAGTTTAGATCGGGAAAAAACGACTTCCTCTTCTAGTAAAAAGGAAATCACTTTCCCTAAATCACCAAACAGAGGAAAACCTAACCAGTTTCCTTAATAACAATTTTCATAGAAAATGTTGTTCTTCACAATGAAGTTTTCAATAAAACAAATGCACCCTTATATAATCACAAACCCTTTTTAAAATTTTGTTTTTTGCTTTTATATCTATCTCCAGCTGTAAAAATACACAATGTCAATGAAGCGGGGGGGTTTGGGAGGGCACATGTTACTTTGTCTATAAACTGAATCATGAGGGGACAATGTCACTTATTTCCTTTGATTACTAGCAAAAGAGCATATGCCTTGTTGTATGTTTTTACAGAATTTTACAAAATTTTCTCATTATTAAATATTCGAGTTGTTAGTTAATTGAAACAAAAATGTCCACACAATAGTTGGCACTTAAGGTAAGTCGACTGCCTTGCCAACAACTCCGCTAGACTTTTTTAATGGAAGGGCCAATTCGAACGATCAAACAATGCGTAGACCTGACCTTAAAATGTCGCTCGAGTGGCAGGCATTATTACACTCGCCGCATTTTCTCGGAGCAATTGTCTTAAAAAATTACCAAATTTGTGTTTGGGACGGAGGGATTACCGCGTCCGATAAAAAATTAACCGAGTACTCGAGGAGTTTCGATGACCCCCGTTGATGTATCAAAAAAGAAAGAACAACAAACAATCATCTTGCTAGTGGGGGTGGCAATTCGTGTTTGCAATGCGTGTCCACAGAAGGACCAAACCACAATCATGTTTAACACGAACACGGCTCGAAAATTAGCGGGCCGACGCGAGAGAAGACCCTTACGACGTGATTTGAACAAGAGGTCGATGGGTCGGCGTGATCGTGTGACCTGCTACGACGTGAAATTGACCCTCTGACATAGACCTCACACGGAACTCGTAATAAGTGAAATATCATCAATTTAACGTGTCGTAGCGAATGGCAACGGATTGTATCTAAACGGATCACGTACGAGCCGTGTCAATACTAACCCATTAATTTAAACGAGCCACACAAATCAATTTCGTTTATGATGGGTTGATCGCCGATACCGTCTCACAAGTTGACACGAAATTGACCTGAAGACAATTACCCTTGACCCACCCAGAACCTGTCTAACTTCGCGATGCGTTGGAGTCACGCCATCGCCGTCGCCGTCGCCGTCGCGTCGGGAAAGCGCCAGCCATCTGCTTCTCTCTCCCGCACTCGATCGCTATCCTCACGTCCAAACACCCCCCCGGGTTTCTTCTTCGACAGCGAATTGTCAAAAACCTCCCCCCTCACCGCCACGCTCCTCCTCTATAAAAACCCTCGCAGCCCCCTCCGCCTCCGCCTCCGCCTCCGCCTCTTCCTCTCTCCTCTCTCTCTCTCTCTCTCCTCCGTGCCGGCCGATCATCTTCTCCGCCGCCCTCCCGCCGCAGGAGCTCACCGGAAACCCGACCGCCGAGCAATGGCGAGCACCGAGCCCGAGCACGAGCGCAGGGAGGACGAGGAAGCGCAGGCCGGCGACGACGAGGACACCGGAGCTCAGGTCGCTCCCATCGTCAAGCTCGAGGAGGTCGCCGTCACCACCGGCGAGGAAGACGAGGAGGCCATCCTCGATCTGTACGGTCTCCATCGCTACCTTTCGATCCCCACGCGATCGCCTGGCTCCTAGGTTTTTTTTTCCTTTCCTTTTCTTCTCTTTTATGGACCTCGAGTGCTCACGCGTCCGTCCGTCCGTCCGTCCGTCCGTCTCTGTGTGCTCGCGGCTTTGCAGAAAGGCGAAGCTGTACCGATTCGATAAGGACGGGAGCCAATGGAAGGAGCGAGGCGCCGGCACCGTGAAGCTCTTGAAGCACAAGGAGACTGGCAAGGTCCGGCTCGTCATGCGGCAATCCAAGACCCTGAAGATCTGCGCCAATCATCTAGGTCTGAGGCTCCGCGCTTGGTTTTCCCGGTGTTATCATGCTAGCCCCGTTCGATGTTTTGGGTGCAGGTCTTCTGATTGTCGTCGCGTCCGCGCGCGCGCGTTTCTTGGCTTGCTTTCTTGCAGTTATTTCTACCATGACTGTTCAGGAGCACTCGGGCAACGACAAATCGTGCGTTTGGCACGCGAATGATTTCGCCGATGGGGAACTCAAGGCCGAGCTTTTCTGTATCAGATTCGGATCGGTTGAGAGTGAGTTTCGGCTGATCCTCCCGATCTTCTCTTAGCTTGATGGGATGGGCGATTTGAGCTAGCTTTACTGGGAAGTTAAGGATGAGCTCCTCTGCATCTGATTTGGAGCGATCTGATGATGTGTTAAGCGGATTCGCTGATCTTTCTCTTGACTTGATGACATTGGTAGTTCAAGCTAATTGGCCATAGATGCCGATAGGTTTGTGATGAAATAGCCCATGTTCCTCTTTTGCTGGTATTAGTGTACGGTGAATTTAGGATGCTTGGTTACGCTGAGCTCACTGTACCACATTGCCATAGATTGCGATTCCTCCTGTTGTGACGTGTTCCTTCTTCCCTTCATTAGATTGCATTTTAACGATTTAGATTTGTGCAATACTTAAAAAATTTAGCGACTTCTGCCTATAGTAAGGCATTCGGGATTAGTCCGTAACTGCTGTACTAATAAGCAATATGATGTAATGGCGGTGTTCAAGATTCCTGTATATCGGCTGCATCTATTCTCCTGTATTTTTTATCGTCCTGTGTGTGAACGTGAATAGGCGGGATATTGTCCCTGGGTAGGATTATTCTTTGGGAGTGAGAGGCTTCCTTATACCTTACTTAGGATCTCAAATGTGACGATGGATTCTTGTCCTGTTTGGGCTGTAATAAGTCCTCTTGTCTCTTTCTTGCATCTTGCCTTCATTGTTAGCTCCTGAGTCAGTTGGGGTGGAAGCCAATCGAGCATCTAGTCATTATAGATGCTGATCATGTTTTGAGAGCTAGGTTAACAATGAGCACTACGCCAGTTCTCGACAAGTAATTTATCTGACCTGACTGTATGAGCACGTCTCTAGTCTAAATTTGTGAGTGAAAAATGTATATTAGGTCTCTACATGCAGCTTTTCTTCAATGACTACTATTATTCTCACAATTTCAACAAGTCATATTCCTAATAACAATTTATATATGGAAATGTTCCTTCCAAATGGAACTCACTTTGTACGATGACCTCTATATTCGGTGGCCACTAGTTTCCTCAGGCAGAATTCGAGATTGAAAGTTTTCGAGGTGGATTTGGTCATATATATTCTCGAGTCACTGTTTCCTAACGATTGATCTTGTATGATAGTACTCATGTATACTAGCTATTCTTAATTTCTTCGCAATAATTGAGCGTGCTGCCTGATTGTAAGCCTCATTATGGCATCGCTTCTGCTTGATTTCCAAAGTGTCTTAGCTGCTGGTCTGTCTCTGTATATTAGAAGATCCAAGTGTCAGAATGACAAGAAGTTCTCTTTTCCTTATGTTCCGATTTATGTTGCAGATTGCAAAACCTTCATGGAAATGTTCCAGGAAGTTGCTAAATCCCAAAAGAAGAAAGAGGAAAACAAGGATGCTAGTGCAGCCGCTGGACTTCTTGAGAAATTAAGTGTTGAAGAAGAGAAATCTGAAGATAAAGCTGGGGAAGAGGTGGCTGCTACCTCTGAGGGGGACAAGGAAGCTAAATCCGATGGAAAACCTGATGCAGATAAGAAAACCGAGCCTGCTTCCTCAGCTTGAGGGGTTTCGACGTGTTCATCGCTCATTTTACATTGGCGACACGAGGACGTAGATTTCAGACCTCTTGCGCTGCCCATCAGTTGCTTATCTTCATTCTGGTGAGAATCTTGGGGTTTTCTTCATGGGCTGGAATGTTGTTGGTTGGTCCTTTGATTTCTTGGTCTGTCGGGGATTGGATGGAGACATGTTTGCATGTGCAAGGATGTTTGTTCAGTTTGGTTGTGCCAAATGTCCTACTAGGTTTTCTTCATACTATTTATTTTCTTTTTTGTTTTGTTACAGTTGGTCGGTCAGGGTCGTCAAATAGTGCACAAAAATGCCTTTGTTATAAGCAGAGAGTAACGTTGTGAGATATTTTAATGATTTTGTGCAGTAAGAATTTGTCATTTTATTAACGGTTGCAGTTGTCACACGTCAAGAGAAACGGTTTCGTCATTGAGGAATAATATGTAGGTTGCATTGTTGCACGTACATATTAAATATGATCTGAAGAACTAGTTTTGCCAAACTGTTTGCACCATGCCACAATCTAGGAGCATGTGGTGGCATAGTGGGGGAAGTTCTTTCACCTCAATCGGCTTGATCGTGACCAAAGGTTGAACGATTGGAGTGCCGCCACACCTGGAATTGGAATCTGTTAATATATGTCCAAAAGCAAGATAGATGCTCCATCTTACATACTCAATGGTACATGGTGCGATAGATGGTGTACGGTCTGACCGTTCTGAGGACCCATGTCTTGGATTTTGCTTGGGACTGGTGGCTAAGGCACCTCACTTACCGTTGCTTTTCCCTTACATTGAGAGGGAAATGAGACGACAATCTCTCTATTTTGCAAGTTTCACGGCTTGCTTCTGTGGACATTCATAGCCTAAAACTTGGATTGACGTTGTCAGTTGTTTCTGCTTGCTTGTTATTTCCTCTGAGCCTCGGAATTTAACTTCAGTTTAATGGATTTTCCATTTTTCACCGTTGAAGTCATAATCAGATTTAGGGGTGGTCGATTTCAGGCTCCTTACAAGTTCCACTTGGAGGCTCCTTACAAGTTCTACTTGGAACCTACTTTCGGGTATAGGTTTCTCATTTTTTAAAACCTTGAACTTATCCTTTGGAACTTGGAACTTAAAACTTATTTAGTCACAGGTTCTATAGTAGGTTTTAGGGTGTAACAGACTTTTTTTTTATTATTTCATTTTTAGTTTAACAAAAAGAAAATGAACACAATAATAATGAACAAGCTTGTCATTCACAGAAGAGAATACAAAAGAATAGTTTTTTTGGCATCACGATTTAAATAAATACAATTAAAATTAGAAATCATTGTGTGAATCAATACTAGAGGTAAGCGATTTTATATTTCGTACAGGTTCATTAGGAAGCTACTCATGAGAATAAGTATCTTATTTTTTGGAATTTGGAATCTACTCTATCGGGTTGCAAGTCGATTATAGGGTCTATCTAAGTTCCACCTGTATTATTAATTGAACAATTATAATGAATCATTACCTTTAATGATCATTACTTGCTGTTATGATCCATTGATCATAACTTATATTTAAATACACGAAGAATACGAAATATTAACGAGTCATAAAATGAAAGCTTAGATTAGTGTTTTTAGATTATACACTTATTATCTAATGTCATGAAATATCATAGGATCACGCGAAGACATAAACAACAAAAAAACACAATAAATTTATTTAGGTTTCAGTTTCCATGTTTCCAGGTTTCAGGTTGCACATATCTGTAAACTGTAATTTACCCGTCGAAACAGGTTCTTCAATTTTTGAAATCTGGAACCTACCCCGCATACCTTGGAACTTAAAACCTATATGTTCTTACCGGTCAAATTCTCAAATTTCAAGTTCTATCCTGGAATCATGCTCGCTGCTAACTAGATCATACGACTAAGCCAAAAATGGGGAACGAAATTTTACTGCCAGCAATCACTTTTTTTGAATCTGATTGAGAGATGCTTGTCTTCTTGAAGACGGTTTCTAATAGGGGTGTCAACAGGTTGAGTTGGGTTTCTATGATACCTGATCCGACCTGAATCACGAGGGGCGCATGCTTTCTCTGACCTGACCCAACCCAAAACACATAAAACCCGAAGCGAAAATCTGGGTCGGTCTGGGTCGGGTCGGTCCGGGTTTTCGGGTTTGCAGTTGGGGGAGCAGGAGGAGGTGGGGAGTCGCTGGAGGGAGAGGACGGTGGTGCTGGCGGTGGCGCCTCCCTAGAGCAGGAGGAGGTGGGTAAATTGGGTTCTCGACCGTTGGCAGCGGTGGTGGCGAAGGATGGGTCGGTGAGGACGCCGACGGCGGAGGATAGGATGGTGGCCGAGCTCCTGATGCGACTCAGGCGGGATCCCCACCACCACCACGCCGCATCCACTCCCCCCTCATCGGCAGCGGCGGCGGCGTCCCTCCTGCCGCCGTCGAGGCAGGGGATTCGGCAGCCGCAATCGAAGGGTCCTCGTTTTGGTGCGACGCCGCGTCGCCGGTGAAGAGGTGCGGCGACTTGGCAAGGAACAGCTCCATGACCCCGCTCTCGTGGAGCGCCGGGACCGCCTCCTCCTCCGGCACCGCCGACGAGCTTGACGACTCCAGCTTGCTGGTTTGCGGCTCCTCCGCCTCCACATCTAAGGTAATCTCTCTCTCTTTGTCTCTCTCATTTGACTCGGCCGACTCCGCCATGGAGAGAGAGAGAGAGAGAGAGAGAGAGAGAGAGAGAGAGAGAGAGAGAGAGAGAGAGAGAGAGAGGCTGCGATGGTCTGGTGAAGGAGGAGGAGGAAGAAGAAGAAGCAAAGCAAAGAAGAAGAGGGAAGAGAAGAGGAGGAGGAGGAGGAGGAGGATGCGCTATGGTTTTTTAAGTCACGAGTTGATTGTCAAAAAAGCCTGGCCCAGACCGATCTGGCCCGAAATAAAGATAATATTCAAAATTTAAAACTATTCCCAACCCAGAGGAGGCCCGCCCTGAACAAGCCCTAAATTTCGGGGCTGGGCTGGGTCGGTCCGGGCCAGTCCGGGGTGGGCCGGGCTTTATTGATAGCCCTAGTTTCTAGCACAAGTTTGAAGAACATCCTCAAAACAGTTGCTAAGCCACGGGCTTTGTTTCTTTCCTTATTTAGGCCCTAATCTCTTTGATTAATAATAAGTTCCAAAAGGTTTATCGATCCCGATGGCTCCGTAATAGGCACCTAGAAATTTATCACTTTTTGAACAATGAACTCATAAACAACCAAAAAAATAAAATAAAATAAATTAAAAAAGGACAGTGTTGCCTTGGAGTCCAAGCTTGCCAAATTCACCTTGTAATGAGGGTGGGCATGGTCCGGCGGGTGGTTCTTACCTTGGAATCAGAAATCAACTACCAACTACTAAGAACTGGTTTCGAAAAATTAAAATCGAAAATTGCCTATTGATTTCATGAACTCACTCAGGAATCGGACCCGCTAGTCCGATTCAGTTTCCGAAAGGATCCATGGAACCGATCCTACCAAATTTCCCTGGACAAATCAGAAAACGGGTTTGGTGGATCGTGTTCAACACATGATCTTCACAGTGGTCAAGATGCATAGCGAGAATGAAAGGCATGTACAGAGTGAGAGAGAGAGAGAGAGAGAATCAGAGACGCAGAAAAGGGAAAAATTTGTTTGCTTTGCTTGTTCCTAGTACTTCCAAGTTCCAACCCATGTGGGCTATTCTTCACATTTCCCTTGTCCCATGTTTATGTTGTACGTGTGATAAGAGAAAGAAGCCCGTTATTATACTGATCTTTTCTTGCCCTCTGCAACTTTTTAAGCCTTTGCACGATCTGTTCCAAGCCTCCAGTGGCTCTCATTTAAGCTGATGATTTAAATGAGCCTACGACTCTCAGAAATAATGATTCAACGCAACAAACTTCTTCGAAATCTAGTAATTCGTATTCTCATAGGCATTCTATCAAACATGTTATATGCCGATGAACCGATTTTTTTAAATATAAATATAAATATATATATATATATACCAATCCGATTCAGACGAGTGATTTCACACTTAAAAGCAGAAATCAAACCGGTATTCATCAGTTCCTCTAAATTGGAATTGGGAACCAAACCGGTCTTCATGGGAACTGTCAGTTCTTGGCCGGTTCAGTCTATTTCCAAGCAATTTCCGGTTCCTTTGCGCACCTCTATTTTGTATATTAGTTTTCTCCTATCTTTTCTCCACTGTAGACACGATGCACCACTCCCCAAAACCTCATGCTACCCACCACCTCCTTATTTGGTGAAGCGCCCTGACCTTTCTTCCATGCAAGGCAATCCTTATAATAAGCAAAATCCATAGAAAGGACTTATCAAGATATCGGCCTACCTTGTGACAATGTATGCACCCAACGCTATCATAAATACCCTTCTAATAAGCAAAATTCATAAAAAGCACTTATCGAGATATCAGCAAACCTGGTGACGATGTATATACCCAACACCATTATAAATGCCCTTCTAATAATCAAAATCCATAAAAAGGACTTATCGACATATCGGCCTACCTCGTGACAATGTACATGTTGGATGTATGCCCTAAAGTAACCGTGTAATGGTTACATGTTAGGGATTTAAGTTGTACTATCAATTTCATTATTTATTTAATGACAATGACGATGTCCAATTATTTAAATATATGATTGATTCCATAGGATTAGTTGTGATTAAACCTATTATTAAGGCGTTAAGAATATGTGTAATAGGTTCACAGTTAGACTGAATCTTTATATCGTTTCCGGTCGATAGATCATTGAGTAGATATTAATGATCTTGTTGAGACCGGTGTTTTCTTAACTTTACTATTAAGTATTGAATACTTAATAAAATGATGAGTCATGAGTCATTGACTATTGTGATGCCCAAGTAAGAACATACATTCTTATACCAGACAAGTTCACTGTACATGACACACATAGAACGATTAGCAACTTGCAAGCTTTTAGCATGGTCAATGTCTAATCATTCATGTTTTGGTCTTGTGTAAATAATCTTTAGACTTGAGACACGGTGTTGACTTTTGTGTTGGCTGGCCATGGTTCACATGTGCGCATAATGCCGGTTCGTTAATCTGCCTTTGTACTTGATGGTCATAGTTTATTCACATACGAAGTTACACGTGTGTGCAAAATGAAATCTGTCTCCTTGTTACATGCAATGTCTTATGCGATCTAATCATGACACTGCATTGAAATTCTCGACCAGGGTTGTAACTGAGAATGAACTATTCATGTCTCGTATAAAATGCATGTCAATTAGGTTTGTGAATATGATTGAATTGGCGGCTTGACAAATATTCCATGGTCTTTGTTTGATCGGGATATCATAAGACAAATGGATTAAATTACACTGTAGCCAAAGCCGATATGTTCATTATGTTCTTAAAGTATTCACACTATCTGGGTAGGCATGACATATTGTTAGATGTCAATCATGGCCTATAGAGCCTAAATATTGATCGGGACAATCAATTCTCTTGGGAGTATTAATATGTTAGTATAAATTTTACTAGCAGCTCAGTGATATATCTAGAAATGTCACACATCATAATCAATTCGGGATGACGTTGAATAGGAAAGAAGATATTGCAAATATGTTTACAATCATTGCAATCGATTAGTCGGGTTGAAATTAGATTAAATGTGATTTAATTTAATTTAATTTAATTTTTGGTCATGGGAGTGCGTGCATATGATGCACACAGAATGCACACGAAATGTACACGTACTGATCATGCACTCTTATTTATATTCATTTAAAAATAAATGAATTAAAAAAATTAATTGATTAAAATGATTAAAAAAAGAGGAAATGTGCATGCACATGGTCAGCAACGGTTTGCTGATCGTGTGCGCACAATGAGCAGCCATTGCTGATCGCCTCATAAAAAAGAGTGATCAACAACAGTTGCTAAAAGAGAAGATAGTGTGCAAAATAGACAGTGCGTGTGTGCAATACGTGCGCATGAGAGTTAAAAACGTTTTTTCTCCTAGCGCCATGATTGAAATATCTAGAGTGCGGAAAATTATCGTCACGAGATTGCTAGTACAATTATGTGTTGATTACTTGCAAGTTTTTTCTTCTGCGAGACGTGTGATTGGTAGTGTGTTTGAACTAGATGTTCGACAGTTATGAGGCTCGAATTGAAGAACATACGAATGAAGTCGTTTTGGGCACGTCAGTAGAGGTAATCCATTGAACCCTTATGATCTTCCGATTTTTGATTGAAATGCACGAATAATACTTTTGGAGAAAACCAAGAGGGTAACGTATATCTATATTTAATACCCTAGAAAAACCAACATCATCGATATTTCCAAAAGTGTTGAATGCATTCAGATTTAGTATAGATATACCAACATTCCGATTTTTCTAGGGTATTGGGCCCTAAGAAGGGAAATTGTTATATCTATATTTAAATTTTCCGCTATGTTTATATTTTAATTTAACTATACATGTTCACAGAAAACCAACAGTATGCACCGACCACCATCATAAATACCCTTCTAACAAGCAAAATCCGTAAAAAGGACTTATCGATATATCGGCCTACTCGTGACTATCTATGCACCCAACATCATCATAAATACCTTCTAATAAGCAAAATCCATAAAAAGAACTTATCGATATATCAGCCTACCTCGTGATGATGTATCCACCCAACATCATCATAAATACCCTTTTAATAAGCATAATCCATAAAAAGGACTTATTGATATATCGGCCTACCTCATGCCGATGTATGCACCCAACACCATCATTAATACATATGAAAAATCACAAAAAAAAATTAATAAACTTATTGTATTTTTTTTTGGTAAGGAATAAACCTATTGTATTGATATCAGTTCAATCATAAACTTTTTAATTTGGCCAATTCAGTCCTAAACCTTTTGACGATTTGCCAATATCGTCCTTCCGACCGAAAATCGGTGATGTGGGTGCCGGCTGTTCTACGTGACACGACCGGTGCTGACATGGACAAATTCAGAAATTTTTAAAAAATTGCGAAAGTTGTTCATGTTAGTGGCGGCAACAGTTTCTGGCTTAAATTGGCCCGGAAAAGACCACATTGTCAAGACATCGAAATGTTCATGACTAAATTATTCAGATTGAAAAATTCAAGATCGAATTGGCATCCGTACAACGGGTCCAAGACTCTTTTTTGTTTTTTTGGGTAATTACTCCGAGATACATATAGCCAAGAGACATGGACGATGTATCGAGCATCTAAATCGATTTCATTATATTCTTGCGGGAAGGGCCAAAACTTTCGGATTCTTTTGCCCGAGCTCCAAATCGTTTGCGCCATCTTTCCAAACCGATCGATGTAACGTAACTTGAAGCCCAAAGCACGACCGCCATGATGATCCGAGGATCGATCTTGCTTGGTCGCAACTCCAGCACAAATCCTTCTCCGTATCTGCCGCCTAGACTCTCGTCAACCGCCTCTATATATGCAGTAATGCACCGTTCTCCTCCTTCATCTTCGCTCGTCCACTGATCACACCCTGCTCTTCTCTTTGCCTTACGGACAGGATTTTCTTTACGAGGACGTCCTCGTGATCCTCTAGGACGATGGACTGCATGGCCGTGTCTCCTCCTCCGATGGACTCGTGCGGCCCGAACGTAGATGACCACCTCGGCGGCCCCCCGCAGAACGGCCGGTGCTCCTCCTCCGTCCGGGGCTCGCAGCATCGTGCCGCCCACGCTGCCCCGCTCGGCTCCTCAGAGGCCACCCTCGGCCGCCACCTTGCCCGGCGCCTCGTCGAGATCGGCGTGGGGGACGTGTTCTCCGTGCCCGGGGATTTCAACCTCACCCTCCTCGACCACCTGATCGCCGAGCCGGGGCTCAACAACGTCGGGTGCTGCAACGAGCTCAACGCTGGGTACGCGGCCGACGGCTACGCGAGGGCCCGCGGGGTCGGCGCCTGCGTGGTCACCTTCACGGTCGGCGGGCTCAGCATTCTCAACGCGATAGCCGGGGCGTACAGCGAGAACCTACCCATTATCTGCATCGTGGGCGGGCCGAACACGAACGATTACGGCACCAGTAGGATCCTTCATCACACCATAGGGTTGCCGGATTTTAGCCAAGAACTGCGGTGCTTCCAGACCGTCACATGTTATCAGGTAGTAACGGAAACATCTGTTCAGGTTCTTAACATTCAGCTACAAATTTTCATTGCCTCCGCCTTTGATTTGCTGATTGATGTGGACGAGTGCGGTTACATGATCATATCTTTTCATCTGGGCAAAAGGGAAACATTTTGTAGATCTAAACTCGAGCAATCTCGAACCCCATTCTGATCATCATGCTAGTAACTTTTGTGGCACCGCAGAACACTGACCTTGAGATTTGTTCATTCCATTAGAGTCCTTTGGATGATAATGTAGGATTCAGCATACGTGTGTGTGTGTGTGTGTGTGTGTGTGTGTGTGTAGTGATGATGGTATATATCATTGCGCCGCAGGCAATTGTCAATAATTTGGATGGCGCGCACGAACAGATCGACCGAGCCATTTCTACGGCTCTGATAGAGAGCAAGCCTGCGTACATAAGCATCAGCTGTAATTTGCCAGGCATTCCTCACCCAACCTTTAGCAGAGAGCCAATCCCATTTGCTCTGCCGCCGAAGTATATTCATGCTCTCTCTTCTGTCGCTTTCCCTTCGGATCAGACAATTTCTAGCACTAATTCAATTTGTTTCCTGGGGACGCGTCCATAATTTACTAGAATGAGCAACGAGTTGGGTCTAGAAGCTGCTGTCGAGGCTACGGCCGCCTTCCTCAACAATGCAGTGAAGCCGGTCCTCATTGGTGGACCGAAGCTCCGAGTCGCTAATGCCCGTGATGCATTCATCGAGTTGGCCGATGCGTGTGGTTATCCCATTGGAGTAATGCCGTCCGCAAAAGGCCTCGTGCCCGAACACCACCCTCGCTTCATTGGCACGTACTGGGGGGCCGTCAGCACTGCCTTCTCCGCTGAGATAGTCGAGTCCGCAGATGCCTACCTGTTCGCGGGGCCCATCTTCAATGACTACAGCTCAGTGGGCTATTCGCTGCTCCTCAAGAGAGAGAAGGCGATCATTGTGGAGCCTGACCGGGTGATCGTTGCCAATGGCCCCGCTTTCGGCTGTGTCCTGATGAAGGACTTCCTGCGGTCGCTCACGGAGAAGCTCAATTTCAACTCCACTGCCTATGATAACTACCGAAGGATCTACATTCCCGAGGGGATCCCTCTCAAATGTGACCCCGACGAGCCCTTGAGGGTGAACATTCTCTTCCAGCACATACAGCAGATGCTTTCGCAGGACACGGCCGTGATCGCTGAGACTGGAGATTCCTGGTTTAACTGTCAGAAACTCAAGTTGCCCGAAGGATGTGGGTAAGCAACATTACTAGTCTAGTGTTCCGGTGTTCAAATGACTGTTGACCTGAAAAGAACTCAATTTTTGTCGCAGGTATGAGTTCCAAATGCAGTATGGCTCAATCGGGTGGTCCGTTGGTGCTACTCTTGGATATGCACAGTCGGTGCCAGATAAGCGAGTCATTGCTTGCATTGGTGACGGTAGCTTCCAGGTTAACATGTTTCTCATACGTCGGTCATTAGAAGGTCGACAAGTATTTATTAAGTCCTCACAAACAGCCCATATCCATAGCTGTGCGTCACTTTCGCGATAGGTCTTTAAATCCTCTCCTTAAGTTTTTGCATGTAAGGACTAATTGAACGTGAACTTAGGCTATAGCCCTCAGTCTGCAACATCTAATTATCTGCATCTTGTAGGTGACGGCACAGGACATCTCAACTATGATCCGATGTGGCCAAAAGACCATCATCTTCTTAATAAATAACGGCGGGTACACAATAGAAGTTGAAATCCATGATGGCCCATACAATGTGATCAAGAACTGGAACTATACTGGCTTGGTGGACGCCATCCACAACGGTGAAGGAAACTGCTGGACCGCGAAGGTCAGTTCAATTAAAGTGCCATGAAATGTCGTTACTATTGTGACTTCACTATCTTTTCAACTCGCAAATACCGGTGAAAAAAAAAACGAGTCATGCCCGTCTTTTGTGTAGGTGACTTGTGAGCGGGAGCTTGTGGACGCAATCGCGACAGCTACAGAGGAGAAGAAGGATTGCTTGTGCTTCATCGAAGTGATCGTCCACAAGGACGACACCAGCAAAGAGTTATTGGAATGGGGTTCTCGGGTGTCTGCAGCCAACAGCCGCCCGCCGAATCCGCAATAGAATGAGTGAGCTGAGACTCCAAAGTTCATGAGATCGTGCCACTTCCTTAGTTTCATCATCTCCCCGATTTCTTTTGAACTCCTGTTGCATTAGCTGCAGTGTTCAGCTCTGGTCTAAACATGATTTAACCATTGCAATAAAGCTGAAGATTTCCTTTTTCTGTTCCATCACGTTTCATCGTGCCTCGTCAAGTCGAGAACTGATTACTGTGAATTAGGTCTGTGCCTCAAGGTCCAAACTTCCACACGAGTTGGAACGAAAATCTGCTAGCATTCCTGTAAGAAATAAAGCTCAACCAAATTCACTAGTCAGCAGACACTGGTGAGATTGGCAGATTGAACATGTTACATATTGGTCAGATCTGAGAGCCATAGGGAAGTTCAGAACCACGCTTTGTTTGTTAGGGGGTCTTAAAAAATCTGTCCGAATAGAGATTTCGGTTCATCGGTGCGTTTGGAGTCAGTTCCCACAATTATTTATCGGCCGTGAGCAAAATGTTTCGAGTTCAATGGCTGCTGGAAGCACATCTCACCTGGAATTTTACTATGTTCAGGTGGTAATTAAATTCTTTCAGTAGCAGACTTGGTTGGGACTTGCGAGTATGTTCCAGCTTTTAGCTCGACTATTGGAAAGAAATTTTTTGTAAGAAAGTAGATGGGTATGTTTTGTTGGTACTGTATTGAAGTGACATATTAGGGTTGTTTAGGAGAGGTCATACTTTGAACAGTTGAGTCAATGCCATCATGTAGAGATTTCTTGGACAGTACTCATATTTGGAGTAAATCTTCTGGGTTCGCTCTATAATACAGGGGGACGAAAATGAACTTTTGTTAACTTGGTTCACTTGCCATTGGCCGAGAGTTCAAATTTGTTACTGATGTTTTAGCAACAAATCCAATAAATCCAAGTGCAGAGTTACTGATATTCGTCGGAAAGGGAATTCAAGGAGAGTTGTTCATAAACACAATGCAAGGGAACTGAGAACAGCTCCATATTCAAGGAAGACTTCATACTGCATAGAGCGACACAGTCAAATCATTCGAATATGTTCGCTAGAAGCCCCCATCAATTACTTTCTTTTAATAGCTCACTATCTGTTCGTTGTCAGTTGCTGCCGATCTAAGTATCAGATGATCGGTTGTGAATTTAATTCTTCACGCCTCCTTACTCAGGCATCCTTCACCTTTGGTATGCAGATTTCAGATTCAGGACCAGAGTGCAAATTTGTACATCAAAGAACACGATAACTTCCCCAAACAATGTCGGACTTGAAATCTTCTGTGCTAGCACCAAAACACGGCTCGAATCTCACCGTGTTTGATTTGTCTCGAGGCAACTTAAAATTTGTTCATGACACCAAAAACCAACCCAAATTGCCAACACTTCTCTTAGACTACGTCTCGGTAATCGGATCACACGAATGGACTAATCCAGAAACATATCAGCATCGAGCCGTGCTGGACCCCGACCAAAGCTTCCTACTTCAGAATCAACTTTCCACATTTAATCCACCGAAAAGATAAGGCAACAATGATCTCCATGCAATGAAATTACTCGAACCCAAGTGCCAGCAATGCAATGAAATGCCACACGACCAAGGGCTGCCTCAGCAACTCTCCTGCAATAAATGTCCGCAACTGCCTACAGAACTGGGAATGAAATATGTACCATGCAAAGTGATTGGAAACCAACCAGAAAGACAAGACCTAAACATATGTATAGTTTTTTTCAGACAAGTTCCCTTGGTCCTGGGGCATGTGTTGGCAAAGACTTTTGGTGAAAAGAAAGGCAAGAGTCTGCATAAGTTTGAGTGGTTAAGAAATCTCAAAAGATTAATTGGTGACATGTCCCAACCAATTCACGCATTAGCCCTCTCACCATTACTTCTATTATCATGTGGCAAGTTGCAGGTCCATGAGGTTCCCTGGCCATTAGGGAATTCCGAAAGAAGGGCTATGAGCATAAGATCTCTTGCCTCAGGGGCCCTACACTGCGAAAACGATGGATCAGATTGGACCATCACGGTTCAGAAGAACTGATATATCTCTCCCGCTCCGGTTTGTCCTTACTTTGCTTTCGAGGAAACTTCGCAGACACCTTCTATACTTCAGCAAAGATTCGACGGAATCTCCCGCTTTGGAAATCTCAACCGCCCCTCTGCTGCAATTAACTCCTGTAACTCAATGAAATTTGACAACAATCCCGTAACTTCTTCAAATTCTTGTTTGCAACCCTTGAAGATGTAGTTGAAAAAATTACCGCAGGTGCAGAAAAAGGAACTCATTTGCCTCTATTGCCAGGGGTAGATGTTCATTGATTGCCACTGAAGTTTAAGTGGTGTCTTCGAAATTTCCCATAATGGGTAATTGCTCTAGCCGATCTACAAAGCAAAGTCTTGTCGGAAAGTACAGACGCTTGGGCTTTTATTGGGTTTATTTGGCTTCGAAGTTTAATATTGGCAGTATTGTCGGTGAAATTACAGTGTTTAATCACTTTATAGCCTCTGAGCATTATTTTTCGGACAAAGGAGTACAGATCTGATCTTCAGGGGCAATATTCTTCATATGATTGCTTAGTTACAAGAAAAAAATTGATCTAATGTAAAACAGAATACAACTGGTAGAAGTGTGATTCTGCAGGCTCCTAGCAAAATATTTGCTAAGTCACTCTTGAGCTATAAGAGTTACCACCAACTAATAAATGCTCTGTACACTTTTTGTGCCCTCAAGAATGAAAAAGCAGACAGGTAAAAGTAAAAAGAAAGAAAATCAGTGGGATCTCATTCTGGTGGGCAGTACTAATCAGTAGCTTTTCCTTTTCCTTTAATTTTTCCGTTGTCAGCAATCAGCATCCTTCACCGCGCTGCAAATTTTGCTTTCCTTTATTTCTCATCACATATTTTCTTCCCAAATTTCCCTCCATTCTCTTCCATTGCTTCAAAAGCAAACAATCAGTACATGCCCATTTGCTACCATAGAGATATCCACATCAATTCACATGGCTCTCTTTTAAAGGGCAAGAAAAACTCAGTACCGGATTGACCCTTGTTGCCACCCTCCGCTCCCATTCTTGATCCAACACTTGGGAAAAGGAGGGCAACCAATCATACTCTCTCACAGTTTGTGCAGATAGGATTTTGCAATCAGTCCTGAAACATTTGGCCTCTGGGCCAATCATCATCAGATCCCAAGCTTTAAAAGTGGAAGAAACTTCCTTGCCTTTGAACAGTAGTTTCCAGGTCACGGCAAGTTCAAGAATTTTCTTTTCACAGATTATGGATGACAAAAGGAACAGCACAGTGAAAGCAGAAAACATAAAATTTAATGGTTCACCTACCATGGCTTCCTAGGGACAACTACGCAAAAAAAAAAAAAGTCCCCTCGTTTCTTTTGTGCCCGAAACCCCAAGTTCTCTCAAACTCACCTAAATTTAAATTTTAAAAACAAAGGTCAACATGCTAATCATCGTAGCCAACAAAGCTAGACCAGAGAAAGGTCTAAAACAACCTTGTCTGCAACACTAGCCTTCAGGTGGCCCGACTGCCATTGCCACCGCATTGAGGTGCATTGTTGTAAACGAGCATTGCTCCTTCACCATTCGGTGAAGCATCCCTTGCTTGAGAAATAAGGCCATATACAAGGTAAGAGGTCCCGAAATGTCACTGGTCCTGCCTCTTCTAAAGGCGAAAATAGACGACGGAGAGAAAATGCCGCGAGAAGATGATGACTCGGAGCTCGCCTTGCTCAGGATTCAACTTGAAGCTTGTCTGGCAAGGAATGTCTCCCTGGAGAAAGAAAATCAGGAGCTGCGGCATGAAGCGGCGCGCCTAAAGTCGCAGATAAGCTCCCTCAAGGCGCATGACAACGAAAGGAAGTCCCTTCTCTGGAAGAAGATACAGAACTCACTAGAGAGCGAAAATGCGTCTGTGCAGAAACCGACTGCTAAGATAGCGGAACACAATTCTCCTGCCGAGAACTTATCTCCGAGAATGGCTTTTGCAGCTAAAAAGGAAAGAGAAGAAAGGATCCCAGTTCCGCCACCGAAGCCTAATGCTAATCTTGCTTCCTTTAAGGATGAGAATGGGAAAAAGTTGCCATCGGCTCCAGCACCGCCCCCGCCCCCGCCGCCATCAAGATCGCTTTCAGGGATCCGAGCAGTTCGCCGTGTGCCGGAAGTGGTGGAGCTGTATCGTGCGCTGACGAGGAAAGATGCACGGATGGAGAACAAATCCAACCCGGCAGGAGTACCCACAGTCACATTCACTAAGAACATGATTGGAGAGATCGAGAATCGCTCATCTTATCTCTCGGCTGTAAGTTTTAGCGGCTAACTTTTTGTATGTAACAGTATTTGACAATTACCGACTTTGGCTCAAAACACAGCTGTGGACAGATTAAATCCGACGTGGAGAGACAGGGGCAATTCATCAATTTCCTAATCAAGGAAGTGGAATCGGCAGCCTTCAAAGATATGACTGACGTGGAGGCATTTGTGAAGTGGCTGGATGAAGAACTGTCGTCCCTAGTCGATGAGAGGGCGGTCCTGAAGCATTTTCCGCATTGGCCTGAGAGAAAAGCAGATACCATGAGGGAAGCGGCTTTTAGCTATCGGGACTTAAGGAACTTAGAATCCGAAGTTTCTTCGTTCCAGGATAATCCCAAAGAGCCCGTCATCCCAGCCCTGAGACGGATGCAAGCATTGCAAGACAGGCGAGCATGTATAAAAATTTATCATCTTTTCCATGTGTCCGTTGAAGAAGTTGTTTATTGATTGCTCGATTCTAATTTCGCATTTCCAGGTTGGAGCAAAGTATTAACAACATGGAGAGGATAAGAGAGAGCACGAGTAAGAAATACAGAGATCTCCAGATTCCTTGGCAATGGATGCTGGACACGGGACTGATCGGTCAGGTAGGCAGCTTTTGAACAGGAAAAACTAGGCAAAATATTGTTGCAACACGACTTATGATCCCAAGTTCAAGTAGGCTGCTAGTTCGAATCACTGACCCAATCACCTAAAAGAGCTTCCAAGTTTGTCAATCTTACTACAGAAAATGATGCACACCGAAATTGTCACTTCACTATAGTTAGAGCACACTTGAGGTGCTTCTCAATTCTCTTGCAGATGAAGCTAAGCTCGCTGAGACTGGCGAAGGAATACATGAAGAGGATAGCTAGAGAAATGCGCTCTAGTGAGTGCTCGCAAGAGGACAACCTTATGCTTCAAGGGGTTCGCTTTGCTTTCCGAGTGCACCAGGTAAACTAAGCACCGAAAAGACACTTTTCTTTTCTATACATATGGGCGTATCTAAGTTTCGACAATTCAGTTTGCAGGTGGTTTTGATGACGAAACCATAGGTGCCTTTGAACTACTGAGGAAGGTTGGCTTGGGTTATCAGAAACAACAAAATATGGCCACAGACTTGTAATCTTGTGTGGTTGGTCAGGTCAGGACCACTATATAGGCTATTCGTATAGAAAATTTTCCAGTCTTTTCATTTTTCTTTGGTTCGAAAAATGGTTAAACGAAAACCTTTTAGAGCCACTCGCTATAGCTATTGTATGCACTCAAACCATCTCATATCTTTTATACACTACTGGTGAAAATCCAGACAGGAATGAGCTTATCTGATGAAACAACAGTTGGGATAAGTTCTGTGTCAAATCTTCTGTCAGGACAAATATCATCTGGCAGAGAGGACAATCGATTCATCTAATGTTAGCTAAGCCTCATTTTTTTAGATCTTACATCAGTAAAAATCTGGACAATCAGAGTGGTTTCACTGGGCACATTTAAACGAGTATGTGATTAACATGAATGAGTCAGTCACACTGATACTGCTAGTTGAATGCATATTAGTCAATCATGCTAGATACAAGTAACCGCAACAAAGCTTGAGTCTATATCACGAGGTCATTGTCCTATATCTTAAACAGAATTGGCGTGCATACTGGGTAACCGTGGACTCCAGATGAAGAGGATTCCATGTAATAGGAATATAGAATAGATGGATCGTGTTGTCGGTCACCAATATGAGGGAATTACGATTTCGTTGCCAAAACTTTTGAGTCACGTCTAGATTGCTGAAGTCAGAGGATGATATTGGTTAGCAATAGTTGCAAGCGTCATTACGCTTAAGGAATCTCTTTAGTCAAAGCTCTCGATAAAGACTCTCTAGCAGTCCATCATGTCTTGGTTAGTCGGCCCGACTGATGAAGAAAACCGGTATTATTATACCACTGATGCAGGACACAGACTAGAGAGAGTCGAAGAGCGAGTGCAACACTTAAAGAGAAATATCGATCGTAAATGTTCTCAATCGTGATAAAATGGATATGGCGTACTCGGTTTTCATATATAATCATCTGAAACACCAGAATTCTATTTAATAATGAACATTCGCCAACATGCCATATCAAGTTATACCCTATAATCGTAAAGCTAAATGAAGAGTTACCTCATATTTCCATCCCATATCTCACGTGTAAGCTGTGAAGCTGTTTATGAGCGGAAGGCAGTATAACTTTCTCTACTTGTTTCTGTAGATTTAAGTTTTGACGGATTTAGTTAGTCATTGCAATCACATTGCAGTACTAATCATATGTTGCAGTACTAATCATATGGCATTTGATAACGTCCAATGCATTGTGAGTCTATCTTTGGGCATTATTGTTGCTGAAATCCGCGCGATCCACGGTTAGCAACCCCAAGTCCAAGCGCAGAGAGAAACTGCAAAAAGTACCCCAGAGTTTTCTCCCGTTAGAGCCCTCCGATGCTTTAGTAGTCGGCCCTCATGGAGGTTTATGAGAGAGAGAAGGGCAGAGTCAGGGCTTCATAGGAGAATAAGGCGTACCCCTATTAGATGCCATGTGCTTAGAAAACGTGCCTCATTGTTTTAGCCATACCTGCTAGCTGAGATTCGAATATGCATGGGGCCTTTTAGTGGGTGGTGGACTTCTCCTTGTTTCTCTGATGCTTTTACACTCGCAAGAACTTAAGTAATGCTAAGGGAGGGTTCTGATGCAAATGCCTGCAAAGAGCAAAAAGCATATACGGTTTCTCCAAAATAGGACTCCACACCAAAATCCGAAAGGTTCATCCACCTTCCTCATCACAAGTCTGGAATTTTACGCATTCGGGAAGGTGGCAAAGCTGTTGCTGGGTCCTCATCCTTGACCAGTTAGGCGAAGAACGGCTCATAAAGCACGTTAATGAAAGGACAGCAGTTGTCTGTTGTTTTAGCTTCTGTTTGTTGCTTGTTGCATTCGGGAATTCCTGTTCCTTGCTCTGATATTTAATCCGTCTCTTTGTTTTATCGAAAGAAAAGAGTTAGCCAACGAATTTGGTTGGCTCGACTCGGCGCGGGCGATTCTAATCACCCATGTCGCCACCAAAGCAGAACAACTATAGGCTCATTGCATAGATCGGCTTCTTGGTTCTTACCCGGGTGACCTCCTCATCGATTCAAAATGCCGCCATGGTTTTTGACCCGTATGCTGCAGGCCATTGTCCGCCTCTTGCAGTGCACGTGCGTCCTTGAACTCCTCTGGTTTTCGCCACATCAACCTTGTGTCGGCTGCATGATGATCACCCTGCTCGCCAGAGCAGCTTTGCATGGATAGATGGTGCTCACCGTCCACGTCCTCGAGCCACTGCTGCACGGTCTAAACCAGACCCTCCGGAGCATCTTACTGGGTCGCGAACGTGTCAACGACTTGGTTCGAAATTCCTCATGTCAACTCCGCAAAGTTTGTTCACTCTGCCCTTGATGTGCTCGTTGAACTTCATGAACTCATCATTTTAGCTTAGTCATGAAAGAAATGTGATGTGCATTTGCATGCCAATTACCACATTATAATGGCAGGAGGAATGTAGAGCCAACGTTAGAATATTTAAATAATAAACTATACATTCAACAATAGTTAGCTGTGATTTCACAAAATCTTATATGTGATAAGAAGATTATTGCTCTTGATCCATCTGCGGTCCACAACATTTATATATATGCATTAGGACCTAGATGTTTGACATTTATATTTCTACCATCAAACAGTTAATGGGTGGTGCGATCAGGTCCCAAAACTTTTAAATGGTACAATCTAATCCTAAAATTTGGTCTACGCAATCAAGTACTTTTTTATTTTTTTTTTGTGAATTTCATCCAATTTAAGTGACGGAAAATATTGATGTAACACTTTTTTGTATTTTTCGTGGATACATGACATTGATGTGGCGGGCCGAGGTGTAAAGGGGTGTCCTATAAAAAAAATCCCCAAAAATGAAAAGCAAAACAAAAAATAGCATGGCCTACCAACATTCATCTTTTAATTTTCAGTTATTATCGCATAACTTTTTATCTATATTCTCAACACTTACCATTATCAACATTTAATTTTCAATACATAGATTTCAACATTTGATTTCAGTTTTACTAAACAAGCCTTAGCTACCAACTTTCTTTAATTTTCAATACACAGATTTCTAACTTTTACATTAAATTACCAACTTTTATTTGATTATTTATTCCAAAAATAATTTTACCAACATTTGTTTAGGGAGCTTGCCAACATGTTGACGTTACAACCAACTAGGTAGTAAGTGAACTCAAATGAGAGTTGATGACTTTAAAATGCTGATTACATTCGCAAATAGGTGGTGGTAAACGTAAATTATTAAGACAAGTGGTGATTTTGAATCAGTTGCATAAATATTGGTAACTCAATCAAATAATAGATTTTTTTAAAAGCTAACACTAGACGGCAATCGATTACTTGAGTGTTACATAACTTTTTAATCGATCACTCGAGTACCATAATTTTTTAAAAATATTTTCCGCAAGTGTTATGCCACATTGGATCTCTAGCAATTATGCCACGTTCTTAAAAAGTTTTGAGACTCCATTAATCAAGTTATGGTGCTCAAGTAATCGTTTTTTTCGAAATTATGATGCTCAATTGGTAAAAAAAAAAGGTTATGATCCTTAAGCGAGCACCATACGAAAGTCATGATACTTATGAAATTCTTATCACCTCACCGTCTATGTATCACTCTTTCTCACTCTCGCTCTCTTCTCACTTGCTTTGGCTTGGAAGCATAGCCAGGCAACTTCGACGCCGCTGCTCCTCCATCGTTGGTTGTCACTCTCCTCTTCTTTATCCTTGCACTTCCTTCGAAAGTCCAAAATCCGTTCGATATGAAAAAAATGCTTGATGGTGACTCCTAAGAGAGAATGTGCAGGAGACTCTCTTTTTTGAGTTAGGATCGACTCTTCCCAACGGATGCTCCTCTCCCTCTCCATCACTTGCTCCGAGAAGCCCCCATTTCCCCGGTAGGAAGCGAAGTTAGGATTCGGCACCCACTTTGTCAGCTCAGACAGAATTTCGCTCTAAACGACCTCGTTTAATTTTTCCATTCGCCGATTTCATCTTTGCCGGCGAGCCGCACCGGACATCACGTGACAAATTAATGCCACTTCTGATTTTCCGGCGAGATAAGTTGCCGGCGACGACGTTCAAGTAAGCCGAGACCGAGCGGCCCACACGAAATCCATAGACTCTCTCGTCCCGGAATCCACCAGTGGGGTAAGTTGGGATAAAAGGGTAGGTCGCCCCCGCTCGCGGCCTTGGTCCCACCCGCAGAATATAAGCCCCCCGAGCGAGCATTTTCGCAAACACTCGGAAGGCGCATGAAAGCGCACGCAGACGCCAACAAAGCAGGCGCCAACTCTCTCCTCTCTCCATCGCTCGTTCCCTACCAATCTATCCACTCGTCCGGGCACGAGCGGGGCGCATCGAATCTTGCACCCTTTTTGTCATTCTGGTCCTTCCCCATTTCGCCCCATTTGCTCGCTCCTTCGCTTCGCGTATATATATATATATATAAATCAGTGGAGGGGGTAGACTTATCCAGAAGGGCGTGCGGGATTTCCCCTCAGGAATCGCCTTCCGCAATGGGGGCGGGGTCGTCGAAGAACGCGGACGGCGACGGCGGGTCGCACGGCGGCGAGGAGAGGGAGGACCAGCAGCTCTACGTCTCGCTCAAGATGGAGAGGTACAAGCTCAAGGGCGGCGAGCTCATCCCTCACGTCTACGGCTCCGTCCCTCTCGTCGGCTCCTGGGATCCTTCCAAAGCCGTAATGTTCTTGCTTCGCCTCGCCCCCCGCTTCGATTTGGGCCCTTCTTTTCTCCTTCTTGATTTGGTATCGCGCGATCATTTCTCTGTTTTTGATGGGTTGTTTTGTTCCTTCTTTCTTCCGGGATTAATCTCCAGCTGTCGATGGAGCGCGAATCTACATCGACTTGGGAACTGAGTTTTGTTGTCCCTCCCAATCACGGTATCTTCGTGTGTTCATCTTCTGGTTTCGTTTTCCCTAAATCTTGTTCCTCGAGGAAAGAAACTGACGTGCAATTTCATGTCATGTTTCTATTGCAACAATGCTATTTACTTGCTCCCACTTTCGTTTTGGTGACGCCCTTTTTTTTTTCTTTTTAACCTGACAAAGGCTTATTACTATGAAAAGGGGTCTCAGTTCAGAGTCAGTCAGCATCTAAACTAGTTTCTCTTAGTTTTCAGTACTTGTTTTCCTCAAATGGGAAGCTTCGGTACTTCTTTTTTTTTTTCAATGTTACCTTAACTTTGTGATTTTAAGGCGAAAAGGGGCTAACTTTGTCAGTTTAGGTGCTTGCAGAGGAGAGGATTAACTCTTATATTTCCTATTATGATTTTTGCATTTCATCCTAATAATAGAGACCCTGGATTTCAAGTTCCTTTTGAAGCCAAAATACAGCAGTGCACCTGCTATAGTCGAGGAAGGTCCGAACCGGCTCCTCACTAGGGGTCACTTACAAGGGGACACGAGGCTGGCGATTTTCAGGATTAGTGCTGATGAGGTCCTTGAATACCCGGTTTTCATTAAAGCTGATAGGGTATCTCCATTTGATCTTGCTGCCAGTTGGAGAGCCTATCAGGAGAATCTCCAGCCTTCAACTGTTCGTGGGATCCCGGATGTTAGTATTAATTCAGTGCCCGAGACTGGTATCGAGGTACATATGCTTCCTCAAACTATATTTCACTGATTTTTGGAAACATAACTTGACCTTTCTTATCCTCCATCTGAATAACCTGCGAATCAATTACATCAAGATGGGATGACCTGCGGACATTGGTTCCATATTTTTAGATAGTCATCTAATAATACCTTCATTTGATTCAGTTCACATGAGATTTTGCTAGCCCGCATATCAAGACAGGTGATTAAATTTGGAAATTGCTAAATTATTGAACAGTACTACTTTGTTTCAGACATGTTCTCTGGTTGCTGCATGAGAGGTTATTTATGATAGAAATGATATTATATATAATAATTTTCGTGTCAATGCTTTTGCCTATGATGGTTGAAAACCTAATGAAAGGATCGCCGATCTCTTGTCCTGTCCATGATGTCTAGCAGTATCCAACTAGTTGTTGTCCTCAAGAAATGCCACAATGGGGGATATTTCGACTTGCTGAAAATACATATTAGGGTGGATTCGTAGTTCAACTGTGCTAGTTTGGATTCTTGTTGGAATCATCTAAGTTTATCTTTACTCTTGTCTTTATTTTTTTTTTCCAGAATGGATCTTCAGTTAGTTTGGAGCTTGATCTTGAACATTATGTTGTCCCAGCTCCATCAACTTCCACAAACTCTGGTTTAGTTTATGCTGCTAACATGACAGAGACTCCAAGATCTTTAACCCGTTCTGGTGTTTTTTCTAATTCTGATGGTTCAGTCATTTCTTCACATTCCTTCAAGGATAGTGGTGTTTCTGTTGATCGGCCTGCACCTATAAAGGTTCATCTCTTAACTTATCTTGTACCCTCGTGGTTGGAAACTTTGTTACTCCATCAATGTATAATTTGACTCCTTGTCTTAATTGTATCAAACTATTGATCTGTCTGCCACCGCGATAATTATATGTGTATCAGGCATATTTTGGAAACGTTAGTTCTTATTGCATTTGCTGCAAATTTATTTGCTTGAGCACAGATCAATTAGTTGGCTGTACTTCTTACCAAAAAAAAAAAAATTAGTTGGCTGTACTTTTTGGCATCACAATAAACCCATGCGCATTTTCTCTGTCCGTGTAATGACTGCTTTAGTGGAATTGCACTCGTAAAATTCCTGTTCTTTTTGTTCTTATTTTCCACTTTGATTTTGCTAGGAGATGGAGATAGTTGTCCCAGATCCAGCTAAGGCGTATTCTGGTTCTGGCATGGTTGAATCGAAGTCCGTTGGAACTTTTTCCCCTTTACAAAAGCAGGATAGTCATCGGGGACTCTTTGTCGATCGAGGAGTTGGATCTCCCAGATTAGTCAAATCAGCAAGTTCAACTACCTTCAGTTTTGATCTTAAATTGAATACAGAGACCAAGGTTTTGTTAGATTGATATCTTGATTATTATACCGTGAGTTTTTTCTGGTAGAATTTCTCAAGTTCATCTCCTATCGTCTAGAATCCAATGCCGGCAGCTGCTGGAGCTGTTGCTGCTGCAGCCGTAGCTGATCAGATGCTTGGGCCAAAGGAAGATAGACACTTAGCGATTGTCCTGGTAATTTCTTTCAGAAAAGAATTAGTTACATCACTGATTAATGTAAATGCACCATCCACATGTTTATGTAGTTGATGGGGATAATGGCTGAATGCTATGTTTTTTACTTTACCTGATAGAATCTAAGATGGCTTCAAACCACTCATCTAGTTACAGTCCTTTTAATTTGTGTCTACTACTTAGTACTGGTTTTGAATTTTATAAATGGGAGAGTTATCGTTTGCCCCTAAAGTTTTATGTCAGATATACTTTGCCCTCTCGAGATTAATTTGTCTTGGTTTGTCACCTTGAGTTTATATTTCTGCTTCACTTTGCCCCATAAATCTAATTATGGTTTCCTTTTCAATCAGAGGTTATTATTGTCTCCTCACATCACTTGCTTTTTAATTTTCATGGATTGGCATATTTACCAAGACTCACCACTTTGGCCAAAAGTAATCTTCATAAGTTGTAGAAGATTCTATCTACTTTGCAAATTCTCTGTGAAGCAGTACAGAAGCTTTTTGATGGAAATTTTTCTTATGAGTTCCTTATACTTCAGGTCGGCTTGCCAGCTCGAGGTAAGACTTTTACTGCAGCAAAACTTACTCGATACCTTCGTTGGTTGGGCCATGATACTAAGCACTTCAATGTTGGAAAGGTATAACTTACTGTTACAACTGTTTATTCAATGGTCCCAGATCTCTAACTTTGATGAGTTACTCCTTTTATTGTCATTTTCACAGTATCGGCGCCTCAAGCATGGGTCTAATCAGGTAAGCTTCGATTTACTATGCATGTTTGCTTTAGTCTTGGTTTTATTCAATGATGATTCTTCCTATTACACAGAGAATTGCTTTTGCTGCTGACAATGAGCTGAATTAACATATGCACTAGGTTGTCTGATCCCTCTTTGCCTATATGTCTTCTTTACTTTATGGCTTATCATATAGTCAGCTTAGATATCAGGTAGCAGTTTATACCCTTTAACTTCATAGTGTTCGGTGGGAAATGGCAATTGGAAGGTCTTTTACGTTCTGTAAAAGCTGAACATAGCCATTGTGAAAAGATGTGACTGACTCTTGCTAATTGGATGGCACATAAAGTATTACTACAGAAGCTGGTCCTGTTGATCAGATTGAAAATTTTCTGGTCATGTCGTGTATTGGAGTACTAACAGCTTTATTGAATTATGTGTTTCTTGCTGCAGTCTGCAGATTTCTTTCGTGGTGACAATGAAGAAGGTGTAGAGGCACGCAATGAGGTGATTGTCTGCACTAGAATTGTATTTGACAAGTAATTAGTAATTTTCTGTCCCTGACATTGTTGAACAATTTGAGGTAATGATGCCTTGTCCAAAGTTAAGTTTCAGTAGTTGAAAAGTGCTAAGCATGGTCACATTCGTCTTGAATTTGCAATCTGCACTGTCCACTGCCACTGGACCTGTTTGGGTTCTGTGATAGTGGATGGTGCAGTTTGCAGAGTCACCTGCTCAGTCACTACTTAGAGCTTGTGGTTACTGCAGGACCTCTAGTTATAAGAAGCTGACTCCCTCGTGGATTCTGTATGGTTTTGGTGCTCCTTATAACAATATAGTTTAAAAATCGAGAACTCATGTGCCCTTTTGCGGCAGCAGACGAACCTCCCCACAGCTTTTAGTAGCAAAATGGTAAATAATATCATGCATCCTCATTCTTGAGAGTCATTGGAAAAGGAAAAGCAGGCAGGGGAAGCAATAAAAGAAGATTAAATTGCCGTGAGTTGACACCATTGACTGTGTGGTTTAGGAGAGAGTACTTATGTGTCCATTTCATTATTGTTGTGGAGAAGCAAGCCAGTTACAATTTAACTCTACGAATATGTGTTGCAGTAAATAGCAAATTCTATCTTTGAATATGAAATACTGTGAATTCTAACCGGTGACATGTGGTGTAACTGCCACATAAAATACTTTCTCTCGGTTTAGAAACAGCCGTTGCCCAATGGGAAGCTGTATGGTTTGAATTGGTCTATAAGTATGCAGGAAGTGAAGATGTTCCTTTTCCTTTTCTCTTCTTTGTCCACCGTCATGCTGACTTTGGTTGTTCTAACTTATGGGAGTCATCTATCGTGAAACTTGATTTTGGAGACCAGTAATGTCAACAAATTTTCTTACTTTCTGTCCTGACTTACACGTACTAGGTGGCAGCCCTGGCAATGGAAGATATGATATCCTGGATGCAGGAAGGAGGTCAGGTCAGCCATCTGGATCAGATCTTGCAGAATCCACTCTGATTTATTCTTCTTCTTCTTCCTGATTTTTCCATTTGTTCTTAAATCTCAGGTAGGGATATTTGATGCAACAAACAGTACCAGGAGAAGGAGAAATATGCTGATGAAAATGGCTGAAGGAAAATGCAAGGTACAAGGCCCATATTCTGGCTGATACATAAGAATTTTTCCACTAAGAAAATTTTTACAGCGAATGAATCTTGTTCACAGGAAGAGGACAATGTTGACGTTAGGTGCCCAGAATTGTACTTTGATATAAATGTCCATTATGAGTTTACAAATTTAATGCATGCCTCCGTTAAAAATGGGTTGCCAGACTTGTAGAAGTTGCTTGCGTTGACTCAAAATATTCACTTTTATGTCACTAAGAAGAGAGGATAAAGAGGCTAAACTTGATCTATCTTTCCGGCTTAGCCGAACTCCTTCGGCTCTCAACCAAAGCTTATCCTCATCCTAATATCCAGATCACGGTCAAGCAACCCCATGAGCGCTTCTGATCTTGATATAGCTACCCAGAATCAATTGGCAATGTGGAGAAATTAGGCATAAATTGATATTGACGTTCTGCCGGATTGATCGCACAAGACCTTTGGTCTCTAAATTCAGAAAAGCTGAAGGCCTGCTGGTCGTTTGCCTTGGATTTCCTTCTTGTCAATTTCAACCCCTCTACCAGAGATTGGGCATGTTGATGTCGATACGCCAACTCCAACCAAGAGTTGGCCCTTTTCCTCTTAGTCTCTACTCTAGGGATAATTTTTTCACTAAAGAAGGCATATTGGGTAGCATTGGAAGCTTCCCCACGTCCACGGCCACAGCATGGAGGAGCAGCTCCTAGAAAAGAAGAGTAAAGCTGGATTACACACCAAAAAATTAACCTACTTGTATTTATTACAGACAGACCTTCTATTAGTGATTTCTGCCTGGTATCCATATGGGTTCTAGAGTTGAAGGTTGATTCTTAGGTGAGAGACTCATAGACAGATTGGCAAGCATAATATTCCCATAAGATGATGCAAACCAACTTTATTACTTGCCGCGCATCATTATTGTTGCAATTATTATTTCCGCTTTTGTATTTCTCTCTGAAAATACTTGAGTTTATATACAGATTCAGATCCTTGAAGAAAGACTCGAAACAATCTTGTATTTGGATCATTGACTTACAAACTTCTATCCCTTACCAAAAAAAAGGGGGTGAAAAAAAAGGGGGATTATTACATTTACCCTTACCAAAAAAAAAAAAAACTTCTATCCCTTAAAAGAAGGGGGTGAGAAGAAACAAATGGTTTTGATACTGTATTGGTACAAAGGCATTTGACTGCTTATAGAATAATGATTGTACTAGAAGCATTTACTATATGAGTTTTTTTGCTTGTTCGTTCAGAATGTCCTTACATGATGTTGTTAAAGACCGATCTGATTGCTGTCTTCCAATTGGTGGATGCTAATTTTTTTGCCTGATTACTTCTTTCTGGCAGATTATTTTTCTGGAAACAATATGCAATGATGAGAGCATTATTGAACGAAATATACGGCTTAAAATTCAACAGAGTCCTGACTATGCTGAAGAGTATGTGTGCTTGCTGGAATTACTACCATTTCAAATGTAAGGGAAATTCTGGACTTACCACTGGCGTCCTTTTGCAGGCCAGATTATGAAGCTGGATTACGTGACTTCAAAATTCGATTAGCCAATTATGAAAAAGTAGCTTCTCTATTGTCTAGCAGTTGCTACTGGTCAGATTCGTTATGGTGAATTTATGATTATTAATGATCTGCGGTGAAACAAATATCACCAGGTTTATGAACCGGTGGAGGAGGGATCTTATATCAAGATGATTGACATGGTTAGTGGACATGGCGGAATAATACAAGTAAGATAGTCTAACTTTCCATTCTTCTGAAATTCAAAGATTCAGTTAGTTACACATTTATTTTAGGCTAATATGTCATTACTTCTGTTTTATCCATCTTGTGGCTTGGCTTCTTATCCTGTGATTGGAATTAGACAAATGCTTAGATAGATGGCTTTTTGTTCGTCGTTTTTCTGATACATGGTTGAGCGCTGGTAATTCAAACAAGCAAGTCATATAGATGGAGATCACCAATTGGTGGTTTTATATTTTCAAATATAAGATATCTTGAAAGTTTCTTGAGCTTGGAAATGGAAAGCAATCTTACACACTGTCAAAAAGGTTTCTAATATCATCACTGATATGTGAAGATCGATCTTCTGCAATGTCAACGCTCTTATCTAGTTCTAGTGGATGGGGTTGGCTGGCTGGCTAGATGCTTGTTAACTTGTAACTCTGACAACTATAATTAGCTTTTCGTCGAGCGATTTCTGTTGGGTTTCTTCTTCTTCTTTTTTTTTTCCTTGGGAGGGGGTGGTTGTTTGGGAGAAGGGGAACAGCTGGTTGCGGCTGCTGCTGGTAGTGAAGGGGCACATATGTCTATCTGCGGTATGTGCGTGGGACCATATTTGTTTGTTTCTATAACTGACTCACAGTTGTTGGTTTGCATCATATCATGATTAGTTAATCTTTGCAGAAAAGCCATTTATCCTGTGGTTATGATCATTTTGTCTTGAGTAATTGAAAGTATGTTTGTCCTTGACTCAGGTGAACAATATCAGTGGCTATTTGCCTGGACGGATTGTTTTCTTCTTGGTATGTACTCGTATGACATCTGTGCTGCTTTTGTTTCTACCTCTTCACAACGTATCATGCCAACAATTGATTGGTTTCGTGGTTGCCATTGTTCTCGTCATAAAATATCTGTACATATTGTTTGAAGTTCGAAGAGCAAAAGTAGATTAATAGTGTGACTATTTTATTCTTGTTTAGGTCAATTGTATGCTGTCTAAAACTTACTTTGAGACTGATTATATAAGTGGAATTCCAGCATCAAATATGAAGATCACGCTATACTGATCTGTGCATCTCTTTGTCCCCAATAGTGTCTTCCTTACTGGATGGTTGTGCTGATGAGATAGTTCTTAAATTGCTATTCCAGGTCAATACACATCTCACGCCCCGCCCTATCCTACTAACCAGGCATGGGGAGAGTATGGATAATGTGAGAGGCAGAATCGGTGGTGATACTGTGATAAGGTATGTTTTGCTAGTGATCATGACAGTGCATTTTGGTTGGCTAATTCTGGACGAAGTTATTTTGTTTTTTCCAGAAGGTTGAATCAGGTAGGAGATATATGGTTTGCATCTTCGTAAAGCCTGTCATGGACCTTTTCTTGTCACTTGTCATTCATTCCCTGACTGAATGATCTGTTTTCTTCACTTTTGTTCTGCTTGGAAAAGGCTCTTAAGAATGGAAGAACTAGTTCTTATAATGTAGTCTAATGTGACTTAGAAACAAGAGTAATGCCAATAACTTTTTCTGCTAATGTTATGCATTAATTTTCATGGCAACACATATGCTGTTCTAGTTCCAGAGTCTTTTACAAGATGACATCCCTTGTACCGTTTTCAACTTTTGATTACATCCCATTGCCAAATAAGGCATGGCCTAAGAAATTCCAGCCAAAACCAGAAAAGGTAATACCAATTTCAGCTACCACTTCAGTGGATAAGCAGACCAGCATGGCACGGACAATTGCTTGATCAAAATCATATTATGAGATGCACTCCAAATAATCAATGATATCTTAATGGGTGCTTTGACATTGCATTTTTATTTCCATGAAAGCAGTTACCGTCCTCACTCTTAAGAAAATGATTCTGTTTAGATGTTGCTTGCATCATTGTAATGGTGGGTCAGTAAACCATTTCTTGCTACAATATCGTGTTTGTGTATGGCTGATTACTTTTGTCCTACCATAAGTGGTAGTATCATCTAAGTCATTTGTGGGTTCTGTCCCATAATGAAGTCCATACTACATGGTTCTATATTACCTTTATCTTTTAGCATGCGATTTTTGATGATAAATTGATCTTTTGATTACACTTCTCATAGCATAATACTTCTAGTTTATATGCAGTGATACTGGGGAACTCTATGCAAAGAAACTGTCTAACTTCGTCGAGAAGCGACTGAAGTCTGAAAGAGCAGCTTCCGTAAGCTTCAGTGACATGCATAATAAGTGTTCCATCTTGCACAATCTATATCAAATCTAATTTTTGGGTTAAACATTTAATCTCCAAAAGAATCTAAATTTGATGATGGATTCATATCATCAATGAATTCCTTTGTTTGGTCAAAAAGGAAAAGTTAGCTTGTGAATGAGGTCTCATGTAAATTTGTTTGACGACAAAACTGATGGCAATGCCAATCCTGTCACTGGCTAAAATTTGCTTTCCTCTATCCTTTGTTCATACTTCAGTGAATAAAGTCAAATTACTACCTTGGTTGTACTTTGAAAGAAGTAAACTTTTTTGAGGTCACCCTTTCATTTGTATACTTTTTTGGGGTGTATATGGTGGTTGCTATTGTGTTCTTATCATGATCCTCTTTGGACCAGATATGGACAAGTACTCTGCAGAGATCTATCCTGACTGCTAGTCCAATTGTTGGGTTCCCCAAGGTTTGTGATTTTATGGGTGCGGTCCTCCATGCTTCTTCATACTTTGTCAAGGTTTCTAATTAGTGACGGAAGTTCTCTACTACTGCAGATACAGTGGCGTGCGCTGGACGAAATAAATGCTGGAGTATGTGATGGAATGACTTATGAAGAGATAAAGAAAAATATGCCCGAGGAATATGAGTATGCTGCAGTTTCATTTTCCCACTGATGTACTTCATTCTCTTTTCTTGTTTGTGGAATCCTTTACGAGACGATATAGATAATACAAAATCTTATGTCTCTCTTGCTACAATACAGGGCACGTAAGAAAGACAAGCTGAGATATAGATATCCTCGCGGAGAATCTTATCTGGATGTTATACAAAGGTTTACGGTCTATGAACTTACCTAATCATGAATTCAATAAATATTTGAAGTTATAGGGGGTCTTTGATGCATCATCTGGGCGCAGAAGTAACTCTTGCTCTTGCTGAAACAAATAACTTTTGCAGGCTAGAGCCGGTGATCATTGAGCTTGAAAGACAGAGAGGACCCGTGGTAGTCATCTCTCATCAGGTTGTACTTGTGTCGCTGAAGTTGAGATTTTTTGCTTGCCAAGTGGTGGTCAGAAGATAATTCATTGCTTTATTTGCAGGCTGTGTTGAGGGCATTATATGCTTATTTTGCAGACAGGCCTCTGAAGGAAATCCCACATATTGAGGTAATGCTCATTTTCTTGGAAGCTAATTTTGCCTTCAGTGGCATGCCATCAAGTTGGGACTGCACGTATGTTCTAATGCAGGGATAAAAAACGTGATTGTTTCTCAAAATGGAAGGATGTATGCATCTGTATGGTTAATTGCCATAGCAATTCCAAGAGAGACTTTGCTAAATGCTCTTGCTATTCAGTTTAAAATAGAGTTTTGGTAAAGGTGGGAAGTTTAACATCAATTGAAGCGATTGGTTTATGCTCATGGACTTTTTGGTGGATCTCTTGGTTATCTGTTTCGGTGTTCAGTTGAAACAGTAAAATCTTAGCTTAGGCCACGTAATGTGTTCTTCTCAATGTGTTCTTCGCATAACTCCTCATTAATAGCATCGCCCATTCTTTCTTCAGGTGCCGCTCCACACAATTATAGAGATACAAATGGGAGTCACGGGGGTTCAGGAGAAGAGGTACAAGCTGATGGACTAGTTAGGTTAGGTCACTTGTTCTTTTTGGCTAGTTTCTGTAACCATGATGATACTGAGGAACTTTTCCATTTCCAATTATTCTCATGCCAATTCATCAACAAAATGTAAACTCTTGCATAAGTGCATTGTTAATCAATCGAAATCAATGCCTTTAATGTACATGCAATGAATTACACGTAACCCTAGATGGCAAATCAATCACTGGTGGATTCACGTTCAACAAATCGAATAAAGTTCAGCTTCTGCCTTTGCAAAAGCCATTCAAGTTCCCCACTCTTTGAAACTTTCATCCGGGCTAACTGAGTTTCTCAAATCGCTCGAGGAGATTTATGCTCCAAACCCCTTGCGGACTACAGGGTTTAAAATCCGGCGTGTTAATCTCCGCCTGTGTTTAAACTCACAAGCGGGCATGCTGGGATGATCCAATTTGATGTTCGGTAAGAAAAAAAGTGTAATGGTATCTGAAATTGAAAGGGAAAGGGCGAGGGAGGCAGAGACAAAGAACAGGATACTACAAGCCTACAAGTAGAGGAGTGCCCGCCCTGATCCGATTACTGAAAGCCTGAAATGGTCAAGCGCAGAGATGGGACGATCACGAGCACTCCACTCCACTCCACCAGTACTATTACTACTACTACGAGCCATCTCTTTATACATATCTTATCTTTTTATTTTGCCCATAAATAAATCACATCGTGTCGCAAGCCCAAAGCCTAAAGGCACACAGCACAAGAGGTGGTAGTGGTGCCCTGCCATTGATGCAGTCAGAAGAAAAAGTTAAGACAGATAAAAAGGCTTTTTGGGTCTTTCTGGCTAGATTCACATGGGACCCCTGAAGAGAAAGTTCGACTCCCCTGAGCTTTTTGGATTTGCTTGCTTGCTGCTCTTGCCACGGCATATTCTTGCCTTACTTGACCATACTCCTGAGGTAATTCTTACTGAGGTTTGAAATTGCAAGTGGAGTTTACTCCGTAGACGCGAATTTTTAACAAATCTAGTTGTGCATTTCTATTGCTCGGAAGTTAAGTGAATGATTTATGTGTGGGTTTTATTCGAATCTCATGTTTCATGCGGTTAGCATTTGCAAAAGAAATTGGTTTGAACAGATTTCAATCAACCTTACTGTATAAATCCCTCGCTGCTGCCGACCCCGCCCTTACCTTCGACTATTGGTTGAAACCGAGCTTCAAGCACGCCCCGAGGCTAGGAACACTCATGTAGCACGGGTCATCAGATCCGGAAGACTAGCGCACCTAATACCATGCCATCGCGTCCCCATCGACTTACCGAAGACAACCGATAAGATAAGATAAAAGAAAAACACGACCGTCCAATCCTCAACGACGCCAACTTTGTGTAAGGGGTCAGAATTGCTGAATCAAAGGATGGACTCAGAGACAATGTACCCTAATTATAATATGGTTGGGTTCGAGTGTTTGACTTTTGGCCTCGGGATCCCTTACCTGCAACACACCACCAAAAACATTAAACAAAGCCACATGCCTCTTTGCTTTCTTGCCGTCCCCTTCACGCCCTTATTTTCCTCTCTCTCGGGCTTGTCTGGGACGACGAGTCTCTCCTTTTGACTTCTCGAGTCCGCACACTCATGCACCATCCTCTCCTCTCCTCCCATTAAATCTCGAGCCTCCCTTTGCCAACGGTTGCGCCGTTTCGTGTCCCCCCTCCCCCCCAGAATGTCATAACATAACCCTACTCAAACCATCTCACTCGCGGGCCATGTTCCTCGACGAGAGAGAATACCCTCTGGAAATTTTACATCCTAGTAATTCCAAGGACTGGATGAGGACCGAGATGGAGCCTTTGAACGACCTACTTAAGTCTAATCGAGAGCATATATCAAATGGTTGATTTCGTTTACCATTCGGTTGCATGATCACATCTATTGAGCCCTTCAAATGGTGCGAGCCCCAATTAGATCTCGATGTCCATATTACGCATAAGTCGGTAGATTTGTTGTCGATGTCGTTGGATGGTGCCAGAAATGTACGTTGACCGGTGTCGCGAAATCGACTGACAAAGTGGGCCGGGACAGATCCTAATTGAAGAAGATTGAATACTATAAGAATCACTGCCTTACATAAATTGATTTGGTGAATCGGTCGGTAATTCTCGAAATTGATTACGAGAAAGAAACAAAAAAAGGTCCAAGGGGCAAGGCGACACCTACTTCATTTTCACGTAAGTGTTCTCTTCCCCACTCTCTCTCTCACACTAGTCATTAGTAGTCGTAGAAGATTCCGACGCTATCTTCTTTTTTTGTAGTCCTCCCCCTCCTCATCCATCGCTCTCTATCTGAACACCATGACGAGCTTTTCGAGCCCATCCCCGGCCAATCCCTCCGCCGCGGCGGCGGCGGCGAGCCGGAGCGGGAGCCGCCTCGCGAACACCATCTTCTCCTACGACGGCAATGTCATGCTCGCCGCCATCATCTCCCTCCTCCTCGTCATCCTCTTCGTCCTCCTCCTCCACTTCTACGCCAAGTGCTTCCTCTCCTCCTCCCCCCACCGCCGCCGGCGACCACGGCTCCGCCCCCTTCCTTCCTCCGCCGCCCTCTCCGCCCGCCTGCAGGCGCTCGCCCGCGACGCCGACCTCCCCTCGACGTCCCCGCCTCGCCCCGCGTCCAAGGGCCTCGACCCCTCCACCATCTCGTCCATCCCTCTCTTCGTCGCGCGGCCCGGCGGCGGCGGCTGGGGCGGGGAGAAGGACGAGGAGTGCGTCGTCTGCCTGGGCGGCTTCGAGGAGAATGACGTCGGCCGGAGGCTGCCGGAGTGCGGGCACGGCTTCCACGTGGACTGCATCGACACGTGGCTCCGCTCCCACGCGAGCTGCCCCATCTGCCGAGAGCCAGTGGTCGCTAATACTCGCAAGGAGACGGAGAACGAGAACAAGCTCGCGGCGGCGGCGGAGGATGCCAATTCGGACGACTCCGCGCAAGAGAGCGGAGACGCAACGGTTCAAGAAGAGACGGGTACGGGTTTGACCGAGATTGCGATCGACATTGTCCACGACGGCGGCGGCGGCAACGACGACGGCGACAACGTCGGGGGCAGCCCGTCGTCCTTGCAGTTACAGCCGCCGCCGTCGTCATCGGCCGCCCGATCCCAGCAACCGGCGACGACCCTCGGGGGTTCCCTGAAGAGAATGCTGAGCAGGAACAGAGCAGAGAGCAAGATTCACCCGTCGTCAGCACCGTCGCCGTCGTCGGTCAACATCAACGAACCGGAACCAAACGCTTCGTGTTAAAGTTCATTCAGCAATTCGACACGACGAGATCCCTTTTAGTCCCTCTGAAAAGATGTCCAAGACCCCACGATCCAATCACGCTTTCTTGCTCGATCCCACCCTCGAGGCCGGACCGAACTTCAAGTTTTTCAACGGCATCATGTTCGTCTCTGCAGATGCAGCAGTTCAGGTTTGACTCGACACTCGACAGCCGTGGAAAACCAGAGGTTTAGGAGGGACGTTAGGTGAGTTTCTTGCATTAATTTAAGGAGGAAACCGGAAACCCACGACCCCATGAGGCCATGATCGTGAAGTCATACGTTAGGCTGTAATCATTTTTCATTTTCGAGTTAAATTAAGGGTTCGGTTGAACGGGGCATCGTATACGATTGGCGTTTGTGTGCATTGGCATGATGAAAGTCAATTTTGTCTTTATCAATGCGGTCGCTGTTGGGTACGTCCCTCATGTGCTAAGGCTGATTGCTGAGATGGACAAGAGAGCTCTGCTGATGAATTTGTACACCTTTTCGCTTGCTTTTGTTTTTGGGGGTTTCGATTTCCAGGTTTTGGGGTCAATGTCTTGCTGACGGTCAAAAGAAAAAAGGGGCAGGAGAGGAGGGAGGTGGAAGATGGTGGCCTACGGCTACATCTCTCCATTGATTCCTGCCTGCAACGCCTCATTCAATGCATTATCTTGCGGTACATGCCTGTTCTCATTAGACTTTAGGGCCAATCTAGGCTTTTTTCCAAGGCCTTCCCTGTAGCTAGACAAATGCGCCAAATGCGCCTGGCTTCTCCTAATAAAGTTGCATCTTTCCTGGGGTCAAAGATTAGGGGGAATTTCACTAGATCCAGGTTGGGGTGAATGGTGGAGTTGCGTTTGAGGCTCTATCTTAGCCTAAATACCGGTATAGCTAGGATGTCTGAACACATGCGATCACGTGAAAATCACATGAACGAACGAACTGTGGTGTGTAATGAGCTTTCCTATGTGGACCGGGTCCGTCCAACAATAGCTCTACTTCGAAAGGACCGGTGCAATCTCTTCTGAGTACAATAATTCACCTATTTTTTGATGTGTATTCGGGATGGGCAAACCAGATGTTACATGAAAGAGATGTCCTCGTACATTCTACTATCTTTTGGCGGTACTGGGGAAATTAGCAACCCATTAATCTCCATCGACTATGGCATTTCCCGTCCTAACCATATTGAGCGATCATTAGGTCGTACGCTGTAATGCCTGAAGTGGCAACAAGGTGCTAATAATTATTCATTTTCTACAAAACAAACGGACTTTTTATATCGTCAACATTTTCATACTTATGTTGTTACTTATTGTAGTTTCGAGATACTTAATTTGGTTACTAAAATGTAATATCAAAAAACTAGAAGCAAAGATAAACGAACGGTTCAATGCAGTTTGGAACGGAATCGAACCGCGTAACGCACTATGGTTTGGCTCAATTTCAGCAAACCAAATGATTTGGTTTGGCTTGGCTTTTCAACAAACTAATATTATTACTCCGTTCGGTTTGGTTCAACCTCGAAACGAACCAAAGCGCACCGTGCTCGCCCCTAAAAAACGAGGCCGAACAACCCGGCAGCACTTAATCTCCAAAAGGAAAATGCCCGAGCGTCGTATAGCGATGTGAATCGACAAAATTTCGGGCGAGTGCCGCTGCCGCCGTCACCATTTGACGAAAAGAAAACATAATCAGGGAAAGAAGGGCAGCTTCTGCTGCTGGGTCACATGTGATGGACCCTAACACGGGTGGCAAAAACTATAACAGTTTAATTAAAATGCTTCCTCCTCCTTTCATTTCATGGGTGGGGGTGCTTTCGAGTGATTGAAATGCGACCAAAGAGTTCAGTAACGGCCGGAGCTCGGATCTGGCTGAAGCTCCTCCGTCAACGTTGATCCCCTCCAAAATAGGACGAAAAAAGAGGAGACATAAGGGTGGTCCCGGCGGGGCTCGAACCCGCGACCTTCGGCTCATAAGACCAACGCTCTAACCAACTGAGCTACGGGACCATTTGTGACTGCACCTCCCATTTCATTAACAGATAATTGATGTTATTTCTCTCTCCCCACACCCTGCTGTCTGAATGTTCCAACAGTAACTGCGGTCAAGAGCCCATTCCAGGTTCTCTTGCTCTTTTGATTCTTGAACGGGCAAATGGGGTGCCTACCTAGCGGGACACGGCACGGTCCGCACAATCATCTCTCCCCGCGGGTAGCCCGGTTCCTTTTGTTAGAAATGTTAAAATTGTTTTTGGTTTTTCGTAACTTTTTTTGAGGAGCAAATTGATCTACAATCTTCTACCATAAGATGATTCAAAACTTGGTCTTCAAGTTTTGATAAGTCAAATTTGCTTAATAAAGAAGAAAACTTCACCGCCTTAGGAGTAGTATAAATAGGCATGTCCCCTCCCCATTTGTGTCAACATGTAGAAAGCCTTAGAAATAAGAGAGAGTTGAGATAAAAAACTTATAGAGCTAAGCTTGTATCTTCTCTGTATAAAGCCTACGCAAAAAGGCATTTTGAATATTATTCTCTCTTATTTGTGTATTTGTGTACTCCTCACCAAGATCTTCAAAGTTTCTCTATATCCTTTTTGGTTCCAACACTTTTATGTCCTTCATCATGTCCGACGTTATCAAAAAGAAAAAAAAACATATAGAGCTTATTTCAATATCAAAAGCACACTTCTAAGTGTAATAATTTAGAGTATGTACTCAGCCTATCATAAAAACTCGCAAAATGCTTTTCCTTGCTTGAGAATAAAAAACATCCATGACCCTATCAAAGGGCCTGTCATGATTTCCCAAGACACTGCTTGTCACAATGTAAGTTAAGTAGGAAATAAATAATAATGATGCCGATCACAATTTTCTTCATTTTGTTATTTTGTTACAAGAAAGCCCGCCTTAAATAGATAAACCTCGTACGCACAAAACGCCGTACCGTCTCCTTGTGATCCTGTTGAAACGGGAGCAAGAAAAACTTGTGATGGACGGCCTGAATATGGAATTGTTGCGCTTTGGCGAGTAGAGCCAATACTTGAGCGTCCACTCAACACGCAAAAATTTTGTCCTTTTCTTCAAAGACTAGGCCAATGATCGTTTTCTGGTTAAGCATCAATCCCCTGAGGTCAATTATCTGTTTTTTAACATCACTTTCCACCTTGGCCGCGGAATAATCTTTTTAAGATATCCCTTTTTAACTCGTAAAGGTTATGCTTACAAATGAAACACAACTATATGAAGTGGCTAGCACGGGTCACCTAGAGGGGGGTGAATAGGTGATCCTTAACAAAACTTATAAATTTTGCGGAAATGAAATGTAGAACAAAAGAGTCTGAATAAAATTCAGATTAAAGTTAGATCTGAAGAACGAAGTACTGAAATGCAGAACGTAAAATGAGAGATGAGGAAAAGAGAATCTGCACACAGATGTATAGTGGTTCGGCTTATGGCAAGCCTACGTCCACTCTCCCACGCTTACAGCCTACTGGCTGGATTTCACTATGTAATCAAGAGGAATTTACAGACGTTGAGTCTCAGCACTATTGTGTATGATAGGACTCTCTATCTCACACAAATACTCTTTACAAAGTAATCCTCAAGATCTTGATCTTAAGTTCAGAATGACAAGAGAACAGATTGGAGTGAACTCAGACTTTGGACTTGTTGATTCTTGAATCTATCTACTTCTGCTGCTCATGTTCGCCTTAAATACACCTCCTCATCCACACTAGCCGTTGGACAACTCATAGAGGATCATCTTCCAATCTTCACCTAGGATAGATTTGTAAACTAAGGATTGAGTAGCCGTTGGTTGATAGATTCTGAATCCCACTGATTCTGGTCGCCCATACAAACAGAATCTTGGTTTCCATAAGTAGAGTTTTTGTCCGTTGTAGATCATTCTTGTCTTAGTATTTGATTGTCAATCAATGTGATTAAGATTGAACAAATCAATACTTTCCTTCTGTGAAAATCCATGCCAGATCACTTGCTGTTATTCTTCGTTCTGGATTTTGCTTCTGAAGAATTACTGCGTCTTCGTCTGCTTCTGGAAATTTCAGCTTCTGCGTCTGCTTCTGAAGAATTTCAGCTTACGCGTCTGCTTCTGGAAATTCCTGAATCTCAGAACTTTAGCTTTCGTGGGTCCTCAAGAACTTATAGAGTCTGAATTATTTCTGCGTCTGGAAAATTTCTCAGAACTTAAATAATTCTTCTTAACTTGTAAAATCTGAATAACTTCATTCTTAGCTTCCAGAACATATATTCCTGAAATGATAAGGTTCAGAATAAGCATCAGATTTACAAACATTATGAAAGGTTTTGTCAACTTCAAAATTAATAGGAGTTTTCCTCAACAATCTCCCCCTTTTTGATGGTGACAAAACTTTCCTGCAGATTGAATCAATTTAGAATAAATTTGAAGTGAGCAATCATATTTAGCGCATTAAATCACAGATTGAAAGAATTAAACTCTGTTGTTAAAATCTGTGCTTCATTTCTTCCTTTGTCTATAACCTGCAACAAATCTGCATAAAAATTCTCCCCCTTTTTGTCATCAGCAAAAAGTAGATAATGTATAGCATTGATATAACAAGATAAATAGATAATGTCAAAGTCATTACAGACCAAAGAATATATGATTGAAAAACAGGCTAAAATTGAGCTGAAAATTGAAAACAGGCTAAGATTTAGAAGGGGTTTTGATAAGTTGAAAATTGTCCAAAATGGAAACGGCTTCATCAATCCTTGAACTGCATTGAGCAATGGCTTCCTTTAGTTCTGCTTTGTTCACTGTTGCTTGAAGTTGTTGAGAGTTGTTGTTTTCCTCAACGATTTTCTGCAGATTCTGGATTTCCTGTTCCAGTGCAGTTTGTTTGCTTTTGATCTCAAGCAGGAGAGAAAGGATATTCTGATTGTTGGAAGACTGTTCTTGGACATTTGCTTGATCAGGCTGACCGAACCCTTGGGCTGCTTCTTGTTGAAACTCCCCCTGAACAGGTGCTTGTTCCTCAGAGACATGTTCTGTAAAAGTTGGTTCTGGTACTGGTGCAGAACCATGTTCTGGAACTTCAGCATGACCTGTATGAAAGTGGTCTGCTTCTGCTTCATCATCCTCATCTTGCAGAAGGATTTTTCTCTTTTTATACACTTTCAGCTGGACTGAAGTTTCTTTCTTCTTACTTGCTGCCCCTTTGCTCTGCTCTGTTTTTCTGTTACTTGACTTATCAGAAGGAGTAGCCTTAGAATGAACCGTCTCTTTTCCCTTGATCTTTTCCCTAATATCATCAAACTGTTTCATCTTGGAGAGCATTCTCTCTCCAACAATCATACAGGGAACACTATTTTGTTTCAACTCATCAGGAATTGATATTTGTAGGAACATAAAAATTCGTGAAATCAATGCTCCATAGGGAAGCTGTCCCTTGTCCTTGTGAAGTGTCCTGTACATGTGGAATATGATGATGTGAGGAAGAGAAAAGGGTTGACCTTTCAGTAAAGCCCAGATGAGTTTCATTTCTGATTTAGACAGGTCTGTTTTGGAGGCTGCCTTCGGCTTCAAACAATTGATGATGATTTTGTGCAGAATGATTGATCTCCTGGATAAGTCATAGTATGTGGTATGCCTTTTAGGTTCCAAAGCAAAAGTGGAATCTTCAGAAGCTACCCTGGAAGCTTCTTCATAACTTACCTCCAACGGAATAAATTTTGACTGTCTTGTCCCCATTATTCTTGCTAACAAATCACTCTTAATATCGAATTTCTTGTCACCGACTGTAAACTGAAGCCAGTTGGGCGACAAGATTGAGAGATTAGAGTAAAAATAAGCTGTTAGTTCAGAATAAACTTCCGCAGACTGAAGGCAGAACTCATAGATTCCTTGCTTTTCGAACTTGCGTTTAACACAAAATCCAGCATTCTCTAAGTAGGCAAAATCAACAGTCCTATGATTCATAACACCACGAGCAAGTAAATGCTGATAACATGTGTGATGTTCAGGACTTCTAAACAATCTTCCTGTTCCTGGCATTCTAGAGGCAATCCCCAGTTTCTTCTCAAAAAGCTCGAACAGACGAGCGTCATCCTCTGGAACGACAAATTTCGAGGAAGATTTAGGGCTTACCACTGGCGTTTGTACAGACGGAGTGGATGGTTCTCCGACCTTTTCTTTCCCTTTCTGGGAGCGATGCGAGGAAGGAGTTGTGGTAGCAAGGGTTGGATCAGACCCAGCATAAAGTTTGGAATACTCTTGAACTAGATGAGTTTCCGACCGAAAGTGATTATCTTTAAGACATTTGAGAAGAGTATCAGCAGCAGCATTACCTCTCTTCAGTCTTTGATAATTCTGCCATAAGAGCTTGATGTTTTTGAAGTGAAAATCTCTGTCACCCTCTGGTTTGTATGAAGACGATCGAGGCGGGGGTGTAACATGAGCAGATTCTTCGAGATGTTCCGACTCTGTATCTGATACTTCCATAAACTCTGGCGGAGCAGAAGATTTTGACTCTTGATTCAAGATACGTGATGATCTTCGCTTGAAAGGCATTCTGAAGTCTTTTTGATCGAAAAGTTTTGAACTTTGGAGAAGGAAGATGAAGAGGGTTTCTGAGAGTCGAAAAAGGTTTGAGCCGAAAAGTGTACTGATGAGGGTTTTTGGAAAAAGACGATAAGGGATATATAAACGAGAAAGACGAGTCTTGGGAAATAAGAGGTTATTTTTAGAAGATAAGAGATAACCTTAAGGTAAACGGAAAGAAAATATATTTTCTGAAGCAAAAAGATCAGACAATATTCTAAGCTCAATTTATCAGATAAAATTAGATACGTACCTGATTTACTTCCAAATGTGTAAATATCCTGCCAAGAAAATTCCCGCCAAGATTTAAACTATGTACGTACCTTTCTTGAGAGTCTGAAGAATGTTCAGACGGAAACTACTTGAGTCTGAAGAATGTTCCTGTCTGTCAAAATACTTCAAGAGGGATAAGAAATACACAGTTTATTTCTAATAAATTCGAAAGATGATTTATCAAGGGGTTTTGTGAATATATCAGCTAATTGATTCTTAGAATCAATAAATTGAATATTCACATCACCATTTTGCACATGGTCTCTAATAAAATGATGTTTAATCTCAATATGCTTGGCCCGAGAGTGAAGAATGGGATTCTTAGTGAGATTGATAGCACTGGTATTGTCACATCTGATTGTAACATTTGAGTCTTCAACAGCAAAATCTCGCAACTGCTGCTTCATCCACAGAATCTGTGCACAGCAACTACCTAAGGCTACGTATTCTGCTTCTGCTGTTGATAGTGCGACTGTATTCTGCTTCTTTGAATACCAGGATACTAACATATTCCCAAGCAGTTGGCATGTACCTGTAGTACTTTTCCTGTCCACTTTACATCCAGCCAAGTCAGCATCTGAATAACCAGTAAGAGTAAAATCTGAATCTTTAGAATACCAAAGACCTAGCATTGGATAAGTTCCAATGTATTTGATTATCCTCTTTACTGCAGAAAGATGCGATTCCTTTGGATCTGACTGAAATCTCGCACACATGCAGACGCTAAAAAGTATGTCAGGTCTAGATGCAGTAAGATATAATAGAGAACCTATCATGCTTCTATATACCTTCTGATCAACCTTTTTACCATTCACATCTTTGTCTAGCTTGGATGAATGAGGCATTGGAGTGTCTGTTTTCTTGCAATTCTGCAGACCAAACTTCTTGACAATCTCCTTGGCATATTTTTCTTGACAAATGAAAGTACCATCTTTCATTTGTTTCACTTGTAAGCCAAGAAAGAATGTTAGTTCTCCCATCATGCTCATCTCGAACTCGTTCTGCATATTTTTAGAGAATTCCTTGCAAAGTAATTCATTAGAAGATCCAAAAATAATATCATCAACATAGATTTGAACAAGTAGAAAATCCTTACCCTTTTTCTTAACAAAAAGAGTAGTATATACCTTACCTTTTGTGAAATCATTTTGGAGAAGGAAATTACTTAACCTTTCATACCATGCTCTGGGTGCCTGCTTCAGACCGTAAAGAGCCTTTTTGAGTCTGTAAACATGATCTATCTTCCTTGGTTCTTCAAAACCAGGTGGTTGATCCACATATACTTCTTCTTTAATATATCCGTTTAGAAATGCACTTTTCACGTCCATCTGAAACAGTTTAAAGTTATGGAAACAAGCATAAGCTAGTAATAGCCGTATGGCTTCTAACCTTGCAACTGGCGCATATGTTTCATCATAATCAATGCCTTCTTCTTGAGAGTAGCCTTTTGCAACTAGTCTTGCCTTGTTTCTTGTGACCTTTCCCTTGTCGTTCAGTTTGTTTCTGAACACCCATTTTGTTCCAATTACTGGACGATTCTTGGGTCTTGGCACAAGCTCCCATACTTCATTTATCCTGAACTGCTGAAGTTCCTCTTGCATAGCTTCTATCCAGCTTTCATCCGTTAAGGCTTCTCCAACCTCTTTTGGTTCTATTTCAGATATCAATGCCAAGTTGTTGATGATCTCCTTCTGTTTGGATCTGGTCTTTATACCATCTTCTATTTCTCCAATGATGAGATCTTTCGGATGACTGGACTTATGTTTCCAGTTTTTGTCAAAACGTTCCTTCTGAATATCTGCAGACTCTAGATTTTCTGGTTGAGTCTGTATATCGTCTTCTTTTCCTTCTTCTACAGAATCTTCGATCTTTTGAGATTCTAGATGACCTTCTGAAGATACTTGAATATAGGGAAGTGATTCAGATTCATCTTTGTGAGTCTGAACATTTTCTTCAAACCTTACATTCATTGTCTCTTCTACAGTCTGAGAATTCTTGTTGAATACTCTGTATGCTTTGCTTGAAGAGGAATATCCGAGTAAGATACCTTCATCTGCTCTATCATCAAACTTACCAGGGCGATCATTCGAGTTTTTGATAATAAAGCATTTACAAGCAAACACTCGAAAATATGAAATACTAGGCTTTCTGCCTTTGAAAAGTTCATAGGGGGTTTTCTCAAGAATGGGTCTGAGAAAGACTCTGTTAATAATGTAACATGCTGTAAAAACTGCATCTGCCCAAAAATGAAAAGGAATCCTGCTTTCAATCAACAATGTTCTTGCCATTTCTTGCAAAGAACGATTTTTCCTTTCCACAACACCATTTTGTTCTGGTGTGTATGGAGTAGAAAAATTATGTTGAAAGCCATTTTCCTCACAAAAGTCTGAAAAATTTTGATTTTCAAATTCTCCCCCATGATCAGTTTTAATGCAGGAAATGGTATAGCCTTTTTCATTTTGAATTCTTTTTGCAAATTTTGAGAAATATGAAAATGCCTCATTTTTATGTGCAAGAAAGAACACCCATGTAAATCTAGTAAAGTCATCAACAATAACTAAACAATATCTCTTACCACCTATACTTTGTGTTCTTGTTGGTCCAAAAAGATCCATATGGAGAAGCTGCAAAGCACGATCAGTTGAAACATGATGTATTGATTTGAAAGAACTTCTTACTTGTTTTCCTAGCATGCAAGCATTGCATAAGTCTGTCTTTCTGTATTTCAAATCTGGCAAACCTCGAACCAGTTTCTTGTTAGAGATTTTTGAGATCTGTTTCATGCTGATGTGTCCCAACCTTCTGTGCCAAAGATCTTCATCCTCTTTGATTGAAATCAAGCAGTGATTGGAGTTTGGATTAACATCCAGAAGATAGGTATTGCCATGTCTTCTTCCTGTGAATGTTTGAGAAGAATCATTGCTTGTTCCTGAGCATGTATCTTCTTGAAAGTTGATTCTGAATCCTGTATCACAAAGCTGGCTTATGCTGATCAAATTGTAGTTGAGTCCTTTTACCAACGACACGTCATTGATTCTTAGTCCTCCAATATCAACTGTTCCTTTGCCGATTATTTGTCCTTTAGTATTTCCTCCAAAGGAAACTTTTCCACCCTTCAGACTTTGTAGATCAGCAAATATGCTTGGATCTCCTGTCATATGCCTGGAGCATCCACTGTCTAGATACCACTTTCTTTTTCTTTTAGTGGTGATCTGCAAGATTCACAACAACTCAAGTTTTCTTTGGTACCCAAATTTGTTTGGGTCCATGAATATTAGTATAGGCTGTCTTAATAAAATCCCTTCGAACAGGTCTCCAGACCTTAGGACATTCATTCTCAAAATGTTGTGGATCTCCACATTTTGAGCACTTGAGTGCACTCCGGCCAACAGGTTTTACAAAATTCCTTTTGAAATGGTTTTTGTAAACTTGTCTAGGAGGTCTTTGTCTTAATCTCTCCTTGACTTTTGGAAAATCGATTAAGCTATCACTTTCCTTTACAAATCCAAGACCAGATTTGTTATAGTAAGGAATTTGAATGGAAAGGATATGCTTCAAGGTTTCTGAACCTTTTGAAAAATTTGAAGTAATTTTTGAAATTTCCTTTTTCAAAACATCATTTTCTTTGGAAAGAAAATCTCGACTTTCCTTGATTTGATGAAACTCTTTTTGGAGAAAATCGATCCTTTCTTTTTGAGAAACATCCTGTTGCCGTAGTGAAGAATTTTCCTTTTTCAAAGAGGAGATTCTTTTAAGAGCAGTCTTGAATTCAAAGCACAATTCATCAATATAGTTTGACACTTCGATAGACATTTCAGAAGGTTTTACCTCAATTTCCACTCTAGGATCAGAATCAGAATCTGAATCTGAATCTGACTTTGCCATCAGACAGACATCTTCATCACTATCTTCACATTCTGTGTCACTCCAAGTTTCTGCCTTTAAGGCCTTCTTAGCTTTCTCGAATTTGGTCTTCTTTTTCAGAAGTGGACAGTTTGGCTTGATGTGTCCACGTTTCCTACAGTGAAAGCAAATTATCTCCTTTGAACTCTGTGTTTCATCGATGGATCTCTTGTCTTCAAAAGGCTTCTTTCCTTTGAGGTCTCTTCCTCTGATTTTCATTTTCTTGTACTTCTTTATGAAGAGAGCCGATTCTTCATCGTCAACATCTACATCTTCTGCATCAGAATCAACGTTAGTTTTCAAAGCAATTGACTTATTACCTCTGGATATGTTTTGCTCATTTCGTTTCTCAGTTTCATATGATTGAAGAGTTCCAATCAATTCATTCACTGATAGAGGCTTGATCCTTTGTGTCTCACGAAGTGATGTTTTGATGTTGTCCCACTGTTCTGTCAGTCCTCTCAGAAGTTTGTTTACTTTCAGTGCATCTGGGATTGGCTGTTCTTGATAAGCAAGACCGTTTACTATGTCAGTGAACCTGTCATAAAAATCAGCAATTAGTTCTCCAGGCTTCATTTTGAAAGATTCATATTGGCCAAGCAAAATATTGATCTGAGTTTCCTTGGCTCGATCTGTTCCTTCGTACGTAACATAAAGAGTATCCCAGATTTCTTTTGCAGATTCACAAGCAGCAATTTTCTTATACTCAATAGGAGATAATCCACAATAAAGAGAATAAATTGCTTTAGAATCTAAGGTCTCTCTTTTAGCTATCTCGGTTTGAGATAGAGGAGGATCTGCTGGCTTGCTTGCATCTGCCTTTTCTTTTGAGTCTGAAGACTTTGGATTGACTCCTCTGATAATCACATCCCATTGCATGTGATCGATTGATTTGATGAATGCCTTCATCTTGTTTTTCCAGATGCTATATTCTTTGCCATCGAAGAATGGTGGTCTGTTGTTACTCTGTCCTTCAATGAGCCCTGGAGCACCATAGCTAGCCATATAGATCGTTAGCTCAGAAGTAAAACACTTCAGTAAAATGAGCAACCTGCTCTGATACCAATTGAAGTGGCTAGCACGGGTCACCTAGAGGGGGGTGAATAGGTGATCCTTAACAAAACTTATAAATTTCGCGGAAATGAAATGTAGAACAAAAGAGTCTGAATAAAATTCAGATTAAAGTTAGATCTGAAGAACGAAGTACTGAAATGCAGAACGTAAAATGAGAGATGAGGAAAAGAGAATCTGCACACAGATGTATAGTGGTTCGGCTTATGGCAAGCCTACGTCCACTCTCCCACGCTTACAGCCTACTGGCTGGATTTCACTATGTAATCAAGAGGAATTTACAGACGTTGAGTCTCAGCACTATTGTGTATGATAGGACTCTCTATCTCACACAAATACTCTTTACAAACTAATCCTCAAGATCTTGATCTTAAGTTCAGAATGACAAGAGAACAGATTGGAGTGAACTCAGACTTTGGACTTGTTGATTCTTGAATCTATCTACTTCTGCTGCTCATGTTCGCCTTAAATACACCTCCTCATCCACACTAGCCGTTGGACAACTCATAGAGAATCATCTTCCAATCTTCACCTAGGACAGATTTGTAAACTAAGGATTGAGTAGCCGTTGGTTGATAGATTCTGAATCCCACTGATTCTGGTCGCCCATACAAACAGAATCTTGGTTTCCATAAGTAGAGTTTTTGTCCGTTGTAGATCATTCTTGTCTTAGTATTTGATTGTCAATCAATGTGATTAAGATTGAACAAATCAATACTTTCCTTCTGTGAAAATCCATGCCAGATCACTAGCTGTTATTCTTCGTTCTGGATTTTGCTTCTGAAGAATTACTGCGTCTTCGTCTGCTTTTGGAAATTTCAGCTTCTGCGTCTGCTTCTGAAGAATTTCAGCTTACGCGTCTGCTTCTGGAAATTCCTGAATCTCAGAACTTTAGCTTTCGTGGGTCCTCAAGAACTTATAGAGTCTGAATTATTTCTGCGTCTGGAAAATTTCTCAGAACTTAAATAATTCTTCTTAACTTGTAAAATCTGAATAACTTCATTCTTAGCTTCCAGAACATATATTACTGAAATGATAAGGTTCAGAATAAGCATCAGATTTACAAACATTATGGAAGGTTTTGTCAACTTCAAAATTAATAGGAGTTTTCCTCAACACTATATAGGTCGTGCATGGTAGATGTATCTAGGGTTTGGATAGTTTTTCCGTATCAAGCACAGGTTAGTGAGGCCGTGATTGAGGAAACTATTGTTGCTAAGACTTCGTTTGCCTCGCAAAAAATGAATGGTTTGAAAAATATTTTCCTTGAAAAAGATCTCTTGTATTGCTTACGAAAATGAGCGAACGAAAAATATTTTTATCGTCCACTAACATATTTGGACGTATATTGTTGTCAATAGTGAAAATATTTTTCATTAACAGATCATTTTAAGCGATACAATCAATTACTTTTGAGAAATTATTTTTTAAATTATTTATTTTCGCAAAATAAATGGAGCCTAAGTGTGAGTTGTAAGCTTAGTGGGATCGGAACTCACCAAATACAACATTGAACCAAGTTATGCTAGGATGGATTTGCAATTTACAAACTTGCAAGGGTCTGAAAAAGGCCAATGCTTGTAAGATCAGCCCAATGGGCCCATCGCCGTGGGCCTTTTGGGCCTCAATGTTCCTTTTCATATTTGTTTGTTTAAGCTCTTTCTTCCCCCGCTTGTTACCATTAACGGGGTTGGATTTAGCATGAACCCGTTTATGACCTGAAGCGACACGTTTAAATTAACGAGTTAACATAGTTTTTATTTTAACACGACACGATTAGACACATTTTATTGCTACCGATACTAGCAAAATCTATAGACCAAGTGAAATTTTCCCTAGTAATCGACGTTCTTTCAGTCTCCAAATTAGCATTTTGGCCTACTAAATTTAGAGGTGATCAGTTTCCGGTCCGGTCTGATCCAATGGAATCGGTCACTTAGGATATAGTTCACATATTACTAATTTTTGTTAATGAATTTATGTCAATGAAGTTCACTTGGGGTTTAGTTCACATTTACTAATTTTTGTTAGTGAATTTATGTTAATAAAGTTCATTTAGGGTTTAGTTCGCATTTTACTAATTTTTTTGAAGAAATAAAAAAAAAACTTGGAACTAGGAACCGGACTACTTGGATACCGGTTCCAGTTTTAGGAACTGGGAACTGGACCGACACTCTTGGGAACCGGACCGAACCGGCTGGTCCGGTTTGGCTGGGTCTCGATTTGGGAGGTCCGTCTTGCACATCCCTAACTAAATTAACCGAGCAAGTAACGGTCAACCATTGTAAAAAGTAGTTGGACTATTTCGAACCAAAATGAAAAAAAAAATGAAGAAACGATTTTTGAATATCAAGTAAAAAAGCACGAGTCACCATTGGTACCGGTCATTTTCCAATAACCCCACGTTAGATGTAGAGGAGGAATTTAATTCGATTTGAAATTTTTATCGAAGGGAAAAAGGTGCGCGAAGCATAAGTTTACAAATGTGATATCGCGTATATGCTGTTAGGTAGAAAGTCTTTAGTCTATTCACCAAAACTTCTGAGATGTTTTTATAGGCGAAATTGCAAAGACTGATAGGCCGAAACTATTCTAATCTTTCCGGGTTCAGCGTTTTAGGGATGAGGGTAATAAAATTCTTATTTAGTGCAGGGTTTAGTCCACCCGAATTAAGAAACTGCTAGACCTCCCTATAAAGATCTCCTTGGATCTGTTTTCAACGATGTTGGTAGAATACTAGAATTGACCACTCAAGCCATCCAGCCCGGGTGCCTTTAAGGAACCCAACCGGAAGGCTGCTTCTGTAATCTCCTATCCGTTAGGTAGGAAGTCGGGATTGAGATTTTTAGCCAAATTGAGACCCAGAAGGAAAAAAGAAAACAAAACCACAGGGAGCTTACTGGTATAAATGACATCTTATGGGGTCGAATGTGAGAATCCTGAAAGCACAGGGGGAGGGAAATGTAATTTACCAAGAGAACAGAGCTAGAGAAGTAGGAAAGGAGCATGCCGCTTTTTAATTGCAACCGACCAACCGCTAACACTTAAAAACGACAGCAGAGATGTCCCTGTCTAGTGTTTCTCCCCTTGCTTACTCTTTCTCTGAAAAGTTTCTAGTTTCAACTAACTGTCAATTCAACCTTCTTCAAGTTTCCCCTATATCTTCCTCGCCACATTCAACAATCCCGCACATGCTTGAGGGACAAAGCCTGCCCTCTTTGAGCAAGAGGCACATGGACTAGATTTGATTGTGGTCGTCGTATCTGGTTGATGGAACTGAGTTGTTGCAAACCGCAGCTTGTGAACAAGGACACGCAGTTGTGCAGTTGGGAGAACGACAGGAGGAGCATGGCGGTCGCAGAAGACACGTCTAAAGTGGTTCCGCTGGAGGACCTGGCCAGCCGAGGGAGCAGACTCGATGCCCAGATGGGAGATCGACATGTTTCTCAAGCCCATGAGGCAGTTGCCAAGGTCAGGGCAGAGGTCGATAAGCTGTCTGAGAAGGTTGGCAGGGCAAGCATTGTCACTTTGTCAGGTTATGCATTTTTGTTGCTTCCTTGTGTTGAGTTGATTGATCGTGTGACTGCGCTGCCTTTGTAGGTTGTCTCATTGGAGATGGATCTTCGTGGTGGAAGCCGGGTTGACGACAAGGAATTCGTTGCCTTGACAGAGTTGCTAATGGTGAAGTTGCTCGAATTGGACTCGATCGAGGCTGATAGAGGAGCAAGAGTTGAAAGGCGGATCGAGGTTGGTGTTATTGTTTAATCAGACAACAGAAATAAGTAACGTTAGATTAGATAGCGAACAAGAGAATTTTCGATTGGTATTTCTAACGCATATAGATTTGGGCATTACATCAATCTAGGAAATAAACATGAAGATGTCTCTACCAAGATACCAGTATGATGGATGATAATTTCAAGCTTTTTCATGCTATAGACCATCTGAAACTCGATAAGCACCATATGAACAAAGAAAAAAGGGAGAAGAATTTCTCTTACTACTTAGTTAAAGTTCAAAGAGAATTACATCAACGCTGCGTGTTGATGATTTCGTGTGCGTAGGTATGTCGAGTACAGAGCATTGTGGAAACACTCGACAATCTAAAGGCGAGAAACTCCGACCCCTTGAGCAGAACCAGAAATGCTACAGCAGCTGACACCAAGAGCAAGCAGATTGCGTCAGGAATCAGCATTGTAAATGCCCAAGGCAGCTTGCAATCTTCAACAAGAGTCACTCTGGACTGGGAATTGTTTGACTAAGTGAACTGATCGGTCGATATTTATCTACGTGCAAAGTGAAGAGAAAATTGAGCACAACGTACCCAGGATTTAGATTATGCTTTTGGTCTCTAAAGTTGCCTCATCTTATCTTCCTAAAGAGGGGCCGAGTCGTTTCCCTCCCGTTTGTATGTTCCATTCACAAGAAAACGAAGCATCTTCCTTTTGTTTCGATCACTGAAAGGCAGCTAAACATATATATTAACACATTTTCTTCGTTACACTAGGAAGGTCCTGGAGGGAATACAGGAATGACATTCCTGTTCCGTATTATCATGAAAATTCTGATTATAGCCCACTTTCTTAGATGCTTCTATCTTTCTCTTGATTTGGATGGCCCATTAGTTGGCGACTGAATGTTTGATGCATTAAACTGCTGTGCTCGCTTGCATTTCGTGAATTAATTGATGAACTAAATGAATTCATTTCACTGATATGATCAGTCTACCTTCGAGCCTAAGATCGGTTTATTCCAACAAAACGGAATCCCTAAAGGTCGGAGACTGAAAATAGGGAAATTCTGGGCAGAGGGACAGCGATCAGGACACGTTATAGTAGCATAACAGTTCCTCACTGGTTGTTGAGATGTTTTGTGGTTGCACGAGACCTCAGCTGCTGCAGTTTCTGAGTGAAGCACTTGAAAACAAAGAAAGGTTCATGTAACAAGAACAGGACAACTTACCACAAAACATAGAGAATTACTTTCGGCCAAGAGAAATATATGGAGAATCACTTGCCAATTCATGAATACATACTCATTGTTGCCAATCTCAAAACGACGAAAAAGGGCCTAATTGCTGGATGTCTATCAACCGCAACCGGTTGTTATGTGCCGTTTGAGGGCCCGGAAAGCGGAAGATACATACATAGATAAAAAGAAACACAATTTTCTGATTTACGCAAGCAAGATGGATATAGCTAGGTTTCTTATTTTCCTTTTCTTTGGTTAAACATACCTACTCTATGCTTCTTGGTTTGCTTGCCATAATCAACCACGTATGAAGATTTTGTTCATGATCCATCAGTTTTGGAAGATGATTAATTAGTGAATAAGAAAAATCAAAGAATTAATAAAATATGGATAACAATCAATCATTCCTCCCAGTTAGTGGCTTCAATCGGGCAAAGAGACATTAAATGGTAGAACACCATATATGTTTAGATAATAAAGGGACAATTCCACATAAGAGCCAGAAGTGGGGTCATTTTCTTTAAAAAATGATCAAAAGTGAACCTTGTTTCAGATAAGAGCATGAAGTGTCCAAATCAGTTTTAATTAAGGGCCCAATCTCGCCGGTTGGTCAAATGCTCACTGGCCGGCAAGCATGTGATTTTTTTGGGCAATAAGAAGAAGGGCATTTTTTTCCAAAGTTATTTTTTATAAAAGGTAAAACCATTGTTCTGAAAGTGAAAATCCCAAATTGGCTCTTCTCTTCCCAACCCACTTTATGAACGAAGGATGAGGTTATGAATGGAGTGTTGCCTGAGCAAGGACTTGTGGGCACTTGCAGCGTGCAACCGAGCAGCGGGGGCGGCGGTTTTATTTTTTTTTTGTCGAAGGGGCGGCGGTTGAAGGGCAAGGGATTCGAACGAAACTAAAGAAAAAAAACTCCTCCTAAGGTTCACGCAAAACCTTTACCCCCCAGTTCAAAAATTGATACGATTGTGTCTTTCATTTTGCCTCCATGATTCCTGCTAATGTTAGTTTTCCAAATTGGTTTACTCGAAATCCTAATTTTCCTAAATCCTCTAATCTCTTTCAATCCCATGGATGTCAGTTTCCTAATTTGGTTCAACTGTTATTTCCTTCGCCCAAGAGAAGGCGATGGCACTTGTTGAAGTAACATGTCCGCAAGCCATGGGCATGTTGTGGAATACGATAGTGATGGCAACAATGGCAGTGAGTTGCATTAATCAGGGGATAGGTTTCTTCTAAATTTATCTTTCAATAATTTAGAATATGTTTTGCTGAAGGGGTCTAGTTTGTGGCAAGCCAAGGAGAGATCAGACAACAAATATGCATGGAAGGAAGATGCTCAGATTGAGGGATTCATTGAAACCACATGAAAAGCCACGGTTGCAGATGTTATTTAGGCAAATGAGCGGAGATGGCCTCCAGCAAGGTCTAATGATCTGCTTGAAATACAGGGTGCTTTGTGAGGGTTGATTGCCCCAAATTTTGGCTCAGTAAATAAAGTGGTATTTATTGGATCATCCAGTGGCTCTTTTACTGTAAAGCAGGCTTGGAAGCTAGTGAGGAAATGTGGGAATAAAGTGACTTGGCATAAGCTCGTATGGTTTCGGCCTAATGTGCCAAAATATGGCTTTACAACTTGGCTGGGGATTCATCATAGGTTGCACATATTGGACAGGATCAAAACTTGGTGTGGCATGGTAGCATTTGCGTGCTATGCAGACAACAAGAAGAATCACGAATGCACTTGTTCTTCAAGGGCGTGTTCTCAAAGCAGATTTGGGAATAAGTTTTGCAGCTATTTTCATGTTCTAGATCTGCAAGTGACTGGAAGGATGAACTTAGGGGTTAAGTGTGTGTAAAAAATTAATTGGGTTAAGACACTGCTGACTGTCTGTAAGTGTTTGCGTAAAAATTGGCTAGTTCATGTTGACGAACTTTGCTGTAATCTGGTGGCATGGTTTTGAGTTTGCTTCTTGTTTTTTGGGTAGTGTCTTCCTGTTGATACTGGTAGTGTAGATATGGGACACTATAATGTAATGTTGTCCTTTAGGGTGTGGTGTCATTACATTGAAAGAGTCTGGGTGGCCCTAGCCGGGGCCGGCGAAGGAAGACAAGAAGAAAAAAAGAAAAAAAACAGAAAAGGAAAAATAGAAAAGAAAATAAAAAAAAAATTATTGTTCCGGTGACAAAACATTATTCAATATAAATTGTAATTAAAATGTAAATTGTAATTAAATTTGAGGACAAAAAGACAAGACAGGACTTGAACTTAATAAATTATCATTAAGCACATTACAATTCGTTACAACGATCTATAAAAAAAAAGGAGTACAATATATATGCTCTAAAATAATCCCAAAACCTAAACATTCCGTGCGCAGAGGACCAAAGGTCACATGTCATCGGATTATACTTGGGTTTCCCTAAGCTCATGTGGGCATACCCGATATGAGAAACAAGGGTTCCCGAAATATTTATCAACTTCAATAGTTCTTTTACCCTCAATTGTCACTACCCGTTCTAGTACCGGTAGCGGTAGTATCTCCGTCGTTAAAGAATTCGGATTCATTATTCCGATCTATCTCTTGTTGCCGGTATTGAACTTTCGTCCAATCAGTAACACAAGCTTGAATCTCCACTGATTCTGGATCTAATTTTGAACGATGTTCATCCAAAATATTACCTCCGGCACTAAATGCTTGTTCGACCGCAACTGTAGAACAAAGGGTTGAAAAAATTTGTTTTGCAATAAGAGAAAGGATTGGGTATTGGCTTACGTGCCTCTTCCACCAATCCAAAATTAAAAAATCTGTACCACCTTCGGATTCAGTAAACTCAAATGAAACAGTTAGATAAATCTCTAATTCAGAAATATTTCTTATTACTCCCTTTTGTTTTTTTTGTCTATGTAATAAAAGTTGGTACCCTCTACTAATTTTACCTGTACTATCACCTAAATTATATTTAGTATAAAATTCATTATATAATTCTATTACTACGTTTTTAACATTACGTACTATGGTTGTAACATTTATCTCATCATAATGTAAACATTGATAATACACACGCAAAAACTCATTTAAGCCATCCAATTTGCAACGCGGATAAAAAACACAAGCACTAAATAAATAATGGGAATTTCCCTATAATAATGTAGCCACTTCATTTTCATTACAAGTATAGTATGTTGTAATTCAACATCATTTTCACATTCATAAAAAATTCCGACAATAGTAGTACACTCTACTAAAAATAAATGTGTAGTAGGATAATAAACATCGGACAAAGTATAAGTTGTATCATTAAAAACCTTTAAAACATTTAAAATTTTTTGACAATATCCCACTCTTGTGGGTATAAATTAATTTGAGGTATATTATTAGAAATGAATGCTCATAATAAATCTTTATATGCTAAAGATTCAGTAAGCAAGTGGAAAGTAGAATTCCAACGAGTTGAAACATCTCTTGGAAATCTTTTTGGCTTTTTGCCATTTCTCTACAAAATCTACCCCATTCTTTCATTTTTTTGGGATTCCATAAAAATTGAATCGCTGTTTTTATTGGTCGAAGAAAAATATCGAGAGTTTTCAAACCATCTTGTACACATAAATTTAAAACATGACAAGCACATCTAACGTGAAAAATTTTTTCGCCAAAAGCGGGTTTACAAATATTTTCTAAATCGGCTATTGAAGCGGTATTTGCTGCAGTATTATCAAAACCAATTGAAAAAATTTTGTTAAGCAAATAATATTCTTCTAAAATTTGCCTAATTATTCTATAAATATTATTTGCCGTATGATTATCATCGAAAACTCTAAATGCAATAACTCTTTTTTGAATACTCCACTCGTCATCTATCCAATGGCAGGTTATGCCCGTGTAAGAATGATTTTGTCAAGGATCACTCCAAATATCACTACCTATATGCACGCATCCATTAAATTGCATAAAAAGGTTTTGTAAATCTTTTTTTCCTTTTTTGTAAAGATCTTTAATTACTCGTTTAATTGAATTTCTAGGAACACGTTTTGCTTGTGGAGCACATGCTTTTTGTACAAATTCATTAAAACCAAATCTTTCTCCAAAATTAAATGCTAAATGCTCAACGGAAATAAATTTGCCTAATTTTTCCTTATAAGTTTTGTCATTAAAACGAAATAAAAGGGAAGTGTTAGGATTGACGTACCCGGAAATTTGTTGTTGCCCGATATCGATTCTCGTTTCGGTTGGATGTTTGCTCCTAAGATGTCGTTTAAATGTTCTGTGACAGTCCGGATTTTGGCCCATTTTTGGGGTTTATAAAACGTGTAATTCGTCAGTGCGCTTATAATGGAATTTCGTCCGAGAACTGATCACTCTCGGGTTCTGGTTTTTAAAAATAGAAATTCTGCTAGAATCGCACTTGATCGAACTTGGCCATTAAATTAGACCCTGAACTTGACAGTCGATTTTCGGGAGTTTCGGGACGAAATAAATCGGACGGTGTCGATATTATTGTGGCCAGCATCGAAATTATCAAGAGTAGTGAGAAAGTGAATTTTTGGAACGGGTGCGGATTTGGACTAGTAGACCTCCCTCGTAGCGAGTCTTGAGTTATTTTAGTTGGGCCAATTGTCTTATATTATTGTTTGGGATTTTTTGGGGACAGTTAGCTCTTTTTCCGGATTCGAATCGCGACAGTTAGACTATTATTTAATTTGAATCGCGTCCGTTGGTTCGCGCTCGAAAATTCAAATCAGTCCCTTTTTCCCCTTATTTTTCTCTCTTCTCTCTCCTCTCTCTCCTATGCCGCGTTGCGTCCCATCCCCGCGCCTTGTCTCTCTCTCTCCCTCCCTCTCTCTCTTCCTTTTTCCTTTTCTCTCTCTCTCTCTCTCTCTCTCTCTCTCTTTCCCCGGTCTGCCGTGCACGCCACCACGCGCACGTTCCCTTCCCCATGCAGCCCTACCCTCCTGACACCCCCCCTTTTCTCTCTCCTCTCTCCTCCTCTCTTCTTCTTCTTCTTCTTTCTCTTTTTTGTTTGGGGCCCGAGGAGTGCAACTCCATTTCTGTTCTGCCCGCCCAGCCAACCGCCGGCCGAGCTCGCCTCCGGCCTCGCCGCCAAGCGCCGCCATCGTCGCCGGCCAGCTCAGCCGCCGTCGCGCCGTCCACCGGCCACCACCCCGCCCGACTGCCCCTCTTTCTCTGTCCTTCGCGCAGCCGCGAGCTCAGCTCGCCGGGCTGCCCGGAGCTCGCCGCCGCCTGCTGCTCCGACGAGGACGCAGCCGCCCCGTCCCAGACCGAGCCCCGCCGCCCCCTGCAGCCGCCAGTTCCCCCCTCGCCTCTCTCCTTCCCCCGGCGTCCTCCCTGCCCGAGCCCGAGCTGAGTCGCCTCGTCGTCGCCGCTCGCCGGCTCGCCCCGCCGGCCCCCGCGCCGCCGCCTGGCCGCATTGTCGCCGCCCTGTCTGCCCTCCCAGCCGCCAGCCACCGCCCCTCAGCCCTCCCTCTCTCCCTTCCCTCTTCCCCTCTCCCTCCCGGCCAGCCCTTCCCACCCCTGTCCAGCTCGCCGGCCGCGCGCCGTCGCCGCTTATCCCGCCGACCAGCCTCGCCGGCCTGTCCGTCCGGCCAGTCGCCTCAGCCCTCAGCCCTCCCCTCTCTCCCTCTCTCTCTCTCTCCCCCTCACCCCCCGCCGGCCAGCCCCTCCCTCTCCGGTCCAGTCCGCCGGTCGCCGTCGCCGCCGCTCGCCGCCGCCGGCCAGCCCCGCCGGCCAGCCCCGCCGGCCAGCCCGGCCGGCCAGCCAACCGGCCGGCCAAGCTCGTCCCCGGCCAAGGCCGTGGCCCGCGCGCACAAGCCGCGCGCCCGTCACCGCGCCCGTTGCCCAAGCGCGTGGCCCATCCGCGCGCCCGAGCGCCCCGGGCACGCCGCGCGTTCGCCGCGCCCGCGCACTAGGCACGCCGATCGGCCATTGTGCCCACTTTGGCCGGTCAGCGCGCCCGTGTGGCCCGCGCACGCGCCCGGTCAGAACTTCACACCCGGGCAATTTTGAGCCCGAGCCGACTTTTCCCGAGCCAAAATATTTGGTAAGCGACTCCCTAAACCCTACTTAGTATTTTGGGTATTTCATTGACCAGTTTTGGGCTAGAACGGCTAGGGCGTGTATTTAAATTAATTATTTAGGATTAAATTAGTTTATGTGATCTTCTGATTGGGTTAAATTAGACTGATTAAAGTAAAGTGCTTGAGTGAATAATTGTGCGTGACCGACTAGAATGTCGGGTTGGTGAATGATGTGGCGACTGTGAATTCGGACTGATTGTTGGGTACGAGTGATTTGAGGTGATTTAGTATGTAGTAGGCGTGGATGACGGATTGGTGAGCAAGTGAGATGGGCTATGACGTGAACGTGGATGTTTATTGACTTGTCTCGGGTTAGACGGCTAGGGCGTGATTTTAATTTATTTATATTGTGATTTAATTAGATTGTATTATGCTTTAATTGTGCTAATTAAATCAGATAGTAACATGCTTGATTTTGGGAAAAATCGTCTGTGACCGACTTGAACGTCGGGTTTGTGGTTGAAGTGGCGATTTGTGGATTGGACTGAATTTGTGAATTTGAGCTGATTGATGCAATTTGGCGTGAATGTGATTGAATTGAGTGGCGTGTGCTTGCCTATTGAAATTAAGCCCGGATCGATCGGAGGGCTACGGACTTGGGACGTGTTGACGGCGGTCCGTGTGAAGGCTTGACTGGCTGGTATGCCAAATGGATGCGGGCTTGAGACGTGCGGACGGTGGCCCGTTAGAGGCGTGATTGGACCGGGACGTATTTACGTCGGTCGTTGGAATTGTATGATTACCGTGGCTTGGGACATGCGGACGGCGGCCACTGGGATTAATTGATTGAATAATATGGCTTGGGACGTGCGGACGGCGGCCATTGAAATTGATCGAATTGTGTGGCTTGTGAGCCTGTGAGATTGAAATTGAGGCGCAGTGGCGCGAGTTGTGAGAAAGATGTTCGGACACGCATGTGATTTGAGTGTGACTGATTGGCTGGTTGAGCGTGTGACTGATTGGCTGGTTGAGCGTGTGATTGGATTGGCTGGTTGAGCGTGTGATTGGATTGGCTGGTTGAGCGTGTGACTGATTGGCTGGTTGAGCGTGTGATTGGATTGGCTGGTTGAGCGTGTGGATGTTGATCGAACTGACTGATGGTGCGTGTGGATGATTGGTTGGATGGGTTGGGTGCTTGTTTGGATTGACTGATTTCGAGTGGAAGTGTGTGTGCTGGTGATTGTGATGGGGTAGTGATTTGTACTTGCATTATCATGTTTGGACTAATATGCAGGGTTGGCATGTGGTTCGAGGCGAGGTAAGCCTTTCATGTGCAATTGACTGTTTCGACTGGTAGTTTGCATGTTAGACTGGTCTGGGTACGCATTAGCCTAGGTTAGGTTTAGGTTGTTGCTTATTGAGACTTTGTCTCACGGTTATTATATAACCACTTTCAGATCCGTGACCGTAATGGATTCGGAGAGACCGCCGGAGCACCACAGGGCTTGAAGGATAGAGTAATTACCCTGTATTTTGAATACCCCTTTTGTAGAAAAGATAGGCTTATCAACCACCACCCCTTTTGAAAATTGTGGTTTGATTTTGGAAGTCAGGTTACCCTTTTTTGTAATATTAAAGGCTTTATAATGTTGGGTGTTTATTAAATTTCGATGTCTATTCCTTAGTCATGTTTTTAATTGTCTGGGTTGTTTTTATTTATTTCTGCGCGTGCTAAATCTCTGATGTTTGGGTTGGGTCGGCGACGTATCTGGGACGTCGCATTCAATATTCGACCATCGAGGGATGATTACGCGCTCGTAGGGTGCGGGGCGTGACATGTTCCATATCCTTGTTCACCTATATATTTATATATTTTCCCACAATATTTACAAATTATATCATACCTTTTTTCACCAATATCAAACCTTTCCATTTTCGTGAAGTGATTCCAAACGTCAGATGTAAATTCTTGTTCCGTTTCCTTTGTTGTAGATATTTTGCCAGGAGGATGAAAACTTTCTTGAGTCGGGACGCGCTCCATATCAGGAAAAATGTTGATTTCATCATCTTGAAAATCTGCATATTCACGAGGATCAAAAGAATGATAGGATTCCGTCGCGATATTCTTACCTTTGCTAGTTGGCACTCGACTTCCACTTACCATTTTTCGAGCGAATCGGGAGAATTGAGCGGATTAATTGGGAGAATTAAGAAAGAATTGCGTGGATTGAGAAAATTGAGAGAATTTAAGAGAATTGGCAATTGGAGAGAATTTCGAGTATTGAGAAAATTTGAGACTTGAGAGAAGAGAATTTGAGAGAATTGTGTGAGCATTAAGAGAATTTGAGAGAATTTATAAGAAAAAATTAAGAAGAAAATTTAGAATTAAAAAACAAGAGAAGATAACCGTTGCAATTTTGTAACGGTTATCTTTTTTTTTTTTTTTTACTTTTTGCTCGTGGGGGGGAAAAGTTCCAATTTTGCCCATTTGGCAACGGGCCGCAAGCCCGCTGCGGGGGCAATATATATATATTTTTTATTTTCCCGTTGGGCAATGGCAGTTTGCAGAGGACCAGAGGTCGAGAGTTGGGCGAGGCCGGCCTCGCCAGATTGGGCGAGGGCTCGACCTCGCCGGCGTCGTGCGAGGACGACCTCGCTTGCAACTGGCGAGGCCAGCCTCGCCCGACTTCGACGAGGTCGAGCCTCGCCAGATCCGGCGAGGGACCTCGCCCGACGCCGGCGAGGCTTGACCTCGCCTGCAACTGGCGAGGCCGCCCTCGCCGGCCTCTGGCGAGGCCGCCCTCGCCGGCGTTGGGTGAGGGCCGCCCTCGCCTGGGTTGGGCAAGGCCGGCCTTGCCAGTTGTCGGCAAGGTCGAGCCCTCGCCGGTCTGCTGCACAGCTGCAGGCTGCAGCTTCTTCTTTTTTTTTTTTTGGGTGGAACCGGGCCCGGAACCGCCGGTTCCAAAATTTCGGGAACCGAAACCAGGCCCGTAGGGCACGGGCCTGGTTTCGGTTCTGAACCGCGGGCCCTGTCAACGGGCCGGGCCCGAGTTTGACCAGGCCGGTTTCGGGCCAAAACCAGCCCGTGGCCATCTCTACCTCCGTGGCTTGTTCACACACCGCCGCTTGGTTGTACGCCGCCGCCTGGTCACATGCCACCAGTGGCTATTGGTCCTCGCTTAGGCAACACTCCGTTTAGAACCTCAACCTTCGTTCACAAAGTGGGTTGGAAAGAAAAGAACCAATTTTGGGATTTTTACTTCAAGAAATTGGGCTTTTCTTTTTATGCAAATTTTTTTTTTGGAGAAAAATGCCATTGTTTCGGTTGCCGAAAAAGTCACGTGCTTGCCGGCCGGCAAGATCAAACCCTTACTTGATACTGATTTGGGCACTTCGAGAAGGATTAAATTGGAATTTTGTGCAAAACTTTAGGACTAAATTGGTAAAATTAGAAAGTTTAAAATTGAATTGACATCTATACAATAAATTTAAAATTGATTGGATAATTTTCGCATAGAATCTCAAGGCACACAAAACTTGAGCAAATGGTTCAACAGGAATAAACATATAAATAAGCCACGAAGTTTTTAAGCTCCAAATTGTCTTACTTAAGCTTACATACGGAAAACTAAATCAAGCAAACGATGTAAAGACATAAGGGTTTCAGCCCTTTTAACAATAGCTTAGTTAACTCAAAGCATCTTAATCATATAGCCTATATATACTTATAGATCGGACGTCCCGGTTGGTCCATGTCCACGAATTTTGCATTTGCCATGCTGCTCTTCAGGAGCTCTTCATAGTTTTGCTGTTGTTTCACATACACCCCTTTAGCTTGTCCATCTCTTTCTTCAGTTGCACATGTTCAGCTGCATCAAATATCAGTCAATTAAATTCTTGATTTCTCCTTGAAAATGTGTGCGCGGAGAGAGAGAAAGAGAGAACCTTTTTTGAATTCGATTTCATGAGAAAAGAAATTAATTTTTTGCTTCAATAAGCCATTCTCGACTAGGAACGAATGGCGTTGTTGTGTCAAATAGCACATCATCGCGGAGTTCCATTGTACGCCAGCCTATATACGTCAAACAGGAAAATTTCAAAATCATTGAATGCTTGTCATCTTAATCACATCAAATGCCAAATCTCGAAGTACACTGAAGTGGAATATAAATTGGAGGAAGAATTAAATTGATTGCTAACCTCAAGAGACTGCGCTGTCCATTCCAGTTGCCTTATCCGACAAGTTTGTATGAAACGATAGGTTTGAGCGTATTGCCTGCTTGCCAACCTCCCGAAAGACACAAATACAAAAAAAAATTGAAAAAAAAGTCATGACTTTAGATACATAAATATTAGAATCCAAGAGAAGGAATATCTAATTTCTCTCGACCATCTTTACCATTTGTTCTTTTTTTTTTTGCCCATTTTCACCAAACACTTTCAAATGAAATGTCTAGGTCATGAAAATGGGCATAGTCGCCCATGCCTACAATTTCGAAATGCGTTTGAAGGGTTATAATTTTATAAGCACCTCTTAAACTTTTGAGGGTCAATGCTAGGGTTTGAAGAGCCTTGTCCTTTCATTATCTGGCTTGTTGGAGGCAATGGAGGCATCCCTGGAGCCATGGTTCTCTTGTTCTTGTTGTTGAAGTTGTTGAAACTTTCCATTTATCACTTCAATGAAAAGATTGCCTATAACACATGAACAATAAGTTAGCACAGGATCATTGAAGTCTCAAAATCAAAATCATTCTCTAAAAAGATCAAAATAAAGCAACAAACTAGTTAACCAGAGATATTGGGATTTGTTTATTTACTCGCACTGATTAAGAAAATTGAAGAAGAGAGAAATAAAAGTAGTGAATTTTTGGAATGACTTCAGCCTCTTATTTATAGGAGAGACTAATAGGCCCATCTCCCTTGTCTTTTCCAATACCTACATGAATTATTTATGATTCAATTTCATTTTCGGGAAAAAGGCAAAGCCTTCTGAGAATCCCTAAAATAACTCTGAACGACAACATTGAATTCTTGGTCACTTTCGTCTTTATAACATGGCCAAAATTGGCATGCATGCTGTCAAAATTAAAGTTCTTTGAGGGACGACAAGCATTAATAATGTGTATTAGAAGGCTGAGCCTAGAAGGGAAATTTACGAGAAAGTCATTTTGGGAAATATCCATGAGGAAACTTCCTCTTTTGCGGTCTGAACTTAAAATTAGGAGCTTTAAAAATGTGCATCCTTATTACTTCCATTCTATTGCCGTATGCAATAGAAGGGAAAGAACATGGAGTTCAATAATTAACATGGACTCGTGCATGGTTGGTGGACTTATGCCCCTCTATGGAAATTCGTGGACTCAAAATCATTCTCATGAATGAATTTGTCAAAATTTGAAAATCATTTATCCTTTCACTAATAAGATATTTTACCATGCGCAGTTTGCTAATCAAACTATTTTAGATAGACACAAGTTGACATTTAAGCGTGCATTTTCTATTAATTAGGCAGTCGGTTAAAAGTTGGGAAAAAAGAAGGAGAAAGTAATCATCTAACCATTTTTGGAATATGGTTGCCTGTTGTCATTACATAAATTAAACCAACTTATACTAATATCAATCAACAATAACTCGATTAGATTACATGCTCAGCCAATCTCATTATTTTCTTTCAAGTAGCAATGGGAATGTAAAAAAAGAAAGAGTTGGTAGAGGGCAAGAATTCTAAAATATTAAGGGATAAGGAAACAAATGGTCCATGAACTTTGACCCAAGGTGTAATTTGGTCCATGAACTTTTAATTTGTTCAGTATAGTTCCCAAACTTTATGTTGTGGTCCATGAACTTTTATTTTGTTCAATGTTATCCTTAAAATTTTCGTACACGTTCAATTCAGTCCTTAAACTATATGAAAATGTTCAATGCATGAATTGAACGTATACCAAATATTCAGGGATCACATTGAAGTTCAGGGATCATATTGCATATTGGGTTAAAGTTCAAAGAGTACATTGAATAAATTAAAGTTTAGGGACCAAATTATACATTGGGCCAAATTTTAGAGACTGTTTGTGTCATTTTGCCAAATATTAATTATAGGATATGCCGCCAGCATAAGAAATGTTTTACTCAAAAGGTCTTATTGTCACGCCCCGAACCTGAACGAGCACGTAACATCCCTTCGGGGTCGTCAAGCACGCGACATCTTAGGATTTGTCGTTGACCTAACTTAACTCAAACGAGGAACGTGAGCAGAAGCAAATTCGAACTCACCATACAACATACAATGAAACAGGGTAGAGAGAGACGAATGATACACATCAACAAACCGCTTTTTGTAAGAACATAATGTTACTTACAAACGGTACAAGGTACAAGCCTTACTAGATGCCACTATCAACGAACCATGCACAACAAAAAGGATCGAGTGGTTGGTAAACTTAACTCCTCTACAAAAAAGGGCACTCAAAAGACAGGGTAACTCGACCTATTCTCATTCCCCGTAATACCTTGGCAGCGTCTCCGGATCAATCATGGTCGCAAGTCTGAAATGGTTATATTATAATAATGAGAATAAATCTCAATAAGAAACTACCTAAGCCTCGCTTAGGCCAAAGCGTATCTCTGAATAATTCCAAACATGCAATTTGAACAATCGATGTGCCATAAACAATCACAGGGGTCCTTACCTCACCTCGGCACATATACAAACCATGCACGTTAGAATATCGCCATAACATGGCCAATTGCTTATCAAACAAGCACTCTTCAAATCATGGCATAATCATAAGACATATACTCAATATTCCAGATTTTGAGTATCCACCAATGCATAGCATATGTTTCACATGTATCTAACTTATTAACAACTCCTCAGGCCACTGAACTCCTATCAGTCTTTGATATGAATCTGTGCGGAAGATGATCGTTCTACGAAGATATGTGAGTTACGAATTACTGACCTCGACCTCCAATCGAACCTGTGATTGGTAATCTCGGTATGAATGCGACCTATTGACGAATCTATGTCAACCAATCCATGCTATAGCGCCACGAACAAGAGAATTCGCTATCTTGCTCGATAAGTTAAATTCGATCGTTACAAGAGAGCCTTGATAAGATCTAGTCCAAAAGAGAACTCAAGAAGAAAACTTTTCTATATAAAATTCTGTCTCCTCTTAAAAATCTATAAGTAACCTTATATAGGGTGCTAACCCTAATTTTAATCCTACTAGGATTAAAATTACAAAAATAACCTTAATTATTAAAAATTCGTCCAAAAATAGAAAAATGCCTAAAAGTTCATCTAAACGACTCCAAATCACTAAAAAACGTCATCAATCACTACTAAAGTAGTGTGTATTGATCAACGCCCCGTTTCCAAGCGTCCATCCAAATTTGAGCCAATTCGGAGTTCGTCAATTCTAAGCTCCCTCGGAATTCGCTGGACCAAAAGTAATCATGTTGCGCCAAGGAGTTTCAGAATCTTCAAGTTTCGAATCTAGATTATCTTCATTACAAATATCTTGAACCATGATGCCGACAGCTTTTTTGAATTCCTTCGCTCTCGCTCGAGTGATTGGGCCTAGCGGATAGAACAATGGGTACCTAGCACCTCCTTATCGATAGGGTTCGATGTCCACATCATTCTCTCCCCCGTGCAAAGGATTTGCCCTCAAATCAGTGTCTGCATAAAAAACAGTCAAATCAGAAATATTGAAAGTAGCACTAATACTATATTCACTTGGAAGGTCAAGCTTGTAAGCATTATCGTTAACTCTTTCCAACGGCATAAATGGTCCATCGCCTCACGATAGCAATTTAGAGTGTCGCTGTTTGAGGAAATGCTCTGTGCGTATATGAACCCAAACCCAATTGCCAGGCTCAAACACTACTTTCTTGCGCCCTTTGTTGGCTTGCTTTGCATACTGCTCTGTCTTAAGCTCAATATTCAGTCGCGTCTTCTCATGTAAAGTCTTCACAAATTCAGCTTTCTTAGCACCATCTAAATCTACACGCTCAGCAATAGGTAAAGGGATTAAATCTAACGGAGTTAAGGGATTAAAACCATAGACAACCTCAAACGGTGTGAATTTAGTAGTAGAATGCACGCTCCTATTATAAGCAAACTCAACATGCGGTAAACAATCTTCCCAAGACTTAATGTTCTTTTTAATGATAGCACGCAACAATGTCCCTAAAGTCCTATTAACTACTTCAGTTTGACCATCAGTTTGTAGATGACAAGTAGTAGATAATAAAAGTTGTGTACCTAACTTTTTCCACAATGTCTTCCAAAAGTAGCTTAGAAATTTAGTATCTCGATCAGAAACAATGAACCTAGGCATGCCATGTAAACGCACAACCTCACGAAAGAACAATTCAATAACATTCGATGCATCATCAGATTTATGAAAAGGTATAAAATGAGCCATTTTTGAAAATCGATCAACAACCACAAAAATAGAATCCTTGCCATGCTTAGACCTAGGCAATCCTAACACAAAATCCATAGAGATATCAATCCAAGGATGCATCGAGATAGACAAAGGTATATACAAACCATGTGGTTTAATCATAGACTTAGCTTGCTTACATGCGATATATCTCTTGCAAACTCGTGTGACATCTCGTTTCATGTGTGGCAAAAAAAAATGTTCATACAGCACTTCATAAGTCTTTTTGATTCCAAAATGCCCCATTAAACCACCACTATGTGCCTCTCGCACTAACAACTCACGCAAAGAGTATCTAGGCAAACATAACTTATTTTTACGAAAGAGATATTCATCATGCTTATAAAACTTTTCAAACGCAGCATGCTCACAAGCTTCAAATACTCTTCTAAAATCATCATCGTCAGCGTATAAACCTTTGATATGATCAAAACCTAGACACTTTGCTCCTAGAGTAGTTAGAATTGCGTACCTTTGAGAAAGTGCATCGGCTACCACATTTTCCTTACCTTTTTTGTACTTGATTACATATGGAAAAGTCTCAATGAACTTCATCCATTTGGCATGTCTTTTGTTCAACTTTTGCTGCCTCCTCAAGTACTTTAAGGTCTCGTGGTCGGTATAGATCACAAACTCCTTTGGCCACAAGTAATGTTGCCAATTCTCCAAAATTCGTACCAAAGCATACATCTCCTTATCGTAAGTCGGATAATTCAATATCGCTCCACTTAACTTTTCACTGAAATACACTATGGGATGTCCTCCTTGCATCAACACGGCTCCAATTCCTATACCAGAAGCATCGCATTCTATCTCAAAAGTAGTACTGAAATTTAGTAAAGATAACAAATGAGTATTAGTCACTTATCCTTTAACAGATTGAATGCTCTCTCTTGCTCTTCTCCCCACGTGAAACCCACGTGCTTCTTGATAATTTCGGTTAAAGGTGCGGCGATGGTGTTGAAGTCTTTTACAAATCTACAATAGAAACCGGCTAAATCATGAAAGCTACGCACCTCTCCTACTGTCTTAGGTGTTGACCATTTACGGATTGCTTTCACCTTTTCTTCATCAACATGTATTCCATCAACACCAACAACAAAGCCTAAAAATATTAATTTATCAGTTACAAAACATCACTTCTTTATGTTAGCATATAATTATTCAACCCTTAAAACCTGCAAAATAGCTCACACATGCTCAATATGATCATCAAGGTTTCGACTATATATCAGAATATCATCAAAATAGACAACTACAAATCGACCAATAAAAGCACGTAGAACATGATTCATAAGTCGCATGAAAGTACTAGGTGCGTTAGTTAAACCGATGGGCATGACTAACCACTCATATAACCCGTACTTGGTCTTAAACGCAGTTTTTCATTCATCCCCCTCTTTCATTCTAATTTGATGATAATCACTTTTCCGATCAATTTTAGTAAATATGTAAGCTCCATGCAATTTATCCAACATGTCATTTAACCTAGAAATAAGATGTCGATACTTTACCGTTATGTTATTGATTGCTCGACAATCAACACACATCCGTCATGACCTATGCTTTTTTGGCACCGACAAAATAGGAATAGCACATGGGCTAAGAGACTCTCTTACATATCCTTACTTTAGTAATTCGCTAACTTGCTGCTGAAGTTCCTTTGTCTCTTTAGGATTGCTTCGATATACAGGTCGGTTAGGCAATGGTGCACCAGGAATCAAATCGATTTGATGCTCTATGCCTCGAATCGGTGGTAAACCTCTAGGAAGTTCATCAGGAAAGACATCTTCAAATTTCTACATAAAGACATGACAGAACTTGGCAAATTCGGGTCAAGTTCATTAGTAGTAAACAGTGCCTCTTTATACTTTTGTACAAGTATCGGTCGGTTCAGAAACAAAGCTCTCCTCACTTCGCTCGATTTTGCATAAAAATTCTTTTCTCTTTTTTCTTTTCTCTCTCATTTTCTCTCGATTTTTACCACTCTACTCTTATCTTCCTCTCCTTTTACTTATGTCTTCGAGTTTCCATGCAGACCCTCAGTTCTATCACTCTCTCTCTCTCTCTCTCTCTCTCTCTCTCTCAGCCTCACGTTGTAGTTTCAATTGATCTTCATACACCTCAGTAAGTGTCATTGGCACCAATGTGTATGTCTTTTGATTCATCACCAATGAATATTGGTTATTAAACCCGTCATGATGTACCTTTCGATTATACTGCCATGGCCTACCAAGCAAAATATGCCTTGCTTGCATAGGTATAACATCACACATCACCTCATCCTTATATCACCTTATCTTAAAAAGAACTCAGACTCACTTCGATACTTTTACTTCACCACTATCATTCAACCACTATAATCTATATGGTCTTGGATGCTTTGTAGTCTTCAATCCCAACTTCTCCACCATGGTACAACTTACTACATTTGTACAATTACCTCCATCAACAATCAAGCTACAAATCTTACCATTCACCAAGCATCTTGTATGGAACAAGTTATTGCGTTGCTGGTGATGCTCCTCCTCTTTGACTTGAACACTAAAAGAATGCCTAACCACTATCAATTCACCATTTACTAGCATCTCAACATCACTACAATCCTCTAATGGTGGCATGTCATCATCCTCTTCTTCCCTCTCACTTTCTGATTCAACATCATTATGTCCAGTCATGACCATCACCCTCCTATTAGGGCACTGATTTATCATATGACCCCTGCCCAAACACTTAAAGTATTTAATATCACGAGTCTTAGTGTTAGGGTTTTCAGTTTTACCTAAAGCCGGATTTGAAATAACTTTGCCATCCTTCTCCTTCTCCTTCAAAGTTTCAGTCTTGATATTGTTTCCCTTCCAATTTGGCTTCTCGTCTCTCTTCCAATTAGATTTTCAATTCGAGCTTGAACCTCCACCACTCTTGTAATTTCGATCCAACTTCAATTGCCGCTCAACTTTGATGGCTTTGTTTACTAATTCTTCCAATTCAACGTAGTGTTACAGCTCTACTACCCTTGCTATATCTCAGCTCAAACCACACAAAAATCGTGACATTGTGGCCTCACGGTCTTTCACCACATTAGCACGGATCATAGCAATCTCTATCTCTTGATGGTATTCTTCCACACTCCTATTACCTTGTGTAAGATTTTGCAGCTTATGAAACAAGTCTCTATGGTAATGATTAGGTATAAAGCGCCTTTTCATCACTGCTTTCATCGCATCCCACGTTTCTATTGGTCTTTCACCATTGCGTCTCCTGCTAGTCACAAGTTGATCCCCCCAAATTATAGTATAATTAATGAATTTAACAGTAGCAATTTTTACCTTTTTGAGCTCCGAATATCACTGGCAATCAAATACCATCTCTATCCGTTTCTCCTATTCTAGATACGCATTAGGATCATTCTTTCCTTGGAAAGATGGAATCTTCATCTTGATGTTGCCAAGTTCATCGTCTTCTCGATGACTAAATCCTCGGCGTCCGTTTCTCCTCTCAAACCTGCAATCTCGATCATCTTCTGTATCGGACACATATGCATAATTAAATTGCCATTGTCATCTAGATTGTGTCCTAGGCTCCTCTCGCTGATTTTGTGGCCTCCCTTGTGGTGGCTCTCGGTCATCTTAAGTCTCGTCTCACATCTTGTAACTCGGTTGCTAAGTACTTCAATTTGTAAACTCAATTGCTGGATACTTGTTAGAATCGCATCATCCCTTGGATGAGTGCGATCCTCCCTTTGATTCATACTTCCCTGGCCTGAGCTTGATATTTTTTTTAAACCTGCAAGAAAATGTTAGAGATAAAAGAAATCTCACTAGTCACTCCCTCACGTTTTCCGCTCAAAGTGTTTGTCACTCCTCTTGTGTTTAACTCAATTTCGGCTTTTTCTTCCCTTAATTAAACTCACACACTCTTGCCTTTTACCTCTCGTTTCCTTCTAGAAAGCTCTTTTTTTAGACTTGAATCCAGTCTCACAAGCTCCTCATAACAATCGATAAATCACCAAACAAGATCAAATTCAGCAATATACCGCTCAACTCAACAATTCAACAAATTTTTGCGAGATTCGGATTCATATTCAATTTTTGCTACTGTAATATTTTTTTCTATTCGGTCCAACTATCAATGATAAAAAAAAAAAGAAACGAGTCATCCTCTTGAATTTTTTTTCCTTTTCTTTTTTTTGCCTCGTTTTTTTTCTTTGCTTTTTTTTTCTTTTTTTTGACGAACTCAAGTACAATATATAAAGAAAAAAAATAACTAGGACCGAAAACCCTAAATCAAAATTGAAATCACAGCAAGAACAAATTTAGAACCCTAATTTGATTAATAACAAAACCCTAATTCTACAAACCCTAGATTAATGAATAAAAAGTAGTAAAAGTAGGATAAGTAGACCTTGTAGAACCAGCTCTGATACCAGATGATATGAATTTGTGTGGAAGATGATCGTTTACGAAGATCTGTGAGTTACGAATTGCTGACCTCGACTTCTAATCGAACCTGTGATTGGTAATCTCGGTATGAACGCGACCTGTTGACGAACCTGTGTCAACCAATCCACGCTATAGCGCCACGAATAAGAGAATTCGCGATCTTGCTCGATAAGTTGAATTCGATTGCCACAAGGGAGCCTTGATAAGATCTAGTCCTCAAGAGAACTCAAGAAGAAAACTTTTCTATATAAAATTCTGCCTCCTCTTAGAAATCTGTAAGTAACCTTATATAGGGTGCTAACCCTAATTCTAATCCTACTAGGATTAAAATTACAAAAATAACCTTAATTATTAAAAATTCATCCAAAAATAGAAAAAGGCCTAAAAGTTCATCTAAACGACTCCAAATCGCTAAAAAAACGTCATCCATCACTACTAAAGTAGTGTGTATTGATCAGCGGCCCGTTTCTAAGCGTCCATTCAAATTTGAGCCAATTCAGAGTTCGTCAATTCTAAGCTCCTTCGGAATTCGCTGGACCAAAAGTAATCATGTTGCGTCAAGAAGTTTTAGAATCTTCAAGTTTCGAATCCAGATTATCTTCATTCCAAATATCTTGAACCATGATGCCAACAGCTTGTTTGAATTCCTTCGCTGTCGCTCGAGTGATCGGGCCTAGCGGATAGAACAATGGGTTCATAGCACCTCCTCCTCGATAGGGTTCAATGTCTACATCAGTCTTTTGGCATAACCAGGCATCGTCCCGCTACGTTGGCGATGGCAACGTTAGGGATCGAACACCCCTCGACAAGCCGGGCACCCAATGGCATTCCACTTAGGAGCATCGATTCGGCTTCCACTGAGATCAACATCGTTTGGGATCAAACACCCCCCGGCAACTCCGGGTACCAGATGGCATCCAAACTCCCGCAGGGCTTCATCTAGAACTCCCGCCTAGACGAAATGTGACATGATCATGCACACACATTGTCCACTCAATGCCAATTTTTATCTTTAAGAATTGGTCACATACCAACCAAATACTTACTCAGCCAATAAAATGTCACACTTTTCGTTGATAATCCTCCTTTTGAATAATTGCCTGAAAATGAGAAGACCAAGTATACACAAAAGTGGGTGATTCTGGGCAATTCTAGGTAGTAACATCGTCACTGAATTTCCATTAAAATAAATAGTAAATTAACTTCAAAAATTCTGAAATTTGGATATGTTGTACAAAACATTTTGATAAACATTTTTCATGCATGACCCGAAATCCATTTCTGATTGTAAATGCCTCGTTGTGACACTCAAATTTGGACAAAACTCGGTTTGCTCGGACAGCCCCTCAGACCATAAAAAATACAACTCATTCAGTACCTAAATCACTTTGGAAAGTTCTGAAATTTTTATATGTCATAGACATGGATCTTTTCAACAATTTTTGTGAAGAACGTTTGTTGAAAAGAGGTCTGGAAAAATTTATAGAAAATCGGAAAGACAAGAATGTCGGGTGAACAGTAAATCTAGCAGACTGAATTCGATAAAAAATGGATTTACGAATGGCCCTAAATCATCTCCAAAAATTCCAGATTTAATATATGTCATATTTCAAGATGTTATGAACAACTTTCATGTGGACACTTCCTCAAATTTAGCCCACACAAGTCACAGAAAAAATAACAAAATCCAGTGACGTAGTAGCAACCTTATCGGAAATCAACCAACAAACACCATCAAGCAAACCAAGCACAACTAGTTACTAACCCAACTATCCATAGCCCTTAAACCATCCTTAACATATCCATTAGTCACCCCTTAGCCTAGTTAAGGATTAAGAGGCCACTTATTTGGAAAAACCAAAGTAAACCGAGCAAGAAATGAAAGAAATGACGGTGTGGTGGGTAGTAGCGGTCTTCGGCGGTGAGCGGCAATTTCCATTGACTTGGTCGGTGGCTGCGGATCAGACATGCAGCCAGAAGAAGCCAAGAAGTAGAACAAGAAGCAGTAAAGCAGCAGCAGCAGGAGTAGTGAACTAGCAAGAAGGAAAAGAAAACAAAAGACGAAGAAGAAGAAGAAGAAGGGAGGAGGAGGAGTCGGCCATGTGAGGGAGGGAGAAAGAGAAAGAGTGAAGGGAGAGAGAGAGAGAGAGAGAGAGAGAGAGATTATGAAAAGAGAGAGAACAAAGGAACAAACTAGTTTTTAGCCCTCTCAAGTGTGACCTAAGGGCCACAATTCCATTTTTGTGGGTCAAGCCTAGATCTAAAGACTCCCATTAATCCCAATTCTAAATTTAAATAAAAGGATAAAATGCATAAAAATGATTTAAATAAAGAGAAATGTATACTGGCCTAAATCTGCATCCAGTCCAAAGTTCACTTTCCGACAAATCCGGGCAATCTCGAGATTGGCCACACTTATTTTGACATCGTCCAATTGATTTCATCACGAAACTCTGAGAAATTCGATACCCAAGTTCAGGCTCTAAATAATGGTCAAATTTGATCAAACGCAACTTCAGCGAATCTCAAAATTAATGGGTGGCTTTTAGGAGTTATGCGTATCGACTCGTGGTTGATTTGAAATCAAGCCACATCTAAGTTTTACTCGAGCCAGGGCGACCTCGGTCAAACTATGGTCAAGTTCTTAGGTCCACGTAATCAATTTCCAATTAGCCTTTCCCTAATGGTCAATAACCCGAGAGTGATCAGTTTTGGGTGAGATTATATTACAAGCGCGTTGATGAAACACACATTTTATAAATCCCAAAAAAGGATCGAAATTCAGAATGTCACACTGGTGCCAATCCAGTCATAAACCTGTTAAATTTGGCCAATTTAGTTTTAAACCATTAAATAATTTGCCAATTGAGTCCTTTAGGCCAATTTTGGTTAAAAATTTGTGATGTGGACACCGGTCGTGCCACGTAGGACGGATAATGCTAGCGTGAACAACTTTTAAAAAAAATTGAATTTTTCAATTATTTTTTTTCCTTCATTTTGGTCGGTGAGGGTTGTCGGCCATTGGGCGAGGGTTGCCTCGCCCGCTATTGATGGGGCTGCGAGGTGCCTTTTGCCAAGTTTGGGTGAGGCTTTCACACCCTTGTCGGTGGCATGGTGGGGGCTCTCGTGCTTGTTGGCCACTGTGTATAAAAAAGAAAAGAAAGAAAAATATAAAATACAAATTTTTTTTAAATTACAAAAATTGTTCATGTTAGCGCCAGTTGTGTCACATAGAACAACTGGAGTTCACGTCAGCAATTTTTGGTCAAAATTGGTTTGAAGGACTTAATTGGCAAATTGTCAAAAAATTTAGTACTGAATTTGGCCAAATTATTACACACATTCAAGTCATAAAATATGAATTGTGACATGGAACTTCAATGCAAAATGACTAGCTAGACAACAATGGAATTGATACTTGATGCATGTCAAAATCAACCAATATAGACACATTGGCCTCGCTCTTCCCTTTTGATGGGTTGCTAGTGCGAATTAGGCTAAATTGATGTTGGTACGGCCCGGAAAAAGTTTTCTAAACGAGATTGTTGTAAACTTTGTAGGTTTAACATGCCTTATTACGATGCATTTATCAACGCTAGGTTGCTCTAACGATACCACAAAATTAGGAATGAACCGACAGCGTGCAACTTTCTATATATGAGTGTGTGTATCCCACTTTCTTAGATGCTTCTAACCTCTTCTCTGGATCTAGATGACCCCTTATCGGCAATTGAACTTTTGATGTATGATTTGATCGTTTTGCTCGCTCATGTCTCGTGAATAAATTGACGAACTAATTGAGTTCATATCACTAACATCATTGGTTTACCTTCGAGCCTACGATCGATTTATTCCGACAAGCGAGATCTTTTAAAGGACGGAGACTGAAAATATTCATACAAAGGGATATATATTTTCAAAGGGCCTCTTGTCCCTTACTAATTACAAGGGATACATCAAACATTATGCTAATTGAAAAATAGGAAGTGAATCTTCCCTACTACTCCCCCTCGAGTTGGCACATGGAGGTCACAGATGCCTAACTTACTTACGAAAGATGTAAACCAATCTCAACCCAATGTCTTAGTAAAAAAGTCTGTCAGTTGTAGTTTAGTGGGTACATGCTCGGTTTTGATGGCCTATATCCCCTGACAAAGTGGTAGTCAACCTTGATGTGCTTTGTTTGTGTCATGGACTGATAGTTTGGGAACAACCCGTGCGGCGACTTAGGCTTCCTTGGATCGTTTGAGCGCCTAAGACAAGCCTTTGCTCGATCGCTCACTCGTTCACCCAGATTGTAGAGAGAGAATCTAGAGAAAGAAGCTCTGGGAGAGAATGTAAATACTTCTTATTGTTTGGATGATCAAAATGAAAAGGAGGACACCCCTTTACATAGTAGAGGGTCTCGGATTACAACGATTCATCGATTTCTAGATGAGTGGCCGAGATTGCATCATTCCCGTCTACCACCTACCGGCATTTATGCCAAGAACTCTCTAGAACCCCGGCACAATTACAGTCTCGCTTGTCCCTGGGAATGTTCTGGAAGTTCTATTAGGGTTTGGACGATCATTCTTTAGCACGGTCTTTGGTGTCTGAAAACCTCTTGACCATGACATTCTTCCCCACCCATTCAAGCGATGTCCTTGGCACTCTCGACTCGGGGGTGCTTGTTGGCTTCTTGGAGCGCTTCCGATTCTTCCGAGGTTTCTTTGCCTTTGGCTTCTCGGCTTGTCGAGCATTCGGCTCCTTTGGTTTGGCTTTCTCCATATTGGTCGGCAAGTCTGCTACCTCGGGGAACAAGACATGGATCGGCATTTCATGTTGAGGAGGATGGATCATCTTCAGTATTGGCTCGGTGCGGCGCTCGGGCATGGACTTCTCAACTCTTGGTTCCTCGTTTACGTGTTGGATCGTGGAGAGGACTTTTGCTTCGGTCACTCCGTGGATCATAGGGATCATGGATGGCCACTGCGGGTCAGTGATGATAAACGTATTGGTCCTCAGGTTTGTCATGGCCCTCATAGTATCGAAGAATTCAATTCCTAGAATGAGATCATGATCATCAAGTGAAATTACCTCGAACGGAAGTTTGCCTTTCCATCCAGCAACTTGGAGTTCCACATTTTTGGCCACTCCCACGACTGGTATGTCTTTAAAATTGGTTGCCTTATAGCGATTACGAGTTGGCTCCATGTGAAGTCCCAAGCTTTAGCCAATTCATTTGACATGAACAAGTTTGAAGCACTTGTATCGATCAAGGCAAAGAGGGATTCGCCACATACCTTGACCTCAACGAATGATAGATGCAAACTTGTGGACTTTTTCTTGGCTGGAGCTTTGCTGATCGTGTTGAGAGTCTTCATGGTTCCAAGTCGCACCTCGCGTTTCTCCTTTTCTTGCTTCGGCTCTTCATCCTTTTCTACGGAAAGAATGGCATTGATCTTGCTCTTCTTCGGGCACTTTTGAGTCCAATGGGGACCACTGCAAATGAAGCACGGGGATGGCTATGGAGTCTCGAACTTGTTCTTGTAATCCCTTTGGGGTCGATTTCACTTCGGATTGCTTGGCTTGGATGATCCTTCTCCCCATGACTTCTCACGTCCATCATGGTCTCTTCGGCATGGTTGTGATCACTATCCGCCTCCTTTCGGCCACGGACAACTTGGCATTCTTCTTCGTTGTGGTGGCGGTCCGACCTCCACCTATTCCTCTTGACTTTGGGAACTCCTTGGTGAAGTTGGCTAGGGACTTGGCCACGAATAGGGCCCTCAGAGGCTTCAGATGTCCCTTCGCTTGAGCTCGAGTAGTGCCCATGGCTTCAATCCATCCATTAATGCCTTGAGAGCCTCCTCCTCCCCAAGGTTGGGAATTTGGAGCTTCAGCTCGGTGAATTCCTTCACGTACTCTCAAACCGTGCCTCGTTGTTCAATGCAATAGAGCTTGCTACGGGCTTCTTGTTGAGCAAACTCAGGGAAGAAGTAGTCCCAAAGTCCTTGACAAATCCATCTCAAGTATTGATGGGATCTACGCCTCACTTCGTCTCGTTACATCCATTACGCCACCAAAGCATGGCATTACCAACTAGGAACATCGAAGCGGTTCGTACCTTGGTCAAGTCTTCTTGGATTCCAATGTTGTCGAAGTAGTGCTCCATGCTTCGTAAGAAGTTGTCCACCTCTTTGGCAGATCGGTTACCTTTAAATTCTTTTTGTTTTGGCATGTCTAGTTTGTGTGCTGCTTGAATGGGCAATGCGCCATTTGCGATGCTTGCTTTGCATAGGACGAGCTTGATCTTGAGCTCTTGTACCTCCATCTTCAAGGCCGCAACCTCGGCTTTGGAGTTGCCTTCTTTGAGCTCCATGACTTCAAGCTTTAGTGCCTCAGTTGATGCTTTGAGGGCATCGTCCCTATCGAACAAGGGGTCTGTCGTGCGATTGACGACGTTTGTGAATTCGTGGCGAAGATTTCCTTCGACCTCGTTGATTTAACCTTGTTGATTCGCCTTTTGACTTTGTCGAGTTCTTCAATGAACTCCAACATCGCCATTCTCATCCTTGTGAGCTTCTCATCGACCGCAGCTATAGCCTCCGATGAGCTATCCCTTTTCTTGGACTTCCCATGGGTCTTGTCTTGGGCAACCTCCTCTTGAGGAGCCCTTTCATCCACAACAACTGAAGCAAGTTGATCTTGGCTCGACATTCTCTTGACCAGTTGGTGTGCTTGTCGATCTTCCTTAGACAGACTCTCTACTTGCTCTGATATGACTTGTCACGGGCTGATAGTTTGGGAACGACTCGTGTGGCGACTTAGGCTTCCTTGGATCATTGGAGCGCCTAAGCCAAGCCTTTACTCGATCACTCACCCAGATCGTAGAGAAATAATCTAGAGAGAGAAGCTTTGGGAGAGTATGGCAATGCTTCTTAATGTTTGGATGATCAAAATGAGAAGGAGGACATTCCTTCATATAGTAAAGGGCCTTGGATTACAACCATTGATCAATTTCTAGACGAGTGGCCAAGATCGTATCGTTCCCATCTACCACCTACCGGCATTTATGCCGAGAACTCTCTAGAACCACGTCACAATTACTATCTCGCCCATCCTTGGGAATGTTCTGGAAGCTCTATTAGGGTTTGTACAATCATTCTTTGATGGTGCATGGTCTTTGGTGTCTGAAAACCTCTTGACCGTGACATTTGTCTGTGAAATAACAAGTTGCCACAATGTGGAGGGCAATTTGATTGTCCCAATAAAGATCTATCAATTTATTGTGAACTACCTTAAGGGAGGCTAGTAAGGGCGCGAATGATAACCATTCTACTCCAAAAACCAAATTCTTGGTAGAAATTGATTTATGGAATTCTTGTTAGAAATTGATTTTTGAAGAAGAAATATGTTTGATAAAACATAACTAATTCTGCTTCAAAAATTAATTTCTAGAAGAGAATTCTATTTTGATTTGTTGACTTTTTTTGCACCTAAAAAAATTTAAATTTCACTCAAAGTGGGTGGCTACATGTATTCTAAGCCATTCTGTAAAGTTTTAAAATTTTTTATTTTTTTATTTTTTTGGGCACCTCAAAAAATTTAAATTTTACTCAAAGTGACTAGTCAAAGGTATTCTAAGTCATTTTGTGAAGTTTTGAAATTTTTGATTTTTTTGGGCACCTCAAAAAAATTAAATTTCACTCAAAATGGGTGGCCACATGTATTCTTAAGCTATTTCGTGAAGTTTTGAAATTTTTGATTTTTTTGGGGCATCTCAAAAAATTTAAATTTCACTCAAAATAGGTGGCCACAAGTATTCTAAATTATTCTGTGAAGTTTTGAATTTTTTGATTTTTCATTTTTTTTGGGACACCTAAAAAAATTTAAATTTCACTCAAGGGTAGCTACATGTGTTGTAAGCCATTCTGTGAAGTTTTGAAATTTTTGAAATTTTTATATTTTTTGAAAATAGTTCACCAAATTTCCTATTTTCCCGAAATCTGACTTTCTTTTTTTATTTTTTGAAAATTTTTATGAATTTTTTTGGAATTTTTCTATTTTATGCATTTTCTGAAAAAAATTAGTGAGATCTCAAAATGTGTTGTAAAGGCCACGAAAAAAAAGAAAAGAGGGAAAATGCATTCCGGAAGAGAGAAGCTACAAAAAGTAGCTTCTCTTTTTCTTGCCCAAAACTCATTCTGGAATCAAGAATATATTCTGGAATTAAGTATTTTTAATAAACGCATTTTTATTTTAGGATGCAAAAATTGCTCCAGAATGAATTCCGGAAATTTTTTAACAAACGCATTTTTGTTCCGGAATGTATTCTGGAGCAGAATTTCTGCTCCAGAACGGATTTTTTGCGCGCCTTAACTTTACAACCAAATCAATTCGCTAGTGTCAATCTCCATAAAACAAAATTCAACTTAAGCAGTGGACTAAAAAATTGTGATCTCCTCCTTAATTTCTAAAAATACTGGATAACCACCAAGCATGACAAAGTAACCAGTAACTGAATGCTGAGTGACTGAACATCTCACCCAATTAGAGTCACATAAGGGATTCAAGCCAAATGAAGGTAAGACTGATAATAGAACCCTTTGTCCCAGTTTTTTCTTGAGATATCGTAGTACTCGTGTAGCATCTTGCCAGTGCTTCTCTTTCTATTTCTATATGAATTAGGAAAGTTTGTGGACTGAATAACATAATTTATGCCGTATGATAGTGAGATAAAGCAGACGCCTTGCTAATCAACGATAACGACTTGGGTTTGTCAAGCCAGGTCTAGTTGCTCTAGCTAATTGCTTGTTGCTCCATCGAGGAAGTCGTCGGTTTAACTATAGCATGCTGCGTTCTGATAGGGTGTCAAGTACATACTTTCTCTAGCACAAAAATAACCGTAATGTCGTCTGCATCACTTCCATTTCCAAAAAATATTTTAGCTGGCTAAGGTCCTAGATATAAAGCCACTCATCAAGGTACCATTTCAAGAGTGAAAACAATGAGCCTTAAATTGACTAAGGACTTATTTGATAGAACATTCTTTTTCTTTGAAAGTTTATATCTTTCTATTAACTTCTTTTCATGATTTGAGAACCAATACCGAAATTTTTTTTAAAACTTAAGCTCATATTTAAGTATGTTTTTGATAATTGACTATAGGTAAAACCTCAATGGATACTCTGGTCTATAGTGAGATTTGAAGACACATTTGTTTTTAGAAGGTATAACTGTATCAAAAGTTCTAAAACTTGTCGCGAAAGTATACTTGAATCCTAAAATTTCCAAAAAGTGCAATCAATTGTTAAAACTTGTCAAATGGGTACAATCAAGTCTTTTCATTAATTTGGTTAATTTGCCTAACAGAAAATGTTGACATGACAATTTCTTATTATTTTTTCTCTCCCACGTGGCATTTTCTATTATATTGTTCCCCAAATTTTACTAAATAAAAAATAAAAAATGCTGAAATTTTATTAAAAAATGAACCCAGCTAAAAAAAAAACAACACAGGGCCCTTGCCGGTGGGCCGCTGTTGCTGCCCATTGCCAGAAAGGGACGGTGGAGGTCACTGGGGCTTCGCTGGCCCTCACCTCAATGTGGGGTTGGGCGTGACCCTCGATAACTGTTTTGTTCATATGGATAGTCTGGACGGCATCACCACGAGTGAAAATGAGCGAATGGTTCTGGTTTTCAGTTTTCCCTCTCCAAGCTTCAAGGGACCGGGCAATTCCTTATGGTGTTGCCGATCGTAGTTGACCAGAACAGAATAGTATTCTTTTTCATCCCTTACCACATCGGGGTGAGGTCTCGCCAGCCCTCGCCGAGGGCTGGTGACTCTCGCTCAGATATGGGGTAAGGGCTGCACACTCCCTCAAATGCAATGCGTGATTCCTGGTCGAAAAAGAGGAAGTATTGAGGAACAATCAGCATGTACGAACAAAGAAAAAAGGGAAAGAGATAAGACTCAGCAGAAATTCAGAGAAAGGGAGATCGAAGAGGCTGAATAGAATTTTCAGTCAAAGATTGAGCAACAAAAAGGCAAGAAAGAGTGAACATTCACCATATATTCTGGGTGGAGGAGGACGTTCAGGAGGTAGAACCTCAATATTCATTCATGCACTCACATTGATCCACAAACACTCACAAAAAAGGCTTCAACACACGCACGCTTTGATTCACAACAACACGCTCAGCTCAGGGGCAAGGTCTTGAATTTGCAGAACAAAACAGAGGGGAGAACGGGAGAGGATTTAGAGTTTGAGAGAACACACGGGCGAGTTACGGTTGCCGGCCGCAAGTAAGGCCCTGGCGATCTCCGCCATCCCTTTCCGACGATGGGGGGCAGTGGCGGCCCACCATGAGAGTCCCGTGGTTTTTTTAAGCTGGGTTCTTCCTTTTTTAATAAAACGTTATCATTTTTCTATATATTTTTTCAATCTAATGTAAGTACCATCTGGGGAAAATATAATAAAAAATGCAAGTACAAGATAGAAAATGATAAAAAAATGAAACATTAACATTTTTGTTTAGGCAAATTGATATAGTTAACTAAGGGACTTGATTATACTAGCTTGACAAGTTTTAAGATTCGATTGCATTTTTTTAAAGTTGTAGGATTCAGTCGTACTTTCACAACAAAATTTAAGACTTCTAGTATACTTATTCCTGTTTAGAATAGAAATATAGACTTATACACCGTTAGTGTAAATTTCTTTTTACACAAACAACTATATTTATCAGTGATTTGAGGATCATAACTACCCACTCTCTCAAATCAATAATGTATAAGATTGCTTGAATTAAACCTTTTTTACACTAGCAGTGTATGCTATAATTACTCTTTTAGAAACCTTGTCCTCTACCAACTCCTTTCTTTTTCTTTTGGGACAATGACACAAATAGTTTTTGAGCTTTGTCCAAATGTTCAATGTTTTCCCTAAATTTTTAGTTTGTTCAATGTGGTCTTTCAACTTTAAGCCAATGTCAAATGTGATCCATGAACTTTTAATTTGTTTAATATGGTTCCCAGACTTTTGGTACATATTCAAATTAGTCCTTGAACTATATGAAAATGTTCAGTGTCATTCTTCTATTAATTCAAGTTTGGGGATAATATTAAATATTTTCATATAGTCCAGGGACTAGATTGAATATGTATCAAAAGTTCAGGGATTAAATTAAACAAATTGAAATTTTACAGACGACATTGAATATTTGGCTAAAGTTTACGAACCATATTGAACAAATTAAAAGTTCAAGGACCGTATTGCACATTAGGCTAAAGTTTATGGACCATTTGTGTTTTTTTCCCTTTTCTTCCCATTCTCATTGCTTCTTTAAAGAAAATAACGAGATGGGTCAAGCATTAGTTTATTTGCTGTATGTAATATTATTAAGTTATCGTAGACTGACCTTACTATAATTTATTTAATTAGTGTAATGCCAACAGGCAACTGTATCCAGAAGACCGTTGGGTAATTACTTTCTTCATTTTTTTCATCCACCGCTAAATTAACTACTTACTTAATGGAAAGTGCCAGTGTAATATCAACTTGCGGTTTTTTAAAAATATATTGAACAGCAAACTTTGCATAGTAAAACATCTTATTAGTGAAAGGATATATGATTTTTCAATTTTGATGAATTGATTCACAATAATAATTTTGAGAAGACAGGACCGAAAGTACCATCCCCCGAATCTGACCTTAATTATTGAACTTCACGTTCTTTCCATTTTTTGCATACGCAATTGAATCAACTAGCAAGTATGGCACATTTTTAAGGAACCTAATTAAAGTTCAAACCCTAAAAGACGAAGCATCCTCAAAGATATTTCCCAAAACGACATCTCCTAAATTTCCCTTTTTGGCTCAGCCTTTTAATCCCCATTAATAGTGCTTTCCATTGTACATAATTTCAAGGCAAATATGGTCACGCAAAGAATTTGATTTTGACAGCAAGCATACCAATTTTGGCCATGCTATAGTGACAAAAATGACCACATGCAGTGTAGGAAAATGCATAGGAGGTGGACCCACTGTCCAATCACACTGGTGCCAATTAGCTTAAGACCCATTAGTGTCTCCTATAAATGAGAGGCCGAAGTCACTTTAGAAGTTCACCACATTTATCCTTCTCTCGTTCATTTCTCTTATTCAGTGTGCGTAAAGAAACAAATTTCATTGTCTTTGTCTAACTTGTTTGTTCTTTTCTTTTGCCCTGTTTAGAGAATGATTCAGAAACTTTCATTTCTTTTGTGCTAACTTATTGTTCATGTGTTATAGGGAAATCTTTTTATTGAAGTGACAAATGGAGAGTTTCAACAACTCCAACAACAACAGCAACAAGAGAACCATTGCTCTGGGTATGCCTCCATTGCCTCCAACAAGCCAGAGAATGGAAGGACAAAGCTCTCAAAACCCTAACATTGAATCTCAGAAGCTTAAGAGGTGCTTGTAAATGTAAAACCCTTTAAACGCGTTTCAAAATGTTAGACATGGACTACCATGCCCCTTTTCTTGACCTAGACATTTCATTTGAAGGTGCTGGTAGGAAAAAAGGGGAAAAAATAAAAAAACAAAGAAATGGTAAAAATGGTGGAGAGACATTCGATTTTTGGTTCTCTTTATATTCTAATTCGTATGTATATAAAGTGTAACTTCTTTTCAATTCTTTTGTGTTTGTGTCTTTCAGGATAATGACAAGCAGGCTATACGATGAAACCTTTCGTCTCAGACAGATTTCTTGCGTAATGCAACTAGAAGAGAAAGTGAAATCTCTTGAAGTTAGCCACCAATATGATTCTTCCACCAGAGTGTGCTATTGAGATTTCACATTTGAGGTGATTAAGATGACAAGCACCTAATGATTCTCAATTTTCGTGTTTGATGGATATAGGTTGACGTAGAAAGGAAGTTTGCGATGGTCTACTATTGGAAACGTCAACACTATTTACTCCAAGTAGAAAATGATGAGCTAAAGCAAAATCTTGGTTTCTGTTATCTTGAAATCGAATCCAAAGAAGGTTCTCTCTTTCTCTCTCTGCACGCGCGCGTATCGAAGGAGATATTAAAAATGTAATTGAATGATATTTGATGCAGCTGAATATGTGAAACTGAAGAAGGAGAAGGACATGCTAAAGGAAGTGTATTTGGAACAACAGAAGCACGAAGAGCTCATGAAGGGCAACATGGCAAATGCTCAATTCTTGTACATGGACGAAGCGGGACTTCCGACCTACAACTTTATGTAGACCAACAGAATAAGATGCTTTGAGTTAATAAAGCTCTTGTTAAGAAACCCAAAATCCTTATGTCTTTACATTCTATGCTTAATCCAGTTTTCAGTATGAGCATGATGTGAGCTTCATTAAGACAATTTGGAGCTTATAAAATCGGTGGCTTCATTTATATGTTTATTCAAGATGGACCATTTGCTCAACTTTTGTGTGCCTCGCGATCTTATTGCATTGTTTATCTTCGCTGTAAGAATGAGTAATGATTAATATGCACGCACCTAACAGATGTTCTTCATTCATATTATATCATTTGTCGGAATAACCTTGTACATATTGGCTGCGGAGAGTCTATCTAGCCAATTGAAGAAGTCAAATAAATATATACTACACATTGATAAAACTGTACTCTCCTCATTTGCTTGAATCAACTAAAAAAACAGGAGTTAAAATCAAATTATCAGTAATCATAAAAATTTATGCCCTCTCTCTCTTATAATCACTGTAATGGCCGGCCGTGTGCACGTACATCGTGCATGAAACTTTTTCTTCAACACATAAACTCAACCTCTTGACATTACGTGATCTCATGCATGAATGAACATGAAGTAACTTTAAAGCCCAAGATCATCTTGAAATTGCGGCTTATCCGATCCACAGCTCTAACGCAAATAGCTAGCCATAAACGATAAATTAGTAATCACTCTTTATGGTATATGTTGGAAACGAATGCGGAAAAGCAAAAGACAGAACACCAGAAATTTACGTGGTTCGATCACGAAGTGATCTACGTCCACGGGTGAGGCAAGACAAAGTTCCACTATAATCAAAAGAGAGTACAAATTTCAGAAGTCGAAACAACGACAAAACCTCACGGCTCACCAAAAACTCTCTGAAAGCAAAACTCTCTGTTCTACAATGAGAAAACCTAGCCGCAGTACAAATAGGGCTCCCGAAAATTTTTCTTGGGGGCTACGCCCCCGAACCCCCCCACGCATTAGTTCGCTTCCTCCAGCTTGAGCGGTCCACTATAGAGATTTGTTCACTTACTGCGGGTTGGGCCTATCAGCCCAACTCTTCGCATCACGAACCAAATCTCAATTTTCTTTCCACTTTCAAGTTACATAAAAATATATATGTCGGGTCGGGTCATAAACCGGACCGAGTACATAAAATTCAAAACATATTTAACAATATAAGTATGGTATAAGTATGGTATGTTAAGCTCATCAAGGAAAGCAAAAGTACTTATTAAAGTGTCAATTAGATAGTTCGAACCACCGTATAAGTGAGATTGACATCGATCATACTCGTCATACTTATCTCCCTCCTAAAATTGTATTCAAAAGTGTTCCATGAAATCCTCTCAAGTATACCATTTTAAAAGTGTTTGCTTCATTGTCGTAGATTATCACTTAATCTTCATGATCGTTTGAGCCGCTGCACATCGGCCAATTGTTAGTATAGTAGCTCACAGAGGACAATCACGACCATTGTTGTTTAACCGTTCTTTAATTTATTTCTTGTTTCTTAATATTCGAGAGTTTAGTTTCAGAACTTTCATTTTTTTTATTTGTGGTTCGGCTCCCGACATTTATTTTGCATTGAAATTCTGGGTCGGTCACAATTCTTAGTTATTACCTGAACGTGTGCCAAGAGTATCATTATGTCAATGTTAGAATATTTCTTCGGCTACGTAATTATGTTGTGGTCGATTGCAACATAATCTAAGAAATAATGTCACAGTACGACCAAGAAAAGGAGTGTTAGAGACTAAATTTCAGGAATTTCAAATTTTAAGGACGGAGATAAGAATCAAATTTAAAAGAAGATGCTTAAACTTTTTAATCAAATATTTAATTTCACCTTTCACAATTCTTGATAAATTTTTTACTTAACACATGACCAATAAAAGCCATCCAACACTTAATCTACCTCGAGTGATGCGTCGACGTTAAAGCAATGAGCCTTAAATTGACTAATGACATATTTGCTATAACATATTTTTCTGTCAATTTTATATCTTTTTATGATCTCTTTGTATAATTTGTGAACCAATACCAAAATAATCCTAAAACTTAAACCATGCATTAAAGAAAACTTTACACAAGCGACCTTATTCATAATTGATATGAGGGTTGTTGCTGTTATATTTAATAATGTGATCCCACATTTAAGTTTGACTCACTTTTTCTCCTTAAGTGACGGTTATCACATTCGGTTTTTTCCACACTTCTCGCCCCTTCGGTGATAACCGCCCTCTTCAGTAACCGCCTTGATGGGAAGCGGTTTATAAAGTGAACGTTCATTCCATAAGGGCTAACACAAGGTCTAACGCAAACCCTCTCTTTCGGAAATACACCATCAGTATGCGAGGGGATTGGGTTAGTAGAGTGCGCCCGTAATCGCTTCAAATTGACGTCTAACTACTGTGGATTTCCGACGAACGTAAGGTTGAACAATGGCTGGAGGTCAGTTTATTTTCGATCCTGTTTTCCGCATTTGATTCTTATTGTGCACGAATTTTGTTCTTCAATGCACAAAAGAATCCTTCAGTTTTAGTCTAACATTTGGTATCAGAGCATGTCCAGTGCCTCTGCCTTGTTTTTGTTGAATTTTGGGTGCAATTTTCGGAATTTTTCGGCATGAACAGTAACTCGGCATGAGCAGTAACTCGGCATTTTGGGGTTAAGAAGGGAAATCGTCGATTCCGGCCAAAATTCCGACAACCCACCGCTCAACTTCGGACCGGCACGGTCGCACCGCCATGGAGAAGAATAGCCCTAAGTTAATCTGGCATTTCGGTGGTCGCCGGAGGCTATTTGAGCGGCGGAAGTTGCGAGTTGGGTTTGTGCATTTGGACGGAATTTTGCTTGATTCGAGCCAATTTCTTGGTTGTTTTTGCCGATTTTTGGGTCCATATGATCGCGCCGATGTGGTCTCCGAAACCCATAAATTATTTTGGTGTGATATGGGCTACCGGAGGAGACCCATCCGGTTAAAGGCGCGGCGGAACGGCGAAAATTGGCGAGAAAAGGCTTCTGATCGCGCGGAAGGAGAAGGCGCGTGGCTCCACGCGCGCGCAACCGCTGGCGCGTGGGAGCCACGCGCGCGCAACCGCTGGCGCGTGGGAGCCGCGCGCGCGCAACCGCTGGAGCGTGCGGCCCACGCGCGCGGCAGTTGCTGGCGCGTGCGCTGCACGCGCCCACGCGGTTATGAGGCGCGTGCGCGCCACGCGCCCGCGCATAAAGCAGGCGCGTGCGCGGCACGCGCCCTGAAACCGGCGCCCTCCCCTTCGGTTTTTACGTTTATGCCCCTGCCCTTTTTCCCGTTATTACGATTATGCCACTTGCCGATTTAAGCTTATTGTTTTGTCTTTCATGCATTTTATGAATAATTTTTATGCATGAAATTAAATGTTCAGTGATCCATATATTTTTTAATTAATTGGGGAGTAGCCACAGCATCCTTAATTAATTAAATTATATATTAATAGTATTCGGATCACATTTGAAAATGGACATTAATTGTAATTAATTTTATTAATATGATGAATTTAATCCCACAGGAATTTTCATTATATTAATTTGATTAATTAGGTTGAAATATCATATTATTTTTCTTAATTTACCCACAGGGATTAAGGAAAGGAATATAATATGATAGTTTCTTCATGGAGTATTTATGAATCTATTTAAATTAAAAACTTAGCCCACAGGCAGTTTTTATGTTATGTGATTCATATTTTGTGACATGTTTTACATTGGTAGAACATGATATATGTTAATTTTGCCTCAAATTTTGTGACATAAGCATGATTGTTTGATATGCAGTTTTACAACCTGTGAATTTCTCTGAATTTAAGAGTGATGTTCCCATATTGAATGGTGAAAACTATAAAGTCTGGAAGGAGTCAATTCTTCTTCAATTAGGGTGCATGGACATTGACTATGCTATAAGGAAAGATGAACCACCTGCTCCTACCGACACGAGCACTGCAGCTGAGATAGCTCTTTATGAACAGTGGGAGCGGTCCAACCGCCTTAGTGTTATGTTCCTAAGGACCAAAGTATCTCCTAGTATTCGTGGTTCAGTCGCTCAGCATAGCAATGCTAAGGCTTTATTGGAGGCCATTGATGCGCAGTTTGAGACTTCAGAAAAGGCACATGCCATGACCCTAATAATGAAGTTTTCATCTCTCAAGCTCACAAGTGTCAGAGGTGTGCGTGAGCACATCATGAAGATGGGGGACATAGCAGCTCAGCTGAAAAGCCTTGAGGTTGAGATATCTGAATCATTTCTTGTGTACTACATTCTGAACACTCTCCCACAACAGTATGCACCTTTCAAGATCTCTTACAACACACATAAGAATAAATGGTCAATTAATGAACTTATGACTATGTGTGTTCAAGAGGAAGAGAGGCTGACTATGGAATTGGGAGAAAGTGCTCATTTGGCAACACATGAAAGGTTCAAGAGTCACGGCAAGCAGAAGGGAAAAGGTAAAATACCTCCCCAAGCTGACATTAAGAAGGAATCCAAATGTTTCTTCTGTAAAAAGAAGGGGCATATGAAGAAGGATTGCGTCAGATTTAAGGCCTGGCTCGAGAAGAAAGGTAATCCAACCTCTTATGTTTGTTATGAATCTAATATGGCTGATGTGAGTCACAACACTTGGTGGATTGATTCTGGTTCTACAATCCATATTTCGAATTCCTTACAGGGTTTTCAAAACCACAGGAAGCCAGTGGGAAGTGAACAAAGCATCTATTCGGGAAACAAGATGCGTTCGCCTGTAGAAGCTATTGGGACATGCAGATTAGTTCTCAATAGTGGCTTTGTTTTGAATTTGGAAAGGACCTTTTATGTTCCAAGTTTCTCTAGAAACTTAATTTCAGTTTCAAGACTTGTACCTTTGGGTTACTCTTTTAACTTTTCAGATTCAAACTTCAGTTTATTGTTTAAATCTGAAATTTTTGGGAGTGGTATTTTGTCTGATGGTCTTTTTCGAATTAATTTGCAAGACAATGCCTATTATAATGCGATGCATGTTCATGATAATGCTGGTATAAAACGATGTGTTGTGAATGAAGATTCCTCTATGTTGTGGCACCGGAGATTGGGACATATCTCCATAGATAGAATTAAGCGATTAGTAAATCATGGAGTACTCGGTACTTTAGATTTTACTGATTATGATATTTGCGTGGACTGCATAAAGGGAAAGCAGACCAACAAGACAAAGAAAGGTGCCAAGAGGAGTACGGACATATTAGAAATCATACATACAGATATTTGTAGTCCTGATATGGACTCGTATAGTCAGAAATACTTCATCTCCTTCATTGATGATTACTCACGTTATATGTATCTCTACTTGCTTCATAATAAGCATGAAGCGTTGGATGCCTTTAAGGTTTTTAAGGCGGAAGTAGAGAAACAATGCGGCAAGCAAATTAAGATCGTGAGATCAGATAGAGGTGGAGAATTTTATGGTAGATACACTGAAGATGGACAAGCACCTGGTCCGTTTGCGAAGTTTCTTCAAGAGAATGGGATAGTTGCCCAATACACTATGCCAGGTTCTCCAGACCAAAATGGCGTAGCAGAAAGAAGAAACCGAACTTTATTGGACATGGTGCGGAGTATGCTTAGTAGCTCCAAACTTCCTAAGTCTTTGTGGACTGAAGCTCTTAAGACGACAGTGTACATATTAAATCGAGTTCCAACCAAGGCTGTCCTAAAGACGCCTTTTGAGTTATTTAAAGGTTGGAAGCCAAGTTTGCGACATGTACGCGTTTGGGGTTGTCCGTCTGAAGTAAGAGTCTATAATCCACAAGAAAAGAAGTTGGACCCAAGGACTATAAGTGGGTATTTCACTGGATATGCTGAAAAGTCCAAGGGATACAGGTTTTATTGTCCATCTCACATTACTAGGATTGTGGAATCGAGAAATACTAAGTTTCTTGAAAGTGACTTGATTAGTGGGAGTGATCTATTAAAGGACATTGTTCCCGAGAAAGATCATTCAGATATTCAACCTTCCACTTCAAGTACTAGGTTGGTTGTTGTTCATAATGCCCCTTCAGTTCAGCCGGCTATTGAACAACCAACTATTGAAGTTTCACAACTTACTGATAATGATCCGGTAGATCTAGTTGTTCAACAATTACCAGAAGCTGTTGAACAACCAGTTGAACAACACGCTCCTCCAGAGAATGTTGATACAACATTAAGAAGATCTACTAGAATGAGGAAATCAGCAATTCCTAGTGATTATATTGTGTATCTACAAGAGTCTGACTATAATATTGGAGCTGAGAATGATCCTGAAACGTTTTCACAAGCCTTGAGTAGTGATGAATCCAATTTGTGGTACAATGCCATGAAGGATGAGATGAGTTCTATGGCATCAAATAAAGTCTGGGATTTGGTTGAGTTGCCTAATGGTGTAAAAGCCATTGGTTGTAAATGGGTCTTCAAAACTAAGAAGGACTCGTTGGGCAACATTGAGAGATATAAAGCTAGACTCGTTGCCAAAGGATTCACTCAAAAAGAAGGAATCGATTACACGGAGACCTTTTCTCCTGTATCTAAGAAAGATTCTCTTCGTATTATTTTGGCATTGGTTGCCCATTTTGATATGGAATTGCATCAAATGGATGTGAAAACGGCGTTCCTCAATGGAGACCTAGAGGAGGAGGTATATATGAAACAACCTGAAGGATTCTCCTCTAGTAAAGGTGAGCAATTGGTGTGCAAGCTTAAGAAATCTATATATGGCTTGAAACAAGCATCCCGTCAATGGTACTTAAGGTTCCATGATGTCATCTCTTCATTCGGTTTTGTAGAGAATATCATGGATCAATGCATATACCAGAAAGTTAGTGGGAGCAAAATTTGTTTTCTTGTACTATATGTGGATGATATTTTACTTGCAACCAATGATAAGGGGTTGCTGCATGAGGTGAAACAATTCCTCTCTAAGAGTTTTGATATGAAAGATATGGGTGAGGCATCTTATGTTATTGGCATTAAGATCCATAGAGATAGAACTCGAGGAGTTTTAGGACTATCTCAAGAAACCTATATCAATAAGGTCTTAGAGAGATTTCGGATGAAAGATTGTTCACCAAGTATAGCACCAATTGTGAAGGGTGATAGGTTCAATTTGAACCAGTGCCCGAAAAACGATTTGGAAAGGGAACAAATGACGAACATCCCATATGCTTCTGCTGTCGGAAGCTTAATGTATGCTCAGGTTTGCACTCGACCTGACATCGCTTTTGCGGTGGGAATGTTGGGAAGATATCAGAGTAATCCAGGGATGGACCACTGGAAAGCTGCAAAGAAGGTGATGAGATACCTTCAAGGTACTAAAGGCTACATGCTTATGTATAGACGAACTGACAACTTGGAAGTAGTTGGTTATTCAGATGCGGATTACGCTGGTTGCGTTGATTCTCTAAAATCAACATCAGGATACATTTTTATGTTAGCTGGCGGAGCCGTGTCATGGAGGAGTGCGAAGCAGACTTTGACTGCTACTTCCACTATGGAGGCTGAGTTCGTTTCTTGTTTTGAGGCTACCTCGCATGGTGTATGGTTGAAGAGTTTCATTTCAGGGCTTAGAATTGTTGATTCTATTTCTAGGCCATTAAGAATATATTGTGACAATTCAGCTGCGGTTTTTACGGCTAAAAATTGTAGAAGTGGCAGTCGAAGTAAGCACATCGACATTAAGTATTTAGCCATAAAGGAACGTGTTAAGGAGAATAAAGTGGTCATTGAACACGTTCGCACTGAATTGATGATAGCCGATCCTTTAACTAAAGGCATGCCACCTATGAAGTATAAGGATCATGTGGCCAATATGGGAATAGTTCCCATGATGTGATTTATCGTCATATGGACGACTTTTGTTGTTTGAAACTCTTATTCAATTGTAATGTTATTCTCAATTTTCTGGTGTACACATTCAGTTGTTTATGAGAATAACAATTATCCTTGGTTCTGGAATAAACATAGGGTTTATTCATTAAGATGTGTTATCACATATGGCTAACATTAAAGGAATAAGATACATTGTAATACATGGAAGATATTACTCGCTCTTAGAGGATATGTCGCCATGATTCATGTGTCTTGTTTCTTTTCTTAAGCATATGGTTTTCGTGGATTTTGTTGGATAATTTGTATGATGAAAATGTTGGGATCAAGTGGGAGAATGTTATATTTAATAATGTGATCCCACATTTAAGTTTGACCCACTTTTTCTCCTTAAGTGACGGTTATCACATTCGGTTTTTTCCACACTTCTCGCCCCTTCGGTGATAACCGCCCTCTTCAGTAACCGCCTTGATGGGAAGCGGTTTATAAAGTGAACGTTCATTCCATAAGGGCTAACACAAGGTCTAACGCAAACCCTCTCTTTCGGAAATACACCATCAATACGCGAGGGGATTGGGTTAGTAGAGTGCGCCCGTAATCGCTTCAAATTGACGTCTAACTACTGTGGATTTCCGACGAACGTAAGGTTGAACAATGGCTGGAGGTCAGTTTATTTTCGATCCTGTTTTCCGCATTTGATTCTTATTGTGCACGAATTTTGTTCTTCAATGCACAAAAGAATCCTTCAGTTTTAGTCTAACAGTTGCTACCCATTTTCTTAATTTAATAATATATAAGACCGCTTGAGTAGAACCTTTTTGTTACATCAGCAATGTATGCTATAATTATTCTTTTGGAATTCCTGTTTCCTAACAACTCTTTTCTATTTTTTTTTTCCATTTCCATTGCTATTTGAAAGAAAAAAGGGAGATTGGTCGAGTATTATTTTGGTCGGGTATGTAACATCATCGAGATATTATTGATTTGTCTCGATACAATTTGTTTTATTAGTGTAACGCCAATAAGCAACCGTATCCTGAAGGGTTTTGGGTAATTACTTTCTCGGTTTTCTTCCACCATCAGATAACTACCTACTTAACAGAAAATGCACGCGTAAGTATCAACTATTAGTAACCTTGCGGCTATCTCAAATAGTTTGATTAGCAAACTTCACATAGTAAAACATCTGCTTGGTGAAAGGATAAAGGATTCAACAGAAGGGCACATGACTAATTGTAAGTCCACCAATTATGCATAATATTCCTCCGTATCATATGTTAATTATTGAACTTCATGTTCTTTCCATTTTCTATCGATGTAAGTATCGAGTATGGCACATTTTTAAGGAAACTAATTAAAGTACAAACCAAAAAGGAGGAGACTTCCTCCTAGGTATTTCCCAAAATGACATTTAAGACATTTCCCTTCTTGACTCGGCCATCTAATCCCAATTAATAATGCTTGTCACTCCAAAAATTTGAATTTTGATGGCATGCTTACCAATTTTGGCCATGCTACAAAGACAAATATGACCAAAAAATTGAATGTCATCATGCAAGGTTAGTTTGGGAATTTCCAAAAGGTTTAACATTTTTATTGAAAATGAAACTAGGCCATCAATGTAGGCGAACACACGAATATTTCTATGAACTAACACGTTACCCGCGAGTCGACAAAAGAACGAGAGATAGAAAAAAAACAAAGTTAAGTGCCGCTCGCAAAAGAAAAGAACGAGGGCGAGACGTTTGAGGCATGGGCATTCGGTGAATAAAATGGACATATAAAGGAAGCAGACAAAAGGGGATTCGTTGGAGTGTGTGCCAGTGAGGATAAGGCAAGCTTGAAAGGGCATGAAAAGAAAAAAAATGAACAAAGAAAGTAGGGAGCTTCGGTGAATGGGTGCATATGTGAAAAATAAAAAGAGAGAGAGACATAGGCAAGGCAGAACGTTGCATCGCTTTTGGGAACGAGGAAACTGAGTTGCGATCAAAAGGGTTTGGGAGAATTCGCATGAACGCGAGGCAATCCGTTAAACCTCCTCAGAGTCCACCTAAGGAGGGTTGTGATAAAGATCCATTAGTCTCTCCTATAAATGAGAGACCGAACTCACTTTGAAAGTTTATTATTCTTATCTTTCTCTTATTTGCTTCTCTTAATTAATTAGCGCGGGTTAAAGAACAATTCTTAATAACTTTGGCTAACTAGCTTCTCCTTTCTTTTTGCTCTTTTTGGAGCATTATTTTGAGCCCTTTAATAATATTGTTCTTACTTATTTTTCATGTGTTGTAGGGAAAACTTTTTTTATTGAAGTGATAAATGGAGAGCTCCAACAGCAATGACAAGACAACCATTGCTCTAAAAATGCTTCATTGCCTCCAAGAAGCGAGAGAATGACTGGACAAAGCTCTCAAAAGCCTAACATATGTCATGCCCCGAGCCCATTGAGCACGCGACATCCCTCTACTGATCGATAAGTACGATGTCCCAGGAAATCCCTGACCTCAATACGCGTTATCAGAGATTTTAAATTGCCAAGCGAAAACCACGAATTTACCCTGAACAAATAAACTGGGGAGAATAGGGAGAATGAACATGTACATTTCCATTATCAACTTACAAGATATTTACAGTTTACAACTCCCATAAGCACCAGCACACCGTATTAAAACCACTAGTACACAAAAAGATCATTGACCTGGCATTCTGACCTAAAAAATGGTACCCTGTAAAAACCTACTCTGAACCCCTATACTAATCCCTACGCCCCCTTACTTGGCATCCATTCTAAGGCTGACTCCTCATCTTCTGAACCCGAACTCTCCTGATCGGTCTGCTCCTCAGAAGAACTCGACCCCGCCTCTATCTCGATCAGGTGATTGATGTCACCCGACTCAGCTGGAACTCCGTTTTGATTCTCTCTTTTTTTTTTCTCCTCAACTAGAAAATCAAAGAAATTGTATTCAGGCATGAAATTTGGATTCATATACTCTTCAAATAGGAGTATATACTTCGGTTCTCCTGTAGGCTCTTCCGACTCCTCAGACTTGTCAGGCACGCCCTCAGGTTCCACTTCGGGCTCCGTTTTCTCTGGTTTTTCCTTGGGAATTGGTTCTAAATCTATGTCCTTCGGTTTAGCCTCAGCTTGCGATGCTTTGGGCTCGAGTTCATGTTCAGCCTCCGAAGATTCTTGAGCAGGGGTGCTAGGTGCATCCCGGATTGTGATAAACTAATCTCTGTACTGGTTAACTCTCCATCAATCGGGGGTACGGCAATCGGGTCCCAATCCCCAACGAGATCAAACGGAACATCAAAACCCCTAACGGGCCCGAACTCATCCCCGTCTGCATCTCGGAAGAACTAGGTAGTATATACATGGGTTTTCCATAAGGGTAGTCCTACCTCTATAAAAATAGTAGTAGTATGCCTAATCCAGGTTATGTTATCTGACATAGGGAATTCTGCCACATCATTCTCGGTGTGCACTGGTACCCCAAAACGCACTTGTGGCGGTGGCAAAGGATTCATGAGTCCTGTCGGGGTTCTGAAATATATTGGTTGAGACAACCATGAGACTACATCTCAGTAAGTATACCCCTAAAGCCCACCTAGACTATCACGTACCTCTAGACAACTACACAAACACAAATCACACACCAATGCCAAATCGTCACATAACAGGCACATCAATTAGTTTACCTGGACTTATCCTACTTGCACCCTACCCGTTATTCGCAATCACAATATAAGCAATCACATGCATGATTAATTTTCATTCTCGCGCATTTCCGTTTCCTCATCACGTTCCTTTTCGTGCCACTCGCCAGTGACTCGCGTTAAGTATACGCCTCAGGTCCACTGTGACTATCTCATCACAACACTCCAGGCCCGCGTTATAGTACACGCCTCAGGCCATGTTTCTTGCCCGCGTAAACGTACATGCCTCAGGCTCAACATCTACCACCTACTACGCAACCCGTGTTTAAGTACACGCCTCAGGTTGGCAGTCTTCCGGTAATACCGGGTATCGTCCCTCGTTAAAGTATACGCCTCAAGACGGTATAGTTCCCACGATCTCCCATACCATACCACGCACTATTTCTCATTTTTTCACACATGCAACAAACACTTGCCACTTAATAGGTCAATTACATGTGACCCATGTACACAACAATTATACACAAACCATGCTCACTCAGCAGTCGACACGGCCAATTTTAATAATTAGAACAATCTGGCTCAAGCGTTCACTCAACAAACATAATTAAATCATCCAATTGCACAATCACACGTTTAATTTCACCACCATAACCTAATTATATTTCAAACACACGTAAAACACAAATATCGTTATTTTTCTCTGACCAAATGGCCTCAAATCGATTTAGGTCCTTCACGAGACTTTTTCGCCATTAATTCTCGGTTCTAAAAATCCAACTTGCGACCCGATCGGCCCATCACAGCCCTATGAACAGTAGTCCACAACCCACTGTTATTCTCAAATTTTCAATAAAATTTTTCCGAGTTCAATCCTAAGGCCCGCCACATAATCCCACTCCTAAATCATGCAATTCCGTACTTACCCTATACCCGGTTTCACCCAAAATAGCCCGTCGATACCCGAAGTCCTAAGTTGGGTTTAGAGTGCGACTTACCCACGTTCTAGACTATTGCGGCTAGAACGGAAAGCGACGGCATTTAATCGGGAACGGCGGCGACAGTGTATGGCTCCCGGCGGGCGGCGATCGGCTTGGGTGGCGACGGCGCGGCTTGGGTGTAACCGGCAAGGCTCACGGCCAAGGGAGGGGAGAGAGAAATCGAGAGGGAGAGGGATGGCGTGGGCCTAGTGGTGGCGCGGCGGTGAGGATGGCACGGCATGGCATGGTGGCGGTTCGGCAGGTGTATGGGCAGCGGTGATGGTGCGACGGCTTGGGCGGCGATCAGCAAGGAGAGAGAGAATCCACTGTGGGGGGGGGGGGCTCGCGGCAAGGGGGAGAGAGAAGGCAATGAGGGAGAGAGAGAAGATTGGTCTTGACTAAATAGTCCCATTTGACCAAAACGGCAAATTACCAAAATGCCCCTCTCTCACTTTTTGATTCAATGGTCCGGATTCGATTTTATCTTGAAACCGACGACCCAGATTGAATCTTACCAAAAATATCCAATGGTATACTTGTAATTTCTCAAAAGTCCAAGGGCAAAATTGTCTTTTCCAAATTTTTAGGGCAAAATTACCAAAATGCTCTTGCCCTATAAAACTAACCCTTTAATAAATTCCAAGCGTAAAATAGTCAGTTTCTTCGTTTCTCGCCAAAATCGAGTTTTTCTGAAGGATTCGGGCACATCCAAAATTGCACGTTACATCCGCAACGTCGTCCTAACGTCTCGTTGTGACTTCTAAATTTTTCCGGTGTCCGATTTGGGCTAAATTAAATAATTAAATTTTATTAAACGCAACTCGAGAGTTTCTCAAACTAACAGGCGGCTTGTTTGGGAAATTCACATATTCGACTCGTGACTGATAATATATCGAGTCACGTCCAAGTTCGTTCGGCTCGTGACGATTTCGGTTGTTATTAAAATCGCGAGGATCAATCACTAGATCCGTGGGGTACGATTGTTCGGTATAGGTTCAAGGTCATTCGTCAATTCGTTTCGTGGTCCGGCGGAATTACCCGCGATCCACTACTATGACAGCGGCGAATTGATCCTTGACTGTCCTTGGATCGGCCAATAGTGGCTCAAAATATCACCTTGGCGATTTCATGGTCGAAATTAAATTCGCGATCGAATTTTCTCTTAGTCACGCGAATTTAATTCCCCTATTAGCCTTTTCCTATTGGTTAGCATCCCAGGAGTGATCAGTTCCGGGCGAGAATTTACTATGAGTACATTTCATAAAACTCAGTATTTTATAAATCTCAAATGGACTAATTTTCACGATGTCACAACATAGACCCTCAAAAGCTTAAGAGGTGCTTATTAAGTTATAACCCTTCAAACGTATTTCAACAGGTTAGGCATGGATGACCATGCCCATTTCTTTACGTAGACATATCATTTGAAAGTGTTGGTGAAAAATGGGAAAACTAAACAAGCAAAGTAATGTTAGAAATGGTGGAGAGATAATAAAACTTTCCCTTCTCTTAGATTTTAGTTTTGAAGTGTTTAAAGTCGTGACTTTTTTCCTTTCAATTGTCTTTTGTGTTTGTGCCTTTCAGAACGTAGGCAAATGAGTCATGGGCTCAAACCCATCATCTCAAACAGAATTGATGGATAATGAAACTGAAATAAATAGTGCAATGTCTTCAAGTCTGCAATCGATTTGATTCTTCGGCATTGCTGATATCAACGAGATTTGCTGCTGATTCTATGCTTGAAGATTCATCAAACTTCGCATGGATCAATTCTCTTAATACCTGCATTGTCTTGTAGATAAAATGATAATCTTTGCAAGATAGTAAGTAAATCAAGAACATACCTTTCCTATCTGTATTAAGTTTGGTTGGTGGTGCTATTGGCATATCACATTTCTTGCAACTTGTCATCCAAAACTTCTTTACCAATTCTCTAGCATATTTTTCTTGGAAAATGAAAGTGTCAGCTTTGATTTGACTTGTAAATCAAGAAAGATATTCGGTTCTTCCATTATGCTTATCTCGAATTAGCTCTTCATGATATTTGAAAATTCCTTGTGCAATAGCTCATTAGTAAATCCAAAAATGATATCATTAACATATATTTGTATCAACAAAATATCATTATCTTTCCTCTTTATGAGTGAAGTAGTGTTGACTTTACCTTACTTAAATCCATTATCAACAAAAGAAGAACTTAACCATTCATTCCATTTTCTTGGTGCTTCATATAGTGCTTTCTTGAGTTGATACACGTCGGTCCTTAGGTGATTTGATTTGTATCTCCAATCCTTTGGTAATGGTACAGATATTGAACTTGGTGCTTTAGGTTGCCAATCTAGATTGATATCATAAGTGGTGCTGGCAAAAACACCGGTTGTTCTTTATCATCTGCATTACACCTTTCAGCTGATCTTTAAACCTAATATAGATTAATTCTTCCACTTTCTGTGAAACTTGGTCAAATACACAATATGCTTTGCTAGAAGTAGAATAGTAAAGAAATATACCTTCATGAGTCATTGGTTCAAACTTACCAATACCATCGCCAATGTTCTTGACAAAATAGCATTTGCATCCAAAAACAGGAAAGCATGCAGTGATTGCTTTCAAGATCAAAAGGAACTTTCCTTAAGCAAAAAGAATCTCAGATGCAATGAGAATATAATATATAGCACTAGCATCATTTGCAAAAAGGAGATGTTGATGCTTCTATCATATACAAACATTACACATATCACATTTAGCAATACATGCATGTAATGCCTTATACTTACGACAAGAAAAATTTCAATTATCTAACAAGATTCATGATATTCCATCTCAAAATTTGCAAAGCAAGTTAGAGGATAATCATGAAATTTTGATTCTCTTACCCAATGTAGAAGTTCAACAAATACCATACCTTTGAATCTAACCTTTATTGTTCCTTACTTGAGATTCTTCGTTGATAGCATTAGGATTTGGATATGATCATATTCGGTTGTCTTCTATTTAATAATTGCAATGCTGATATCTACCTCACTTTTGGTGATGTCTTGTAATCACCAATTAGAATGCTTGGATGTGTAGTAATACCGATCTGAATATTCAGATTCATTTCTGTTACTCTATGGATTCTTTGAAATGTGACTTTGGAGTTGATCCCGAATCTCTTTAACTGTCACATAATAAGAACTACTCATAAATCTCAGATAAGACAATGCAGAATGACGAGAATAACTTTAAGTGATTAGTACAAGTCGTCACTAGATATCGTGATGAATAGGAGTAGGTGGAGCTGGAGGTTGTTCTACTCTTTCTTGTAGTGAGATCGTGTGGGGTGAGAAACGAACAAGATGATCTTAAGACTCTAAGATTAAAAAAATTCATTTGCCTAGAAGAATCCTCAAAAGCAACATTACTAGAAAGTAAGATCAGTCATTTAGATTAGGATAATTTTCAGTCCAAAGAACTTAATCGAAGTAATCAAAAAAATCTTTCAAGACTAAGAAGGAGAGTTTGAGAAATTTTGAAAGTATTGAAGATCCTTTAATAAAATATAAATCCGAAAGACTTTGATACAAAGCAAAGAAATCCTTGAAAGCAAAAAAGTAATTCAGAAATCTCGACTTTGACAAATGAATCATCATCATAAAATAAAATTTGTAAAAACACCTCTTGTAAAGTTAGCCAAAACAAAATCTTTATGCTAAAATTTAAAAGCACCTTTGATAATAGGCAATGAGGCTCTAATACCAATTATTGGTGCTAACAATACAACCTAGAGGATGGGTGAATAAGTTGAATGAGAACCATGAAGAATCTTTACGGAATATAACAGGTTAAAACTTTATGGGCAGCGGGAACAATTTAACGTAATAAGGAGTGTTGTTGATGAACAAATATCAACATCAAGAGTGCTGATAATAGGAGGTAGAAGATAACACACTAAGTTTTATAGAAGTTCAGTTTTATACTCAAGCCTATGTCCACTCCCAAGACAAACGGCACAATAAGGCTAGAATCTACTAATAAGCAAACAAGTTACAATATGCAATGTTGCTCCTATCAACCGATAGATCACACTAGCAGGACACAACCAATGCTCTTGCACATACTCTTGACTAATTGCTATGATTAAAATTCAATCGCACCTCACAGAGATATTATTAGCATCATAGCTGCTAACAACAAATACTGAATAAAGACAAAGACTCAAGAGCTATAGACTCTATTTGTTTGTTTCCACCGAATCTCACTACTTCTCTTGGATTAGGTATATATACTTCTCCAATCCTTAGATAATCGTTTCCCACTCAACTCCATCAAGTGGCCGTTGGTTCTACCATAATCAATCTTCAAGAAGCTTTCTGTCGCTTACCAACATCAGAACGGCTACGGACTATGACAATGGTAGTTTCCTAAACCAGTCAGATTGCTCCTATAAGTGTCTTTCTTCTGTAAATATTGCCATAATTGCTCTAATTCATCTGCCGTGCTGCTGATGCAAACTCTAAGCCTTTGTAACAGCTAATTTCATTTTGATCAATGTTCTCACCTGATGAGCAAATGACCAGCATCTTCCAGGACTTGATATCAGCGCGATCCCTTACCTATAATTAGGAGTACAGATTACCAGGAGTCTGTTGATTAATCTAGCGTAATTAAGTCCCAAAATCTATTGAATCTCTGATATGTAGCCACATTTTACTTATATGTCTAATCAACCTTAACTGGTTAGTGGAGGCTCCAAAAGATAAGATATTGCTTGTTAAATCGAGTACCAAGTTGCAATTGACAGGGTTTGGGAGAGTCCGTGCTAAACACGATCAATTGCCTTGTGAGAGGAACCTTTGTTCTCGTTTAATAGTCCATTAACTTTTCTTTGGGTGGTTCACCTCTAGAAAGGTTGCGATACCACCGTTAGATAATTAACTATTTCATGGAAAATGCACACTTAATGAGTAACCTTGCGGTTATCTCAAATAGTTTGATTAGCAAACTTCACATAGTAAAACATCTTCTTAGTGAAAGGATAAAGGATTCAACAAAAGGGCCTATGACTAATTTTAAGTCCACAAACCATGCATAAGTTCGCCCATTTCATGTGTTAATTATGCGAAAAGGACATCACAAGTGTTATAACTTCTGTACGGCGCTCACTTGAGGGCTTACCTTTTTTTTTCGATCACTTGAGTGTTATGAGTTATGGACGGCGTTAACTTAAGTGGTGCAGCTCATGAATGGTGCTAACTTGAGTGCCATAAATTTCTTTGCGATCACTTAAATGTCATATAACTTATTGATAGATCACTCGAGTGCCAAAGCTTTTTTAAAATGTTCACAATAAGTGCCATGCCATGTCAGATTTTCAGCATTTGGATGATCATTTTTTTTAATATTTGGCACTTAAGTGATCAATTGAAAGCTATGTCACTCAAGTGGTCGAAAAAAAATTATGATACTCAAATGAGCGTTGTACAAAAGTTATGACACTTATGGTTTCCTTGTCCCGTTAATTATTGAACTTCATGTTCTTTCCATTTTCCGTAGACGGCAATATATGTAAGTAGCAAGTAAGGCACCTTTTAAGGAACCTAATTAAAGTTCCAACAAAAAAAGAGGACACTTCCTAATAGGTATTTTCCAAAATGACATCTCCTAAATTTCCTTTCTTGGTTCGGCCTTCTAATCGCCATTAATAACGCTTGTCACTTAAAGAATTTGAATTTCGACAGCATGCATGCCAATTTTGGCCATGCTATAAAGACAAAAATGACCAAGAATTGAATGTCGTCATGCAAGGTTAACTTAGGGATTTCCAAAAGGTTTAGCATTTTTCCTAAAAATGAAACTCCATCATCAACATATCGTGCGGGAATTGGAATATGCACGAGGGATGGGCCCCATTGTCCAATCCCACTGGTGGTAGCTAGCTTAAGACCCGTTAGTCTGTTCTATAAATGAGAGACTGAACTTACTTTGGAAGCTCGCTGCTCGTATCTTTCTTTCATTCGTTTTTCTTAATTAGTGCAAGTAAAGAGCAAACTAGTTTGTTATTTTCTTTTGCTTTTTTAAGAGAATGATATTGAGACCTTAATGATCTTGTTCTGACTTATTTTTCATGTGTTGTAGGGCAAACTTTTTTTATCGAAGTGATAAATGGAAAAGTCCAACATAAACGACAAGAGAACCATTGCCCTAGGAATGCCTCCATTGCCTCCAAGAAGCGAGAGAATGACTGGACAAAGCTCTCAAAATCCTAACATAGACCCTCAAAAGCTTAAGAGGCGCTTATAAAGTTATGACCCTTTAAAGGCATTCGAAATTTTAGGCATGGACGACCATGCCCATTTCTTTACCTAGACATTTCATTTGAAAGTGTTGGTGAAAAATGGGAAAACAAAACAAACAAAAGTTGGTAGAAATGGTGGACAAATATTTGAACTTTCCCTTCTCTTAGATTCTAATTTTTATGCATCTAAAGTCGTGACTTTTTTCTTTTCAATTTTCTTTTGTATTTGTGTCTTTCAGGATGTTAGCAAACAGGCGCCACTCTAAAACCCATCATCTCAAGCAGATTTCTCGGATAATGAAACTGGAATGGACTGTACAATGTCTTGAAGTTAGCAATCGATTTGATTCTTCCTCCGATTTATATTCCATTTAGTGTGCTTTCAAGATTTGGCAATCGTGATTACCATGACAAGCATCTAACAGTTCTAAGTTTTTCTTGTTTGATCTATATATGGCGACATAGAAAGGTACTCCGGACAGATCTACTATTGGAAAAGACAAAGCGATTTGCTCCTAGTCGAAAACGGGGAATTAAAGCAAAAACTTGTGTTCTGTTCTCTTGAAATCGAATCCAAAGAAGGTTCTCTCTCTATGCGCACTCGTCTTAAAGGGGAAATTAAAAAATGAAATTGACTTATATTTGATGCAGCTGAATATGTGGAACTGAAGAAAGAGAAGGACGAGCTAAAGGAGGTGTATGCGGAACAACGGCATAAAGCATGAAGAGCTCATGAAGTGCAACATGGCAAATGTTCAATTCATGGACAAAGACCAAGTGGGACGTCTGACCTATAACTTTATCTAGGCTATGAGATTAACCTCTTATTTAAAGAGCCAAATACTCATGTCTTTACATTTTATGCTTGATCCTGTTTTTAGTATGAGGTATGATTGCTCTATTTATGTGAGCTCAATTAAGACAATTTGGAGCTTAAAACTCCATGGCTTATTTTTATGTTTAATAAGATGAATCATTTGCTCAAGTTTTGTGTGCTTCGTTATTCAATATTATTGTTTGTCTGTACAGAGTCTTTCTATCCGATCGAAGAAGTAGAACATGTGCATACTGCACATTGGTATATTTGTACTCTCCTCGACTTGTTTCAAAGTAACATCATTTGCTTGAATCCACTGAAAGAAGAGGAGTCAAAATTAATATGTCCTGACCGGATTATTTTGTTCAAATTTCGTTTGATGTTATGCTTAAACTGAAAAAGCAGACCAAATGGAAGTATGGACGTGTGTGATAACATTTATGCGCTCTTTCTCATAATCGCTCTTTTGGTAGTGTGCGTGTACATCTTGCATGACGCGAATGAAGTTGTTGACACATAAATATTTGGCAACCCAAATTCATTGCGTTGAAAACTATGGATCAATCCTGGCCACTAGTAAAAATAAATTAAATTGCATTGAGTCATATTTCATTAATTACTCATTAATCGCATTTAATCAAATCAGCGGCGAATGGTTCTAAGCTTAATTGGATGAACCGAGCCCATGCAAAAGGGGGGACAAACTTCAGGCAAGCAAGGGGACAAGATGGCCGAAATTCACAAGGTAAAAGGACAAGGTTTTGAGCTTTCATTGAGCTGAGTTTAGCACATTAAAGTTAAGGGTTAATACCATGAAAAACCTCAAACTGGTACACCTATGACAATTTTACCCTAAACTAATTTTTTGATCACAAAAAACCCCAAATTGGTATACCAGTGACAATTTTACCCTGTGTTAGTTTCTGTTAAATTTTACTGTTAAATTGCTTTTTTAAATGAAATTTGGTAGTTGACGGATATACCAGTTTTGAGATTTACCCTCCATTTATCACAGGTGTACCAATTTGTGATTTTTGTTTGCATTAATCCAATTTAATTGAAATTAACGGAGGGTAAATTTATCACAAATGTACCAGTTTGGGGTTTTTTATGGTCAAAAAATTACTTTGGGGTAAAATTGTCATAGGTATACCAATTTAGAGTTTTTGATAGTTAAAAAATTAGTTTGAGATAAATTTGTCACAGGTGTACTAATTTAGGGTTTTTTATGATATTAACCCTAAAGTTAAAGGCTTTTAGAATAATTAGAATAAGTTCTTAAAGAATCAGGCCTGTCATTAGTTAAGTCCTTAGGTGAGCTAAAATTCGGCTCGCCCATGCATTAGGCTTGGCTGAAATTTGACAAGGGAGGGAGATATTAAGCCTTAATTGAACATAATTTAGCCCATTAGAGCAAAAGGCCTGACCTACCACCCCCTTCCGGCGCCAAGTGCTACACGCACGCTGCGCCTCCGTCGCACCCCGACGGTTCCTATTGCCACCTCACCAATCGAGTTGCTGCTCCGACCGAGCTCCCTGTCGCTCCTGCTAAGCCCCTGTGACACTGCCCGTTGTGCTACTCACTGCTTTGACGACTTGCTGCACCACCTTGAGCCTCCTAACCGCAACAATATTGCCGTTCCTTTCTTGTTCTGGCCGTGATGCAACCTCACACTAAGACGACCCTAGCCGCCACGATCTGCTCCACGCCGCCTGCACCGCGAAACCACTACTGCTTCCCCTCGCCGATCGACCCGCAATAGCCCCGCATCGCTGTCTCTACCCGGATGACGTTGCTACTCTGTTTTCTATTCTGTGATGATGCCGAGCTGCTGACCCCTGTCCCGACAGCCCTGCGATGTAACTGCTGCCCTCTCCTGAGGCGCCAATTGCCATTGTCTTGCGTGACAGGGCGCTCACCGCCCGCGAGCACCCTTGTCTTCATCCGGTCTGCTTCTCTTCCGCCTTGCATCTTTGCACCGTCACTGTCGTTCTCTTTGTTTTGTTGGTTGATCTGCGACGGTCCAACTGAGCTGAAACACCTCCGTGAACCCCTAGCCGAACACCTCACCGTGAGCATCTCACCATCGGCCATCCTTGCCAAGCACCACGCCGTGAACCGCCAAGTGATCCACCGTCCATGAGCCACCATCCACCGGTTTGAATTTGGGAAGTATCCAAATTAGGTAAAAAATCTTATCCAAATTTAATTCAAATATTTTATTTCCTATTTTGAGTGATCGTTATCTAACTTGAATATTTGAGTGATAAGGAAATATCAATTAGGAAAAAATTCTTAATCCGCAACGTGCGCATAATCTTTTGATTTAATCTCTAAGCCTTGAGATGAAATTATGGATTGCGCAGAAGATCTGTAATTTTGATCTTTAAGCATCAAATTGTCGTTTTTATTTGTGATCAAATTCGGGTTGGATGGATTTTATTTACATATTTGAATTTATTTTGTTTGATTTGTTTCTTATCTTTTTTGATTGTTTCCTTAAAAGAAAATATAAAAAAATCCCACATTAGATTAGAATAATCTTTTCTAGATAATGTCACATTTTTAAGACAGGATTTTAAGTTCGAATAGACTAGAATAGATTTTTCAGATAATCTTGCATGTTTTGGGTAGACTTAGGTAAGACTTCGTTAATAAGATAGGATAATAGGTTGCATATTTAGATAGATTTTTGGAGATTAGGATAAGTTTCCGATTTAAATTAGGATTTGACTTAGTTTATTTTCTAGTAGAAATTGGATGATATCTTGGTCTAGATAATTTATTTTCATTAATATTTAATTAGGATTTTAATAGAAAATAAAAAAATATCATGTGCGGTCATATAGGACTAGATGCATTAATTTCACGTCATATTGCTATGCTATGCCACGTCATTCATATATGCCATGTCATCAAGCCATGTCATCGCTTGCATTTCATTTAGTGATTGCATGTTAGGGATAATTTAATTATAATCGCAAGTCACATAGGTTAGTCTTTATTTTAAGATAATTTATTGCTTTGGTGTATTTGATTTTTTTCTTTCTTGCAATTTATTCATTTATTTGTTTTCATTATTAAGTGTTAATACTGATTGCGGACCTACATGGTCATTGCATGTTGGCGGCTAGGTTAAAATCAATCCATGTTGCCTCATAAATATTTTTTAAAAAATAAAAAGAAAATGTACCGACAGGGTGTTAGAGTAATCTAGCATAATGAAGTCCCTGAATCCATTTAATCTCTAATTTGTAAAAGCAAAGTACTCTCTTACATTTTACTTGAGTTTTAATCGATCTACCAAAAATAGATTAGTAGCGACTCTAAAATGAAATTGATTTGCATGTTAAAAAAACTCGAACCAAGTTGCGAATTGATACGTGCTTAGGAGAGCCTGAGCTAAAAGCAAACTTAGTATTTCATTAGCCAATCCCCTAGGTGGGTCCACCGTTTATGGGGAGGTTGTGACAAAAGTTGACATTATTCACTTTCTCAACATTACATGATCTCATGCATAAATGAACATGAAATAACTTTAACGCCCACAATTATCTTTAACTTGTGGTTATCTGATCCGTTGCTCTAATGAAGATAGCTAGCCATTGACAATATTCTCATAATCGCCTTTTATGGTATTACTATGGCATGTTAGGCTCATCAAGGTAGCAAAGCACATATTAGAGTGTCAATCAGGTGCATCAAATGGATGGAACCACTATGTAAATGAGGGACACTGTTCATTATGAGAATTTTGTGTTGATTTCTGAAATTGTATTCTTAGTATTTAATGAAATTCTCTTAAAATGCCATTTTATAATCCCATGCTTCATTGTCGTACTAAGACGTTTCTATTATTTATAAGTTAATCTTCAATATCGTTTGAGCTGCCGTGCATCGTCCAATTGTTAACAATGATTGTTTTGTTGGTTCTTTGATACTCAAATGGAAATTTTTCCAAAAGTTAAGATTGTACTTCATTTACATATGCAGGTTTTTGCCTCTTATTATTCTAAATATATACGGTGTTCTACCTCTGTGTTTGGTTGAAGCCATTGATCACAATGAATGATTGATTGTTATCCATATTTTCTCAATTCTTTGATTTTTCGTATTTAAACTAATTAATCACCTTCCAAAAATGCCGGATTATGGAAAAAAATCCTCATCCGTGATTGATTTATGGCATGCAGTTATATATATAATATATATGATGAGCTTAATAATATATATTTATATGTATGTATATAGAACACATTTGCTTCTTTAGTGGACGCTGAGACCAAATTTCCAATCTGACTCCAAATTATTACGGTACTTTTGAACTCGATTTTCACAACCTTAATGATTTTCAAATTTCATGAAACTTATATCAAATTAAAGCAATTTCTCAACTACAATTCATGTGAAGACAAGTTTTTCTAATTGTTAGCCATTTCCCCCGTAAAAATCAATGAACAGAGGGAGGTTAAAACAGACTTCGAATTTTCCAACAAGTTTCAATTAGCAAATCATCAAACATATTAAGCTCATCATTCAACTATACCTAAGACATGCTCAAGTCAGCTTATCCATCATTCATACATCTTCAAATACCAATGTTAACTATCCATTACTCAATTGAATCACAACTCCTAAAGAATCATCATAAAATCAACCTAACTTGCCCCTAAATCATCATACACGCAACATGCCTTAATTTAGGACTAGTTGCATATTCAAATCATCATCAAATTCATACCTAAGAATTTTGGCTAACTAAGAACAACGAGAGATTGATGCTCATCGAGTTCATTTTTGTTTGGATTAGGCTTAATTCCTAAGGATCATTGCACTAGAACACATAAACATGGAAGATCTAACTTGAATTAACAATCAATAAACTAAAATCACATCAAATTCAGCCTAAGGAAGTCTCGGCCAGCATGCAATTTTTACTTTAAAGAAGACTAAATATGTGTTAACAATAAAATTCCAAAGACTAAACTTATAATAGAAACTAGTATTATTCGATTTCATCACATCCTACCTTAAAATTCAATCATAGATTAAAGTTGTGACTTCAATTTTGGACCATGATTGAGTCAAGGATCATCGGATGATCCTTTGAAATGATCATCACATAATTGTAGCAAGCTACCTTGAAATGATCTTCGGTGAGCAACTACAAAATTGGCAAAATTGGAGAGGTTCTCGCAACGAAAGTTGGCCAAGATCAGCTCAAGGACACGTTAAAGTGGCTGGTCACAAGTTGAGAACGATTGGATCAATGCCAGGATTGGCCAGCGATTGCAAGGGAATTCGGCAGCTTAAAGGACACCTAGAGAGAGAGAGAGAGAGAGAGAGAGAGAGAGAGAGAGAGAGAGTTTTCTGAATTGTTTTGTGTATATTCTATGTTCTTAGGGGATTCGGCCAAGAGAGGATAAGAGAAGGAAATTTGATTTCTTCTTTATCTTAGCCCTTGATGCTCATTTTGATCGTATGGCTTACATTCATTTATTAATAAAAATAGAATTTATGCGATTGGCTCTTATTAAGTCATATGGATCAAGATAGGTAACATGGTACATCCTAAGGTCTAGATTAGAAATGAAATGGATGGCCTCAATGAGATTGGAATTTTACTTTTGCAAGAGATAATTGTACTAGAAGTCTTAAAACTTGTCATGGAAATGTAAGTGAGTCCTGAAACTTACAAAAAGTTAATTCAAGTTTTAAAACTTATTAAATTGACGCAATCGGGATCGATAGAAAGATATTAGAAGTGCTAAGAGTTGTGTTCGGCGCTTACTTTAGTGCAAATTTTTTTTTTGGATACTTCAGTGTCAACTCCGATGTGGGTTGTTGAAAATCCGATGTGGCCATATTTTATTAATTTCCTAGTCCTCCGTGACTCACTGGCGTGCCCAGTCAGCTTAAAAAATCTAAATGACGCCGTTTTATTGTTTTGCCCCAAATATAAATCCTAAATTAGACAATCAAGCTCTTTTCCTGTCGGAAACGTAGTCCTAATAATGCGGAAAGACGGAAACAAGTTCCTTAAAGACGAAAAACTCAACTAACGAGTAATGCCAAAAATATATATGGAAACATGCCCAAGGAAACTTGAATCACCGATTGTAAAGCACATCGCTAAGATAGATGGGATGTACCTTGTTTTCTACAAATTAAGTGCACCACTTGCAAACTTGAGAGTTCTTAGCGGATTCTACCGCGGGGCGGAACTTTGTATGCGCCTTGGGAGTTTTTTTAGAGCGAACATTTTTCAGAGAAGACAATAGATATTTAATCACGTATCTACTCACAACGTCCTTAGAGATTACTTCTCAATTTTTATTTCACAATATCTCTCAGTTCTATTCAAACTGCCCTTGGCAGTTACTACTTTATCCGCAACCGTCTTATCCGCAAGTAAACGCTCAATGGATGATGGGCCGGCATGATAGATCATGGACCAGACTTGCCCAACATGGGCAGCCCACATAAAATCCATCATCTCCCACTTGCATATAATGGGCTAATCATAACTCTTTCTTCTCTACAATGTTCATACTAGCGAACAATTCGTGCGACCAGCATATTTCAAAAGCTCGTTGTCATGCATCTGTTAAGAATACATAACAGCTCAAATTGGGCATAATATTTTCAAGTAAATATAGTATGCAATACCTAGATCAATCAGTCACATTTATATTTCTCGTGATCTTTTTTAGTATCTTGTATATTGTACTTACAACTATGATTTACTCAAAATCATAATTGGTTGACCTGTGAATACAAAAATAGAATGTGACATTATAAACAAATTGATCTTCCTCTTTCCTTAAACCTCTCAATTTTAGTCTAGCTCGCTTTTCTAGAAATATCCCATTAGATCGAATCATTCATGACCATTGGCAACACCCTAAGATAACAAATACTGAATAGAAATTTTGAGAATAAGTCAGAGTCGTAAGGGCACTAAATGAGGAACTCTTATCCTCAAGAGTCTCACATGACATAAAGTTGAGATAAAAACTTTTGCCACTCTTATTGGTCATCTCATGCATACGTAGTATGAAATACGTATTACGGTATTAACTTCTTTCCCATGGAGCATATGTCTTCACATTCAATACCGTACAGATGATAGTTCAGATATACTCAATGTCTAAACTTGAGTTCACGTATGTACTATTCCAAAGAATTCATCAGAACTCACATCTGGCATCAAAGATAGATAAAGTAAAATATGTGGTTATTTTACTTTCGGACATAGTAAATATTATGTCCTTATATTAACACTCAGCTAAGGCGACATTTATATTTTAAGTTTGAGCTCTCGATTATCACTTAGATAATAAGCTTAAAATTATATTATCTCTATTTATCACACAATAAATAGATACAATGACCAGTGTGAGTGGGCTGATATCATCTGTCCAACATACTTCTCAACATAATGCACTAAGCATTAAGATGCATAAATATCAAATAAACTCATAGGCATTAATAATGATAGAACAACTTCATTAAATGTGAACATTTAGGGAAAATACAATATTCAGTACATCACTCTCTACGTAGTCCCAGAGATTTTATATGACCATATAAAACATCTTTAGGAATTGGCTTCGTCATAGGATCTGCTATCATTCTATGCGTAGATATGTACTGCAAGTTCATATCCTTTCGTGCTACCATATCTTTAACAAAGTTGTACTTGGTATCTATATGTTTGGTCTTGCAATGATATTTTGGATCCTTGGTGTAAGCTATCGCAGCTTGGCTATCACAATTAACTAATAATGAGCTTGCAGCATCTCAGTAATACTTGAATGATCCAAAAATTTCTTAAGCCAAACTCCCTCTTGTACTGTCGCTGACAATGCCATGCGCTCGATTTTCATGGTGGATAAGGCTATACAAGTTTGTTTCTTACTGCTCCAAGATATGGTGCCATTATTCAGTAAGTAAACAAATCCAGAGATAGATTTCCTTTCATATAAATCTCTTTCCCAGTCACCATCTGAGTAGCATTCAAGTCGCAGATCCTTTCCTTGATAACTCGGAGAATAATCAGCAGTATCCTTTAGATATCTCATGATTCTTTTGCGGCTTTCCAATGTGTTTGACTTGGATTGGATTTGTATCTACTTACCATTTCAACTGTAAAGCATATGTCAGGTCTTGTACACATCATAGTGTACATTAAACTTCCAACAACACTAGCATAAGGAACATGTTTCTTTTGTTTCTTCTCTTGTGGAGTCTTAGGACACAATCTACGGCTCAATCCTTCACCTTTTGCAATAGGAGTATTCAAGGTTTTATAGTTATCCATACAAAATTGTTCAAGAACTTTGTTTATACAAGTCTCTTACGAAAGAGACGATAATCTCTTAGAACGATCTCTTGAAATATTAACTCTAAGAATACATGCAGCTTCACCCATATTTTTCATCTCAAAGTTGGACGATAACTGTCACGCCCCAGACCCCAACGGGGCTCGCGACACCCCCTTCAACGGTCGTAATTTTTGACGCTCCATGACGCGTCGCTAACCCAAACGAACTACGCAAGCGGAAGCGAAATAAAACAATCCAGACAATAAAATAAGACAAAGGGATAGTACAAACGTAATTTAATAAACACATAACATTAACTTGAATTCACAACATTCATACATTAGGCCGTTAGGGTTAAATCCACCTTCGTCATAAAAAAGGAATAGGTAGCTAGGTAGACTACTGATAGCACAAAACGGGACTCTACCAAAAGGCTTCTTGGCCCTACTCCTAAACATTCCTATGGTACCCTATCCGAATCGGACCCTGAGGATTTTGACTCTGAGTCCGAGTCAATCTCGATCGGGTTCTCCTCCTCCTCTCCCCGTTCGACCGCCATGGGCTTCTCTTCAGGGTCGGGTTCCGGTACTAGCTCAAGCTCAAGCTTGGGGACAGGTGTCGCTACTGGACCGAGGTTCACCAGAGGACTGTCGGGATCTGACACCTCGCCGTCGGGAGCGAACTTGTCCCAAGGCTCCCAATTGACCACATTCTCATTGGTGTGTCGCAACTCTTCAAAGCCTTGGATTGGCCTTGAGTTCACCAACCCGACCCTATGGGTCCAAGCCAAGTAGTTGTGGCACTCCGGCTCATCTCGTTCCACATCTACCCAAACATAAGTGTGATGCCTAATATATGCCTCGCCCGGGTTCAGACCCGGGTACTCGTTATCCTCATGCACCATATGCATGAGGACCCTAAAATGCCTAGGTGACGCCATGCTTAAGGACGGGGATTTGAAAATGGTTATATAATAACTGTGAGAATGAGTCTCAATAAGCAACACCCTATACTTCACCTAGGCTAATGCATACCCAGACAAGTCTAACATGCAAGTCACTAGACAATACAACCAATTTCACACGACAAGCTTATCTCGCCTCAAATCACGAGCCAACCCTGCATATTAGTCAAAACATGGTAATGTAAGTATAGTTCACCACCATATCACAATCACCCGGCACACACATTCCCACTCGCATTCAACCAATCCAACCAAGCAACTACACGTACATTTAGCCAATCCAATCAATCACATCGCACACACGTGTCCAACTAAGTTTCCTTTCACGGACCACCGTCAACACGTCTCAAGTCCGGTTTCACAGGCACACAAGCCACACAATTCGATCAATTCCAATGGCCGCTGTCAACACGTCCTAAGCCATACCATTCAATCAATTCCAGTTGCCGTCGTCAACATGTCCCAAGCCACACTATTCAAGCAATTCCAATGACCGACATAAACACGTCCCGGTCCAACACACCTTTAACGAGCCACCGTCAACACGTCTCAAGCCTGCATCCAATTGGTACATCGGCCATTCATGCCTTCACATGGACCGCTGTCAACACGTCCTAAGTTTGTAGCCCTCCGATCAATCCGGGCTTAAAATCGACAAGCAAGCACACAACATTCCATTCAATCAATTTTATGGCAATTGCATCAAACGACCCATATTCACAACTCAACTCAATTCATTTTTCACCACCTCAACATACGAACCCGACGTTCAAGTCGGCCATGCACAATTACCCAAATCAAGCATATCATTTAATCCAATTCCAATAGCACAACTATAACATAATATAATTAAATTAAAACACGCCCTAACCGTTCTAAACCCGAGACAAGTCCATAAAATACCCAAAAAACTAGGTAGGGTTTAGGAAGTCATTTACTAAGTTTTGGCTCGAGAAAAGTCGGCTCGGGCCTAAAATGACCTGAATAAATGGTGCGGACTCGGCACATGCGTGGGCATGGCGATCGACCACGGGCAAAATTCTCGGTCATGGCTAGGCATGGCAACGGGCGTGGGCGCGGGCATAGGTGTGGGCGTGGGCGCGGGCATGGGCGCGAGGACGGGCGCGGGCACGGGCGCGAGGACGGGCGCAGGGACGAGCGCGGGCACAAATGCGAATGGGCTGGTTGACCGGGGCTGGCTGGCTAGCTGGGGTGGCGATGGGCGGCAGCAAGATGAAAGGGGAAAAAAGGTGAGCCAGGGGTGAGGGTGAGGGAGAGAGAGAGATCAGGGTTGAGGGAGAGGGTGTAACAGTCCGGATTTTGGCCCATTTTTGGGAATTATAAAACGAGTAGTTCGTCAGTGCGCTTATAATAAAATTTCGCCCGGGAACTGATCACTCTCGGGTTCTTATTTTTAAAATTAGAAATTTTGCTAGAATCGCACTCGATCGAATTTGGTCGTTATTTATACCCCGAACTTGGCAGTCGATTTCCGGGAGTTTCAGGATGAAATAAATTGGACGGTGTCGATATTATTGCAGCCAGCATCGAGATTGTCAGGAATAGTGGAAAAGTGAATTTTTGACCGGGTACAAATTTGGACTGGTAGACCTCCCTCGTAGTGTGGTTTGGTTTATTTTATTTTGGCCGTGTGCCCTAGAATATTGTTGGGATTTATCGTGGATTATTAGGCCTTTTTCTGGAATTAGATCGGGACTAATAGGTCGATTTTTAGTTCGGACCGTGTCCTTTGGTTCGCGCTTAAAATTTGAAATTTCTCTTTTTCCTCTCTCTTTTCTCTCTCCTCTCTCTCTCGGCCGGACCCTTCCCGCGCGTGTTTCCCCCCTCTCTCTCTTCCTTTTTCCTTTTTTTTTCTCTCTCTCTCTCTCTCTCTCTCTCTTTCTCCCCGGGAATGCCGTGCACGCCACCCTCTGCCTCACGTCCCCTCCCGTTCCCTCTGCATGCCCCATTTTCCCCCCTGACACCCTCCCCTCTCTCTCCTCTCTTCCTCTCTCCTCTCTTCCTCTCTCCTCTCTTTTCTTCTCCTTCTTCATTCTCCTTCGGCCGGATCTGCTTTGCCTTCGTTCTGCTTCGCCCGAGCTCGTCGCTGCCCGAGCCCGCCGCGTCGCCGCCGCGCCGCCGTCGCCAGCCACCCCGCCGACCGCCCTTGCCCGTCGACGCCGGCCCCCCACCCCGCGACTGCTCTCCCTCTCTCCCTCGCAGTCCCCCTTCCCGTGCGAGCAGCGAGCTCATCGCTGCTGCCGTCGCGCCCGACGCCCGGCGCCCGGCACCGCCCAGACGTCCCGCCGTCGTCCCAGCCACCTCCGCCCGTCAGCCGCCGCCCCCTGCAGCCGCCAGTTTCCCCCCTGGCCTCTCTCCCTCTCCCGGCCAGCAGCCCCGACGAGCCCGAGCCAAGCCAGCCCGTCGCCGTCGCCGCTCGCCGGCTCGCCTCGCCGGTCCCCGCGCCGTCGCCGCCCCGTCCACCGGCCAGCCAGCCCGTCCGGCCACCGTCCCTCAGCCCCCTCAGCCCTCCCCTCTCTCCTTCTCTCTCTCCCCCTCGCCCCCCTCGGACAGCCACTTCCCCGCCACTGTTCCGCCGCCGCTCGCCGCCGCCGCCGGCCAGCCCCCGCCGGCCAGCCCAGCCCGGCCGGCCAGCCAGCCGGCCAGCAGCTCGGGCCACTTGCCCAGCCGTGCCCGGGCTTGCCTAGGCCGTGGCCGGCCCGTGGCCCGCGTGCTCGTGCCCATGGCCCATGCGCACAAGCCACGCGCCCGACGCCCGTGCCCGTGCCCGTTGCCGTGCCCGTGCCCGTGCCCGTGCCCGCGCCCGCGCCCATAGCCCAGGCGCATTGCCCATTCGCGCGCCCGAGCGCCCCAGGCACGCCGCGCGTTCGTCGCGCCCGCGCACTAGGCACGCCGATCGGCCATTGTGCCCACTTTGGCCGGTCAGCGCGCCCGTGTGACCCGTGCCCGCGCCCGGTCAGAACTTCTCCCCCGGGCAATTTTTGGACCGAGTCAACTTTTCCCGGGCCAAATTTTGGTAAGTGACTTCCTAGACCTGACTTAGTATTTTGGGTATTTAATTGACCAGTTTCGGGCTAGAACGGCTAGGGCGTGTATTTAGTTAATTATTTCATGATTTAATTAGATTATGTGGTATTCTAATTTAATTAAATTAGACTGATTTGAGTGGACTGCTTGAGTGAATAATTGTATGTGGCCGACTTGAACGTCGGGTCTGTGAATTGGAGTGGCGAAGTGTGAATTGGACTGTGTGGTGAATGTGAATTATTTGGTGTGAATTTAATTGAATCGAGTGGCGTGTGCCGGTCTGTGAGAGAGAGTAAGCTCGGATCGATCGGAGGGCTACGGACCTGGGACGTGTTGACGGCGGTCCGTGTGAAGGCTTGATTGGCCAATGTGCCAAATGGATGTGGGCTTGAGACGTGTTGACGGTGGCCCGTTTGAGGCGTGATTGGACCGGGAAGTATTTACGTCGGTTGTTGGAAATTGTTCGAAATATCGTGGCTTGGGACGTGTTGACGACGGCCACTGGAAATTGAATGATATGGCTTGGGACGTGTTGACGGCGGCCATGGGAAATGCGTGAATTGTGTGGCATGTGTACCAGTGAGAGTGAACTTGAGGCGCAGTGGCGCGAGTTGTGGCTTAGATGTTCGGTCACGCATGTGATTTGAGTGTATGACTGGATTGGCTGGTTGAGTGTGATTGAAATGGCTGGCTGGGTGTGACTGAATTGACTGGTGGTGCGTGTGGATGATTGGTTGGATGGATTGGGTGTTTGTTTGGATTGACTGGTTTCGAGTGGAAGTGTGCGTGCTAGTGATTGTGATGTGGCAGTGATTTGTACGTGCATTATTATGTTTGGACTAATATGCAGGGTTGGCACGCAGTTCGAGGCGAGGTAAGATTTTCGTGTGCAATTGACTGTTATGACTGGTAGTTCGCATACTAGATTGGTCTGGGTACGCATTAGCCTAGGTTAGGTCTAGGTTGTTGCTTATTGAGACTCTGTCTCACGGTTATTACATAACCACTTTCAGATCCGCGACCGTGATCGACTCGGAGAGGCTGCCAGAGGATCACAGGGACCGAAGGATAGACCAATCACCCTGTATTTTGAGTACCTTTTTGTAGAGAAGATAGGCTTGTCAACCACCGTCCTCTTTTGAAAAATTGTGGTTTGATTTTGGAAGCCGGGTGCCCTATTTGTAATATTGAATACTTGTTAATGTTGGTTATTTATTAAATCTCGATGTCTATTCCTTAGTCATGTATTTAATTGTCTGGGTTATTTCTATTTGCTTCCGCGTGTGTTTAATCTCTGATGTTTTGGGTTGGGTCGACGACGCATCTGGGACGTCGCATTTAAATTATCGATCGTCGCGAGGATGTCGCGGGCTCGGTGGGGTCCGGGGTGTGACAGAGGGGAGAACCGACAGTGATGGACCGGCATGGCGCGGCTGCTGGCGGGGTCGATGGCGTCGGGCTGGCCGGCTGGAGCGATGGCGAGCGGCGGTGAATGGCGAAAAGCCAAGGGGAAGAAGAAGAGGGTAGCTGAGGTGGGTGGTGCTGCTAGGGGGTGCTCAGCGGTGGTGACGGCGACGTACAGGCGCTAGGGCGATGCTGGGGAGCTGGTTGGACGGCGGGACGGTGGCTAGGACTCGTCGAGCACAGCGGTAAGCAGTGGTGAGCCAAGCTCGTGTGCTCGGGGGCGGGTGAAAGAGGAAAAGGCCGAGAGAAGGGGAGGCAAAGGCCAGGTGGTGACAATGGCGGTGGCGAGTGGTGTGCGGAGGTCGAGCGGCGACTGGGCTGGCAGGCGGTAATGGCGGTGACAGCTGGGCGTGCGGTAACGGCGGTGACGAGCTTGCAGCTTATGCGAATGGCGAGAGGAGGGGAGTGACTAGGCGACGAGGGCGGCCAACGGGACTGCAAGTGGCTGGCGAGCGGTAACGCAACTCGGTCGGGGCTATGGCGATGTGAGGTGCACAGCAGGGCAACCAGTGGTGGTTGCAATCGGCGAGTAGAGGCAAGAGCGGAAAGGAGGAGAGAGAGGCTGGTGGGGGTAGGTCTGCATGGGTATGGGGCTGAGGGGATGTTTGCATGGCGACGTGTGTGGCCAGAGGGAAAAAGAGAGGAAAGGAGAGAGAGAGAGAGAGAGAGAGAGAGAGAGAGAGAGAGAGAGAGAGGTGGGCAGACGCAATAGGGGGAGGAAAGACGTGTGCGGCAGAGGAGAGAGAAGAAGAAGAGACAGACGAAATGATGGGGAAGGGCGTGCGCGGGCAAAGGAGAAAGAGGAGAGAGAACAAAAAGCTAATTTTTATCTTCGAGCGCGATCCAACGGACATGGTTCAAACTAAAACTTGATCTAATGGTCACGATTCAAATTCAGAAAATGATTTAACAGTTCACGAAAAACCCCAAACAATAATATAGGACAAAGGGCCAAAATAAAATAATTCAAAATACACTACGAGGGAGGTCTACTAGTCCAAATTTGCACCCGGTTAAAAATCTACTTTTCACATATTCTTGGCATTATCGATGCTGGCCACAATAATATTGACACCGTTCAATTTATTTCGGCTCGAAACTCCCAAAAATTGACTGTCCCGTTCGGGATCTAAATAACGGCCAAATTCGATCGAGTGCGATTTTAGTAAAATTTCTATTTTAAAAACAAGAATCCAAGAGTGATCAGTTCTCGGATGAGATTCTATTATAAGGGCACTGACAAATTACACGTTTTATAAATCTTAAAAATGGGTCAAAATTGGGAATGTCACAATAACTAACTCTTTATTTTATTAACCAACTCCATATTGTTTCTGACAATCAGTATGTCATTAACATAAAATGATAAGATCACAAATTGATCTTTGGATCTTTTGATATATACGCAATGATCTTTATCAATTATTTTAAAATCATATGCCACTATGGCATTATGAAAACATATATACCATTGTCTCGAAGACTGCTTAAGGCCATATATTGATCTTAGCAGTCTACATACTTTATGTTCTTGGCCTTTAACAATGAAGCCAATGGGTTGCTCTATATAAATTTTTTCTTCTAATTCTCAATTTAGAAAAGCAATCTTTACATCCATTTGATGTAATTCAAGATCTATACTTGCCACTATTACTAGAATAAGGCGAAATGAGGTAATTCTCACTATAGGAGAAAAAGTTTCATAATAATTAATTCCTTCATGTTGATTATATTCTTTCGCCACGAGACGAGCATTATATCTTTCTATTGAGCCATCAGCTTTTCGCTTTATTTTAAGAACCCATTTGTTCCCAATAGTTTTGCATCCTTTTAGAATATCAACCAATTCCCAAACATAGTTTAACTTCATCGACTGCATTTCTTTTTCCATTGCAAACATCCATTTTTCCTTATTAGGGCAACTTAAAGTGTCATTTACATTCCTTGGCTCATCTTCTTCTTTTGGAGCAATCATGAAGGTTTTCCCTTCAATGTCAAAACATCGTTGGGGAATACTTTTGCGACTTGTTCGCCGAACGGGAGTCTGTACACGTGGTACATCATTCTCCATTATGCTCCCACTTAGTTAGATAATGACGGTATCATCTCATCAAACGGTTGCAATTGAGATTGAGTCGAATTTAATTCCTCACTTCTCACATTGCTCCTACTTGGATGAACTTCATTAATTTCATCATCAGGATCCAATGTTTCAAATAGTGAGTAGTCCTCTCCTATTTCACCCTTCTTAGGAAACTCATTCTCTAAGAATGTGATATCCTGTGAGTCAAATTCAGTTATACTCCCACTTTCTTACTCACTTATAAACATATACCCTTTCGAGTGCTCTGAGTATTTTATGAAAATATTTTTCTTGCCTTTAGGACCAAGTTTCCTATATTTGTGAGAGGGCTCGTGAGTATAAGTAGTACAACCCCAAGATTTAAGAAAACTTAAATCGAGTTTTTTACCTATCCATAACTTATACGGAGTGGAAGTAACTGATTTAGAAGGCACATGGTTAAGTACATTAGCAGCAATTAACAAAGCATCACCCCAAAAAGTGATTGGTAAGTTATGGACCTAACCATTTTCAATAGGGTTCTGTTTCTCCTTTCTGCAATATCATTTTGTTGAGGAATATATGGAATAGTTAACTGTCTTTTTATTCCTTTTTCATCACATAAATTTCTAAACTCATCAGATAAATATTTTTGACCTTGATCGGATATTAATGCATTTATTTTCTTATCTAGTTGATTTTCTACTAAGTTCATAAATTTTTTGAAGCAACTCAATGTCTCAAATTTATGAGAAATCAAATAGACATATCCAAATCAAGTATAATCATCTATAAATGTGATGAAATATACAACCCCATATCTTGCTCTTATTTTCATGGATCACAGATGTTAGAATGGATTAGTTGCAAATGAAACTCAGCTCTTGTGCCTTTTCCGAATGGTTTCCTTGTTGTTTTCCCCATCAGGCAATACTCATAAATAGGCAAATCGACTTTTTCAATATTGCCTAATAAACCCTCTTTGGCTAATCTATTCATTCGTTATTAGCCAATATGACCAAGTCTAGCATCCCACACATTCACATCATTATCATAGGAGTTGGAAGATGTAAATAGGGAATAACAAATATTGACATCACCACAGTTAACATTTAATACAATAAAACTATCCAGAAAGTATCAACAACCATAATAACTCTTATTCAAATACAAGTCTACACTACTATTATGAAAGTTTAAATTAAAACCAAGTTTAACCAACACTAATATAGACACTAAATTCTGTTGAATCCACGAAGCATATAATATGTCATGTAGGAACAATGTGCATTCACCACGTATCATTAATTGGTAGGTGCCAATCTCTTTAACTTCAGCTTTAGAGTTGTTCCCTATATATATCCATTTTGTTCTGATCAGAACCCCTCAGAACTCCATGAAGGCATCTCTATCCTTCGCTACATGGTTTGTGGCTCTCGAATCTACAGTCCAAAACGGATTAGACTCAGTTAGAAATACAGAACTTGACACATAAGCAAAGTTCTCAAGAATGCAAGGGGTGTTTACCTTCTTTAGCTCGCCACAATCGCGAGCGAAGTAGCCCTTCTTGCTACAGTTGTAGCACTTCACTCTTGACATCTTCTCAATGAAATGACACTTTTCTTTGTCATGGTAGTTAAATTTCGGTTTCTTACCCGAAGAATTTGCTCCCTTGCTTTTCCATTTCATGAACCTTTTGACGCGCTTGCACTTAGAGCTCGAAGCCCCATGTGAGCTAGAACTAGCATAATAGATGTCGGTTTCTAGTTTCGCCATCAGGAGGCAATCCTCTTCTAACTTAAGACAGCGAATGGCATCCTCAAAGGTTTTGATATTCTCATTATGGGTTAGGTGCCCCTTCATGTGCTCCTAGTTTTGAGGCAAGGAACGGATCATTGCTTGCACTTGCTGCTCATAAGTCAGGATGTGTCCATCATCCTTCAGCTCATTAATTATGTTCGACATCTTTCTCAGGTGTTTTTCATGGACTATTCATGAGGCTTCTTATATGAGTCAAATCTTATAGTGAGTTGTCTCAGCTTGGTTATCGATGTATAATTAATTCTTACTGCTAATGCTTCTTACATTTCTTTGGCATTCTCAAAACACCTGAACTCTCGCATGATGTCATTCTCCATTCTACTCAGTAACGTGATGCAAGCAATTGAGTTCTTCTTCTTCCAATCAGTAAATGCCTCTTTATCTCTCTTATTTGTGCAGTGTTCCCATCCTCAGGTTTTTCCATAACTTGGTTAAGAGTTTCTAGTGTCTTTTGCTCTTTAGCACATATTGGATTTTTCTGTTTCATATTTCATAATTTTCATCGTTCAATTTCTCTCCTTTGTTTAGTTTAGCTGCTATGTTCTTAGATGCTGAAGCCATGGTATCCGAATATTTCAAATATAGACACACGAATTATTAATGCCACTCATTTATGCATCAATTTTACACAAACTGATTATATTAATGAGTAATTTCACATAGGTTTTAGATTCAAAAGTTCACTATGTTCCCAATCATAATCTAAAAACCTAATTTAAAATTATCATTAATATAATCATTAAGATAAAATTATGTTCTTTAAAGTTACTAAAACTTTTAGAATTCTCATTCAACTACATGATACTAATATGATAGATAGTACCATAAACTATTCATAATAAAAAAATATCCATCAACTAAAAATTTTCATTAATAAAAATATGAATCCTACCATGAAGTATCAAAAAGAAAGAAAAAACTCTAGGGATAACAAAAACAAAACTGAATCATCAGCACTTCTCATCTTTCCTAAGATTGGGAAAAGACTTAAGAAATTTCTCATTGTCAAAATCTTTTGAAAGATTGATGGTCATATCGGGCAACCATGAGAAGACTGTTGGAAATCCCTTGGGTTTCCTCCGTGGCACATTCATTTGGCGCCAGGATGAGTTCATCCCAAGGGTCGATGTCTTCTTCACCTCAATCCTTATGAATTCCCTAAGAAAATCCACAGAAAACTTTTTGTATTCTGGAATCTATGGATCACCCCATCATCCCATTCACCATCCTCATAGAATACTATCTCCGGCCCCTTCCATAAATCATCAATCAGCGTTTTCCACTCATATGGAAGAGTAGTTCTAAGGGAATTATTCTTCTTTGAATCCGACATACGATATCCAATCGAGATGATATCTTGCATCATCCCATTAACCTTCATGATGTGCTTTTCCATGTGACATCCATCCCACCGATAGGCAGCTAAATCAGCTTTCAACTTCCCAAATGTACTCATTTGTTTATCCATCCTCGTGACTATTGGTGTGTGTCAATGGTGCGCCATTGTTCCTACAACAAATACAAAACAATAAAAGATTAACACATAATCCATTGAACGTCACAATAAACATTCCAATATGCACACATCATTGCCAAGAACGCTCTAATTGGAGCTTCCACTCGACTATTCATGCGGATAGAACCTTTTTTTTTTGGGTCAACTCTTGGTCAACGGTCAACAGATCGGGTTAAATGGTCAACGGTTCATAAAATCGGGTCAAATCGGACCACCCAGGTTAGGTCAGGCATGCCGGGTCGGGCTAGGCATGTCGAGTTGGGTTGGGCCTTTTGGCTTGGAAGAATAATCGACATGGTTGACATCATGTTGATGTCATCTACGCTCACCCTTGTGTGACGCGCACGCGTGTTGTGTGCCACGCACTCCCACGGTAACTTTTGGTGCATGCAACGCAAGCGACAATGGTTTTTGCTCGCTACGCACGTGCGATGCACGTGCCGGCGAAGCCGCCGCTTGCAGCCATGCATGGAGGTGCATCTGGTCTCTCCCAGTGGCGTGCCACCCGTCGTTTTTCTCATCTCGACGAGCACTATGACCCTACACTTTCAAAATTAAATTTCAACGTATGAAAATCGAGAAATGACCTCGAACAGTATGGTCGGGTGTCGATTTTTCGTATCTAAGCATTTGTCGGCACCGTTTCACGAATTTCGGCCAACAATCCGTTTTATAAACATGTTAAATGATCAGGAAACATGAACACATGCTCTGATACCAATGTCGGAAATGTATTCCTAATAATGCGGAAAGATGGAAACAAATTCCTTAAAGATAAAAAAACTCGACTAACGAGTCAAAAATATATGCGGAAACATAACCAAGGAAACTTGAATCACCGATCGTAAAGCACATCACCAAGATAGACGGGATGTACCTTATTTTCCACGAATTAAGTACACCATTTGCAGACTTGAGAGTTCTTAGCGGATTCTACTATGGGGCAGAACTTCGTATGCGCCCTGGGACCTTTTTTAGAGCACAATGCTCTTCAGAGAAGATGATAGATACTTAATCATGTATCTACTCACAACCTCCTTAGAGATAACTTCTCAATTTTTATTTCACAATATCTCCCAGTTCTATTCAAATTGCCCTTGGCAGTTACTACTTTATCCACAATCACCTTATCAGCAAGTAACTGCTCAATGGATGATGGGCCGGCATGATAAATCATGGACCGGACTTGCCCAACATGGGCGGCCCACATAAAATCCATCATTTTCAAATTCTCCAAATAAAAACCCTAATTCTCAAGAGCCACCAATTAGCTAAAGTCCTCTCATAACACTCAAAGGCTTGGAAGAGAGTTCGGGTCTAGAGGATGTTGATGGGGATGGATCAGACGAGGGAAGACGTAACCTTTAGGTTGATCAAGTGGGGCATTTGGTCAAACAGGTTGTGGGCGTCATCGGGTGGCAAGTAAAGGCAAGGGTTGGGATCAATTTGGCAAAATTAAGGCAAGGAGTGGGTAGTTCCTTGGGTCTGGATCCATGGATTTGTGGTTTGAGTTTGATTATGAAATTCAAGTAGAGGAGAACAGATTTTGTAAGGAAAATGTGGTCCACTTTGAAGGTAGACTAGAGAGCTGGACAAAAGAAAGAAAACTTGTTGGATGTTGTCACCACCATCGATTGACACCGTTCATTGCTTGCAAGTCTTGCCAGCCGTGCCTCTCTTCTCCTCTGTTTTTCTAATCCAAATGTTTGAAGTTTCTCGTGCTCGCTTAATCCTTCTTCGCCGACACCAATCACCAACGTTTGATGTTTTGCTTTAAACCACAACATCTTTCCAACATAAGATACTCAAGAACAAGAGCTACCCTTCAAAGCACAAAGCTTGCTTCAAAATTGTCAAACATGGCTTGAATGAGAGAGAAAGACAAAGAGAGAGTAGAGAGAACGAGAGAGAAAGAGATATAAAATTGCTTTAAAATGTTGTTTCATGATTAAAGGCCAACTCAATGTCCATGTGGACTTTTTTTTTTAATGAAATAGCCACCTAGGTATTAACATTTGATTAAAAAAAGCCGCGTCATATTTTTTGGCTGGAATTTTTTGCCGGAAGCATTTAAGTGATAGTTTTTTCTTTGTTTGACACTTAAGTGAGTCGGCAAAAACTTTTAGTACTAAAGTGAGCACTATAAATAACTTTTGGCACTTCTAGTGTTCTTCTCCCAATCAAGACCTTTCGTTAAGTGCATCTAATTTGGTTAAAAAAAATGTTAACGTGGCTTTTTAATAATTTTCTATCCCCTACGTGGTGCTGACTTGGCTAAATATGGAGGATAAGGCTAAAATGACATCATTTTGGTCAAAATATAATTTGTAATCTAATTGTTTTAAAGTTAAACTAAATATATATTATAATTTATAAAAAAAAAGCAGAAGGCAAAACGGCTAGGGCCTGCAAGGCCTTCGCCACCACCCAAGCCCTTACCTACGATCGATGAGTGTCACGCCCCGAACCCCACAGCAAGCAACATCCCTAGCTTGGTCGATAAACTGTGACGTCTAAGGAAGCGTCGCCGACCCACGCCCAAACACAAATCAAGCACAAGCGGAAGCATTAATTAAACAAACCCGGACAGCTACCATATGAGCCAAGGATAGCTATGCACCAATCATTATAGAAGAAAATAATTACACATTTATATTACTATTAAAAACCATTTGTACAATATATACAAGTTCAACCAAAAGATACAAACGGTCAGCAGCTACTTGATCAAAAAAAGGTAAGCGCCTAGAGAGGTCAGGCTAAACTCAGGGAGAGGGCTACAGTCCAAAAAGTAACGCCCCTCCCTACTAGCTATGGACACTGGGTGACCCTAAGGCTCCCAATTAGGGTTGGACGACCCGGTAGAATTATCTGACGACTCCTCGGAGACATCCTCACCGGACCTTGACTCCTCCGAATCCATAGCCTGTGCTTGCTCATCCTCAGAGTCCGGCTCCAACTCTGGGTCAAGGTAAAGCTCGAACCCCTCCTCGTCAGATCTTAACTTCGCAACCTCTCCGTCCTCCTCTACGTCTTGCTCCATGGCCTCGGGTTCATCCTCTTCCTCATCCATCGGCTCCGGGTCCTTCGCTAATACATTAGGTTCCTCATCTATCTCCTCCTCCTGCATAACCCACTCGGGTGTGACCTGAGGATTGATCACTTCACCATCAGCTATAACTGGCTGCATCAACCCAACACCATCGACCGGGACATCAAAGGTCCTAAGGGGCTCTTCCTCATTCCCATCGGCATCTCGGTGGCACCATGCCACGTACTCCTGCTTCTGGTAAAAATACTCGCCTATATTCACAATCAGTTCTGATCGAAACCTCACAAAAGCCTCCCCATTTCTTGAGGGGTAGGTATTGGTATACTGCTGGATCTTCATAGGGATCCCAAAAAGAGGCGGTGGTCTCTCCATCCTCATGGCTGGGGGTCTGAAAGTTTCGGTTTACATAACTGTGAGACGAATCTCAGTGAGTTCAACCCTTAAACCTAGGCTAGGCTAGCATGCAATCTCCTGATCGGAAATAAACACTCAAAAGCATAACACAACAATAATCGCACAAGTCTTAGACCCTACAGGTTAGATAGTTCAACATATAATAATTACGGCACATACGTGGCACACATAGTCACACGTATGCCAAACACATGCTCATGCACGGAGTCTCACACACTTGCACGCTAATCTATGCATTCTTATGCATGTAAATGTCGTCAGCATGTCATATGCATTTTCTGGCCCACTGGCCCATACTGGCACATTGGCAATCGCTCAATTTATTAATATTTATTATGACTCGAGTCAACAATATTTACGGCCTGGTGCATCTAGTCTACTTCAAAGTGCATGAGGCGCAACACCGATCTGGCCTAGTGTCTCTAGCCTACTTCAAAGTACATGAGGCACATCACTGATCTCCTTACGAACCAGAGTCTTCTTCAAAGTGCATGAGGATGGTTGTCTTCCGGACGCACCCAGTATTGTCCTGTTTCAAAGTGCATGAGGACATTATCGACCCGAAAGTCACGACCCGAGGCCCTTAGGTGATCACACAACCCATTATTATCTGAACCCCACGTAAAACCCTTCAGGGTATTTTAGGTGATCACATGCTCATGACAGGCATGCATTTTCGCACAATTTCATCACATGCCTCACTTTTGGCATACACAATACGTGTCCATGTTATGCAGTACCATGCACCACGAGCATCAATATAATTCAAACACTCAATGTCACAACACGTGCTCAATTGGCCCAATTAATACCATGTGGCCTAACGTGTGATTCACAAATCAATAATTAATTTCAAGCCAAACATTGGCCAATCGCACTCCACATTAGTCAACCACATAACATGCGATATGGCAGTACGCAATCAATCACAATTAAGCACAATTTACGTACAATCAGTTAACCCGGACATACTCGACAATTTCACCAACGGGCTGCTAAATTGGCCATTTAGTTCAATTATTCTCCTTAATAAATTCTCATTGATCCACTAAATTTTTTCCCGATAATAATTTCTACCAATCGGTACACTAATTTCTCTTGGTATGTACTAATATTCCTAAACTAGTCTAGAAAATGTACTATCAGTCCTAATTCGGGTTTAGAAATTTTACTCACTTAATCCAACTCACGACGACGAGAAACAGTGGCCGATCACTGGTGAACAGTGGAACCGGCGGCGGCGTTCTCGGCAAGGACGTACGGACGGCGATGTACGGACTGTACGAAACGCCGTACTGACACTGTACGGACGGGTGATGAACAGTGACGTACGGACATCGAAAACGTCACAGTGGCAGCAGCTCGGCCGATTGGGCTCCAGCGTGGCGGCGGTGCTATCCCGAGAAGAAAAAAGGAAAGAGAGAGAGAGAGAGAGAAATGGGTTGGGTGAGGCTGAGGCTGAGGCTAGAGACTGAGGTGGTCGACGGCGAGGCACGGCGGCGCTCTGGCGACCGGCGGCAGCGCTCCAGCGGCCGGCGGTGAGCTTCGGCAAGGCTTGGCCGAGAGAGAACAAGAGAGGGAGAGAATTTTCGGGAGGAGAGAAAAAGAGAGTTCTAGCTAGATGGGGGTGAGAGGAGAGATAAACAGGTTTAAATTGATCAAATAATATGGGCTAGGGGCGCCAAGTGTCACAAATCTAGCCAAAATGACCATTTACCCCTCATCTAAGGGTCCTCATTAATTCTTATCTAATAATTCATGAGCATTTTGGTTATTTGCTGCAATAATTAGGATAAGTCCAAATTTAATTAATTTCCTTAATTATCCCCCAAAATTCGGAACCAAAAATAGCCCAGGGGCAAAACTGTCATTTTTCCGGTCCTGGGTCGAAGTTCCATTTTTCATCCATACCAACCCTAAATGTGCGTGGCTAACATAATGTGGTGTCGGAATAGCGAAATTAGTTGCGCAAGCCATCGAAAATCCACGTCGAAATTTGAAGGGCAAAATCGTTAATTTTTTTCAATTTTTGGTCATAACGACTCCTAGTATGCGTGGCCACCCTAAAATGGCATCGACCTCGAAAAATAACCTCATTTGGCCTCGAGAAGCGATGCTGGTGTCTCAAGGGGCAAAATCGTAATTTTTCACCCCCGGACCAAAATTTCAATTTTTACGCGTACTAACTCCAAATGTGTGTGGCCAGCATAATATGATGTCAGATTTCAAAAAATAGTCTCTTAAGCCTTCAAAAATCGACATCGAAATCCAAGCATAATTCCGTGAACAAAACTTGCTAAACTTTCAATTTCAGGATCTCTCGCTAACGGACGGCTGTTTAGAGATTACGCGTATCGACCTAGGGCTATCCATATCGTGATAGTCTCGATCATTGAGAGAATGAGAAATTATTACTAGTTCCAGGGATCACGATCATTCGGTTCAAGTTCAGAACTGATTGGCCATGTGCACTTTCGATCTTGCAGAATCACTTGCGTCTCTATTGTACATTGTTAGCCTCGGCCAAACCCAATCTATTACTCTTTCCTAAGATCGGCCCACGTTGGCCCAAAATATTCCCTCAGCGTCTCTTGTGATCGATTTCCATTTCGCGATAGGATCCCCGGTCCACGTACCATTTTCTAGTTAGCCATACCCCATTGGTTAGTATCCCAAGAGTGATCAGTTTTGGGCGAGACTTACTAAAATGAAATGCGAAATAATATTAGTTTTATTAATCTCGAAATTACATCGAAATTCAGGTCGTTACAATGAGGGTCATCAACCACTAGCTAGGGCCCGACGACCCTCGTCGACTGCTAGTCGGCCATCCCCACCATCACTGCCATCACTAGACCTTTCTAGCAATGGTGGAGCAACAGCAGCAAGGGCTCTGCAGGCCCTCGCCATTTAGCTGTCTTCCTTCCTTTTTTGTCCTAATTTTAGTTTGTTATTTTAGTCTAATTTAAATAGTGTTTAAATTTAAAAAATCATACTTGAACCAAAATGACATCATTTAAACCTTATCCTTCATTAGTGCCATGTAGGAGAGAGAAAATAATAGAAAAAATCACGTTAGTATTTTTCGTTAGCTAAATTGGATGGAGTTAATAAAAAAAATTGATTGCACCAATTTAACAAATTTTTTAGGACTTGATTGCACTTTTTGTAAATTTTAAGAGTCAATTGCACTTTTGTGATAAGTTTCATAACTTCAAGTGCCCTTATTACTTTTTGTAATTGAAGACTATGGCATTGTAATTAGAGGAGAGAGGGGCCGACCATGTGGTAATGTAAGCTGAATGGATTGACTGGGTTGACGTGATTGACTCGAGTCAATCTTGGACAAACCGGTTGGCCAAGTCAATCTGGGTTAATCCGAGTCTTACCCATTGCTCAATTTTCTTCAAATTCTTTAAGGATTTCTAAATGGTGTTGAAATTGAGTTTATTAGACTTAATTGGATTTAGAACATGCAAATTGATTTCTTTGTAAAAAGTCAATCATCAGCTCAAATTCATTCCCGAACGTTGATCGTCTCTCCAGGAATTCCATGTTCAAAATAATCAAAATTAGGCTCCAGGAATTCCATGTTCATTGCCATGGTCCCTAGGTCAAATTTCTAAAATGAATTAAACCTAAAAGATGACTACATCAATGAATTTTGGAATTTTTAAATCAAAGGTCGAAGTCTTTGGTTTGACCGAAAAGGTCAACCTTTGATCAATTTATGAAAATTTGAAATGTAAAACCTAAGTGTGCATGTAAACATCGAATTGACACTTATTTGATTAGGTAAAAACTTAAGATACGAGATCCCTGAGCGGGATGAGACTCATTTTTTGACAAAAGAAAAAGTCGTTTTAAGTGCCATTGGAATCCCATTTGTATAGAGACTACAAGCATTCCATTCCATCTTGCGCTCAGATATCTCGAATCTCAAGTTTTTACCTAATTTGACATGTCAGCGAAAATTCACGTGTCAATAGTTAGATAACGAACTACTCAATGGAAATGGGATAAAGACACTAGAAGTGTCAAAAGTTGTGTACAGTGCTCACTTTAGTGCCAAAAGTTTGTTTCGGATCACTTAGGTAGTGAATGATAACCATTCTGTTCCGAAATGAGTTCCTGAATCAGAAATAGATTTTTCTGTTTCTAGTTCCTAGATGAGTTTCTGAGAAAAAAAACCCGTTTGATAATGACAAAAAATTTCTATTTCTAGAACAGAAACCCGTTTGATAACAACACAAAATTTCTATTTCTTGAAATAAAAACCCGTTTGATAAACAACAGAAAATTCTATTTCTAGGAACAAAAATCCATTTTTTTAGAAATGGAATAAAAATAATAAAAAATCCGAAAAATTCATAAAAATCTTTAAAAAAATTCAGAAAATCCCAAAAAATTGAAAAATTTTAGAAAAAATCATCAAAATGTCGAGTAATAAAAAATATTTAGATTTTGGGAAAATAGGAAATTTGTTGAATTTTTCCAAAAAAAATCAAGAAATCAAAAATTTTAAAATTTCACAGAATTGCTTAGAATACCTGTGGCCACCCACTTTTAGTGAAATTTAAATTTTTTTAGGTGCCAAAAAAAATCAAAAAATCAAAAATTTCAAAACTTCAAAAAATGACTTACAATACCTCTAACCACCCACTTTAAGTAAAATTTAATTTTTTTTTAGATGCCCAAATGGCATTTTTTTATTTTTTTTTATTTTTTAGGTTCCTAAAGAAAATTAAATTTTACTCAAAGTGGATGGCCACATGTATTCTAAGCCACTCTGTGAAGTTTTGAAAATTTTTCTTTTTTGCTTATTTTTATTTTTTTTCGACACCTAAAAAAAATTAAATTTCACTCAAAGTGAGTGGCCACAGGTATTTTAAGCAATTATGTGAAGTTTTTTATTTTTTATTTTTTTTATTTTTTTCGGCACATAAAAAAATTTAAATTTCGCTTAAAGTGAATGGCCACAGGTATTCTAAGCCATTTTGTGAGGTTTTGAATTTTTTTTTATTTTTTTTTGGCACCTAAAAAATAAAATTTCGCTCAAAGTGGGTGGCCACAGGTATTTTAAGCTATTTTGTAAAGTTTTAAAATTTTTACTTTTTTACTTATTTTTATTTTTTTTGGCATATAAAAAAATTTAAATTTCACTCAAAGTGGGTGGCCACACGTATTTTAAGCTATTCTGTGAAGTTCTGAAATTTTTTATTTTTTTATTTTTTTCAACACCTAAAAAAATTTAAATTTCCTCAAAGTGGATGGCCATAATTTTGTGAAGTTTTGAAATTTTTGTTTTTTTGCTTTTTTTTTTATTTTTTTGGCACCTAAAAAAATAAAATTTCGCTCAAATTGGGTGGCCATAGGTATTCTAAGATATTTTGTGAAGTTTTTAAATTTTATAATTTATTATTATTTTTTTGGCAACTAAAAAAATTAAAATTTGCTCAAAATGGTTTTCTAAGCAATTTTGTGAAATTTTGAAAATTTTTATTTTTATTTATTTTTATTTATTTTTTTTCGGTATCTTAAAAAATTTAAATTTCACTGAAAGTGGGTAGCCACAGATTCTAAACCATTCTGTTAAGTTTTGAAATTTTTGATTTTTTTTCTTTTTTTCTCACCTCAAAGATCGTGACTTCCATATGAATATGTGTGTTGAAGAAAATGAATTCCTCAGAAATGGTTCTCACTTTTGTTCTAGAAATGAAAAACTAACTTTTTTTTGGTTCTCATTTCTGGTTTCAGAATCAGTTTTGGAAGCAAACTTGTCCCGGAAATAGAAAAATGAAATTGCGTTACCAAACGGGTTTCTGGTCCAAAACTGATTCTGGAAACAAAAAACTAGTTCTGGACAAAACCAGAATGATTTTCATGCAGCACCTTAAGTGCCACTTTTTTTTTTTAAAAATGATCACTTAAGTCCCAAATCTGATATGCATGGCCAAAAATCTAACGTGGCTATATTTTATTAATTTCTTAGTCCTACGTGGCTTGCTATCATGCCCAGTTAGCATATAACCAATAAACGATGTCGTTTAAAAGTTGTAAATAATGATCATTTGAGTGCCAAATTTTATTTAAAGTGATTACTTTAGTACTAATCGTTGTTAAAAAACGATCACTTTAGTGCTAGTTGGATTGTGCGACATAGTTTTGGATTTCCACGTGGACTGAATTTTTTTAGAAAGTATGTCAACTCATATTCAAAATTTTAATTGTAAATGCCACATAAACAATTTGGCCGGAATTGATACTTAAGTGATCGTTTTTTCTTTAATTTGGCATTTAAGTAATCCAAAAATTCGTACTAAAGTGAGTGCCGTACACAACATTTGGCACTTCTAGTATTCTTTCCCATAATGGAAAGGTTTAATACCACCAAAAACCCAAAGCTGATATGTCTGTGATAACTTTACCCCAAACTAATTTTTTTGACTACTATGAACCCCAAACTGGTACACCTATGATAACTTTATCTCAAACTAATTTTTTAACCACCAATAAACCCTAAGCTAGTGCATTTGTGACAAATTTACTTTATGTTCATTTCTATTAAATTGGATTAATACTAAGAAAAATCATAGAATGGTACACCTGTGACAAATGGAGGGTAAAACCCCAAACTGGTATACCTATCAATTATCACGGGTCATTCAACTCAGCAATTTGACGGTAAAATATAAATGAAACTAATGAAGGGTTAATTTGACGCAGGTGTACTAGTTTAGGTTTTTATGGACAAAAAGTTAGTTTTTGGTAAATTTATTACATATGTACTAATTTTGGATTTCTCTTGATATTAACCCTATGGAAAATGCACTCGTAAGTATCAATTATGAGTAACCTTATGTAACAGCCCGAATTTTGATGTAATTTCCGGGATCAATAAAATTGATATTAACTCGCATTTCATTTTAGCCAATCTCGCCCAGAGCTGATCACTCTCGGGATACTAACCAATGGGGCATGGCTAACTAGAAAACGGTACGTGGACCGGGGACCCTGTCGTGAAACGGACACCGATCACGAGAGACGCTGAGGGAATATTCTGGGCCAACGTGGGCCGATCGTAGAAAAGGGTAATGGATTGAGTTTGGCCAAGGCCAACGATGTATAATAGGGACGCAGGTGATTCTGCAAGACCGAAAATACACGTGGCCAACCAGTCCTGAACCTGAACCGAACGATCGTGACCCTTGGAACTAATAATAATTTCTCATTCTCTCAATGATCGAGACCGTTATGACACAGATAACCCTAGGCCGATACGCGTAACTTCTAAACAGCCGCCTGTTAGTGAGAGACCCTGAAACTGAAAATTTAGCGAGTTTTATTCGCGATATTGGGCCCGGATTTCGATGTCGATTTTCGAAGGCTTAAGAGACTAATTTTGGAAATCTGACGTCATATTATACTGGCCACGCACATTTGGAGCTAAACTAGCCAAAGATTGAAATTTTGACTGAAATTGGGGAAAATTACAATTTTGCCCCTGTGGGTGTCGGTAATTAATTCTGGGGCCGTTTGAGGTTATTTTTCGAGGCCGACACCATTTTTGAGTGGCCACGCATACCGGGAGTCGTTTCGGACAAAAAGTGGAATTTCGACAAAAATTGGAAAAATAATATTATTTTATTCCCGGAACTTCACAGTCGATTTTCGATGGCTTAGAAAGTGAATTTTTCGATTCCGACGCCATATTATGTTGGCCACGCATATATGGAACGCGTATGTGCAAAAATTAGAATTTCGGTTCGGGATCGAAAAATTACGAAAATACCCCTAGGCCATTTTTAATTAATTCCGAAATTTGGATTTAATTTTGGGATTAACCAAGGTTAGTTAAGACTAACCCAGGTCTGGTCAGCCCATGGTTAAGGGCAAATGACCAAAATGCCCCTAAATTATTGGATTAGATCAATTTTGGGCCTTTAGATTAGGGGTAAAATTGTCCAAAAGCCAAGATTTTGACACTTGGCACCCCTAGTCTACTAAGTTTGACCAAGATAAACACTCTCTCTCTCTCTCCCACGCAGAACATCAGCAGCAAAATTTTTTCTTCCTTTTTCTTCCCATTTTCTCTCCGTTTCTGCACTGTTTTTGTGCAATTCTGCCCTGTTCGGTACTGTTCACGCCGGAACAGTACCGACCGGAGCTGTCCCCGGCAAGCTAGCATCTTCAGCAACTCCTTCCACCTCTGTCCAGCCACCACAGCACAGGTTTTTGTCCCAAAACAGCACTGTTTTCACTGTTTTTACTGTTTTTCTCATTTTTCTGGTTTGCAATAGTGCCGCCCGGAGCTTCGCCGGAGCTCCGATCGCCGAACCATCGACACCCGGGCCACCAGCATCCTCATACGTCGCCGGCGCACCCTGTCCGTATAGTGTCCGTACGAAAGTTACTGTTCACTCCGTACGGATTTACTGTTCACTGTCGGAAAAATCGTCTCGGCCGTCGCCGGCACGTTGCCGGCCACCGTTTTCCGGCCGTTCTGTGCAGTCCGTACGAAAAGTACTGTTCCAATTACTGTTCACAAGTTACTGTTCACGGGTTACTGTTCACAGGGTACTATTCACGTCCGTACGTGTCGCTGTCCCGGGAATTCCGCCGCCGATTGCACTGTTTAGCAGTGATTGGCCGCCATTCCCCGTCGGCGTGACCCTTGATTAGGTGAGTAAAATTCCTAAACTTGGATTAGGACTGATAATGCGTTTTTCTGGACTGGCTGGGATAGTATCAGTGTGAATTTTTGTCTGGGTTGAGGATTGACCGATAGAAATTATTGTCGGGAAAATTGTGCTAAATCATTGAGGAATTATTGGGTTGAGAAATTGAATTAATTGATCAATTTAGGAGCCCGTTAGAAAATTACCGGTGAGTCCGGGTTGATTGGTTGTACGTACATTGTGCTTGATTGTGATTGAATTTTATTGGTACTCATGGTGCATTGCATTGCATAACATGGACACGCATTATGTATGCCTAGAGTGCGGCATGTGATGAAATTGTGCGAGAATGCGTGTCTGCCATGAGTGTGTGATCACCTAAATTACCCCGAAGCGTTATACGCTGGGTCCAGATAATAATGAATCGTGTGATCACCTAAGGACCTACGGGTCGTGACCTTCGGGTCTATACCGTCCTCATGCACTTTGAAGCAGGACGATGCCCGGTACGTCCGGAAGGCGACCATCCTCATGCACTTTGGAGCAGGCTCTGGTTCGCAAGGAGAACAGTGTTGCGCCTCATGCACTTTGAAGCAGGCTAGAGACACTGGGCCAGATCGGTTGCTGCGCCTCATGCACTTTGAAGCAGGCTAGACGCACCGGGCCGTGAAAAATTGAGGACTCGAGTCGTAATAATAATGAATTGGGCAAGTGTGCCAGTGTGCCAGTGTGGGCCAGTGGGCCGAAAATTGCACGTGTCAAGTCCATGACATTTGCATACATGAACATGCATAGACTGGCATGCGAGAATGTGAGAATCAGTGCATAAGCATGTGATTGGCATATATGTGATTATGAATGTCACGTATGTACTGTGAATATTATATATTGATCTGTCTAACCTGCAGGGTCTAAAAATGACTTGGTTGGTATTGATTGGTGATTTAAGTATTTATTTTCCGGTCAGGAGATTGCATGTTAGCCTAGCCTAGGTTTAGGGGTTGAACTCACTGAGATTTATCTCACGGTTGTGTAAACCGAAACATTTTCAGACCCCCAGCAGTAGGATGCCGAGGTCACTACCTCTTTTTGGAACACCACATTTTATCCAACAGTCGTCGAGCATGCACCCCGGTGGAGACGGAGCAGAAAGGAGAAGTGGCTGTTTGGTTTTTGTCAGCTGTTGGTGTTTCCTTTTTGGTTGTAATGAATATATTGTAAAAGGGTTTTTATGTTAATAATATAAAGTCTTGAGTGTTTGGTTGTGCTATCCTTGGCCTCATGTGTTTTATTGTCCGGGTGTATATATTTATTTATATACGTGCTTCCGCTTGTGCTTGATCTTTGTGTGGGCATTGGGTCGGCGACGCTTCCTGGGAGCGTTGCACCATAATCGACCGTGACGGGATGTTGCGTTCCAGTGGGGTACGGGGCGTGACATCCCCTCTTGAATTGGTATCAGAGCAAGGTTAGCTCGGTCCAATTAGGTCGAAGCCTGGAGTGATAAGGAGCGATGAGACCCTGGGTAACCAGTAGGGTGACCTTGTGTGCTACATGCATCTCCTGACAGTTGTGATTGTATTGAATTGTGATTGTGTGACCCGTAAGTGCAGGTGCGGCAGGACCCGAGGTGAGTATATGAATCCCTTGGGTGATGTATTGGATAATTGTTAAGCCGCATGTGGATTGTTTGATCGTTGTTTAATACCTGCCTAGGACTTAGACTGGGATAGATTGGTTTAAGTCTTTAATTCCTTCGTGGAATTATAGCAGGTAGTCGTAGAACCGAGTGGCTAAGATGAGCAGCGAAGGGAGAGGTATAGGAAGAGCTCCCAGAAGAGGTGCAGGGAGAGGATCCCGAGGTGGAGGTCGTGCTCGAGTGAGAGCAGTGGACAACCTAGGAGTTAATGTAGGAGCTGCAGTAGACCCTCAAGTCGATGTGAGACCTGCAGAAGATCCACGTATGGAAGGAGTTTTACGGGTATTAGAAAGGATCGGGAACGTATTGGATAGGCAGGCTCAAGGGCGAGATAATGCAGCTGCTGCTGCGGTAGAAGAGAATCAAGCTCATGCTGGTCAAGCTCAGCCAGCTGGGGTTAGACAGATGCCCCAGTTAGTGGAACAGTTTATGAAATTGAAGCCGCCCAAATTCCATGGTTGTGGTGACCCCGAGGCTGCACCAAGATGGATAGAGGAACTGGAGAAAACCTTTAAAGTTTTGGGGTGCACTGATGAAGAAAAGGTAACGTTGGCGATTTATCAGCTTCAAGAAGGTGCGAATGATTGGTGGAACGCTGTGGAAAGTAGAGTGTTTCCAGTAGGGACGGCCCTGACTTGGGCTGTGTTTGTGGAAAATTTCTACGAAAAATATTTCTCAGAGAATGCACAAGAAAAGAAGTTGATGGAATTTATGCGCCTGCGCCAGGGACAAATGACTGTTGATCAATATGAGGCGGAGTTTGCAAGATTAGCAAAGTTTGCACCGACTATGGTGGAGAATCCGAGAGATAGAGCGCGGAGATTCCGGGACGGGCTGAAGCCGGATCTTCGAAGTATGATTTTGTCTCATGATATCAAAGAGTATGGAGAAATGCATAGACGGGCGCAGATCATAGAACGGGATCAGCAGGAAAGGGTAGCCACTTCTGGATCGCGGTTTGCTCAGAACAGAGATAATCGCCGTTTGGGAAAGATGCCTATGACTGGAAATAGGCGATTTGTCCCGCCAGCTAGACGGAACATTGGGAAACCGAATCCCCCGTTGGGTAGATTTGGGGCTTGTTTTAAGTGCGGAAGTATGGGACATCAGATTCGCGATTGCCCGCAGATGCAACCATCCGGACCATCCCGAGTGCCGCCACCACGAGTTGGAAATCAGGCCGGACCTCCCCCACCGGCTAATCAGGGACGACCACCAGCCCAAGGAAGGATTTATGCAATGGCGCGCAAGGAAGTTGAGAATGCGCCGGGCGTGGTCACAGGTACGATTTCTTTATGTGATCATGCCGTGTATGCACTGTTTGATCCGGGGTCAACCCATTCATTCGTTTCAGAGCAATTTATTGAGTTGGTTGGTATGAAACCAGTGTTGCTTGAGCATGTGCTTTGTGTGACGACACCTGTGAATGATAGATTGCTAGTTTCTTTTGGATGCCCTAGCTGTAAGATAATTATTGGAGGTAGAGAAGAGAGTATCGACTTGGCAATAATAGCCATGTTCGATTTTGATGTGATCATTGGAATGGACTGGTTAGTCCGACAGAAAGCTGTAGTGGATTGCAGCGATAGGACGATCCAATTTAATCCAGATGGACGCCCTAGTTTTGTATTTCAGGAAAACCGAGGAGGAACCTCGATTCCTTGGATTTCCTCGCTTGAGGTGAGTAAGCTGTTGGATGAAGGATGTGAAGGGTATTTGGTGAATGTTGTAGACCCAACAGTTGAGGAACCTAAATTGAAAGATATACCCGTAGTAAGCAATTTTCCTGATGTGTTTCCTAAGGAATTGCCGGGTTTACCGCCCGAGCGAGAGGTGGAATTTGTGATTGAATTGGCGCCAGGAACAGAGCCGATTTCAAAAGCGTCGTATAGGATGTCCTTATCAGAATTGAAAGAGTTAAAGGTTCAGATTCAGGAATTACTGGACAAAGGCTTTATTCGCCCTAGTGCGTCCCCATGGGGAGCGCCTGTCCTATTTGTTAAGAAGAAAGATGGAACTCTGAGGTTATGTATAGATTATCGGCAGTTGAATCAAGTGACAGTGAAGAATAAGTATCCGCTGCCGAGGATTGATGATCTGTTTGATCAGTTGCAAGGGGCCTCAGTGTTTTCCAAGATAGATTTGAGGACCGGGTATCATCAGCTAAGAATCAGAAATGAGGATATTCCCAAGACTGCTTTTAGGACTCGATACGGGCATTATGAATTTACGGTTATGCCCTTCGGACTGACGAATGCCCCAGCCGCTTTCATGGATTTGATGAATCGTGTGTTCAAGGAATTCCTGGACCAGTTTGTGATAGTTTTCATTGACGATATACTAGTGTACTCCAGGAGTCCCAAGGAACATGAGGTACACTTGGCTAAGGTGCTACGGACCTTGAGAGAGCATGCATTATATGCTAAGTTCAGCAAGTGTGAGTTCTGGCTCAGCAGAGTAGGATTTCTTGGTCACATTGTTTCTGGAGATGGGATTTCTGTGGATCCAACTAAGATTGAAGCAGTTACCAAGTGGCCTAGACCGACATCAGTAACTGAGATTCGAAGTTTTCTAGGATTGGCTGGTTATTACAGACGATTCGTAGAAGGATTTTCGTAAATAGCCATGCCAATGACAAGGCTACTTAAGAAGGACGTGAAGTTTGAATGGGATGACAAGTGTGAAAGGAGCTTTTAGGAGTTGAAACACCGGTTGACGACTGCTCCTGTATTGACTATTCCGTCGGGCCTAGGAGGATTTGAGATTTATAGCGATGCTTCGCTAAGAGGATTGGGCTGTGTGCTGATGCAGCATGGAAAAGTGGTCGCATATGCGTCGCGTCAGTTGAGACCGCATGAGATGAATTACCCGACGCATGACTTGGAATTAGCTGCTATAGTGTTTGCACTTAAGATCTGGAGGCACTACTTATGTGGGGAGAAGTTCCAGATTTATACTGATCATCAAAGCCTCAAGTACCTATTTTCGCAGAAAGAGTTGAACATAAGGCAGCGCCGATGGATGGAGCTTCTGAAGGATTATGATTGCGACATTCTGTATCATCCTGGCAAGGCCAATCGAGTGGCAGATGCCTTGAGTCGGAAGTCTAGTCTGGCGCACCTAATGGTCAAGGAGTGGACCCTGTTGGAAAGACTCAGGGATTCTGAGTTCAAGTTCGAGATGAGTCGAGTGTCGAATCTACTAGCTGCCTTGAGGATTGAGCCAGAAATTCAAGTCAAGATCAAAGAACTACAGACTACGGATCGAGAAATCCAAAAGATTATCGAGATGGATGCAGCTGAGAGGAAACCGGACTTTCAACTGTCCGGGGATGGAGTTCTGAAGTTTAGAGGGCGACTCTGTGTGCCAGATGATGTAAAGCTAAAGGAAGAAATATTATCAGAGGCTCATAGGAGCAACTACAGTATCCACCCGGGAAGTACGAAGATGTATCAGAATTTAAGACAACACTACTGGTGGAATGGAATGAAGGCGGATGTGGCCAGGCATGTAGCTAAGTGTTTGACGTGCCAACAAGTAAAGGCACAGCATTGTAAGCCTGGAGGATTGTTGAGACCATTAGAAATCCCAGAGTGGAAATGGGAACATATTACGATGGATTTCGTGACGGGACTACCAAGAAGCCAGAGAGGATATGATTCAATCTGGGTAATAGTGGATAGACTGACTAAGTCAGCGCACTTTCTGGCAGTACGGAAAGACTTCGAGTTGGAAAGATATGCAGACTTGTATGTGAGGCAGATCGTGAGGTTGCATGGAGTGCCAGTAACGATCACTTCAGACCGTGATCCCAGATTTACGGCCAATTTCTGGAAAAGTTTACAAGCGGCTTTAGGAACGAAGTTACAGTTCAGTACGGCATATCATCCACAGACAGATGGTCAGTCTGAAAGGACCATTCAAACCTTAGAGGACATGCTGAGAGCTTGTGTGATAGATTTTCAAGGCAAATGGGAGGAACAATTACACTTGGTGGAGTTTGCTTATAACAACAGCTATCAGCAGAGCATACAGATGGCACCGTTTGAAGCTTTATATGGTAGAGCGTGCAGGACGCCAGTATGTTGGGATGAAGTGGGTGAACGGAGTATTACAGGTCCAGAGTTGATACAGCAGACCGTTGAGGCAGTTGAGGTCATTCGAGACAGACTCAGAACGGCGCAGAGCCGTCAGAAAAGTTATGCCGATCGAAGACGACGACCTTTAGAGTTTCAAGTTGGAGATCACGTGTTTCTTAAGGTGTCGCCTATGAAGGGATTATCAAGATTCGGCAAGAAGGGAAAACTGAGTCCTAGATATGTCGGGCCATTTGAAATTTTGGAAAAGATTGGAGATATGGCTTATCGACTTGCTTTGCCGCCTAATCTGTCTCAAGTACATAATGTTTTCCACGTGTCGATGTTAAGGAAGTATGAACCAGACCCGACTCACATTCTGAGGTACGAAGAGATAGAAGTAGATGATAAAGTGTCGTTTGTAGAAAGACCAGTCAGGATCGAGGATAGAAAAGAGCGTGTGCTGCGGAACAAGACGATCCCTATGGTCAAGGTGGTTTGGGAACACCATGGAACAGAAGGTGCCACGTGGGAAAGTGAAGAAGCTATGAGACGTCAACACCCCCAATTGTTTGAGTAGATAAGGTAGATTGCAAATTTCGAGGACGAAATTTTTGTAATGGGGGAAGAATTGTAACAGCCCGAATTTTGATGTAATTTCCGGGATCAATAAAATTGATATTAACTCGCATTTCATTTTAGCCAGTCTCGCCCAGAGCTGATCACTCTCGGGATACTAACCAATGGGGCATGGCTAACTAGAAAACGGTACGTGGACCGGGGACCCTGTCGTGAAACGGACACCGATCACGAGAGACGCTGAGGGAATATTCTGGGCCAACGTGGGCCGATCGTAGAAAAGGGTAATGGATTGAGTTTGGCCAAGGCCAACGATGTATAATAGGGACGCAGGTGATTCTGCAAGACCGAAAATACACGTGGCCAAACAGTCCTGAACCTGAACCGAACGATCGTGATCCTTGGAACTAATAATAATTTCTCATTCTCTCAATGATTGAGACCGTTATGACACAGATAACCCTAGGCCGATACGCGTAACTTCTAAACAGCCGCCTGTTAGTGAGAGACCCTGAAACTGAAAATTTAGCGAGTTTTATTCGCGATATTGGGCCCGGATTTCGATGTCGATTTTCGAAGGCTTAAGAGACTAATTTTGGAAATCTGACGTCATATTATACTGGCCGCGCACATTTGGGGCTAAACTAGCCAAAGATTGAAATTTTGACTGAAATTGGGGAAAATTACAATTTTGCCCCTGTGGGTGTCGGTAATTAATTCTGGGGCCGTTTGAGGTTATTTTTCGAGGCCGACACCATTTTTGAGTGGCCACGCATACCGGGAGTCGTTTCGGACAAAAAGTGGAATTTCGACAAAAATTGGAAAAATAATATTATTTTATTCCCGGAACTTCACAGTCGATTTTCGAGGGCTTAGAAAGTGAATTTTTCGATTCCGACGCCATATTATGTTGGCCACGCATATATGGAACGCGTATGTGCAAAAATTAGAATTTCGGTTCGGGATCGAAAAATTACGAAAATACCCCTAGGCCATTTTTAATTAATTCCGAAATTTGGATTTAATTTTGGGATTAACCAAGGTTAGTTAAGACTAACCCAGGTCTGGTCAGCCCATGGTTAAGGGCAAATGACCAAAATGCCCCTAAATTATTGGATTAGATCAATTTTGGGCCTTTAGATTAGGGGTAAAATTGTCCAAAAGCCAAGATTTTGACACTTGGCACCCCTAGTCTACTAAGTTTGACCAAGATAAACACTCTCTCTCTCTCTCCCACGCAGAACATCAGCAGTAAAATTTTTTCTTCCTTTTTCTTCCCATTTTCTCTCCGTTTCTGCACTGTTTTTGTGCAATTCTGCCCTGTTCGGTACTGTTCACGCCGGAACAGTACCGACCGGAGCTGTCCCCGGCAAGCCAGCATCTTCAGCAACTCCTTCCACCTCTGTCCAGCCACCACAGCACAGGTTTTTGTCCCAAAACAGCACTGTTTTCACTGTTTTTACTGTTTTTCTCATTTTTCTGGTTTGCAATAGTGCCGCCCGGAGCTTCGCCGGAGCTCCGATCGCCGAACCGTCGACACCCGGGCCACCAGCATCCTCATACGTCGCCGGCGCACCCTGTCCGTACAGTGTCCGTACTAAAGTTACTGTTCACTCCGTACGGATTTACTGTTCACCGTCGGAAAAATCGTCTCGGCCGTCGCCGGCACGTTGCCGGCCACCGTTTTCCGGCTGTTCTGTGCAGTCCGTACGAAAAGTACTGTTCCAATTACTGTTCACAAGTTACTGTTCACGGGGGTACTGTTCACAGGGTACTATTCACGTCCGTACGTGTCGCTGTCCCGGGAATTCCGCCGCCGATTGCACTGTTTAGCAGTGATTGGCCGCCATTCCCCGTCGGCGTGACCCTTGATTAGGTGAGTAAAATTCCTAAACTTGGATTAGGACTGATAATGCGTTTTTCTGGACTGGCTGGGATAGTATCAGTGTGAATTTTTGTCTGGGTTGAGGATTGACCGATAGAAATTATTGTCGGGAAAATTGTGCTAAATCATTGAGGAATTATTGGGTTGAGAAATTGAATTAATTGATCAATTTAGGAGCCCGTTAGAAAATTACCGGGTGAGTCCGGGTTGATTGGTTGTACGTACATTGTGCTTGATTGTGATTGAATTTTATTGGTACTCATGGTGCATTGCATTGCATAACATGGACACGCATTATGTATGCCTAGAGTGCGGCATGTGATGAAATTGTGCGAGAATGCGTGTCTGCCATGAGTGTGTGATCACCTAAATTACCCCGAAGCGTTATACGCTGGGTCCAGATAATAATGAATCGTGTGATCACCTAAAGACCTACGGGTCGTGACCTTCGGGTCTATACCGTCCTCATGCACTTTGAAGCAGGACGATGCCCGGTACGTCCGGAAGGCGATCATCCTCATGCACTTTGGAGCAGGCTCTGGTTCGCAAGGAGAACAGTGTTGCGCCTCATGCACTTTGAAGCAGGCTAGAGACACTGGGCCAGATCGGTTGCTGCGCCTCATGCACTTTGAAGCAGGCTAGACGCACCGGGCCGTGAAAAATTGAGGACTCGAGTCGTAATAATAATGAATTGGGCAAGTGTGCCAGTGTGCCAGTGTGGGCCAGTGGGCCGAGAATTGCACGTGTCAAGTCCATGACATTTGCATACATGAACATGCATAGACTGGCATGCGAGAATGTGAGAATCAGTGCATAAGCATGTGATTGGCATATATGTGATTATGAATGTCACGTATGTACTGTGAATATTATATATTGATCTGTCTAACCTGCAGGGTCTAAAAATGACTTGGTTGGTATTGATTGGTGATTTAAGTATTTATTTTCCGGTCAGGAGATTGCATGTTAGCCTAGCCTAGGTTTAGGGGTTGAACTCACTGAGATTTATCTCACGGTTGTGTAAACCGAAACATTTTCAGACCCCCAGCAGTAGGATGCCGAGGTCACTACCTCTTTTTTGGAACACCACATTTTATCCAACAGTCGTCGAGCATGCACCCCGGTGGAGACGGAGCAGAAAGGAGAAGTGGCTGTTTGGTTTTTGTCAGCTGTTGGTGTTTCCTTTTTGGTTGTAATGAATATATTGTAAAAGGGTTTTTATGTTAATAATATAAAGTCTTGAGTGTTTGGTTGTGCTATCCTTGGCCTCATGTGTTTTATTGTCCGGGTGTATATATTTATTTATATACGTGCTTCCGCTTGTGCTTGATCTTTGTGTGGGCATTGGGTTGGCGACGCTTCCTGGGAGCGTTGCACCATAATCGACCGTGACGGGATGTTGCGTTCCAGTGGGGTACGGGGCGTGACACCTTGCGGCTATCTTAAAAAGTTTGATTAGCACACTTCACTTTGTAAAACATCTTCTTAGTGAAGGATATGACTAATTGTAAGTTCACCAATGAGTCCCCCACACATCATATGCTAATTATTGAACTTCACGTTCTTTCCGTTTTCTGCAAACGACAATAGATGTAAGTAGCAAGTATGGCACATTTTTAAGGAGCCTAATTAAAGCTCAAGCCAAAAAAGAGGAAGTTTCCTAATAGGTATTTCCCAAAATGACATCCCATTAATTTCCCTTCTTGGCTCGGTCTAATCCCCATCAATAATGCCCGTCACTCAAAGAAATTGAATTTTGACAGCGTGCATACCAATTTTGGCCATGCTCTAAAAACAAAAATGACCAAGAATTTAATGTCGTCAAGCCAGGTTAATTTAAGGACTTCCAAAAGGTTTAGCATTTTTCTTGAAAATAAAACTACTTCATCAATTATCATGCGGCTATTGGAATATGCACGAGAGATGAGCCCCATCGTTCAATCACATTGGTGGTAGCTAGGTTCAGACCCATCAATCTCTCCTATAAATGAGAGGCCGAACATCAGAAGCTCACTGCCCGTATCTTTCTCTCATCCGTTTTTCTTAATTAGTGAGAGTAAAGAACAAATCCCAATATCTTTGGCTAACATGTTTGTTCTTTTCTTTTGCTCTTTTTAGAGAATGATTTTGAGACCTTAATGATCCTGTTCTATCTTATTTTTCATGTGTTGTAGGGAAAACTTTTTCTATTGAAGTGATAAATGGAGAGCTCCAACAACAACGACAGGAGAACCATTGCTCTAGGAATACCTCCATTGCCCCCAACAATCGAGAGAATGACTGGACAAAGCTCTGAAAAGCCTAACATAGACCATCAAAAGCTTAAGAGGTGCTTATTAAGTTATAACCCTTTAAACACATTTCAAAATTTTAGGCACGGACGACCATGCCCATTTTTCTACCTGGACATTTTCATTTGAAAGTGTTGGTGAGAAATGGAAAAACAAAACAAACAAAAAGTGGTAGTAATGGTGGACAAATATTCAAACTTTCCATTGTCCAGATTCTAATTTTTGCGCATCTAAAGTCGTGACTTTTTTCTTTACAATTTTTTTTGTGTTTGTATCTTTCAGGACGTTGGCAAATAGGCGAAACGCTAAAATCCATCATTTCAAGCAAATTTCCCGGATAGTGGAACTTGAATTGACAGTGAAATGTCTCGAAGTGAGCGGTTGATTTGATTCTTCCTCCAATTTATATTCCATTTAGGGTGCTGTCGCGATTTGGCGTTTGAGGTGATTAATATGACGAGCATCAATCAGTTCTAAATTTTTCTTGTTTGATGTATATAGGGTGATGTAGAAAGGTACATCGAGCAGATCCACTATCAAAAGAGACAAAGCGATTTGTGCCTAATCGAAAATGGCGAATTAAAGCAAAAACTTGGTTTCCGTTCTCTTGAAATGGAATCCAAAAAAGGTTCTCTCTCTCTTTATGCGTATACATAAAAAAAGAGAAATTAAAAAGTGTAATTGATCGATGTTTGATGCAGCTGAATATGCGGAACTGAAGAAAGAGAAGGACGAGCTAAAGGAGGTATATGTTGAACAACAACTAAAGTATGAAGTGCTCATGTAATGCAACATGGCAAATGCTCAATTCATGGACATGGACCAACCGGGACTTCCGACTACAACTTTATGTAGGTCATGAGATTGAGATGCCTTGAGTTATTTAAGTTCTTGTTAAGAGACTCAAAATCTTTATGTCTTTACATTGTATGCTTGATCCAGTTTTTAGTATGAGTGGGATTGCTCTTTTTATGTGAGCTCAATGACGACAATTTGGTGCTTAAAAACTCCATGGCTTATTTATATGTCTATTAAGATGAACTATTTGCCCAAGTTTTGTGTGCTTCACTTGGTCAATGTACTTCATTCAAATTATTTCATCTGTCGGAATAACCTCGTACATATTGGCTGCAGAGAGTCTTTCTATCCAACCGAACAAGTAGAACATGTGTGTGCCACACATTGATAAATTGTACTCTCCTCAACTCTTCCCAAATTAACAGCATTTGCTTGAATCAACCAAAAGAACAGGATTCAAAATTAATGTCCTGGCCTGATTGTATTGTTCGGATGTCGTTTGATGTTATGCTTCAACTGAAAAAAGTAGACCAAATGGAGATTAAAGTATGGACTTGTGTGCCTTACCAAAAAAAAAAAGTATGGACTTGTGTGATAATACTTATGTCTTCTTTCTCATAATCACTCTAAGGGTCGTGTGCACATACATATTGCATGACACACGTGAAGTTGACACTTTTCGACTTCTTGACGTTACCTGATCTTCATGTATAAATGAACATGAAATAACTTAAACACCTACAATTGTCTTGAACTTGCTAGTTATCCGATCCATCTCTCTAGCGAAAATAGCTAGCCGTTGACATTATTCTAATAATTGCCTTTTATGGTATTACTATAGTATGTTAGGCTCATCAAGGAAGCAAAGCACATATTAGAGGGTCAATTAAGCACATCATATAGGTGGAACCACCATATAAGTGAGGGACATCGTTCATAATGAGAATTTTGTGTTAAGTTCTAATTATCGTCCTTTTCTCTCTTCTGAAATAATATTCATAGTATTTAATGAAATCCTCTTAAGTATGCCATTTTATAATTGCATGCTTCATTGCCGAATGAAATCCTCTTAAATATTGTTTATAAGTTAATCTTCGTTATTATTTGAGCCGCTTTTGATTGCCCAATTGTTAAAATTGATTGTTTTGCTAGTTCTTTGATACTCAAATGGAAATTATACCCAAAGTTAAGATTGTACTACATTTGCATGTGCGGGTCTTGCCTTTATTTTAACTAATTAATCACCTTCCAAAAATGCTGGATTATGGACAAAATCCTCATCCGTGGTTGATTTATGGCATGCAGTTATATATATAATACATGTATATAGAACACATTTGCTTCTTCAGTCGAGGAAGTCCCCGAGGGAATACAGGGATTTTACATTCCTGTTCAATATTATTATGAAAATTCTGATTATAGCCTATTTTCTTTAATGATTCTACCCTCTTCTCTGGATTTGGATGACCCATTCGTCGGCGACTGAAATTTTGATAGGTGATTGAAATGTTGTGTTCATCGTGTCTCGTGAATAAATTGACGAACTATTTATACATTATCGGTCTATCTTCGACCCTATGATCAACTCATTCCAACAGACGGAATTTCTAAAAGACGGAGACTGAAAAAATGGAAATTCTGTTTAAGAATGTGTAATTGGCTCGTATTACTGATTGTATAGTGCAAAAATATACACAAGATATTGCTCAACAGAAAATGAGGGAAATCATTAATTGTCCCTCACTAATTGAGATACACCAAATATTTTGCTAACTAAAAATTAGAAAGCAAATCTTTCCTAGTACTGCCCCTCAAGTTGGCATATAGAGGTCATGGACCCAACTTGCTGATGAGAAATGCAAAACAATCACGTTGGCTTGGTTAAGATGTCGGCCAGTTGAAGTTTGGTGGGGATGTGCTCCATTCCGATGGCCCATGTTCCCGAACAAAGTGGTAGTCAATCTCGATGCGCTTTGTTTGATTGTGAAATACCGATCTTGCCGCAATGTGTACGGTAGTTTGTTGTGTGATATCCGGAAATTTCGTAATAATAAGTATGTGACGTTGGAAATTTTCTATGTTCGATAGTGATACTTAGATTATAAGCTAAGTATTATTTAGTTTAGTATTTGTGTGGATGCATAGAAATCGTTGTTGGACCGTAAATTGTGAGGCGCGGATTCGGAAACGTAATTGTTCCGAGCTCGACTTGTTTAGAATTTTAAACTTTGCTATGTATATTAGTGATAATCATTATTTTCTAATTTCCATTAAGGGTGAAGATATTTTGTTTTTCTCACAAAATATCTCTTCAGACACCTTACTCTCACGTGGCCTATGAAGGATTAAACATGGTCACATGCCACATGCCACATGCCTTTTTAAGATAAGTTTCTTGTACTAGCTAGACACCTAGCCATAAGCCATCATTTTCCTCGGCAATTACTCTGCCCTAACAAACCTTGATTTCTTACACCTAGCCGGGGATGGAAAGAGGATGTGCCACCCTTGAGTGTATGCATTTATCCTTCTCACAATCTACTCCTCTGTTTCATTTTTATCTAGGTAACATTGAAGGGAATTTTCACCCTAGACAGTAACTCTTTTTCACCATCAATCTTCAAAGAGAATTTACTTCATAAACACCCAATCCAAAATCTATAAGCTGGTTTTGGGAGTTCAGATTTTAGGCGAGGTAAGTGAAAACTGTAGAGTTAAGCTAGTTAAATATACTTGACACTTTTTAACGTGGTTGCTTGAGAAATGCTATTTTGATGTGTGATAATAGTGAAGATATAGTGATGGTTAGATCTGCTTTGTTGCTTTTATGCATGTTCAAATGGGAGTGATTTGTTTCCTTAAAGTATGGTGAAAATCGATAAGTGAAAAGGTTAAATTTGAACGTGTAAATGTCATCTTTGAAGTGATTGTGAAAATTGTCTTGCTGGTTTTATGTATATTTAAAATGGTAGAAAATCGTTTTACTCAAAATGGGGTCTATTAGGTGAGTGTAAATGATGATTCTATTTACTTCTAAAATGAGCAGATTTTAACCTCAAATTCCGATCCTGCTTACTTATGAGCTGAGCAGATTTTAGCCTCAAATTTTGATTCTAGTTACCTTTAAAACCGAATAGAGATGATTATTTTTAAAACCCATTAGATTTTACTGTTAAAGTCTGGATATATGTATTTTGAACCCGAGTAGACTTTATTTTTAAAGTCTGGACGTATGTATTTTTTAACTCAAGTAGACTTTACTTTCAAGGTTTGGACGTATGTATTTTTGAACTCGAGTAGACTTTAGTTTCAAAGTCTAGATGTATGTATTTTTGAACTTGAGTAAACTTTACTTTCAAAGACTGGACATATGTATTTTGAACTTAAGTAGACTTTCTTTTCAAAGTCTGGACATATGTATTTTTGAACCCGAGTAGACTTTAGTTTCAAAGTCTGGACATATGTATTTTGAACTCGAGTAGACTTTACTTTTTAAGCCTGGACGTATGTATTTTTGAATTCGAATAGACTTTACTTTCAAAGTCTGGACGTATGTATTTTTTAACCCTAGTAGACTTTATTTTCAAAGTCTAGACATATGTTTTTTGAACCTGACTAAACTTTATTTTCAAAGTCTGGACATATGTATTTTGAATTCGAGTAGACTTTACTTTCAAAGTCTGAATAAAGGTATTTTCTAAACCGAATAAGTTTTATCTCAAAAGTTTGGATATGTGTGTACTTTCTGAACTTGAGTAGATTTTAGCCTTTTGAATCTGAACCCGTATTACTTCATACTTGTTTGTTTGGTTAAGATTTCATTTCTTGAGGAATATGTGATGAAGCAAAAAGGTGAATGTGCATAATGGAATGCATATAAATGCTTATTAATATGGTTATGGCTTGCATGGAAATAATACAATTCCATCACCCATAAATCAAAGGGGGATGATGCCCCAAGTTTTGGGATATCCTGCTGTGTGGTATAGGATACCTTGTTGTCTGGTACATGATGCCCCGGGAGTTTCAGGATACCATGCTGTGTGGTACAGGATGCCCTGTTGTCTTGTACAGGATGCCCTGTTGTCTTGTACAGGATGCCCCGTTGTATGGTACGGGATGCCCCGAGAGAGTTCGAGAGGAGAAGTAATGAACTTAATGCATGAGTATGAGTGCTATACACTACATGCTTGCGTCTGAACTAAAATATCATGGAATAATGAAGTGATTGGATTGTTCTGGCATATCAAAGAGGGAAAAGTATAGCATTTATTCATGTTCTCGGCATACTTATTGGCTTCCATGCACTTATTTTGTTGTACTGAGTGAAGTTGTCATGCCCCGAACCCCCGTCGAGCCCACGACATCTCGCCTTTGATCGAACAGTTGCGACGTCCTAGGTTATCGCTGACCTCAACTAAACATCAGAGATTTAATCGCGCAAACGGAAACCATAAACACCTTGACAAATTAAACTGGAGAATTGGGAGAATATACATTTCCATTTCTTGTTCAACTAGTTTCACCATAAATACAATAAAACAAACCTCTGTCTACCAGTGCACACTGTACAGAAACTACCAAAATAAAAAAGGAATAGATGACCTGACGTTCAACCTAAAAAATGATTCTCATCCAAGGCAAGCTTTCCTACTTCTACAAATATGGTCGTCGTGTGTCTCGTCCAGGTCATCCCATCACCCATCAGAAACTCAGCTACCTCATACTTCGTATGCACTGGTACCCCAAAACGTTTTGGTGGTTGTGGCAAATTATTCACGGCTCAGGTCGGGGTTCTGAAATGTTTGGTTGAAAACAACCGTGAGACACTTCTTAGTAAGTACACCTCTAAACCCAACCTAGGCTATCACGTATCTCTAGACAATCACATAGACACACGTGCATTCATACACATCAAACCATTACATTTCAGGCACATCAAATAATATAATCAAACTCAAACATGCGCACACCCGTACTCAATGACAATCACAGCGTATGCAACCATGCGCATGTATCGTTCTCATCCCACTATTCCTTCCATTCTCATTTTCACCTTCACATCCACTCGCCAGTGACCCGCGTTGAAGTACACGCCTCAGGCACACTGCGATCATTCATTTTCCACTTTCACTCGCCAATGACCAGCGTTGAAGTACACGTTTCAGGTACACTGCGACCACTTTTAACAACACTTCAGGCCCGCGTACCCGTACACACGTCAGGCCATGTTTCTTGCTCGCGTAAATGTACACGCCTCAGGCCCAACATCTACCACCTACTGCGCAGCCCACGTTGAAGTACACGCCTCAAGCTGGCAGTCTTCCGATAATATCGAGCATTTCTCAACTCTTGCCAGTGACCTGCGTAAACGTACACGCCTCAAGTCCATTGCGATCACATCTTACAACACTTCAGGCCCACGTAAACGTACACGCCTCAGGCCGGCACAATTTTCACGATCGCACATATGCCATGTCGCACAAAATATTCACGAACACGAATCATACCACATTTCTTTCTCACTTACGCGCACGCCCAACAATCACTTGTCACTCACAATTGGCCCATCATACGCAGCCCGTGCACGCAATAATTCACACGTAATTCATGCTCATCGAACAATTAACATAGCCAATTTTATCAATTAACTCAATCTGGCACAACGTGCACCTAACAACAATTTTCAATCATCCAAATTGCACAAATGCACGCTCAAATCCACCACCACAACTAAATTATTTTCCAAACGCACATTAAACACAAAAATCGCTATTTTTCTCCCACCAAACGATGCCAAATCGATTTCGGTCCTTCACGGGACTTTCTCACCATAAATTCTCGATTCTAAAAATTCAACTTGCATCCCGATCGGCCCATCACGGCCCCGTGAACAGTAAATCACAGCCACTGTTATTTTCTAATTTCCAATAAATAATGCCCGAATTAAATCCTAAGGCCCACCATAAAATTTTCACTACCAATTCATACAATTCCGCACCTAACTTTATACAAATTTCACCCAAAATTGCTCATCAATACCTGAAGTCCTAATTTGGGTTTAGAGCACAACTTACCCGTGTTCTAGTGGCGTCGGATTAATTCCGATCCTTCATGTGACTTTCTCGCCATTAAATACCGGTTCTAAAAATCCAACTTACGTTCTGAACCGAGCATCACAGCCTCTTGAACAGTGAATTACAGCTCGTGAACAGTGATTCTTAGCTTAAAATTCCCTCAAATCGTCCTCCAAAAATTCCAAATTAATTCCTTAAGGCCCGCCATACATTCCTGGTCTAAAGCCCCAACATTTCGCACCCGCACAAGTCCAATTTCGCCCAAAATCAAATTGTTCGGCGATACCCAAAATCCTAAATCGGGATTAGAGTATGACTTACCGCGTTCTAGGCTAAAATGGCTAGAACGGAAAGCAGTGGCGCTCTACGGTGAAGGCGAACAACTCACGGTGGCTTCCGGCTTGCATAGCAGCGGTTCGGCGGCGGTGTGGTTTTGCACGGCGGAAATGAGTCACGGGGAGAGAGAGAAAGAGAGGGGAAAGAGAGAGAGACGGTGAGGTTGAAGGGCAGCATGGCGACGGCAAGGTGGCGGTCCGGCGGCGTGGCAAGTGGCGGCGAGCGGTGGTGGCTTGGCTCACGGCTAAAAGGAAAAGAAGCCAAGAGAGGGAGAGAGTGTCCACGGTGGGGGGGGGGGAGGGGGGCTTCACGGCAAAGGAAAAGTGAATTGAGAGAGAAAAATGGGTAATCTTGACCTAAATAGTATTTTTGACCCAAAATATCTAAGGTGCAAATGACCAAAATGCCCCTTGCTCTTAAAACTAATCCTTTATAAATCCTTAAGGGAAAAATCGTCACTTTCTCCAATTCTCATCCAAATCAAGTTTTACCGAAGGAATTGAGCGCACAAAAAATTGACACATGTCACGTGCAACATCGTTCTAATGTTTCGGCGTGATTTCCTAATTTTCCGGTGTTCAATTTGGGCAAAAATTCAATAATTAAATTCTATTAAACGCAACTCAAGCGTTTCTCGAGCTAACGAGCGGCTTGCTAGGGAAATTCATGAAATCGACTATGACTGATACTAAATCGAGTCACGTGCAAGTCCGTTCAGTGTGTGACGACCTCGGTGGTCATTAAATTCGCGAAGATCAATCACTTGATCTGAGGGGTATGATCGTTCGATATAATTTCATAATCATTCGTCAAGTCATTTCGTGGTCCAACGGAATCACCAGCGATCCACTACTAGAACAGTGATGAACTGACCTCTAATTATCCTTGGATCGACCAACAGTGGCTCAAAATATCACTTACGCAATTTAATGGTCGAAATCCATTCACGATCGAATTTTCTTTAGTCGTGCGAATTTAATTCCCCTATTAGCCTTTCCCTAATGGTTAGCATTCCCAGGAATGATCAGTTCCAGGCAAGAATTTACTCCAAGCATATCTCATAAAACTCAATTATTTAATAAATTCCAATTGGTTGAAATTTCGGAATGTCACAATCTTCCCCTCTTATAAAATTTCATCCTTGAAATTTACAATCTCACTACTACTAAAAATTTACAATTCCTGCTGCTACTCAAACAACTGGGGTACTGACATTGCATCATTTCTTCGCTTTCCCACGTTGTGCCTTCAATCCCGTGGTGCTGCCAGATAACCTTTACCATCGGGATTGTCTTATTTCTTAGAACCCGTTCTTTCCGATCTTCAATCTTGACCAGTTTCTCGACATATGATATTTTATTATCTACTTCTATCTCTTTGTAATTTAATACATGCGTTGAGTCCGGCTCATATTTTCTCAACATTTATATTTGGAACACATTATGTACTTGTGACATATTTGGCGGTAACGCGAGGCGATACGCCAAATCTCCAATCCTTTCTAACACTTCGAAGGGTCCCACGTACCTCGGATTGAATTTCCCCTTCTTACCAAACCGGGACAATCCTTACATGGGCAACACTTTTAGGAATACGTGATCCCCTACTTGGAATTTCAGAGGTCTTCGCCTTATGTCTGCATAACTCTTTGGACGGCTTTGCGCTATCTTCAGCCTTTCACGAATGATCTTAACTGCCTCAATCGATTGCTTAACCAACTCCGGCCCTGTTATAGCTCGTTCTCCCATTTCATCCCAACACACGAGCATTCTACAAGCACAGCCATATAACGCTTCAAAGGGCATCATTCCAATACTTTGCTGGAAACTGCTATTGTAAGTAAACTTCACTAAGGATAGTTGCTCTTCCCATTTACCCTGAAAATCCAGCACATATGCCCTGAGTATATCCTCTAAGCTTTGAATCGTTCTTTCAGACTGGCCATCTGTCTGAGGATGGTAAGCTGTACTGAACTATAACTTGGATCCTAACGTCGTCTGCAGACTTTTCCAAAAATTAACAGTAAACCTAGGATCACGATCCGATATTATAGACACTGGTACCCTATGCAGGCGAACTATCTGCTGCACGTACAACTCTGCATACCGTTCTAGCGTGAAATCCTTTCGCACTGCCAAAAAGTGTGCCGACTTGGTCAATCTGTCGATAATCACCCAAATACTATCGTGGCCTCGTTGACTTCTCGGCAATCCTGACACAAAATCTATGGTTATATGCTCCCATTTCGACTCTGGGATTTTCAACGGTCGCAATAAACCTCCAGGTTTACAATGTTGGGCCTTCACCTACTGACACGTCAGATATTTAGCTACGTGCTTAGCAATATCCGACTTCATACTATTCCACCAATAATACTGCCTCAAATTCCTATATATTTTAGTACTACCGGGGTGGATACTATACTGGCTACGATGCGTTTCAAATAGAATTTCTTCCTTAACTCCCGCATCGTCTGGCACACATAACCTCCCACGAAATTTCAATACACCATCCTCAGATACTTGAAAATCAGGCTTCCTCTTTATAACGTCCATCTCAATAACCTTCTGTATCTCTGGGTCCGTAGATTACAAAGCTTAACCTTAGCCTGGATCTCCGGCTCAATCCTTAACGTAGCTAGCAGACTCGAGATTCGACTCACTTCAAACTTGAACTCTGAGTTTCGTACGGTCTCCAATAGAGTCCACTCCTTGACCATCAAATGCGCGATGCTTGATTTCCGGCTTAACGTTTCCGCTACTCGGTTTGCTTTTTCAGGGTGATATAGAATATCAGAATCATCATCTTTTAACAATTCCATCCAACATCGCTGCCTCATAATCAACTCTTTCTGCGAAAATAAATACTTGAGACTTTGATGGTCATTATAGATATGAAATCTTTCCCGGCATAAATAATGTCGCCAAATCTTCATGGCGAACACTATTGCGGCCAACTCCAAGTCATGCGTCGGATAATTCAGTTCGTGTGGCCTCAACTGCCTAGATGCATAGGCTACCATTTGCCCATGTTGCATCAACACACACCCTAATCCTTTCAACGCCGCATCACTGTATATCTCGTATCCTCTAGGTCCTGACGGAATTGTCAATACTGGTGCAGTGGTCAACCTCTGTTTCAACTCCTGGAAACTTCCTTTACACTAATCTGTCCATTAAAATCTCTTCTCCTTCTTTAATAATTGCGTCAACGGCATTGCTATCGACGAAAATCCTTCCACAAAGCGACGATAATATCCGGCCAGACCTAGAAAACTTCGAACTTCGGTCATCATCGTTGGTCTAGGCCACTTCATCACAACCTCAATCTTCAATGGGTCCACTGAGATTCCTTCTTCGGAAATCACATATCCAAGAAATACTACTCGACTGAGCCAGAATTCACATTTGCTAAGCTTAGCATACAACGCATTCTCCCTTAAAGTCTGCAACACTTGATGCAAATGAAATTCATGCTCCTATAGGCTCTTCGAGTACACTAATATATCGTCGATAAAGACAATCACAAACTGATCTAAAAATTCCTTAAACATTTTATTCATCAGATCCATAAAGGCAGCAGGGGCATTCGTTAATCCGAACGGCATCACCGTAAATTCATAATGCCCGTATCTTGTCCTAAATGCCGTCTTCGGTATATCCTCCTTCCTAATTCTCAACTGACGATACCCTGTTTTCAAATCAATTTTTTTGATAATACCGAAGCCCCTTGTAACTGATCAAACAAATCGTCAATTCTTGGCAAAGGGTATTTATTTTTAACCTTCACTTGATTCAGCTGCCTATAATCAATACACAATCTCAATGATCCATATTTATTTCTAACAAATAACACCGATGCTCCCCACGGAGACGCACTAGGGTGAATAAACTCCTTATCTAACAACTCTTACATCTACACCTTTAATTCCTTTAACTCCGACAGCGACATTGGATAAGGTGCTTTCGAGATTGGCTCCATTCCAGATGCCAACTCGATTACAAATTCTACTTCTTTTTCCGATAGTAATCCGGCAATTCTTTATATGATGCCCAAATCCGCCACATCCAAAGCAAGCTCTACCCCCGGTTGGACAAGGCCCGTTTCCATGTCGACCTCCACAAATCCTACATGGACCATTCTCAATCCGGATTGGCTTTCCAATTTTCTTCTTAACTGGAGGAGTAAAACGTCTACTGTCCACTATCGGCCTCTTCCTAGAATTACGTTTATTCCAATTCGAGACAAATCTCGACCCAGATGCGGTGGCCCTATCCACCTAATCTCGCTCCAAAATATGGGCTCTATCGAATATCTGTTCGTACGTTCCTAAATTTACTAGCAACAACTGACTACGAAGGTCAGCTCTCAACCCATCCAAAAATCTCCGCGCCTTATCCTTAGGATGTTCCACCATTTTCGGTACGAACTTAGACAATCTCGTGAATTCCGCCTCATACTGATCTACCGTCATCTGACCTTGACGGAGTTTCATAAATTTCACGAGTTTTCTCTCTCTAGTACTAGCTGAAAAGTCTTTCTCATAAAAGTTCACAGTAAAAACAACCCAAGTCCTAGCTGTGCCTTCCGGAAAAATCCTATCTTTGGTGGCTTTCCACCAGTCATTTGCATTATCTTGCAGCTGATAGACTACCAAAGTCACCTTCTCATGATCATTACACTCCAGCACCTCAAAAGCCTTCTCCGGTTCCTCTACCCATCTGGATGCAGCCTCCGGGTCACCTTTCCCAGAAAACTTAGGGGGTTTCAGCTTAATAAACTGCTCTACTAGTTGGTGCATGGGTCTATTTGCAACCACCTACCCTTGATCCTGATTCTCATTATCATTAGCAATAGCAACGGGCTCGATAGCTTGAGCAATCGGGACAGCTCACTCCTGAGTCTGCCGTCCTAATATATCACCAATCCGCTCTAGGGTTCTCATGATAGCTTCCATTCTAGGATCCTCAACAGGCCTAACTCCCACTCCAGGGTTTGCTGCTACTCCAGCATCTACCCTTAAGTTATCTCTCGCTCCGGTACCCATTCCAAGATCCTCTACAGTTCTAGCTCGTACACGTCCTCTACCCCTGGATCCTCTACCAGAGCCCCTTCTTGGGACTCTTCCTACTCTTTTTCCTTCACTGCTCATCGTCACGATCCTACAACTTTACTACCTGCTATAATTCCACTCAGGAATTAGCAGTCTAAACTGACTAGCTCAATCCGATTCTAAGCAGCGAATTAACAAGAAAACACATTCAACAATCAATTCCCCACTACCAATCACAAAATCACAATCGCAAAAGCCTGAACACTTACCTTAGGTCCAGACGCACCTGCAAATCAATTACCACGCAATAATTAACTCACTCAAATAATCACAACAAACAATCTAGAGGCACGTATAGCTCACTTTATTCTACACCCCACTAAGATCTCCCTAATAACTACCCCAAGGTTTCCGCTCCTTATCACTCCAATTCGACCAATCTTAAATCGAGTTGACCTTGCTTTGATACCAATTCAAACTGGAATGTCACGCCCCGAACCTCCATCGAGCCCGTGACATCCTACCTCCGGTCAAACAGTTGCGATGTCCCAGGTTATCGTTACCTCAACTAAACATCAGCGATTTAATCGCACAAACGGAAACCATAAACATCCTGACAAATTAAACTGGGGAGAATTGGGAGGATATACATTTCCATTTCTTGTTCAACTAGTTCCACCATAAATACGGTAAAACAAACCTTTGTCTACCAGTGCACACTTTACCGAAACTACCAAAATCAAAACGGAGTCGATGACCTGACGTTCAACCTTAAAAATGGTTCTCATCCAATGCAAGCTTTCCTACTTCTACAAACACGGTCGTCGTGTGTCTTGTCCAGGTCATCCCATCACCCATTGGAAACTCAGCTACCTGATACTCCGTATGCACTGGTACTCCAAAACGTTCTGGTGGTTGTGGCGAATTATTCATGGCTCAGGTCGGGGTTCTGAAATGTTTGGTTGAAAACAACCGTGAGACACTTATCAGTAAGTACACCCTTAAACCCAACCTAGGCTATCACGTACCTTCAGACAATCACATAGACAAACATGCATTCGTACACATCAAACCATTACATTTCAGGCACATCAAATAATATAGTCAAATTCAAACATGTGCACACCCGTACTCAATGACAATCACATCGTATGCAAACATGCGCATGTATTGTTCTCATCTCACTATTCCTTCCATTCTCATTTTCACCTTCACATCCACTCACTAGTGACCCGCATTGAAGTACACACCTCAGACACACTGCGATCATTCATTTTTCACTTTCACTCGCCAGTGACTCGCGTTGAAGTACAAGCGTCAGGTACACTGCGATCATTTTTAACAACACTTCAGGCCAGCGTACCCGTACACGTCTCAAGCCATGTTTCTTGTCCGCGTAAATGTACACGCCTCAGGCTCAATATCTACCACCTACTACACAGCCCGCGTTGAAGTACACGCCTCAAGCTGGCAGTCTTCCGGTAATACCGGACATTTCTCAACCCTCGCTAGTGACCCGCGTAAACGTACATGCCTCAGGTACACTGCGATCACATCTCACAACACTTCAAGCCTGCATAAACGTACACGCCTCAGGCTGGCACAATTTTCATGATCGCACATATGCCATGTCGCACAAAATTTTCACGAACACGGATCATACCACATTTCTTTCTCACTCACGCACACGCCCAACAATCAGTTGTCGCACACAATTGGCCCATCACACGCGGCCTGTGCACGCAATAATTCACACGTAATTCATCTCATCAAACAATTGACATAGCCAATTTTATCAATTAACTCAATCTGGCACAACGTGCACCCAACAAGCATTTTCAATCAGCCAAATTGCACAAATGCACGCTCAAATCCACCACCACAACTAAATTACTTTCCAAACACACATTAAACACAAAAATCGCTATTTTTCTCCCACCAAACGACGCCAAATCGATTCCGGTCCTTCACGGGATTTTCTCACCATAAATTCTCGGTTCTAAAAATTCAACTTGTGTCCTGATCGGCCCATGACAGCCCCATGAACAGTAAATTACAGCCACTGTTATTTTCTAATCTCCAATAAATAACGCCCGAATTAAATCCTAAGGCCCGCCATAAAATTTCCACTGCCAATTCATACAATTCCGCACCTAACTTTATATAGATTTCGCCCAAAATCGTCCGTCGATACCTGAAGTCCTAATTTGGGTTTAGAGCGCGACTTACCCGCATTCTAGTGGCGCCGGATTAATTCCGATCCTTCATGGGACTTTCTCGCCATTAAATACCGATTCTAAAAATCCAACTTGCGTTTCGAACCGAGCATCACAGCCTTGTGAACAGTGTATCACAGCTCGTGAACAGTGATTCTTAGCTTAAAATTCCCTCAAATTGTCCTCCAAAAATTTCAAATTAATTCCTTAAGGCCCGCCATACATTCCTGGTCTAAAGCCCCAACATTTCACACCCGCACAAGTCCAATTTTGCCCAAAATCAAATTGTTCGACGATACCCAAAATCCTAAATCGGGATTAGAGTATGATTTACCGCGTTTTAGGCCAAAATGGCTAGAACGAAAAGCGGCGGCGTTCTACGATGAAGGCGACCAACTCACGGTGGCTTCCAGCTTGCACGGCGGCGGTCCGGCGTTGGTGTAGTCTTGCACAGCGAAAATGGGTCACAGGAGAGAGAGAAAGAGAGGGGAAAGAGAGAGAGACGCTGAGGTTGAAGGGTGGCACGACGACGGCAAGGTGGCAGTCTGGCGACGTGGCAAGCGGCGGTGAGCGGCGGTGGCTTGGCTCACGGCTAAAAGGAAAAGAAGCCAAGAGAGGGAGAGAGTGTCCACGATGGGGGGGGAGGGGGGTTCACGGCAAAGGGAAAGGGAATTGAGAGAGAAAAATGGGTAATCTTGACCTAAATAGTATTCTTGACCCAAAATATCTAAGACGCAAATGACCAAAATGCCCCTTGCCCTTAAAACTAATCATTTATAAATCCTTAAGGGCAAAATCGTCACTTTCTCTAATTCTCGTCCAAATCGAGTTTTACCGAAGGAATTGAGCGCACCAAAAATTGACACGTGTCACGTGCAACGTCGTCCTAATGTTCCGGCGTGACTTCCTAATTTTCCGGTATCCAATTTGGGCAAAAATTCACTAATTAAATTCTATTAAAAGCAACTCGAGCGTTTCTCGAGCTAACGGGCGACTTGCTGGGGAAATTTGTGAAATCGACTCATGATTTATACTAAATCGAGTCACGTGCAAATCCGTTCGGTGTGTGACGACCTCGGTTGTCATTAAATTCGCGAAGATCAATCACTTGATCCGAGGGGTACGATCATTCGGTATAATTTCATAATCATTCGTCAAGTCGTTTTGTGGTCCAACGGAATCACTCGCGATCCACTACTAAAATAGTGGCGAACTGACCTCTAACTATCCTTGGATCGACCAACAGTGGCTCAAAATATCACTTACGCGATTTAATGGTCGAAATCCATTCACGATCGAATTTTCTTTAGTCGTGCTAATTTAATTTCCCTATTAGCCTTTCCCTAATGGTTAGCATTCCTAGGAATGATCAGTTCTGGACGAGAATTTACTACAAGCACATCTCATAAAACTCAATTATTCAATAAATTCCAAATGGTGGAAATTTCGGAATGTCACAGAAGTGGTAAGCTGATTTTTCTAACTTAAAACTAAAGATTTCATTTATTGGCCTCAGCTCATTCCTTTATTTTTCATATATGTAGGATGGATGTTCCATAGCCTCTGCGTTTTGGAGTTCCCGTATATTATGAAGTTGTCTATGAAAATGTGTTTGTGCCTGAGTTTGAAGTAGTATTTGCTAAATGTAGCTATATTGTTTGGATTAACATGGGATTGGCAAAATGGATTCTTTATCTTTTTGTTGCATGGTACTCTAACCTCGGTGGCGAGTTAGTTGGCTGTTGAGGGGCTTCGACTTAGATGATGATGGTTTCGCAACGGAAGGTGAAGTCATTGATCCATGACTTCACCGGACTTTTGTTCAGACAAACTTTTGGAGTATAAGTTAGTATAGAGATAGGCAGTATAGATCTACCCAGCCTTTTTTTTTTTTGTGCTTCTATGATGTATTGTCTGGATTTGTAAATCTAACAAGTGTTGTTAATAAGAAGCATAAGTTTGTTGACTAAACTTGTGTGATTTTCATGTTTAAAGCATGTTCAGACTTTGACTTCCGTTGGTCAAATTATTAATAATATTAAAACATACATGTCGTGTGTGACGTTTTGGGGCGTCACATGTTGTCCCAATAAAGACTCGTCGATTTGTCATGCAATACAGCGAGGGAGGCGACTAAAGTTTGCAACCAAATCAATTTGCTAATGGCACTTGCCATAGCTTGGTATCAGCTGCAGCAAAGGACCGAGAAACTACGGTCTATTTCTTGTTTTTTCAAGAAATTGGACAACTGCCGACCATGACAAAGTATCTGGTAACTGATGGTCGAGTGGTTTGGCAACTTGCCCCATCGGAGTCACAAAAGGTAGTCGAGCAAATTGAAGTTAAGACTAATAATAGAACCCATTGTCCCAGGTTTTTCTAGGGATATCGAAGAACTTGTATAGCGGCTTCACAGTGTTGCTCCCTCGATTCTTGCATGAATTGGGAAAGTTTATGGACTGAATAAAATAATTCAAGCTAAGTGATAGCGAGATAAAGTAGAAGTCTCACCAATCAATTACAATCACTTGGGTCTGTTAGGGTGGGTCCAGTTATTGTAGCTAACTGGTATTGTAGGGAAGTTGCCTATGTTTAGCTCATAACATGTAGCATTCGAATAGAATGTCAACTACTACTTGCTCTTGGACAGAAATAACCCTAAAGGTGACTCTCATCACTTCAATTCCCAAAAAATGCTTCAATTGGCCGAGGATCTTGATATGAAAACATTCATCAAAGTATCATTTCAGAAGTCAAAACAATGAGCCCTAGATTGACTTATTGATTTTTGTGATATATCATTTTTTTTCTGTAAAAGTTTATGTTCTAGTAAGTCCTTGTAATATTTTGTGAACCAATATCCAAAATAATCTAAAAACTTAAACTCATATTTAAGAAAGTTTTTGATAATTGGCAAAATCTCAATGGACACTCTCCACTCTATAGTGAGAATCAAGGACACTCTGTTTTTCGAATGGAAAAATACATGACACGCTGTCAATGTACAGAAAACCTTAAACAAATAGCCTTATACATATCATTGATGTGAGGATTGTAACTACCAACTCATTTAATTTTTTTTTTGTCAAAGAAACATTATATTCATTTCCACGGATATACAATAGAGATACGTAGTTTAACTGTAAACCAAAACAACAAAACAAGTTCCATATAAAAAAGGGAAAATTTCAAATCAGTAGACAAAGTGGGTTTATTTTCTCAAAAGGGGATCCAAAGTAGACATAGTACCAAATAAAGATATGAAGTGTTCAATCAGTCTCAAATAGAGGTCCGAAGTGCCCAATTAGTTTTAAATAAGGGCCTGAGTTCACCGACCGGTCAAATGCTCACTGGTCGGCAAGCACGTCACTGTTCCATCACTGTTCCGGCGATCGGAATAAGGGTAATTTCGTATTGTACTTTTTTATTGTTTTGTTTCTTTTTATTTTTTTTCTTTTCCTTTTCCTTTTCCTTTTTTCCCTCTGCCGGCGGAAGTTGTTGGCCTCGGGCGGAGGTTGCCCTCGCCGGCGTCGGGCAAGGGCCGCCCTCACCTGGGCTGGGCGGGCGAGGGCGACCCTTGCCCGACCCTAGAGGGCAACTAGGGTCAGGTGAGGGTCGCCCGATGCCAGCGAGGGTAGGCTTTGCTTGAGGCTGGCAACCTTCACTAGCCCCGACTATGGCCGGCGGAAGGAAAAGAGGAAAAAAAAAAGAAGAAGAAAAGAAAAAGGAAAAGGAAAAGAAAAAAACAAAAAAAGCAAAAAAAGAAACAAAAAAATTTTTAAAATTAAAAGACGAAATTGCCCATATTTCGGTTGCTGGAATAGTGACGTGCTTGCCGGCTAGTGAGCATTTGACCAGCCAGTGAACTCAGGCCCTTACTTGAGATTAATTGGGCACTTCAAGCCCCTATTTAAGACTGATTGGGCACTTTAGGCCCTTATTTAGCACTATGTCCACTTTGTATCCCTTTTTGGGAAAATAACCCCACTTTGGGTACTGATTTGAAATTTTCCCTATAAAAAATGAATCATTAGAACAAGATTATGGGTCACACGCTCAAAAAGCAGAACTAGGACTTCTTCAAACCTAATTTGGCGGCTGATCACCAAACTCATCTTCATTAATGAGCACACACCGAGATTTCTATCTGTTCTTGCGACTTTGCCTTTCAGCGGTGCGCGCCTAGGTTCAACATCCTCAACACCATCACCGTGTAGAATAACAAACTTGAATGCACACATATTTGACATATGTAAGAGTGAAACCTTCACGAAGCTTCTCTTATCTACTTCGAAACTGGACTTACACACCAACGAAACTTGAGAAAAGCGAAATCCCAAATTATATATGCAAAAAAAAACCCCAAATCTAGACTAGATTAGGATAGAAATCTCCCTGAAATAGGCAAGAGAAACTTCTATATGTAGACTAGATCAGAAGAGAAAAGCTCTTCAAAATGGAAGGAAAGCAAGAAAAAAAATAACAAAGAACCAAATCAGCTAAAGAAAAGGGAAAAAAGGATGGGAGGGTGAGATCTAGATCTTGCTGAAACCCTCCCCTCCATGGAGATTGAAGAAGAAAGTTGTGTGAAACTCATTTAAATCAACGAGGCATAAAACTGCTTGAGTAAAACCTTTTTTATACCGACCGCGTTTGCTATAATTACTCTTTTGGAATTTTTTCCCTCTACCAACTCTTTTCTTTATCTTCCCATTCCCACTTTCTACTTGAAAGAAAATAATGAGATTGGTCTAGCATTACTTTGGACGGTTATGTAATATTACAAAGTTATTGTTGATTAATTGGTTTAATGCCAACAGGTGACTATATTTAAAAAACGGTTAGATAATTACTTTCTTCATTTTATTTTCCACCGTTAGATCAACTACCTATTTAGCGAAAAATGTCACGCCCTGAACCCTATTGAGCTTGTGACATCCCTCTTCGATTGAATTAGTGCGATGTCCCAAGAAACGTCGTCAACCCAAATGAATCCATCAGAGTTTAATCACAGCGGAAACAACAAACACCCAGACAATGATTTACTGGGGGTACTAGGAAAAATAAATTGCCAAACCACCAAATCTTATACTATACCTCCAATTAAGTACAATGTCCAATTACAATACAAACTTATGCCACAACTGCCACTTACAAACCACAAAGCAAAATATGTACACTGGACTACTAAACTTTAAACCACCGATATCACAAAAAGATTAGTAGCCTGGATAAGCGGTACACAAAAAATGGGACACTTCCAAAGTCTTCCTCGGCTCCAAACTAATCCCTACGCCCTTTAGATGGCGTCCACTCTAACTCACTCTCTTCGGAATCCTTATCCGAATCCTCATCAGGCACATGCTTATACGACGACTCCGATTCAATCTCAATCTCGATCGGGTTATTTTACAACATCATGATCAGAGTGTATAACAGCCCCAAAATGCTGCGACGGCGGTAGAAGGTTCATGGCTCGAGCAGGTGCTCTGAAATGGTTTTGTTGAAATAACCATGAGACACTTTTCAATAAGTTCACAACCTAAACCTTACATAGGCTACCACATATTCCAGAAAAGTCCAGACACCGAATCAAGCAACACACAACAACGTCCACATAATCATACTCACCTGATTCTCAATACACGTAACTTGCATGCTGGTCTTACAATAGCACTATTCCACTCACATTCATGTTCTAATGACATTTAATGCATTTGTTCCCATTTCATCACATCTTTTTCCACAACTCTTGCCAGTGACCCGCGTTACAGTACACACCTCAGGTTCACTACGACCAACTCATCACAACACTCTAGGGCCCGCATTACAGTATACGCCTCAGGCCATGTTTCTTGCCCGCGTAGTGGTATCGCCTTAGGCTCAACATCTATTCTCCTAGTGCACAACTTGCATAATAGTACCGCCTCAGGTTGGCCATATTCCTCACACTCCTCGGCCAGCGTTACAGTACACGCCTCAAGCCATGTTTCTTGCCCGCGTTACAGTACACACCTCAAGCTCAACACCAACCACCTACGGTACAACCCGCGTTGAAATACACGCCTCATGTTGGCAGTCTTCCGGTAATACCGGGTATCGTCCCGCGTGGTCGTACTGCCTCAGGATAGAAATATTCCCATGGTCTCACATGCCACACCACACAATTTCTCGTTCATTCACACACTTAACACTCGCTTGCCAAATAAGTTGGCCAATCACACGTGGCCCGTGCACGCATCAATTCACACATAATTCCATGCTCAATAAGCATCCAATATGGCCATTTGACAATTAATTCAATTTGGCCCAAGCGTGCACATAACAAAGCATATTTCAATCCGTCAAATCACGGTTCAATAAACATACAAGACCATTCATGGGCCCACAAACACAGCCACGTTCATAGGCATAAATTCGACATTTCCAAGCATATTAAACACCACAATCCAGCCGTACTACCACACACCAAACCGACACCATTTGTCCTTAAATCGAGCCCTAAGCTCGCCAATTCCATCCCACAACGTTCGATACCCAATTCAGTCTCACTCCAACTTTGAAACATCCTCATTTCATCCTCAAATCAACTCATATAACACACCTTCAAGCATAAATTCCAGTCACGAGGCAGCAACTATTCAACCTCAACACCCCCACCATTCCGCTCATAAAAATGAATATCCAAAGAATCAAGGTAAATTTGGGCAGTTTACACAGTGATCGAAATCCCATCAAAATAAATAGTAAAAGAACTCCAAAAATTATAAATTTTGGATATATCATAAAAAAAACATCTTGATAAATATTTCTTATGAAGAACACGAAATCTGGTTCAATCTGTAACCATGCGCTTTTATCCCTCGAAGTCAGACCAGAATCAGTTCGCTCTAACAGACTATTTTGTCCTCAAAATACATTTCTTTCAACACATAAATCACCTTGAAAAGCTTTGAAATTTTTATATGTCATAGAAATGAAAGTCTCCAACAACTTTTGTGAAGGAATTTTATTGAAACTAGATCTGAAAAATTTTATAAAAATTCGGCAAGACAAGAAGGTCGGGATGAACAGTGTTCCAGGCAGATTTTATACCGTCTGAAAATGGGTTTTCGTGTAACCCAAATGGCCTCCAAAAATTTCAAATTTAAAATATGTTATATTTCAAGATGTTGGAAGCAACTTTCAATAAGAAAAATTCCTCAAATTCAGCCCACAAAATTCTTCACAAAAATAGCAAACCGGACGGGTACAGTAGTCACGAATCCGAGTTTTGAACTATACAACCAAGATTCAAGTTCCAATTCACATCCATGGATCTCCAACCCACAAAACTCATTCCTAGATATCTAATCCAACATGCAATGGCTACTAACAGCCATGATCAGCCACTAACAACTACGATCAGCACCCAAATCAACCCCTTTACTACCCTAAACAGTGTCTAAACGAGTCCGATAATACCTGATGTCTTAGGCAAGGGTTAGATTGTGACTTACCGAATTCTAGAATAACTCAGCTAGAGCGGGAAAATAGGTGGTGATCGGCGGTCCGTGTGGTGGCGGTGATCGGCGTGGCGGCTTGGCAGTGAGCGGCTCCGACGGTGATCCTCATAGCCGAGCAAAAAGGGAAGATGGTTCGGCGAGGGAGAGAGGAGAAGAGGGGGAGCGTTGGCTTGGAGGGGAAGAAATGAGGAGAGAGAGAGAGATTTTGTTCTTAAATAGACTTTGACCAACTTTTTCCAAAATGCCCATTTTGCCCTTCTCTCACTTGGTCCATATTAATCCAAGCCAAAATATCCAAGGGCATTCTAGTCTTTCAATCCTTGAATTATTGAACTAATACTTATCCACTTAATTTCCCAAAATAATTTTTCAATAATTTCCCCTAAAATTTGGAATACTTAAAATTAGGCCTAGGGGCAAAATCGTCATTTTCTGATTTCGGGCCGAATTTCCATTTTTCGACTGTACCGACCCCAAATATCATTGGCCACACTAAAATGACGTCATCCTTGTAAAATAATGGCACACAACCCCGAAAATCGACATCCAAGTCCGGATCAACTTTCGCGATTAAAATCGCTCAATTTCAATTTTAGGGTCTCTCACTAACAGGCGGCTGTTTAGGGATTACGCATATCGATCTAGGGTTACTCGAGTCGTGATGGTCTCGATTACTGAGAAAACATGAGGAATTATCGCTAGTTCCAGAGGTTGCGATCGTTCAGATTTAGTTCGGGATTTGTTCGCCATGCATACTCTTAGTCGTGCGGAATCACCCGTGATTTGATCGTACATCATTGGCCAAACTAAGTCCATCGCCTTCCTAGGACCGGCCCACATTGGTCCAAAATATTTCCTTGTCGTTTCTCGGAATCGGTGCTCGATTCGCGATCGGGTCCCTGGTCTACATACCATTTTCCTAGTTGGCCATTCTCTACTGGTTAGTATCCCGTGAAGGATCCGTTCCAGGCCAGACTCACAAAATTAATTGAGGAATAATATCAATATCATTGGTCCCAGAAATGGGTCGAAATTCGGGATGTTACAAAAAATGCATACCAAAAAAAAAAATATCAACTTGCGGCTATCTGAAATAGGTTTTTTTTTGTCGCAGATATGAAATAGTTTGATTAGCAAAGGTCGCATAGTAAAACATCTCATTGGTGATTGGATAAATGATTTTCCATTGAAGGGCATTGACTAATTGTAACTCCACAACCCATGGTCCTCCCACCTCTCCGATGTTAATAGCTGAACTTCATGTTCTTTCACTTCTTGCATATGACAAATGACGCAAGTTACGAGGATGGCCCATTTTCAAGGATCCTAATTTAAGTTCAAACCAAAAAAGAGGAAACTTCCCCATTGGTGTTTCCCCAAATGACATCTCCTAAATTTTGCATCTTAACTCAGCCTTCTAATCCCCATTAATAAGGGTTTCTCTTGTAGATATTTTCAAGGCAAATGGGGTCACTCAAAGAATTTGAATTATGCAGGGTTATTTTAGAAATTATTATGAGGATTAGCCTCTTCCTGAAAATGAAACCATCTGGCCCACTATCCAACCAAACTAGCGCAAGTAGACCCATTAATGTCTCCTCTATATGAGAGGCCAAACTCACATCTTAAGCTCACTTACTTTTACTTTTTTCTCCGTCGAAGCCTTTTGAGCTTTTTTTTTTATCCCTTTTTATATAGATATCTCCAATTCATCCATTAAGCTCACTACTTTTACTTTTTTCTCTGTCCTTCCGGCTAATTTTGGCCGGATATTGTTGACATGGATGTTGGACAGTCTACGTGGCACCTCCAGTGCTGATATAGACAATTTTTAATAATATTTTCATATTTTTTTTATTTTTAAAATATTTTTCTGATTTATTTCTTTTTTTCCCTCCTTTTTTCAACCTTTGGTCTAGCCGGCTGCCTAGCCTCGCTAGGGCGAAGCCGCCGTTGCCCACCACAAGCGAGGCTCGGCCGACCCTCACTAGGGCAAGGGCACCTCTCGCTAGATCCAGCAAGGCCAGCCCTCACCTAAGCCATGGCGGCCTCGCTGGGCTTTGCCTTCCCTTGGGTGACGCTTAGCGAGGCCGTTGTGGCCTGGGCGATGGTTGCTCTCGTCAGATCTGGCAAGGGGAGTCCTCTCGAGGCACGACCTCGCTTAGGCGAGGGTCAGCCTCCCTCAGGCTAGATTTGGTGAGGCCGGCCCTCACCTAGGCCACGACGACCTCATCGGGGCTTGCCCTTGCCTAGGCAAGGGTCGGCCAGGCCTTGCCTATGACGGGCGATGATGGCCTCGTCCGAGTGATGGCGGCTGGCCAAACCAAAGGTTGAAGAAAGGAGGAAAAAGAAAAGAAGGAAAAAAATTAGAAATTATTTTTAAAAAAAATATTAAAATATTATAAAAATTATCCACGTCAACGCCGGCGATGCCACATAGACTGTCTAGCGTTCATGTCAATAATATTCAGCCAAAATTAGCTGGAAGGATTGAATTGATGTAAAGACAAAAAAAATTATGACTAAATTGGCACTAACGCAAAAAATTTAGGATTTTTTTGACACTTTTCCTGCTTGTATTACTCAATGTACAGAGCAAAATATATACAAAATATTGCTCAACAGAAAATGAAAGTATGCTAACCAAAAAACAGGAAGTGTAAACCTCTCCTAGTACTCTCCATCAAGTTGGCGAATGGAAGTCACAAATGCCCAACTTGACAACGAGAAATGTAGACCAATCTTAACCCAATGTCTTGGTAAAAATGTCTACCAATTGGAATCTAGTGAGTTTGTGCTTGATTATAACAACTCATGTTCCCAATTAAAATGGCAGTTAATCTCGATGTGCTTTGTTCGTTTGTGAAATACCAAGTTTGCCTCGATGTGTGGGGTAGTTTGGTTGTCCCAACCAAGACCCATCGGTCTATGGTGCAATACCACGAGGAACGCGAGTAAAGTTCGTAACTGTATCAATTCACTAGTAGCAATTGCCATAATGCGATATTCACCTTTAGCAGAGGACCGAGAAACTATGGTCTCCTCCTTAGTTCCTCAAAAGACTAGACAATCATTAATTGATCACTGAGTGACTGGGTAATTCCCCAAATCAAAGTCACAAAATGTAGTCAAGCAAAGTGAAGTCGGGACCCATAATAGTATTTAAGTAACAAATCAAAAGGTAAAAGATCATAATGGATGCAATGTGGAATCTTCTACTAATTAGCATATAAATAACTCATCAAGCAGAAGTGTGGAAGCTCTCACCAATCATTTCATCAATCATTTCAAGCAAAGCTCGATGACTCGTGAACTTGACCTCCTCTGACAACTTCAACACATCAAGAAAGAAAATAAGCCTTTATATGTTTATCTTTGTGACTTTAAATCAATTTACAATCAATTGCATTCCATTGGTAAACATGTACCGGATTTTAATAAAGTCTTGAGATTACTTGAAGGACTTGATGATAGCTAAAAGTCGCTCAAAACGACTATGTTCGGACCTCCTCTTCTATCTCATGCTAAAGTGGCTTTTCTCGGATAAACCATAATGGTTGGCACTTCTCAGGAAACTACTATACTCCTCAGCAAATCAAAATATTTGGTGCGCTGCCAAATTCAAATTTAGAATTGTCATCTCTCATCTATCAGATGTATAAGAAGAAGGAGCATGATGCATTTAATTGCCGGTATTGTTTTGACAATAGTTATTAGTGTTAATATACCTCATGGCCTGGCTGCTCTTCATATCTCAAACCCACAAGATGAAGAATGGGATCTAGACACTAGTGCTAATACTCATATGACTAATAATCCAGGTAATCTTGTGAATGTAGTTCCTTACCATAGCCATGATAATGCAATAGTTGGGAAGGGTACATCACTGCCGATTACTTATGTTGGACTAGTCAATTTGACAATAAGACTAGTCAGTTTTCACTTAATAATGTTCTGATTGTTCCACATATTAAGAAAAATCTATTATCTATCTCTCAATTGATAAGAGATTATCCTTGCTATTTTGAGCTTGATGACTCTGGTTTTTCTATCAAAGATTCCAAGACACACCATGTATTGTTGACGAGGACTAATCATCAAGAGTTATATACCAATAAGGACCCATGGCATTCTTTTCTCAAAGAAACAAGGTTGCTAATGAACTTATGTCGCATCGATGATTAGGCCATTCAAATAGTCGTATTTTACAGCTTTTGCGGTCCAATGATTTGATTTTAGTAAAGAAACCCACTAGCACTTAATGTATAAGTTGTCAAATTAGTAAAAGTTCAATATTGCCATTTTCTTTATCCAATTCTCGATGTTCCCATTAATTGGAGAAAACATTGTGATCTTTGGGGACCTTGCCTAATTCATTCCATGCAAAAAATTTCATATTACGTCGTGTTTATTGATGAATTCTCCTCATACTATTGGTTGTATCCATTGAAACAAAAGTAATATTATCTCTTTAGAAATTAGTTGAAAATCTGCTTAATAGGAAAATTAAAGTTTTTCAATCTGATGGAGGAGGTGAATTCACGAGTAATAATTTTTTTCATGCATCTTCGTGGATACATCATACAACAACTCTCTTGTCTAGGTACACCAGAGCAAGACGGTGTCACGACCATGCCCATTTTCTTGACCTAGACATATCATTTGAAAGTGCTCGTCAGAAAAGAAATGAGCAAAAAAAAAAACAAAGAAATGATAAAAATGGTGAAGAGATATTCGATTTTCGGTTCTCTTAATGTTTCGATTGTTTTGTATATAAAGTGGTTCCTCTTAAAAAAAAGTGGTGACTTTGTTTCAATTTTCTCTTGTTTTTGTGTCTTTCAGGACATTGGCAAGCAAGCAGCACGGTGAAATCTTTCATCCCAAAGAGATTTCTCAAATAATGTAATTGAAACGGACAGTGAAATCTCTTGAAGTTAGCTATTGATTTGATTATTCCACCAATTTATGTTCATTTAGTGTCCTATCAAGATTTGACATTCGAGGTGATCCGGATGACAAGCATATAATGATTTTGACTTTTTCTTGTTTGATGTATACAGGCCAACATGGGAAGGGACTCCGTGGTGATGTACTGTTGGCAACGACAACACTATTTATTTCAAGTTGAAAATGATGTATTAAAGCGAAAACTCAGTTTCTTTTCTCATAAAATCGAATACAAACAAGGTTCTCTCTCTGTCTCTCTTTCTGCGCGCACGCGTCTAGAAGGAGAAATTAAAAAATGCAATTGACCGATATTTGATGTAGCTATACATGTGGAACTGAAGAAAGAGAAGGACGTGCTAACGGTGGTGTATGTGGAACAACAGCAAAAGTATGAAGAGCTCATGAAGTGCAACATTGCAAATGCTCAATTCATGGACATGAACCAACTGGGACTTCCGACCTACAATTATATGTAGGCCATCAGATTAAGATACTTTGAGTTAATTAAGTTCTTGTTAAGAGACCCAAAATCCATATTTCTTTACATTTTATGCTTGATCCAGTTTTCGGTATGAGAATGGTTGCTCTATCTATGTGAGGTTAATAAGGACAATTTGGACCTTAAAAACCCCATGGCTTCATTTATATGTTTATACCAGATGAACCATTTGCTCAACTTTTGCATGCCATGCGATCTTATGGAATTGCTCATCTCATATCTAAGGATGATTTAAGATCAATATGCATGCGCTTAATAGATGTTCTTCACTCATATTGTATCATTTGTCAGTATAATCTTGTACATATTGGCTGTGGAGAGTCTATCTAGCCAATGGAAGGAGTAAACCGTATGCATAGTACCCATTAATAAATCTGTACTCTCCTCGACTCTTCCAAATTTGATCGAATCAACTAATACAACAGGAGTCAAAATCAATTTGTCCTGGCCTGATTATATTGTTCGAATTTTGCTTGATGTTATGCTTTCACTGAATGGATATCTTACTAGTGTTCTTTGGTAAAAGTAGACCTAATGAGATTAGAATATGGAGGTATGTCACAACATTTACACCCTCTTTCTTATAACCACTCTAATAGCCGGCTGTGCGCACGTACATCTTGCATGACACTAATTCGACCTCTCGACGTTACGTGATCTCATGCATAAATGAACATGAAATAACTTTAACGCCTAGGATTATCTTGAAATTACGGGTTATCCTATCCATTTCTCTAACGGAAATAGTTAGCCGTTGATGATAATTTAATAATCACCTTTTATGGTATTACCATGGCATGTTAGGCTCATCAAGGAAGCAAGCACATATTAGAGGGTCAACCAGGTGCATTAAAAAGTTGAACCACCGTATAAACGAGGGTTGATCATAATGAGGATTTTGTGGGGATAAGGATATTATGAGTGTCATAACTTTCGTACGGCTCTCACTTGAGTATCATAACTTTTTTTTTTACTCATTTAAGTGCCACTTCCGGCAAAAAAGATCACTTGAGTGCCACTTCCGATGAAAATAGATTATTTGAGTGCCATTTCTAGCAAACTATCCTACATGGATTTTTTTTTATTAATTTTCCATCCAACGTGGATTTTTTAAATGTTTTTATTTTATTTTATTTTTTTAATTTTTCTTTTCCTTTTTTCCCTTTTTCTTTTCAATGCCGGCGAGGTCACCGGCGACTCTCGCTTGTTGCGAAGGCCTTGCCCAAATTGGGCAACAGCCGCCTTACCCTCGGCCGCAAAGGCCTTGGGCGAGGCTGTCACGGCCTCACCAATGGCGGGCAAGGCCGCGAAGGCCCTTGGCGAGGCCGTTGCGGCCTCGCCTAGGGCCTTCACAGCCGCGAGCGAGGTAGCCTTGCCAAGGGCCTTCGCGGCCGCGAGCGAGGCGGCGAAGGCTCTCGCCAGATTTGGCGAGGCCACCTCGCTTGCGGCTGCCTAGATCTGGCGATGGGCTTTGTGGCCAAGGGCAAGGTGATCCTCGCCCAATCTGGGTGAGGCCTTCGCAGCAAGCGAGGGTCGCTGGTGACCCTTGCTGGCATTGAAAAATAAATTGCAAAAAAAAGCAAAAATAAAAATTTCAAAAAAATATATTAAAATATTGACCACGTCAGATTCTACGAGGCCACATAGGACGACTAGTGTCCATGTCGGATTTTCTGGCTACCAACCGGCCGATGGCACTCAAGTGATCACTTTTTACCAGAAGTGGCATTTAAGTGAACCAAAAAAAGTTATGACACTCAAGTGAGCACCGTACGAAAGTTATAGCATTCCTAGTGTCATTAGTAATTTCTAGTTACCATCCCTTTTTCAGTTCAAATCATTTCATGAAAATCCACTTAAGTATGCCGTTCTATAATTGTAGGCTCCATTGTCATACAACGGCGCTACTATTATTTATCACTTAATCTTTATTATTGTTTGAGCTGCCGTACATCGCCCAATTGTTACTATTGATTGTTTCGTTGGTTCTTCGATACTCAAATGGAAATTGTTGCTAAAAGTTAAGATTTTATTAGCATATGCAGGCTTTTTGCCTATTCTGAACGTATATAGTGTTGTACCTTTTATTCTCTCTGTTAGATTGAAGCCATTGACCGAAAGGAAAGATTGATTTTTTTCCATATTTTCTTAATTCTTTGATTTTCCTATATCAACTAATTAATCACTTTCCAAAAACGCTGGATTATGAACAAAATCCTCATATGTGGTTGATTTATGGCATGCAATGTAAGCGACAACGTAATACTTTTATACGAAAAAACTCTGAAATCCAGAATCTTAGATCCTCATAATTTTCACAATAAAAGGGATGAACACATACCTTTGTCCATAGTATTGCCCTTGAAGATAATTGTTGCAGAAAACGAAGGAAACGAAAAAATCTGATTTCTCTCCCTTGACCTACCTTTCTTTTAACGTATCTTATCGATGGAGGATAAAAATACAATGTTATTTTTTTACGTTATCGTGGGTAGAGAGAGGACCATACTCTATTTAAATTACACCCCTTTAAGCAGTGCTTTCCATCAAAGCAAATCCCACTTCATACAAGTCACACCTCTTTAGAGGAACTTTAACTTCTCAATAGAATTACATCTTTTCATCTATTTTTCATAGCCAATACGTTTTAGCACTTAAAAGTATTTATTAAACCATTAATTCATAACATCATGCGTGCCACATTATTCTTATATTCTCCCACTTGGCCTATATGACCTTCCTTTCATGGCATAATAATGACCATAATGTGCACAATAAAATTATGCTAAAATCTTTCTTGAATTGGCTATCACATAATGATCACAGTTAAGTAAAGAAAATTAATACGAGTCATAGCGGTTGTATGTCATTAATCGACATAGTCCCTTCTATGTACTACAACTATAGCTCTCTACTTAACATGATCCATAAATGAGAAGTATAGTAATGATCCAATTATAATGTCTCTGTTAGAGATTGTCCTATTACACATTCATCTATTTCCATCATGTATAACAATATAGGAAACAGGAAATATAAAAAACACATAATTGAGCTCATAGTGCCAAATAAATAAACTTAATGCACTGATAATACAATCATTAATGACATCCAATAATACCTATCCTTTCAACATGTTCTTTAAGCATTTTGGGTGATAGTCATTTTGTTAAGGGATCTGCAATCATAAAGTTGGTGTTAATGCTCTCAATTGACTCTCTTTGTTTCTAAACTTCTTCTTTAACGGACAAGTATTTAATATCCATATGTTTAGCACCCTTGGTGTACTTGTTGTTCTTAGAAGAGAAAACTGCTATAGAGTTATCACAATAAATTTTCAGCGGCATGACAATACCGTCGACAATCACAAGCCCTGAAATAAAGTTTCGCAGCCATAACCCATGAATAGTGGCCTCAAAGCATGCTACAAACTAAGCCTCCTTAGTAGATGTAGCAATAACTGGCTGCTTTGCACTTTTCCATGAAATTGCACCTCTAGCCAAAAGATACAAGTAACCAAAAGTTGATTTTCTTATATCAATACATCTGGCTAAGTCTAAATCTGAATATCCAATTACCTCAAGATGATCAGATCTTTTATAAGTGAGCATACGATTCTTCATTCCTTGCAAGTATCTGAGAACTTTCTTTGCAGCTTTCTAATGATCTAATCCTGGGTTACTTTGATACCTACCCAGCATTCCGACAACAAAACTGATGTCTGGTCTAGTGCAAATTTGTGCATACATTAAGCTTCCAACAACATATGCATAAAGAATACTTTTCATTCGTTCTTGTTCCAATTCACTTTTTGGACATTGCACAAGACTAAATTTGTCACCTTTCTTAATTGGAGTTGCTCTTGCTGAATATTTATCCATATTAAATCTCTCTAAAATTTTATCAATATAGGCTTTATGAAACAACCCTAACAATTCTTATAATCTATTATGGAGCATTTCTATTCCTATCACATAAGTTGCCTCTCCCATATCTTTCATTTCAAATTTTTTAGAAAGAAATTTCTTGATTCATGTAACAAACCAAGATCATTAGTAGCAAGCAAAAGGTCATCGACATATAGAACTAGAAAAACAAAATTGCTCCCACTGACCTTCATATATATACACCGATCAACAGTGTTTTTCTTAAATCCAAAAGAAGTTATGGTATCATTAAACTTAAGATACCATTGTCGGGAAGCTTGTTTAAGTCTATATATTGACTTCTTTAACTTACACACCATGTGTTCTGTTCCTTTAACTGAAAAGGCCTTGGTTTGGTCCATATAAACTTCTTCCTCTAAATTCCCATTAAGAAAGGTAGTTTTGACGTCCATTTGGTGTAACTCTAAATCGTAATGAGACACCAAAACTATAATGATTCTAAGCGAGTCTTTCTTGGAGATTGGTGAAATTGTCTCTTTATAGTCAACGCCTTCTTTCTGAGTAAAATCTTTAACAACAAGTCTAGCCTTATATCATTTGATATTACCTTTTGAGTCGCGCTTGGTCTTAAAGACCCATTTACACCCGACCTTTTTGCATCCTTCAAGCAATTAAATGAGATTAAAGACTTGATTTTGATCCATAGATTTTAACTCTTCTTTCATGGCATTGAATCATTCAGCAGAATCATCACATTCCATGGCTTCTGAAAATAAACTTGGACCAGTACCAATTCTTAAGTCAATTTCCGACTCTTGTAGATAAACCTCATAGTCATTAGAAATAGTCGACCTCCTTTCTCTTTGAATCTTCTTAATGCTATTTCTTGTGGCTCAACTACTATAGGTTCAATATTGACATTTTCATTATGGAGTATTTGATCATTTATTTGTTTTTCTTAATTATTGTTGGGTTAAACTATAATATTAGGAACAACAACTTTGTAAGTTTTGGGTAGATGAACTTCCACCCTAACTTCTTGAATCCAAGCATCGCACATTCTTTCACTTCCACTGAAGTCAGCATGTTTAGTGAACCTAGCATTTCTAGATTCAACAATTCTTGTATTATGATTAGGACAGTAAAATCTATACCCTTTGGATTTCTCTACATAACCAATGAAGTAACCACTTGTTGTTCTTAAATCCAATTTTTTTTTCATGTGGATTATAAATTCTTACTTCTGTTGGACAACCCCAAACATGCAGGTGTCGTAAACTAGGTTTCCTTCCTGTCCACAGTTCAAAGGGAGTCTTTGGAACTGCCTTACTAGGAACCTTGTTTAATAAATACATAGAAATATCTAATGCATACATCCACAATCATAAGGATAGAGATGAATAACTACTCATCATACTCCTAACCATTTTCATCAAAGTACGATTACGACTTTCTGCTACATCATTTTGTTGTGGTATACCTGGCATTGTGTATTGAGCACAAATACTATGTCTTTCAAGGAATTTAGCAAATGGAACCGGACATTGTCCCGATTCATCATACTTTCCATAATATTCACCACCTCTATCCGACCTTACTATTTTCACCTTTTTATCTAATTGCCTTTCAATCTCTTTAATATACACCTCAAGTGCATTCAATGATTGAGATTTATCATGCAATATATAAATATAATCATAACGTGAAAAATCATCAATAAAGGTGATAAAATAACTTTTTCCACCAAAATATGGAACGTCAAAAGGACCACATATATCAGTATGTATAATTTCGAGAAGCTCTGTGCTTCTTGTGGCACCTTTCTTAGTATGTTTTGTTTGTTTTCACTTAATACAATCAATAAACACTCCAAGATCAGTAAAATCCAAATTTGGAAGAATTTCATTATTAAATAATCTTTGCTTTCTTTCTCTAGATATGTGACCCAAATGTTTATGCCACAAGTAAGAAGAATTCTCATCCACTAAATTGCATTTAGTGCCAACATTATGATGCAAGGTCATTAAATTCTCAGCAAAAGCATTATCAAGTTTAAATTTATAGAGACCATCACATAAAATTCCAGTTCCAATAAGATCATTATTCTTATATAAACTGAAAGATCCACAACCAAACTTAAAAGAGAATCCTGCAACATCAAGTTTTGACAAAGAAACTAAATTGTGGGAAAATGTAGGTACATAAAGGGTTCGAAATAAAACCAAATAATGCCCAGTATCTAAGATCAAACTATAAGTGCCAATGCATTCAATTGGAGCTTTGTTTCTATTACCCGTAAGCACATAATTCTCATTTGGCTTTATGGTTTGGATCGAAGGAAATCCCTGCATCGTATTTGAAACATGAGTGGTGGCACCAGAATCAATCCACTAAGTATTATGAGGAACTTTAGTAAAGTTTGATTCAAAACATACTTACCTTTCTTTTCGAACCAAGCTTTACACTTTAGACAATCTTTCTTCAAGTGTCCAATTTACTACAAAAGTGACACTTAATAAGATTATGTTCCTTCTTATGGATTTGAGAAGCCTTAGAAGAGTCATTCAGGTTGTGTAAACCTTTCTTCTAGCTCCTTCCACATTTTCTCTTGGAATTCTTCTCAGCTTCTTGATGACATAAGAGATGAATAGAATGAACATTTTGATTCTTTATCCTTGTTTCCTCTTGAACAAGCATATAGGCCAATTCATTCACATTCTACTTGTCCTTTATAGTGTTATCATTCATTTGAAATGGCCCCTATTGTTTATGAGGCAAGGAATTAAGTATGAATTGTACTAAAAAGTACTCATCCACGTTCATTCCCAAAGTCTTTAATTTTTCCGCTAAGTTTGTCATCTCTAGTACATGTTCATGCATAGTGCGTGAACCATCATATTTCATGATGGTCAAAGCACTCATCAATGTACCAACAAGTGACTTATCAGTATTTTGAGAACGCTCTTCCACAAATTTCATAAATTCCTTAGCACTATAAGTTTTGGGAAAAGTTGTCTTTAAGTTGTTTGCAACTATCATTCTCATAAACATTAAGCTTAATCTGTTCGATCTTTCCCAAGCTTTATGAAAATACTTTTTGTTATCACTGCTCTCATCAGTAATAGTAGCTAGTTTCCCAACTTGAAGTGCTAAATCAAGATCCAGAACACCTAAGCGAAACTAGACTTATTCACTCTAATCTGGGAAATTCATTCCATCGAATAAAGGAACAGATGAAGCATGCGAATGAAGAGAAACAGGTATAGATACTGCAAATATACAAGAATATACTCATACATTAATGCTTTGAGAATATCACATTATCATATTCAAATTAAACAATACATGTATGTCATAGTTCTCCTTTGAGTGATCCTATGATATACAAACATACAATAAACTATAATGATTCTAATAACTTTTATTTGATAATTATAAATACAACTCATTAAAAATTATTTGATATCTTTGGATATACAAATAAATCTAACGAGACATATTAATTACCAACTATTATGTTTATGAATTATAAGAAATTGATTAACCTTTGGGTCAATCCCTAAGTTCTTATAATAAGTGAACTTCAATATACCCATGACACCATTAAGAATGTGTAATGTATCAATTTTTATCATAGCATCAATTAGTCATGTGTGATTGAATGAAATAATACACAATTTCAAAAAATTCCATACATTATGGTTCGGCCACTTTGGTGACTAACAAATCACTCATAATTGAATTCTTGAAAATGTAAAACACAATAATTGTTTTACTCACAAACATTCACCGAATTGCATGCTGAGGGCAAAACCATAAATTAATGCATAAGGGCAAAACTGTAAAATCAGAATTCGATAGGGGCCAGAACCGTAAATTCAGCAACCAACGGCAAAATGGTAAAGGGTAGAAATGCAAATTTCTTCATAAGAGGGCAAAAATGTAAAATTACGCGGGGAAGGGCAGAACCGTAATTGCCAGCGGAAGGGGCAACATGCACGTGCCTTCATCCCCACCAGGGGCCCGTGCATGTTGCCTTCGTGGGTGCGTGTACCGCACACGCGTGAGGCCTCCATGGGCGCGTGTACGTCACGCGCTTGACCTGAAGCATGCTCATCACGCGTGTGGCATGTGGATCCACACGCCTGCAACCTCAGCGCCCGTGTGGATTCCATGCGCCTCCTCATCACACCCATTGCCATTTTTTTTTAGCCCCATTCCGTTTATCTCCGTTTTCCGCCTTGTTTGCACCGAATCCATTTCAACAACAAGCAAATAACAAGAAAAGAGCAACATGAATCTTTATCCCAGAAACCATAATCGAAAAAATCATGAGATCCTAAATCATGCTCTGATACCAATGGTAAGCAATAACGTAATACTTTCATACGAAAAAACTCTGAAATCCAAAATCTTAGATCTTCATGATTTTCACAATAAGAGAGATGAAAACATACATTTATCCATAGTGTTGCCCTTGAAGATAATTGTTGCAGAAAACGGAGGAAATGAAGAAATTTGATTTATCTCCCTTGACTCACCTTTCTCTTAACTTATCTTATCAATGGAGGATAAAAATACAACGTTTTTTTCTTACATTATCGTGGGTGGAGAGAGGACCATACTTTATTTATATAGACCCCTTTAAGTGGTGCCTTCCATCAAAGGATATCTTACTTCATACGAGTCGCACCTCTTTGGAGGAACTTTAACTTCTCAATAGAATTACATCTTTTCATCTATTTTTCATAGCCAATACGTTTTAGCACTTAAAAGTATTTATTAAACCATTAATTCATAACATCATATGAGCCACATTATTCTTACATGCAAATCAAGAAGCATAAAGAAGATATGTTTAACCACAGAATAATTGTTTAAAAAAACCAAAGAATAAGAAAATAGAAAGCCTAGCTGATCCATCTTGCTTATGAACTTCGGCAAACACACCGTTTGTTGAAGATCAATAGTAAAACTGTTAACTACATTGTCATAAATTTTTATGCATTTAATAACACTAATTGCTTAAAAAATTCTTAGAAACTTGACGCATATTTTAAAATGGCTTTAATCAATGAATATTGGATGAAACTATATTTAGCACCATTATCATGCTTCCACAATATTTTTTCTTTGTATCGGACTGGTGATACATTAGCTTGAGCGTGCCCATGCACGACGTGTGACAGTCCGGATTTTGGCCCATTTTTTGGGTTTATAAAACGTGTAATTCGTCAGTGTGCTTATAATGGAATTTCGCCCGAGAACTGATCACTCTCGGGTTCTTGTTTTTTTTTAAAAAAATAGAAATTCTGCTAGAATCGCACTCGATCGAACTTGGCCGTTAATTAGACCCTGAACTTGGCAGTCAATTTTCGGGAGTTCTGGGACGAAATAAATTGGACGGTGTCGATATTTTTGTGGCCAGCATCGAGATTGTCAGGAATAGTGGAAAAGTGGATTTTTGGACCGGTGCGGATTTGGATTGGTAGACCTCCCTCGTAGTGTGATTTGGGGTATTTTATTTTGACCTTGTGCCCTAGAATATTGTCGGGATTTATTATGGATTATTAGGTCTTTTTCCGAATTTAAATCGGAACCGATAAGTCGATCCATGTTTTAAACCGTGTCTTTTCATTCGCACTTAAAATTTGAACTTGCTCCTTTTCCTCTCTTTTCTCTCTCCTCTCTCTCTCCTGCCGCGTGCGTCCCATCCCGCGTGTCTTCTCTCTCTCTCTCCTTTCCCTCTCTCTCTTCCTTCTCTCTCTCTCTCTCTTTCTCCCCGGGACTGCCGTGCACGCTACCCCCTACGCACGTCCCCTCTCCCCCCCTCTGCATGCATGTCCCCCCCTGTCAGCCTTCTCTCTCTCCTCTCTCCTCTCTCCTCCTTCTCCCTCTTCTCTTTTCTCTTCTTCTTCATTTTCTCCTTCGGCCGACTCCTGCTTCGCCTTCGTCCCGTGCTCGCCGACGCCGACTGAACCGCCGTGTCGCCGTGCCGCCCCGCCGTCCGCCGCGCCGCGCCACCTAGCCTGCTCCGCCCCGTCGCCGCCGCCCCCTGCCTCTCCCTTCCTCGGCTCCCCCCCTGTCCAGCTGCACCCGAGCCGAGCTTGCTCCGTCGCCGCTGCTCGCCGGCCCGCCCCACCGGCTAGCTCGCCGGCTCGTCCACCAGCCACCTCGCCCCGGCCTCGCCCCACCACCCCCAGCCGTCCCTCTCTCTTCCTCTCTCTCCTTCGCTCCTTCGCCCTTACCCCGACCGGCCGCCCCATTCCCAGCTCGTCGCCGTTCGTCGTCCTTCCGCCGCCGCTGCCCGCCGCGCCGCGGAGCCCCGCCGCCGTCCCAGCCGCCTCCGCCCGTCAGCCGCCGCCCCCTGCAGCCGCCAGTTTCCCCCCTGGTCTCTCTCCCTCTCCTGGCCAGCAGCCCCGACGAGCTCGAGCCAAGCCAGCCCGTCGTCGCTCGCCGCTCGCCGGCTTGCCTCGCCGGTCCCCGAGCCGTCGCCGCCCCGTCCACCGCCAGCCAGCCCGTCCGGCCACCGCCCCTCAGCCCCCTCTCCCTCCTTCCTCTCTCCCCCTTGACCGCCCGACCAGCCACTTCCCACCCTTGCTCAGCCGTCCGCCGGTCGCCGTCGCCGCCGCCGCCGGTCGCCGTCGCTGCCGGCCAGCCGCCGCCGACCAGCCGCCGCCGGCCAGCCGCCGCCGACCAGCCCCGCCGGCCAGCCAACCGGCCGGCCAAGCCCGTCCCCGGCCGTGCCCGTGCCCGTGCCCGTGCCCGTGCCCGTGCCCGTGCCCGTGCCCGCGCCCGTAGCCCAGGCGCATTGCCCATTCGCGCGCCCGAGCACCCCGGGCACGCCGCGCGTTCGCCGCGCCCGCACACTAGGCACGCCGATCGGCCATTGTGCCCACTTTGGCCGGTCAGCGCGCCCGTGTGGCCCGTGCCCGCGCCCGGTCAGAACTTCTCCCCCGGGCAATTTTTGGCCCGAGCCGACTTTTCCCGGGCCAAATTTTGGTAAGCGACTTCCTAGACCCTACTTAGTATTTTGGGTATTTCATTGACCAGTTTCGGGCTAGAACGGCTAGGATGTGTATTTAAATTAATTATTTTAGGATTATATTAGATTATGTGGTCTTCTGATTGGGTTAAATTAGATCGATTAAAGTGAAGTGCTTGAGTGAATATTTATGCGTGACCGACTTGAATGTCGGGTCTGTGAATTGGAGTGGCAAAGTGTGATTTGGACTGAATTGTGAATGTGAGTTGTTTGGCGTGGATTTGATTGAAATATGTGGCGTGTGCCTGCCTATGAGAGAGAGTAAGCCCGGATCGATCGGAGGGCTACGGACTTGGGACGTGTTGACGGCGGTCCGTGTGAAGGCTTGACTGGCCGGTGTGCCAAATGGATGCGGGCTTGAGACGTGTTGACGGTGGCCCGTTAAAGGTGTGATTGGACCGGGACGTGTTTACGTCGGTCGTTGGAAATTGTTCGAAATATCGTGGCTTGGGACGTGTTGACGGCGGCCACTGGAAATTGAATGATATGGCTTGGGACGTGTTGACGGCGGCCATGAGAATTGATTGAAATGTGAGGCTTGTGAGCCTATGAGATTGAATTTGAGGCGCAGTGGCGCGAGTTGTGAGAAAGATGTTTGGACACGCATGTGATTTGAGTGTGATTGAAATGGCTGGTTGAGCGTGTGACTGATTGGCTGGTTCAGTGTGTGACTGATTGGCTGGTTGAACGTGTGACTGGATTGGCTGGTTGAGCATGTGGATGTGGATTGAACTGACTGATGGTGCGTGTGGATGATTGGTTGGATGGGTTGGGTGTTTGTTTGGATTGACTGGTTTCGAGTGGAAGTGTGTGTGTGCTGGTGATTGTGACGTGGCAGTGAATTGTACTTGCATTATCATGTTTGGACTAATATGCAGGATTGGCACGTGGATCGAGGCGAGGTAAGCTTTCTATGTGAAATTGATTGTATGACTGATAGTTCGCATGTTAGACTGGTCTGGGTACGCATTAGCCTATGTTAGGTTTAGGTTGTTGCTTATTGAGACTCTGTCTCACGGTTATTATATAACCACTTTCAGATCCGCGACCGTGATGGAATCGGAGAGACCGCCGGAGTACCACAGGGCTTGTAGGATAGAGTAATTACCCTGTTTTTTTTTGAATTCCCTTTTTGTAGAGAAGATAGGCTTGTCAATCACCGCCTTCTTTTGAAAAATTGCGGTATGATTTTGGAAGTCGGGTGCCCTTTTTGTAATATTAAAGGCTTTTTAATGTTGGGTGTTTATTAAATTTCGATGTCTACTCCTTAGTCATGTTTAATTGTCTGGGTTGTTTTTATTTATTTCCGCACGTGCTAAATCTCTGATGTTTGGGTCGGGTCGGCGACGTGTCTGGGACGTCGCATTCAATGTTCGACCATCGTGGGATGATTGCGCGCCCGTAGGGTCCGGGGCGTGACATCCCCTGTTGAATTGGTATCAGAGCAAGGTCAGCTCGAACCAAGATGGTCGAAGCCTGGAGTGATAAGGAGCGATGACTTTGGGGTAGACAGTTAGGGAGACTTGTATGCTATGCGTACCCCAGACAGTATGATTGTGATTGCTAAGTGATTGTTGTGCAATATATGTGAGGTGCAGGTGCGTCGGGACTTGAGGTAAGTGCCCGAACTTGTTGGCTGTGATTGTGTGTTTTTTGTGATTGGTTGCCTGCTGAATGAATTGTGTTGTGATTCATTGCCTAAGGCTTAGACTGGTATAGTTGGCCTAGGTCTTTAATTCCCGAGAGGAATTATAGCAGGTAAGTGGGTGGTGTGACCCTGTGAGTATGAGAGGTCGAGGTCGAGGTCGAGGTCGAGGTCGAGGTCGAGGTTGAGGTTGTGTAGGTCCGCAAGTTGGAGTTTTGAGGGATCCAAGATGGGATGAGACTTTGAGGGCAATCGAGGAAGTTGGAATTTTAAGGGAAAAGCAGATTGAAGAGCGAAATGCGACCGTTTCTTCTGATGTTGAGGCCACTAATGTCGTTGTCAATGGGAATGACGGGATTAATGGGTATAATGGAAATGTTGGGAATCAAGGTCAATGGCAAGTTATTGTAGTCAGACGGATGCATTAGTTGAGTGGAAAATTTTTAAAATTTAAACTTGCAAGATTCGATGGGAAGAGATGACCCTAAGGCTACAGTACTTTGAGTAGAGGAGAGACTTTTGAGGTATGCGGGTGCACTGATGAGGAAAAAGTGACCCTGGTTGTATATTAACTCTAAGGAAATACGATTGATTGGTAAGGGGACCCTCAGAGTAGGCTATTTTGAAAGGCATATTTTTAAGCTGGGGTGTCGTTATTGAGGTCCTTAATGAGGAGTACTTTCAGAGAGTGCGTGAGGACAGAAAATGACAGAATTTCTTGGGCTTTGTTAAAATTGAATGTCAATTGATTAGTACGAGGTCGGGTTTGTAAGGTTGTTTAAGTACGCGCCAAAGGTAGTCAATGATTGTGTGGATGGGACAAGGAAGTTCGAGATGGATTGAAATCGAATCTTCGTAGTCAGTTGATGCTAATGAGCCTAAGGGATTTTAATGAGCTGTATGGCAAGGCTTAAACGGTTGAAAGGGATTTGAATGAAAGGTTACCGTATATGGATCGCGGTACACGTCGGCTAGGGACAATAGGAACTTTGGAAAGAAGCCTAAGACAGAGAAACGGAAATTGTCCCTCTAGTAAGAAAGAACGTGGGAAAAACCGAGCTACTACTCCAACGCTGCATGTTGGTCTTATGGAAAGAGGCACGGGAACGACCCCAGCTCAGGTGGATCGAAAGCGTATTTTGGATGTGGCCGACGTGGTCGCCAAGTGGGAAATTGCTAAGTCAACAGGTTAGACTACCAATGCAATCGCAGTAACCGTGGGTAGGTCGTCAAACGGGAGCTATCCCGCAGATTAATCAGAATCGGCTATGGACATAGGGAAAAGTGTACGTTGTGGTGAGGAAGGAATCAGAGGATGTGCCGTAAAAGTCTAGAGGCGTTACATGTTGATATTGGGTACAATAGGCGATGATTTTTAAAGTTGTAACTCTAATGGTCATGTACGGCATATAATTGCTCGTAATAGGTAAGCGCAATCGACTTAAGGATTTCCATATTACTAATGATATTCTTAGACAAGTTGAGAAGAATAAGTGTGGGTTAGGGATTGCAGATTGTGTAAAAAAAAAAACGGGGGAATTTAACTTGGGAGACGGTTGGATTGAAATTGAATAGATTAAGCTTGTCTTTGAGGTGTATACAGATAATTATTTTATGACTGATCGGTTGATTGAGGAATCAAGGCTAGAGGACATAGCTGAGGTGTGTAATTTCCCTGATGTCTTTCCTTGGGAATTGTTGGGATTGTTACCTGGTCGAGAAGTGGAAGTTGAAATCGAGTTAGCCTTGGGATGGAACTAATCTAGAGAGCAACCTTGTTGGATGTCGTTGACAGAGTTGAAAGGATTGAAGGTTCAAATGCAAGCGCTGTTGGACGAAGGTTTTATTCGTCTGAGTGGGTCTCCATGGGGAGTGCCAGTTTTATTTGCGAGGAAGAAGGACGGATTATTAAGATTATGTATTGACTACAGACAGTTGAATCAGGTGACTATTAAGGATAAACGCCCTGTGCCAAGAGTAAATGACCTGTTCGACTAGTTACAAGGGACATCAATGTTTTGTAAGATAGACTTGAGGACTGGTTATCGTAAATTGAGGACTGAGAAGGAGGACGTGTCGAAGTCGACAGTTAGTACGAGGAATGGACACTACGAGCTCATGGTGATGCCTTTTTAGACTGACAAACGCTCCTACAGCCTATATGGATTTAATGAATCGGGTGTTCAAGGAATTTCTGGATCAGTTTGTAATTGTGTTTATAGATGATATCTTGGTATACTTGAAGAGTCCTGCTAAGCGTGAGTTACATTTGAAAAAGGGGAATTCTACGGACTTTAAGGGAATACACCCGCTATGCTAAGTTTAATAAGTGTGAATTCTGGTTTCATCAAATGGCGTTCTCAGGACATGGGATACCGGGGAAGGAATTGCAGTGGACTCGACGAAGATTGAGGCCATCATGAATTGGCCAAGACCGATAATGGTAATCGGGATTTAGAGCTTCCTAGGCCTGGTGGGTTATCACAGATATTTTGAGGAAAGGTCTATTAGCGTTAGCTATATCATGGACACGTTTGCTAAAGGAGGAAAGGAAATTGGAATAGACGGATAAGTGCAAACAGGAGTTTCCAGGAATTTAAACCAAAGGTTGACGACCGCGCCAGTATTGACGATCCCGTCATATCCGGGAGGATATGAGAATTACAATGACACATCGTTAAGAGGATTGGAATGCGTGCTGATGCAATACAAGAGAGTAGTGGCATACGCATCACAGCAATTGAGACCATATGAGCAGAATTATCTGACGTGTGACTTGGAATTAGTTGCGATTATTTTCGCTCTTAAGATTTGGAGACACTACCTGTGTGGAGAGGAGCCTCAGATTTATGTGGATCATCAGAGTTAAGATACTTGTTCTCCCAAAAGGGAACTACATATGAGACAGCGTCGTTGAATGGGACTCTTTAAGGACTACGACTGCGATATTTTATAAAACCCTGGAATGGCTAATAAGGTAACGGATGCACTGAGTTGGAGATCGTGCATCGCGTATGTGATGGTCAAGGAATGGACCCTGAAGGAAGGAAGTTCAGGATTTGGAAATTAAGTGTGAAATGAGTCATGTTCAGAGTCTGCTTACCGCATTAAGGATTATACGGGAAATCCGAGCCAAGATTAAGGCATTACGATTGATGGACTTAGAAATCTAAGAGATTCTAGAAATGGATGTCACAAAAAAAAGGGGAGAAGAAGAAATCGGGTTTTCAAGTATTTGAGGATGGGATTCTGAAGTTCCGTTGTCGGTTATGTGTACCTAGTGATGCAGAATTTAAAAGAAGAGATTTTGTCGAAAGTACACTGTAGCCATTACAGTATTCACCTGGGTAGTATGGGAATGAATAAGAACTTTGTCAGCACTATTGGTGGAATGGATTGAAAGTGAACGTGACCAAATATGTGACTAAGTGTTTCACATGCCAACAAGTGAAGGCACCACATTGCGAGTCGAGTGGACTATTGCAGCCATTGGAAATTCTTGAGTGGAAATGTGATTTCTGAGGAGTCAGAGAGGCCATGATTCGGTTCGGGTGATAGTAGATCAGTTGACAAAGTCAGCACATTTTCTATAAGTACGAAAGGATTTTTGCCTTGGGGAGGTATGCCAATTTGTATGTACGACACATAGTCCGCCTCCATGAAATACCAGTGACGATTACCTCGGACCGTGATCCTAAGTTTACTACCGCTTTTTGGAAAAGTCTTCATACGGCATTGGGAACGAGATTATAATTTAGCACGGCCTATCATTCGCAGACGGATGGCCAGTTTGAGAGGACGATTCAGACTTTGGAAAATATGGCGCAAGCATGTGTATTGGATTTTGGGGAAGTTGGAAAGAATAATTGCTCTTGGTTGAATTTGCTTGTAACAATAACGATCAGCAGAGTTTTAGAATAGCACCGTTTAAGGCATTATATGGCAGGGTTTGCAGAATGCCGGTTTGTTGGGATGAAGTGGGTGAAATGGGCATCACGGGTTCCAAGTTGGTTTATTAGTCAATTGGGATAGCCAAGGTGCGATGTGGAAATAGTGAAAAGTTGATGCGACACCAGTACCCCATGTGTTTGAGTAGTCGGGTTGGATTGTAAATTTCGAGGACGAAATTTTTGTAAGGGGGGAAGAATTGTGACAGTCCGGATTTTGGCCCATTTTTGGGGTTTATAAAACGTGTAATTCGTCAGTGCGCTTATAATGGAATTTCACCCGAGAACTGATCACTCTCGGGTTCTTGTTTTTTTTAAAAAAAATAGAAATTCTGCTAGAATCGCACTCGATCGAACTTGGCCGTTAATTAGACCCTGAACTTGGCAGTCGATTTTTGGGAGTTCTGGGACGAAATAAATTGGACAGTGTCGATATTTTTGTGGCCAGCATCGAGATTGTCAGGAATAGTGGAAAAGTGGATTTTTGGACCGGGTGCGGATTTGGACTGGTAGACCTCCCTCGTAGTGTGATTTGGGGTATTTTATTTTGATCTTGTGCCCTAGAATATTATCGGGATTTATTATGGATTATTAAGTCTTTTTCCGAATTTAAATCGGAACCGATAAGTCGATCCATGTTTTAAACCGTGTCTTTTCATTCGCGCTTAAAATTTGAACTTGCTCCTTTTCCTCTCTTTTCTCTCTCCTCTCTCTCTCCTGCCGCGTGCGTCCCATCCCGCGTGTCTTCTCTCTCTCTCTCCTTTTCCTCTCTCTCTTCCTTCTCTCTCTCTCTCTCTTTCTCCCCGAGACTGCCGTGCACACTACCCCCTACACACGTCCCCTCTCCCCCCCTCTGCATGCATGTTCCCCCTGTCAGCCTTCTCTCTCTCCTCTCTCCTCTCTCCTCCTTCTCCCTCTTCTCTTTTCTCTTCTTCTTCATTTTCTCCTTCGGCCGACTCCTGCTTCGCCTTCGTCCCGTGCTCGCCGACGCCGACTGAACCGCCGTGTCGCCGTGCCGCCCCGCCGTCCGCCGCGCCGCGCCACCTAGCCTGCTCCGCCCCGTCGCCGCCGCCCCCTGCCTCTCCCTTCCTCGGCTCCCCCCCTGTCCAGCTGCACCCGAGCCGAGCTTGCTCCGTCGCCGCCGCTCGCCGGCCCGCCCCACCGGCCAGCTCGCCGGCTCGTCCACCAGCCACCTCGCCCCGGCCTCGCCCCACCACCCCCAGCCGTCCCTCTCTCTTCCTCTCTCTCCTTCGCTCCTTCGCCCTTACCCCGACCGGCCGCCCCATTCCCAGCTCGTCGCCGTTCGTCGTCCTTCCGCCGCCGCTGCCCGCTGCGCCGCGGAGCCCCGCCGCCGTCCCAGCCGCCTCCGCCCGTCAGCCGCCGCCCCCTGCAGCCGCCAGTTTCCCCCCCGGTCTCTCTCCCTCTCCCGGCCAGCAGCCTCGACGAGCCCGAGCCAAGCCAGCCCGTCGCCGCTCGCCGGCTCGCCTCGCCGGTCCCCGCGCCGTCGCCGCCCCGTCCACCGGCCAACCAGCCCGTCCGGCCACCGCCCCTCAGCCCCTCAGCCCCCTCTCCCTCCTTCCTCTCTCCCCCTTGACCGCCCGACCAGCCACTTCCCACCCTTGCTCAGCCGTCCGCCGGTCGCCGTCGCCGCCGCCGCCGGTCGCCGTTGCCGCCGCCGCCGGTCGCCGTCGCCGCCGCCGCCGGTCGCCGTCGCCGCCGGCCAGCCGCCGCCGACCAGCCCCGCCGGCCAGCCAACCGGCCGGCCAAGCCCGTCCCCGGCCGTGCCCGTGCCCGTGCCCGTGCCCGTGCCCGTGCCCGTGCCCGTGCCCGTGCCCGTGCCCGTGCCCGCGCCCGTAGCCCAGGCGCATTGCCCATTCGCGCGCCCGAGCGCCCCGGGCACGCCGCGCGTTCGCCGCGCCCGCACACTAGGCACGCCGATCGGCCATTGTGCCCACTTTGGCCGGTCAGCGCGCCCGTGTGGCCCGTGCCCGCGCCCGGTCAGAACTTCTCCCCCGGGCAATTTTTGGCCCGAGCCGACTTTTCCCGGGCCAAATTTTGGTAAGCGACTTCCTAGACCCTACTTAGTATTTTGGGTATTTCATTGACCAGTTTCGGGCTAGAACGGCTAGGACGTGTATTTAAATTAATTATTCTAGGATTAAATTAGATTATGTGGTCTTCTGATTGGGTTAAATTAGATCGATTAAAGTGAAGTGCTTGAGTGAATATTTGTGCGTGACCGACTTGAATGTCGGGTCTGTGAATTGGAGTGGCGAAGTGTGATTTGGACTGAATTGTGAATGTGAGTTGTTTGGCGTGGATTTGATTGAAATATGTGGCGTGTGCCTGCCTGTGAGAGAGAGTAAGCCCGGATCGATCGGAGGGCTACGGACTTGGGACGTGTTGACGGCGGTCCGTGTGAAGGCTTGACTGGCCGGTGTGCCAAATGGATGCGGGCTTGAGACGTGTTGACGGTGGCCCGTTAAAGGTGTGATTGGACCGGGACGTGTTTACGTCGGTCGTTGGAAATTGTTCGAAATATCGTGGCTTGGGAAGTGTTGACGGCGGCCACTGGAAATTGAATGATATGGCTTGGGACGTGTTGACGGCGGCCATGAGAATTGATTGAAATGTGAGGCTTGTGAGCCTGTGAGATTGAATTTGAGGCGCAGTGGCGCGAGTTGTGAGAAAGATGTTTGGACACGCATGTGATTTGAGTGTGATTGAAATGGCTGGTTGAGCGTGTGACTGATTGGCTGGTTCAGCGTGTGACTGATTGGCTAGTTGAGCGTGTGACTGGATTGGCTGGTTGAGCATGTGGATGTGGATTGAACTGACTGATGGTGCGTGTGGATGATTGGTTGGATGGGTTGGGTGTTTGTTTGGATTGACTGGTTTCGAGTGGAAGTGTGTGTGTGCTGGTGATTGTGACGTGGCAGTGAATTGTACTTGCATTATCATGTTTGGACTAATATGCAGGATTGGCACGTGGATCGAGGCGAGGTAAGCTTTCTATGTGAAATTGATTGTATGACTGATAGTTCGCATGTTAGACTGGTCTGGGTACGCATTAGCCTATGTTAGGTTTAGGTTGTTGCTTATTGAGACTCTGTCTCACGGTTATTATATAACCACTTTCAGATCCGCGACCGTGATGGAATCGGAGAGACTACCGGAGTACCACAGGGCTTGTAGGATAGAGTAATTACCCTGTATTTTTTTGAATTCCCTTTTTGTAGAGAAGATAGGCTTGTCAATCACCGCCTTCTTTTGAAAAATTGCGGTATGATTTTGGAAGTCGGGTGCCCTTTTTGTAATATTAAAGGCTTTTTAATGTTGGGTGTTTATTAAATTTCGATGTCTATTCCTTAGTCATGTTTAATTGTCTGGGTTGTTTTTATTTATTTCCGCGCGTGCTAAATCTCTGATGTTTGGGTCGGGTCGGCGACGTGCCTGGGACGTCGCATTCAATGTTCGACCATCGTGGGATGATTGCGCGCCCGTAGGGTCCGGGGCGTGACACGACGTGGAAACCACACTAGAATTTTTCTCGTGCAACTCATGTAACGAATATTTACTCATATGTCGATTTACGTGTTCAACAATTAATGTTACATGATTGTTTCAAATTCAGTTTATAGAACTTTCTCGCGGATTCTAATTAGCAAAAATTTTATACAATGTGACAGCAATGAGTTTTCCATTTAATGAATGTCTCAATATGCCTATGACCTTGGTTGACTAGATAAGGAAGAAATATCATAAACAAGAGGACAAGCATTCGAATGAAAACAAAGTTGAGTCACATATTTTCGCTCTAGGATTTCAAAAAATGAACGACTGTCAAACATGGGAAGAACCATATTTTGGTAAGATATCTGTATTGTCATTTGCGCACTTTGGCTAGATAATAAATTCTTAAACCAGCCAGCCAGAAATTCACTTTTAAATACACTTTATTCTCGTGAGTTCAAGTGCAAATCAATCCCTCTTTGCACTTGTATATTATTACTTTGAGCAGTCCTTATTGCGTGTGATTATCTGCTGTTTTTTCTAGCGGAATGCATCAAGAAATGGATAAGGAAACAAAACAATTGACGTCTTGGCCATGATGGATCCAACAAGTGCTTCTTCGTCGACTCATTCTCTGCAAGTTTCCCCCAGAACCTAATGCAAGAACAATGAAGCTCAAACTCACAAACCCAACATCGGTTGCGGCGACGCTCCCGTCCCCTAAACCTGAACATGGACACTAAAAAACTTAAAAGGTGAAAACCTAATAGCGAGAACGTAATTGCGCTTCAATTGTTTTTCCCTTTATTTACGTTGGTCCATTTTGAGCATTTTCATTTGTGCATATCTTGTTATGATGATAATTGATCTATTTATTAACACGAGTAATATATTGTGTATACAGGATCATATCGAATCGTGCATCTCTAGACAAAGCTAGGTTGAAGCAGAATCAGCATGTTTGTGATATGGAAAGGAAAGCCAAAGCTTTAGAGGTAATAATCTTGTCCATTCCATAATAATGACTAGGTATATTTGTGCACAAATGAGCACATTCTTATCAAATCCCACATTAATTATTTAATTAAAACAATAATTGTGTATAAGTTAGGAGGAGGGTACAAATCTTCGTGGTTCGTACATACGACTTATCCCCTGGTCTGACAGAGGCGCGGAAAAAATCCTAGAAAGGTTAATGTAGACTCAATTTAACTAAATAAAGCATGAATAAAAAGGATTGACTCTTGACTCGAGATGGCTCTATCAATAACTTACAATGCATAGGAAGCAATAAAATCATGAAAATTGTAAAGACTCCTCGGGTAAGTTGAGCAGCACTTAGTAATTTGAACATAATTTTCTCTACAAGATTCCAAATTACATGGAACTTGTTGCCTCGGAAACAAGACACATTGAGCTTTCCAACCATATATTTTGCGACCACATTGGAGCATGAAATCATCGTCAAAGCTCAGAAGAAATGGCCGTTGAATATTTCCATAAAGATGGACTTCACCTCTAAGTATTTGATAAGGCTTAGTCCTCTCGGAATGATCTTTATTAGATAAGTTATAGGTCAATTAGGATAAATTAATCGCTCAACATTATACCACGTCCCAATTTAGGACTTCTTTCACCCAACACCCTGAGACACGTAACTCAACACCTTAATTTGATAATAGAACCAGATGAATGAGAAAAATAAACTAATGTATTCTTGTTGCTGTGTCTTGTGCAAATATAGGCAAAAATTGTGATGCTCTTACCTCAAGTTGGCTTCTATCAAAAGCAACATGAGATGCTGCTAATGGAGTGAGAGAGTCTGAAGCTAAAAATTTCGGATTATGCAAGCAATAAAGGCCACAAGAAAGGTAATTAACTATCTCTTACTTTCTCATCGTAACTCTTGTTTCGGTATCTATGCGATGAGCACCGTTGTTTGGATAGCCGAAATAGAAGAAAACAAGTTTTGGTTGAGACAGCTACGTTTAATTCTGGGCAAGCAAAGAGAGATTACAGAAAGACAGGCACTATACAAAGGCAAAATGGTATATGATGGGGTTTTCAATAACCCAGGTAAGCTGAATAACAGTGTATCTTCACTTGCACACTGGTTAAATGTTATTTTTTTATTTTTTCTATAGCTATATTAGGCTACAAATTACTACTTTAAGATTGATCATTTGTAATTGGTTTGGCCCTGTGTTCGATGTACGTCATCCGGATATTACCATCTTGATTGAAGAAGAGTCGACCCATGATCGAAACAAGCAGTTGAATGTATCCAAAAAGGGATGATAACAAATCAGCATGAAGACACTTATCAAGCAAAGTATCCACGAATTGACTTTTCCGACTTGTTTTTTATTCAATTTCCATGTAGATCAAATTGTTAATTTTCACCATAATTATAGGTGGTGATATCTTTATTGATACTGAACATATAAATGAAAAGTAACACTTCATCGACTCTATTTTTTGTTGTCTTTAAACAGAACATCCTGCCTCAAGTTTTTCCTGAGATATCAAAGAACTCGTATAGACATTTCTTAGTGCTACTCATTCAGTTCCTATGTTAACTGGGAAAGTATGTAGTTCGTATAACATAGTTCAGGCTGAGTGATTGTGAGATAGAGTAGATGTCCTACTAATCAACGATAGCGACTTGGGTCTGTTAGGGTAGGTTTAGGTAACAAATGATAACCATTCTGTTCCGGAATGAGTTCCTGAATTAGAAATAGATTTTTCTATTTCTGGTTCCTGGATGAGTTTTTGAGAAAAAAACCCGTTTGATAACGACCAAAAATTTCTATTTCTAGAACAGAAACCCGTTTGATAACAGCACAAAATTTCTATTTCTTGAAATAAAAACCCGTTTGATAAACAACAGAAAATTCTATTTCCAGGAACAGAAATCCATTTTTTTAGAAATGAAATAAAAATAATAAAAAAATCCAAAAAATTCATAAAAATATTTAAAAAAATTTAGAAAATCCCCAAACATTGAAAAATTCCAGAAAAAATCATCAAAATGTTGAGAAAATAAAAAAATTCAGATTTCGGGAAAATATGAAATTTGTTGAAATTTTTCCAACAAAAAATCAAGAAATGAAAATTTTCAAAACTTCAAAGAATTGCTTAAAATACTTGTAGCCACCCACTTTGAATAAAATTTAAATTTTTTGAGGTGCCAAAAAAAATCAAAAATAATAAATAATAAAAAATTCAAAATTTCACAAAATGATTTAGAATATCTGTGACCACCCACTTTTTGAGTAAATTTTAATTTTTTTGAGATGCCCAAAAAAATTAAAAAAAATTAAAAATTTCAAAACTTCATAGAATGTCTTAGAATACACGTGGCCAACCATTTGAAGAGAAATTTAATTTTTTTGAGATTTCCAAAAAAATTAGAAATTTCAAAATTTCATAGAATGGCTTATAGAATACCTGTGGCTACCCACTTTGAGCTAAATTTTAATTTTTTTAGGTGCTGAAAAAAATCAAAAAGTGAAAAATTTAAAAACTTCACTGAATGTCTTATAGAATACTTGTGGCTACCCACTTTGAGCGAAATTTAAATTTTTTTAGGTGCCAAAAAAATCAAAAAATAAAAAATTCTAAAACTTCACAGAATGTCTTAGAATACCCATGGCCACCTACTTTGAGGGAAATTTAAATATTTTTAGGTGCAAAAAAAATTTAAAAATCAAAAATCTCAAAACTTCGCATAATGGCTTAGAATACTTCTAGCCACTCACTTTTGAGTGAAATATAAAATTTTTGAGGTGCCCAAATGGTATTTTTGATTTTTTGCTTTTTTAATTTTTATTTCGTCACCTAAAAAAACATTAAATTTCACTCAAAGTGGGTGGCCACAGATATTCCAAGCCATTCTGTGAAGTTTTGAAATTTTTTATTATTTTTTATTATTTTTTTTCTGCAGCTAAAAAATTTAAATTTCGCTCAAAGTAGGTGGCCACAGGTATTCTAAACCATTCTATGAAGTTTTAAAATTTCTGATTTTTTTTAATTTTTTGGGGAATCTCATAAAAAATTAAATTTCTCTCGAAATTGGTGGCCACAAATATTCTAAGCCATTCCGTAAAGTTTTGAAATTTTTAATTTTTTTCAACACCTAAAAAAAATTAAATTTCGCTCAAAGCGGGTGGCCACAGGTATTCAAAGCCATTTGTGAAATTTTGAAATTAAATTTTATGTTGGATTCGTAACGTTACGTACGCCCGCACATAAATTCCAGTCAAATTAATGCAAATGGCCAAGCACTAGAATGGGTCTTCGGCATTCAACCACCATCGCTCTTGATATTTGCTCTCAATATTTGTGAGTATACATCGTTCCTCATAATATCGCAAATGCTTATGGAGAAAAGTAAACCAAGCACATCACATTACAAGAGCCAATATAGGATATCCCAAAATACCACGTCACATTACAAGAGCCAACATTTACAAAACAACCAGAATAAGCAACTTTGGCAAATGTTTCCCTTGAAACGGAATTATATTCCAACCAAATCCAAACAAGCCTCCGTAGCTATGGCATCAACATATTATGATAAAGCTAAAGCCTGTATTTTTTTTAAACAAAAATTGAGAATAACAAGGACAGAGATTCAAAGACCCATAACGAAAAAGATAGTTTGTGCAGCTAAATCTGGGAACTGTGGTGGAAGCTCCAACAATGACAATAGAGACTAAATAAGTAACAACCACAGACATGCTACACACTCCAAAAGCTATCTGCCAAGTTCCCGGACAAGATCAACTGGAAATGGGCGATAACTGTTTTTCCGAAGAAAATCAAACAAGCTTGGTCCAAGCATTTCAAATACCTATCAAGACCATTCAATCAGTTGTAAAGTTTTCACCCCATAGCACATAGATAATTCCAATCATCCAAGTCAAATACACAACTTACAATGCAGATATGGTTACGATAGTCAAACCAGTCTCGTATTTGAACACAACTTCAAAGAATGAACAGCCACACTAGTTTCATGTCAACCAAAAGCAGCATAAACAACAAATCAAGATAGCATATAAGGCACGATGCATTCACCGGCTGCCCGTTCTATCATATCTCCCAAGCAACTGGAGCACATCTATTTCTATCATTGCAGCTTTGCGATACTTTTTAATGCTTCGCACAACTTTTATGGCAACCATTTCCTTAGCTACTCTATCCCAGCACTCCAGAACCTGTCTGAAAGTGCCTGCATCCAAAGAAGGTCCGTTAGAACATAAATCACCGATGCAAAAGGACCTACTATAAATGCAACAACTAACCTTCCGTAACTTTCCTGTTGATTTTATTTGCAGTTGCAGGGACAAGAGAGCATTCAGTATTGCAAGAACAATATGTATTGTGTAGAAACCGTAATCTATAAACAACTTGAGAAAGAAAATAAAAATGAGAAAAGGATGAATAAGATTAAAGAATGAAACTTTTAGGCTGCACAAATGACATTGACAAGAGAGAAAGGGGGTTCAGGTGAGGATGAGAGTGTAGAATGAAGACGTTTTGTCTTTGCTACATTGAAGGACATGTTTCCAGTCGAACTTCCTTTTTAAGCATGAAGTTGTGACAGATAAAAAGGATCAAAAGAGTTAATCTCTGAAAATTGGGATTTCCAAGAACAATGGTTTTTCCGCCATAAAAAACTTCGATAAATTTAGTTCCGAATGTGATGTATAGAAAGTACTGTTAGAAAATAAAAAGGAACAATCAATTGACTATCTAGCTTATATATATTCGATATGAAAAGGAGGAAACCCCAGTTTTGAGTGTAATTACAGCGAGAAGTTAAATTATCTCCAACTGCAAACATGTAATGCCCATCCTTGTCATCATCTCACCATGGGGGAGAGCCCTTTTGATCCAATCCCCTTACAAAAAGACTAGCATGGTCCTGGAGTACTCTGGAAGGTCCATAGCTTGTCACATTCCCAAGCTCTTGCCCACAAATAACTCCTGACTGAGCCTACACATAGGCATCCATTCACACTCACACTAAACAAACATGGGACCGTAAACCCATCCTTCCCGAAAACATGACCCGTCAAGATATTGCACCATCAAAATATCATTAACAGGAAACATATACAATCAGCGAGACATACAAAACATAAGTCATCTCTCCAACAGCCACATATTCCTATTTCCATTTTTCCAATCAAATCTATTCCGAAAAAACCAGAAATTGAACAACCCAAAGACCAGACCGTTGATAATCCCACCGTAAATCTGAATTTGGTAATTTAGACAAGCATGCACACATACACATACGCGCATTCCTAAATTCTTGACAAAGATAATTAATTTGACTCCTCTACACAATGAACTACCCTTTTTTCAAGGTAAAAATTCGAATTGAACTCCAAATCCTTCGGCAATATTTCGCCGCGCTCGTGAACCTCGCTTCACCACGACAAGATTCAGACTTCAAGACACGAAATTCATTAGAATTCCAACCCATAATTCCCCCCACGAACCTCCTAATATTATCGCCGCATCAGAGCTCCACCCAATTCATTTCTCAATACCCATCATGGGAAAAAAAACACCAAAAGAACGGCACCCACAAGCCAGAATCAAACAAGCAGCTCAAAATTCTCAACAAAAAAAACAAGAAAAAAAAAACAGGATACAAGAAAACATTATATACCTTGGGAAGAGGTTCCCAAGCTAAACTCGGCGTCTTCCTGGGACGCCGATCCGCGTGGATGTGCGGGAATTCGGACACATAGTCCATTTCCATCTAAAGATCTTGCCCTCCCCAATCGTCTCCAATTCGATCGATCATGAGGGAGAATGGGAGACCCCCCACGCAGATCGAATCCCGCTGAAGCGAAGCGATTTTGAGCCCCCCCACCACCCCGTTCTTTGCGCGTGCTCGAACGCCGTCCGATCGGTTCCCCGGGGTGGCCGATCTCGTCCGTCGGCTCACTGGATCTCACTTAACCATGGTTAAGGACCCCAGGGGGCAGGGGGCCGCGTACCCGGCGAGGTCGACTGCCGGCCACGGCGAGGCCGCTTGACCTCCCCCAGACCTAGGGGAGGCCGAGCGGCCTCGTCCAGGGCCGGTGGTCGAGCTCGCAGTCGCCCAGGTCTGGGGGAGGCCGAGCGGCCTCGCCCAGGGCCGGCAGTCGAGCTCGCCGTCGCCCAGATCTGGGCAACCGCGAGCTCGACCACCGGCCACGGCGAGGCCGAAGCTGACCCCCCCGATCACGGCGACTTCCAAATCCAAAAAAGAGAGAGATGAGAGGAGATTTGCGTACGATCGGAGCTTACGTGGAGCAGGAGCGAGCGGCCCTGGCTTCCTCTCGGTCGGAGCGAGCGAACGAGCGGCCTGGCTTCCTCTCGACGGTGACAAAGAGAGTAGAGAGAGAGACGGGTAGATCAGAGAGCTCGAAGGAGAAGAGAGAGATGTGTTGAAGAAAATGAATTTCTCAGAAATGGTTCTCGCTTTTGTTCTAGAAATGAAAAATCAACTTTTTTTTGTTCTCATTTCTGGTTCAAAATGAGTTCTGGGACAAAAACTTATCCCAAAAATAAAAAATTAAATTGCGTTAACAAATGGATTTTTGGTTCAAAACTGATTTTGTAAGCAAAAAATCAGTTCTGGGCAGAACCAGAATGGTTATCATGTATCACCTTAGTTGCCCTAGCTAATCGTTGTTGTTGCTCCATCAGGGAAGTCGCCGATTTAGCTGCTGGCGCGCTACGTTCCGATAGGATGTCAACTCATACTTTCTCTACCATAGATATAACTGTAAAGTCGTCCATGTGGCTTCCGTTGGCCGAGATCCTTGGCATAAAAACTCTCATCAAGGAACCATTTTAGAAGTCAAATCAATGAGCCTTAAATTGACGATTAGCTTATTTGATAAAACCCATTTTTCCATAAAATCTTAAATCGTTCAATTAATTTCATGTATGCGTTGGGAACCGATAGCCAGAATAATTCAAAAACTTAAACTCGTATTCAAGAATTTTTTTTATGATTGACTATTGCCAAAATCCAAGGGACGCTCTTTGCTTTACAATGAGATTTGAGGACACTCTTTGTTTTTTGTACGGAAAGGTAAACCATACATCGTCAGTGTAAAGGAAAGTTTACGCCAAACGGCATTATCCATCAATTACTTGAGGATTATAACTATCCACTATCTCAAATCAAGGATAAATAAGATTGCTCGAGTAAAACCTTGTTGACGACAGCAATGTATGCTATAATTACTCTTTTAGAATTGACCATCCACCAACTATTTTCTATTTCTCCCCACTGCCATTGCTTCTTGAAAAAAAACTAATCTTTGTTCGGCTATGTAATATTATCGAGTTACCATTGATTGATCTTACTATAAATTGATTTTATTAATGTAACGGGCAACTGTATCGCAAAGATCAATACGTAATTACTTTCTTTGTTTTTTTCCACAGCTAGATCAACTACTTACATAACAAAAAGTGTACACATAAATATCAACTTGCGGCTAATTAAAAATAGATAGAATAACAAACTTTGCATAGTAAAACATTGGGAAAATTACCAAAAAAATCATAAACCTATTGCACTTTTTCCAATTCACTCATAAACTTTTAATTGTGCCAATTGAGTTCTAAATTCTTTCATGTTTTGCCAATTAAGTTCATCCAGCTAATTTTACTGAAAATCGTTGACGTGGACACAGTCGTACTACGTGGCATGGTTGGCATTGATGTGGACAATTTTAGTATTTTTTTAATATTCTTTCAATTTTTTTTTCTTTTCTTCTTTTTTCCTTCTTTTTTTTTGGCAAGTGAGGATTGCCAGGCCCTCACCGATCGCAAAGCCCTTGCCAGTAGCAGGGGAGGGTCATGGGCCCTCGCCCAGACCAACACGGTCTAGGGCAAGGCCCCCTTGCCTAGAGTTGGGTGAGGATGGCCTCTCTTGCAAACACAATGGCCTTGCCCAAATCCAAGTGAGGACTGCAACCCTCGTCGGCCACAATTAAAAAAAACGAAAAGAAGGAAAAGAGGAGAAAAGAAAAAATAACAAAATTTAATAAAAAATCGAAAATAAAATATTAAAATTGTCAACGTCATTGTCGGCCATACCACTTAGGATAGCCAGCATCTACGTTAGTGGTTTCTAGAAAAATTGATCAGATAGACTCAATTGGCAAAACGTGAAAATGTTTAGAACTCAATTAACACAATTAAAGAGTTTAGGATTGATTTGGCAAAAGTACAATAGGTTTAAGACTTTTTTGGTAATTTTTTCTAAAACATTTTATTGGTGAAAGGATAAACGATTTTCCAATTTTGACGAATTCATTCACAAGAACGATTTTGAGAAGAGAGGGCTAAAAGTATCATCCCCCAAATCCAACGTTAACTATTAAACTTCATGTTCTTTTCATTTTTGCATCCGTCAATTGAAGCAAGTAACAAGGATGGAAGCCTCCTCATAGATATTTCCCAAAATGATATATCCTAAAATTCCCTTCTTGGCTCAGCCTTTTAATCCCCATTGATAATGATTTCTCTTGTAGATATATTCAAGGCAAACTCGGTAACTCCAAAAATTGAGTTTTGACAGCATGCATGCCAATTTGGCCATGCTATAGTGACAAAAATGACCAAGAACTTATGTTGTGATGCAGGGGTACTTGAGGGATTTTCGAAAGAAATGGAAAGTTCTTCCTTTTTTGAAAATGAAACTACACCATCAATTTATCATGCAATATTGGAAAATGCATAGGAGATGGGCCCACCGTCCAATCACGCTGGTTCCAGGTAGCTTAAGACTCATTAGTCTCTCCTATAAATAATAGGCCAAACCCACTTTAGATGCTCACTACTTTTATATTTCTCTCTTTCATTTTTCGTAATTAGTGTGAGTAAACAAACAAATCCCAGTGTCTCTGACTATTAGTTTGCTCTTTTCTTTTGCACTTTTTTGAGAATGATTGTGAGACTTTCATTTCTTTCGTGCTAACTTATCGTTCATTGTTATAGGGCAATCTTTTCGTTGAAGTGGTAAATGGAGAGCTTCAACAATTCCAACAACAACAACAAGAGAACCATTTCCCCAGGGATGACTCCATTATCTCCAACAAGCCAGAGAATGGAAGGACAAAGCTCACAAAACTCTAACATCAACCGTCAGAAGCGTAAGAGGTGCTTGTAAATGTAAAACCCTTTAAACACGTTTCAAAATGTTAGACATGGACGACCATGCCAATTTTCTTGACCTAGACAAATCATTTGAAAGTGCTGGTCGGAAAAGAAATGGGCAAAAAACCACAGAAATGGTAAAAATGGTGGAGAGATATTCGATTTTTAGTTATCTTAATATTCTGATTCTTATGTATATAAAGTGGTTCCTTTTTTAAAAAAAAAAAGTGGTGGCTTTTTTTCAATTTTCTTTTGTTTTTGTGTCTTCTAGGATAATGACAAGCATGGAGCACGATGAAATCTTCCATCCCAAAGAGATTTATCAAATAATGCAACTGGAACAGATAGTGAAATCTCTTGAAGTTAGCCATCCATCTGATTCTTCCACCGATTTATCTTCATTTAGTGTGCTCTTTACATTTGACATTTGAGGTGATGTAGATGATAAGCATCTAATGATTTTGAATTTTTCTTGGTTGATGTATATAGGATGACGTAGGAAGGGACGCCATGACGATGTACTATTGGGAACGACAGCACTATTTATTCCAAGACGAAAATAACGAATTAAAGCGAAAACTCGATTTCTTTTCTCATATAATCGTATCCAAACAAGGTTCTCTCTCTTTTTCTCTCTCTCTCTCTCTCCCTATGTGCACGCGTATCGAAGGAGAAATTAAAAAATGTAATTATCGATATTTGATGCAGCTGAATATGTGGAACTGAAGAAAAAGAAGGACGAGCTAACGGAGTTGTATGTGGAACAACAGCAAAAGTATGATGAAGAGCTCATGAACCAACTGGGACTTCCGACCTATAATTATATGTAGGCCATGAGACTAAGATGCTTTGAGTTAATTAAGTTCTTGTTAAGAGACCCAGAATCCTTATGTCTTTACATTTTATGCTTGATCCAGTTTTCAGTATGAGTATGGTTGTTCTATCTATGTGAGATTAATAAAGACAATTTGGAGCTTAAAAACTCCATGGCTTGATCTATATGTTTATACTAGATGAACCATTTGCTTAACTTTTGCGAGCCTCTCGATCTTATAGAATTGCTTATCTCAGATCTAAGGATGATTTATGATTAATATGCACGCGCTTAATAGATGTTCTCCATTCATATTGTATCATTTGTCGGAATAACCTTGTACATATTGGCTGTGGAGAGTCTATCTAGCCACTGGGAGAAGTAAAACGTATGTATAGTACACATTAATAAATATGGACTCTCCTCGACTCTTCCAAAGTCACATCATTTAATTGAATCAACTAAGAAAACAGGAGTCAAAATCAATTTGTCCCGGGTTGATTGTGTTGTTCGAATTTTGTTTGATGTTATGCTTTCACTGAATGGATATCTTACTAGTGTTCTTCGGTAAAAGTAGATCTAATGGAGATTAGAATATGGAGGTATGTCATAACATTTACAACCTCTTTCTTATAATCACTCTAATAGCCGGCCATGCGCACGTACATCTTGCATGACACTAATTCGACCTCTCGACGTTACGTGATCTCATGCATAAATGAACATGAAATAACTTTAACGCCCAAGATTATCTTGAAATTGCAGGTTATCCTATCCATTTCTCTAACGGAAATAGTTAGCCGTTGATGATAATTTAATAATCACCTTTTATGGTATTACTATGGCGAGTTAGGCTCATCGAGGAAGCAAAGCACATATTAGAGTGTCAATCAGGTGCATTAAAAAAGTTGAACCACCATATAAGCGAGGGTCGATCATAATGAGAATTTTGTGTTAATTTCTAGTGACCACCCCTTTTTCTCTTCTAATCATTTCACAGGATCCTCTAAAGTATGCCGTTCTATAATTGTAGGCTCCCTTGTCATACGACGGCGCTACTATTATCTATCACTTAACCTTTGTTATTGTTTGAGCTGTCGTACATCGCCCAATTGTTAATATTATTATTTCGTTGGTTCTTCGACACCCAAATGGAAATTGTTCCTAAAAGTTAAGAGTGTATTTCATTAGCATATACAGGCTTTTGCCAATTCTGATCGTATATAGTGTACTTTTTAATATATATGTTCAATTGAAGCCATTGACTGAAAGGAATGATTATTTTTTCCATATTTTCTTAATTATTTGATTTTCCTATATCAACTAATTAATCACCTGCCAAAAATGCTAGATTATGGACAAAATCCCCATTCGTGGTTGATTTAGTGCATGCAAATCAAGAAGCATAAAGAAGATATGTTTAACCGAAGACTAAGAAAATAAGAAGCCTAGCTGAATCCATCTTGCTTACGAACTTTGGCGATTACAATGTTTGCTGTAGATCGATAGTAAAACTATAAACTAGATTGTCATAAATTTTTATACATTTACTAACACTAAGTTGCTTAAAAAATTCTAAGAAACTTGAGGCATATCTTAAAATGGTTTTAATTGATGAATATCGGATGAAACTATATTTAGCACCATTTTATGCTTCCTCAATACTCTTTGTATCGGACTGGTGATATATTAGCTCGAGCGCGCCGATACACGATGGCCAAATGACACTAGAAATTTCTCATGCAACTCACGTAACGAATATTTTACTCATGTGTCGATTTACGTGTTCAACAATTAATGTTACATGATTGTTTCGAATTCAGTTTGTAGAAGCATGTCTTTCTCGTGGATTCTAATCAGCAAAAATTATACAAGGTGACAGCTATGAGTTTTCCATCTACCGAGTGTCTTAATTAGCCTATGACCTTGGTTGCCTTGATAAGGAAGAAATATCACTAACGAGAGGATAAGCACTTGAAGGAAAACAAAGTTGAGTCACATATTTTCGCGCTAAGATTTAATAAAATGAATGATTGTCAAACATGGGAAGAACCATATTTTGTTAGGATATCTATATTATCATTTATGTACTTTGGCCAGATAATAAATTTTTAGGATAAATGCGTTCGAAGTCCTAGAACTTGTCACGAAAGTATTATTAAGTCCTAAAACTCTCAAAAAAGTGCAATTAAATCTTAAAACTTTTCATGAAGTGTAATTAAGCCCTAAAACTTTCAAAAGTGCAATCGAGTCCTAAAACTTTTAAAAAGTGCAATCAAGTCCTAAAACTTATCAAATTGATCCAATCAAGTCCTTCTATTGATTACATTTATTGAAAGTTTTAGGATTCGATTGCACTTTTGCGATATGTTTTAGGACTTGATTGCACTTTTTGGAAGTTTTACAACTTGATTGCACTTTTGTAACAAGTTTTAGGACTTGATTGCACTTTTTGAAAGTTTTAAGAATCAATTACACTTTTGTGATAAGTATTAGAACTTCTGGTGTGCTTATCCCTAAATTCTCTAACTAGCCAGCCTAAAATTCACTTAAAAATACACTTTATTCTCGCAAGTTCAAGTGCAAATCAATCCCTCTTTACGCTTGAATATTATTACTGTTGAGTAATTCTTATTGCGTGTTATTATTTGTTGTTGGGAAAATTTCAATTTGATATCCAAAGTGGGGTCATTTTCTCAAAAAGAGGTTCAAAGTGAACAAAGTGTCAAATAAGGGCTTGAAATGCTCAATCAGTCTCAAATAGAGGCCTGAAGTGCCCACTTAGTCCCAAGTAAGGGCCTGGGTTTGTCGGCCGGTCAAATGCTCACCGGCCGGATGGAAAAGAGAAAAAAAAGAAAAAGAAGAAAAGGAAAAGGAAAAGAGAAAGTAAAAGAATAAAAGACAAAATTGCCCTTGTCGGAACAGTGACGTGCTTGCCAGCCAATGAGCATTTGACTAGTCAGCGAACTCAGGCCCTTACTTGAGACTAATTGGGTACTTCGGGCCCCTATTTGAGACTAATTGGGTACTTTGGGCTCTTATTTGACACTTTGTTTACTTTGGATCCATTTTTGAGAAAATGAACCCACTTTGGATACCAAATTAAATTTTCCCTTTGTTGTGTTTTCCAGTGGAACGCATCATAAAATAGATGAGGGGAACAAAACAATTGACCTCTTGGCCATGATGGATCGAACTAGTGCTTCTTCGTCGACTCGCTCTCTACAAGTTTAACCCAAACCCTATTGCAAGAAACGATGAAGCCGAAGCTCACAAACTTACCATCGGTTGCAGGCGATGCTCCCGACCCTTAAACCTAAATATGTGTCACGCCCCGAACCCACAAGCACGCTAACATCCGACTAAAGGTCGAGAAATGGCAACGTCTCAGAATGCGTTGTCGACCCAATCATTCTGGCTTACAATTAAAAGCATGCGAAAGCAACAACAATCACCTAATCAACAACAACAGAGATAAACAGGAAAACACACCTCAATAAAAACAACTTCATCAATAAAACAACGGGTTAACATATTACAAGTCCGCCACGTGGACCTTCCCAATTACAATTACAAACGTAGGGGTTAAACTATCTCCTCTACCTACGAGATGATCTCAAAAGAAGTTTGACCCCTCGAATGGGTACCTAGTCACCTCCAAGTCTCGGTCAACAGGGACCCCAAAATCGCACGTGGCGATTTTTCATCAATCAGGGCCTGAAAATGGTTAAACAACAACAATGAGATAAACTCAGCGAATTAATGACCTAAGCCTCAATTAGAAGGTCAACTCATCTCGGATGCACCTAAAACATGCAACTCAGCCCGACGTACACAAGATGCTATCATACAATCGTAGATAACCTTACCTTGCCTGGCACACGCCCTGCACGTTATAACATCATGTACCATGATAATTCCATAAGCATATAAGGCAGTCAGAATACACAGCAACTTTCCCATGCACAATGCATCCACACGTGTCCCAATTATAAGATGAAATCACTTTGGCCCGTCCCATACCGTGCCTCACAATTTCATCCCATAATCAAGCGCAATACCACCACAATATTTCATGTATATTGCGATTACTATGGCCACACAGGGCACGGCACAACCCACATTATTCGCATTAGGTTGGCGGTCTTTTGGTATAACCGAGCATTATCCCGTCCCGTCGGGCACGGCATCGTCTCACCCTACCTCAATGACGGCATCCCATAAATGGGTTTGTTCCGAATCCAATTCGTAAACGACTTCGTCTCCCTTGCCCCTGCGACGGCATCCAATTACCAAATCGGGGATACCTGTTAAGGCCATGGCCAAACCCTAGGTTAGCAATCATCCGGTATAACCGAGCACAAAAGGAACCTTTAGGTGATCATGCACACATAGCAATCACTTAAGTCCCATTGTTATCTTTCTTAATTAGCCAATGCAGACAGGATCCGTGCTAATACGTCAAAATATTGCAACTTTCACACTTAAAAAGGCACTAGAATAATCACACGTGATAGCGTGCATATAATTAAATCATCAAACTCGGCATACTTCCCAATTCAAACATCCACGCCCTATTTAGCTCATAAAAATTGACATACAAACTCAACATCTCGGGATTTACTCTTCATATATCCACAATTCTATCTTTAAAAAATGGTAATACAATTCATTTAGTTATACAAGCTAATTTATATGGCAATTTCCAACATAGGCATCACAATTCAAGTCTAAAACAATCACAATTTATTATTAAACTCTACACAAAAATATTAATAAAATATTAATATTTAAATTCCGAAAATTAATTTATTTAATAATAAAATATTAATTATAAAATAATTCGATAGCTTATCGTCAAATCCTCGATAGCTTATTGCAATATTGGCGATAGCTTATCCCAAAAAATTCGATAGCTTATCGCATTTTCTCGATAACTTATCGACTAATCCTTAATTAATTAGTACTAAACATAATTAACCTAAACTAACTCATCCTAATCAAGTTTAACATACTAATCAAGGGATTAGGGAAATAACTCACCCGTTAGCGATTCCGATTACACGGACGTGATAGCGGCGACGAGGGCTACATGTGGCTTAGTCCGAAAACCGACACAGAACGATGGTGGCAGCTAGGCTCAGCTGAACAACAGCTGTGGGTAGCTATTTTAGCTCGGCGGGGCTCGGTTGAATGGCAAAAATGGCTCGGATGGGTGGTGTATAGTTCCAGGCGAACATGGCAAGCTACTGGTTGTTCTATGGCGGTCCATGGCAGTAAGAACAACAGTCCAAAGGTTGTTCTCCTGGTTTGGCCATGAGGGAGGAAGAGGGAGAAAGAGAAAGTGAGAGCAAAGTGAGATATTTCTCCCTCTTGCAAACTTCTTGATCAAGTTTAGATCAAGACCATTTCCCTTCATCAATGCCATGCCCCTCAAGTCTTCTCCCATTAAGGCCTTTTGTCTCAAGATCATAAATGCTAGAAGGGTATTTAGGTAATTTCACCAAGGTATAAAAATACTATAGACGTATAGGAGCTAGAATTTTGTACGGGCTCAAATAAATCAAGTTTGGGCTCAAACGGATAAGAAATGGGCTTGAAAATGCTATCGGACTCAAACTTGGGCTTGAAAATAGAAAACGGGCTTAGTGGGCTTCATTGGGCCCACTTGGGCTTCTCTCGAGCCCAAATGGCCAAACCACATTGGGCTTGAGGCCTAATGTGCCTTTGTCTGGCCCACTTCCTCGTGGGCTCCAAATTCTTGGCCCATTAATCCTTTTCCGAGAATTCCGAGCAAATCAATAAATCGGAGAATTAAGGAGGCGACGTCCAGCAGTTTAGTCTTGAAATCCTGGAAAGATCGACACCCAATTTCGGACTCTAATTCATGATTAAAATCAATCGATTGTAACTTTAATATATCTCAAACTAATGGGCAGCTTTTATGAGTTACGCGTATTTGACCCGTGGTTGACTTAATATCAATCCACGTTTAAGTTTTCTCGAACTATGGATGATCTCAGTTGTCATGTAATTACGAGGGCCCAATCACTAGTTCCAAAGTACACGATCGTTAGAAATCGGTTTAGGGTGGTTTGCAATCCATAGAATGGTCAAGCATAATCACCCGCGCTCCAATTGTATACTATTGGCGAAACATTCTATAACCGTTCCTTGATCGGTCTATGATGGCTCAAAATTGTCCCTCGTCAATCCTTATGGTCGAATTATCAATCCATGATCGGGTTCTCAGATCCCGTGTACTTAATTCCTTAACATCCTTTCTCTAATGGTTAGTCTTTCATGAGTGATCGATTCATAGTGAGATTTAACTAACAGTACATCGATGAATAATTACTTCATTATATCTCGAATAGGGTTGAAATTTGAAGAGTTCATAATATGGACCCTAAAAAACTTAAAAGGTGAACACTTATTAAAGGGAACTTAATTGCGCTTCGATTGTTTTTCCCTTTATTTGCGTCAGTCCATTTTGAGCATTTTCGTTCGTGCATATCTTGTTACAATTCATTGATCTTTTTATTAACACGAGTACTATATTATACAAGATCATATCGAATCATGCATCTGCCGACAGAGCCAGGTTGAAACAGAATCAGCATATTTGTGATATGGAAAGGAAGGCCAAAGCTTTGGAGGTAATAATCTTGTCCGCTCAATAATAAATGACTAAATAGATTTCTGCACAAATGATCACATTCTTATCAAATCCCGCACTAATTAATTAATTAAAACGAAAATTGCGTATAAGTTCATGGGAGGGTACATATCTTGATGGTCCGTATGTACGACATATCCCCTAGAAATAACTAACAATGCATAGGATTCAACAAAATCATGAACATTGTAAAAACTCGTTCTCAAGTAAGTTGAGCAACACTAAGTCATTTGATTATAACTTTCTCTAGAATATTCCAAATTACATGAAACTTGTTGCTTAGAAACTAGACATAATGAGCTTTCCAACCATATATTTTGCGACCACATTGAACCATGAAATCATTGTCAAAGCTCAGAAGAAAATAGCCCTTCAAATATTGCTGTAAATATGAACTTCACCTCTAAGTATTAGATAAGGCTTAGTCCTCTTGGAATGATGTTTATTGTTGACACCTATTTTAAAATTTACCCAAAATAAATCGCACAAAATTTAGGAGTTAATTTCTATTAATTCCTAAAACAAAAAATATATATTTCCATGCATTGCATATAAAAATTAGCCGTGTTTGTGTTAATATGGTCTATTAAAGTGTTTAAAACAATTTCCAAAAAATAAATAATAATACAATATATATATTTTTATTATTTATTATTAATAATTAATTAATTAATTAAAAAATAAAAAAATCGAGTTGGGCCGGGTCGGGGCCGGACCGACCCGGCCCGTTCTTTTTTCCCCCTCCCCGCGCGTGGCCCAGCTTTCCCCCCCGCGCGGCCCAGCCTCCTTCCTCTTTTCTTTTCTTTTTTCCCCCGCCGGCCCGGCCCAGCTTCTCCTTTTCTTCTCCCTCCCTCGCGCGCTGGCCCAGCCCAGCCCAGCTTCTCCTTCTCCCTCCGCCGTCGCTATTCCCTGCCCTGTTCTCCCCTGTGCGCGACCGAAGCAATGACGCACGGCGGCGCTGCTCGTCGTCATCCGTTCAGACGAAGGCATGGTGTGCACGCCAACGGACTGGCAATGAATGCCAGTCCCGTCTCTTCCCGTTCCAGACTCTCCCTTATCCTCTTCTCTCTCTCAGTCCTCTGTTCTGGCCTCTGCGTCCCAGAACTGTCCCTCTCCGCGCTGGCCTCTGCAAGTCCCACCGTGAACGCCACCATCGTCATGCAGACGCCACAGGGAGAGGGGGAGCCAGTGTCATCGTCGCCGGCCTATAAAAGGCCAGAGAGAGAGAGTGAGAGGAGGTCGGCGAGCAAGAGAAAAAACAGAGAGAGAGAGCATTGGGAGAGAGAAAGCGAAACAGAGAGGAGAGAGGAGTCTGGGAGAGTCTCGCCGGCCCATTTGGTCTCGCCGTCTCGAGCAGGCCGACCAGCAACCCTTGGAAACACCGCCGGCCAGCAATTTTGAGAGAGAAATAGAGAAAGGAAGCGAGACACAGAGAGAGAGAGAGAGAGAGAGAGAGAGAGGACTGAGAGTTCACCGGAGCTAAAGAAGAACTAGTAGGCGTCGCCGTCGCCTTCAAACCCGCCGTAGGACGCCCAGCCGCACCGTCGATCGGTGAGCCCTTCTCGGCCGAGAAGCACCTCTGTTCTCCCCTGTTTTTGCACGCTGTCCGGCCGGGACTCGCGCCGGTCGAATCGCGCGATTCCCGGCCCATACCGTCTTCCTCTACTGTGCATACGTCTTCACCGAAGGTAAGTGGGGTGGCCGGAGTCGACCGAGTCGTCGGAACAGGTCAGATTCGGCCATTTTTGGCCACGCCCGCCAACTGTTCGATAAATTTCCCCGGAGAAGCCGACTCTGATTTGTCTCGCCGGCCGGCCAACCGGCGGCCGGACGGCGGGCCAGGCGGTCGGAGACGCTGGTGACGGCCCCAGGGGCCGTTCCAGGGGGCGGAGCCGGCCTGGGTCAACCGGCGGACAGCCAATTGGCTTCGCCGGCGTTTTTCCCCTCGCGGGAGCCGGTCTGAACCGGTCTGCAGATCGGGTCAGACTGGTCTGCAGACCGAATAGGACCAATTCGACCCGGTCGAACCGGCCCTATTTCATTTGTTTCCACCGGACCGGGCCCCAACCGGGCCCGATCCGGTCCAAACCCGGGTCAATGACCCGATTGACCCGTTGATCCGGGTCGGACTCGGAAATCCAACCCGATCAACGCGATGGGTTGGGTCTGTTGACCCGGGTCGGTTCTGACCGACCCGGATCCGGCCCGACCCGACCGTTTTTGTTTTTACTTTCTTTTATTTTTTTAAAAAAATATTTAAAAATTCAAAAAAAATTAAAAATTCAAAAAAAAAGTATTTCTTTTCCTTTTTTCTTTTCTATTTTGAATTAATCTTTTTTTTAAAAAAAATTCCAAAAAAATTATAAAAATTATAAAAAAATTTTCTTTTCATTTTCTTATTTCTTTTTTTTTATCTCTATTTTTTTTAAAAAAAAATTGCATGACTTATATGAGTGTTTTCCTCCTTTATAATTATGCATGTTGTGGTTTTATTTAAATTAAATAGGTCCTAAATCGCATGATAGCATGATGCATGTTTTTTTAATTACCGTAGCGTAGTTAGTATGCATGTTTTAATACAATTGCATGGACTGCCGTATTTTGAATGTCATCTGGCTTAGTTAGGATTAGAACCCTAGGCTGCATGACTTGTGTTCCTGACTGCTGATCATTTCTGATTATGTACTCGCTTGATCACCTCACATGTTAGGAGAAATGTCCTAAAAGCAATTCAAATTGCCTGATAAATGTTTTCAAAAAATGAACAGGGTAGAATGGTACCGAAAGGGCATTAGTTATCCAACTAGTGTAAGCAAGTCCCCGAATTCAGTTAATCTCTGGTTCGTAGGAATAGGGTGATCCTCCCGTCACCCTATTTGGGTTTCTAATCGACCTACCCCAAATCGATTAGTGGCGACTCCTTAGTATAAAATATTTGCACGTTAAATATTTAAACCCTAAGTCGCGATATGGTATGGGCTTGGGAGAGCCCGAGTTAAGTCCTGAACCTAGACTTAGCACGTACCAGGCGAGCCCTCCCTCCTTTTTGCATGTTATTCAGAAGGGCTCGGGAGTTCGGTCGCGACAGACTGGCGACTCCGCTGGGGACTTGTTTTTTTAGGGCATAAGTATACTACAAGTGCCATAACTTGTGTACGGCGCTCACTTTAGTGCCATTACTTTTTTTTGGACCACTTTAGTGCTAAAATTTTTGAAAAACGATCACATAAGTGCTAAATTTTTTTTAAAAACGATCACTTAAGTGCCAACTCCGGTGCCGTACACAATTTTTCGCCGGAAATCTGACGTGGCATTTTTTTATTAATTTCTGAAGCTGACGTGGCTCACCGGAGTTTCGCCGGAGATTGGCACTTAAGTTATCGTTTTTCAAAAATTTTAGCACTTAAATGATCGTTTTTAAAAATTTTTAGTACTTAAGTGATCGTTTTTCAAAAATTTTAGCACTAAAGTGATCCAAAAAAAAGTTATGACACTTAAGTGATCGTTTTTCCTCCGACTTGGCACTAAAGTGATCCAAAAAAAAGTTATGGCACTAAAGTGATCGCCGTACACAAGTTATGGCACTTGTAGTGTACTTTTGCCGTTTTTTTAGTGGACTTAAGCCAAGTTTTTACCCTGCTTAAAATAATTTTTGTTTGGCAGCAAGGATTCCAGGTATGAGCCTGACATTAAGGTGTTATCTGTTTTTGCAGGTTCCAATTGATTGTTTACAATTTTTTGTGCATGTCTTAATGATTTAGCACTACACTATTGCACACACAACCACGCTACCGGACCCGGGCCGCGATAGGGCATTTTAGGATGGTGTTAAGAAAGATACGACCTCAAACGCAAGTCCGCGATGTAGAGGTTGCCTTTCTTCTCCCCGAAATTCATTTCTAAAAATCGTAAAGAAATATCTTTAGCCGCTATTCGCGTGACTATAAGATATTCCTTTCGATTTGGCCGAAATTAAAAGGACTTGACACCAATGCGAGGCTGCGACGGTCAGGCACCCTTTTAATTTCACTTTGTTAAGCCAGTCTAGATAGAAATCGAACCTCACTCCTCATGTGTATATCGTTGTGATTGCCATGGTTTAAGGAAAGGTATATATTCTATCCCTTCTCATTTTATGATGCAGCCTATTAATTCAATTGATTTGTTATTATTAGGCCACCCGTTGATTGTATTTTATACACGATGGGAAGAACTGATGCTCAATTTGTCCCTGCTCCTAAGAAAATTTTTGGCACGGTGGGACCTACAAGACAAGTGATACACTTATCCCGGAGCTTGTCCGTAAAAAAAAGCAGCTCCGAGAAAACTGTAGTTTTCCCATCGTTTATAAAATGAGCATCCGAAAAGGGCGCCCTTTTTGTTAAAAACCCCTTTTTGTATGGTATTTATGTTTAGGGGTTTTGATTTTCTTTCTTAAAAGTGTTTTTAGGTTGTACTAATGTTAATATAACTCGGGCCGCTTTTTAAGCTTTAAATTAATTTTCTCGCCCCTTCATGACACCACTGCGGCCTTTGGCCCAGTGGTATCTGGGGATGTAAGCGTCACGGTCCGAGGCGACCGGGGTTCGAACCCCGGGGACGCCGCCTGTAATGTTGATATTAATAAAAACCCTTTTTGCTTATTTTTTCTTTGCAAATAAAGAAAATATGTAATAATATTATGACTAAGTCATAAAATGTTTTTTTATTGGACATTATACTTATTTATTTGAACGTTTTCACAGGTGGTTATAAAAATGGCCGAAGAAAACGTCCGTCTCAATGCTATGGAGGACGAAATGAAGTTGGTCCTCAACGCGATCCAAAATCTCACAAAGCAGGTGGAATCTATTCAGGACAAGCTCACACCCACGCCTGCAGCAGTTGAGGTGATGTTATCACCCCCGTCCACTGGAAAAGACAAAGCCTCCGCTAGTGACAGCGAAATGCCTCCGCTAGAAGACGATCCGCTTCCCCTTGCTATCAGGGAGCCTGAACTTGAAGCTGCACCAATGACGGAGCATGACAAACGCCTTGTAAAAGTCGAGGAAATGCTGAAACAACTACAAGGCCCACAACATGCTGTCCCACTTGACCTGTCTATATATAAACAGGTCAAAATACCAGAAAAGTTCAAGATGCCAGAGTTTAAGAAGTATGATGGCACCTCATGCCCCAGACATCATCTGCACATGTATCATGTACGGATGACCCAATACGTTGATAATGAACCTCTCATGATTCAGACTTTCCAAGCAAGTCTGACGGGGCCGGCTTTGACATGGTATATGTCCAAAGATGTAGACGTTTTTAAATCGTGGGATGATGCCGCTGATGCATTTCTCAAGCAGTACCAATTCAATCTCGACATCACTTTCACCCGTGACGATCTGGAACGTGCTGAGAAGAAAAAGAGTGAGTCCTTTAAGGAGTACGCCACCAGATGGAGAAACCTGGCCGCCCAGGTTACCCCACAACTCACTGATCAAGAACAAGTGAAGTTGTTCATAAAGTCGCTTTCGTACGAATACAGACATCGACTGGTCGGTGCGACTGCTGAATCCCTTATTCGTCTTGTTCCTGTGGGCGAACGAATTGAAATGGGATTACGTGAGGGGTGGTTCACAGACCCCACTTCCACAAGCAAGGAACTCGGCATGAAGAAAGAGAAAGAACCCCTGACAGATACGGGTGTTGCATACACCCAAACCGTTCGTCCTTCCCCAATGGTTTAGATGGGCAGTGGACAGCAACCAACCTCTGGCCGCAAGCTACCCAAAAGGCCAAATAGCAAAAAACAATTTACGCCACTCCCTTTGCCTATGTCTCAGATCCTGCATGTTCTCCTAGAAAAGAGATTGCTTGCTAAAGAGCCAAAGCGTGAAAATCCCGAGCGTTTCCCCAACTATGATCCCTCTAAGGCGTGTGATTATCATTTGGGTGAAACAGGACATTCCGTCGATGACTGTGTGGTCCTGAAAAATAAGGTCCAAAAATTGCTGGATGCGAAGATGTTTTCATTCCGCAACGCACCACCCAATCAAGCAGGAGGCGCGGATGTCGTCGTTGAGTAAACTGAAGACTCAACTTTCCTACCTTAAAATAGAGGCATATTTAATAGTTTGAATCCTCCCCTATCTGAGAGCTTTTCTTACTTTCTAAAGTCGCAGCTGTTTGTTAAGATTTTCAGTTTTCTGAATTTGTAATAAATGCTTGGAATTTCAGTACTATAATTTCCATTCCAACAAATGTAATTCGCCTGTATTATTCAAAAGAATTATAAATGTTTTGAGGGCCTGAGGAAGTATTCCAAACCGGCCCGTTGATGATATCCAGCCATGTAAAGAAAAGTGTTCTGAGGCCCGGGCTTCCTCATGCTTTCTTTTTTCTAAAACTTTTGAAAATAAAACAAACGATTTGTTATTTTTCAAAAGGACAAAAATGGTGTTGGAAAAGCATATATGCACATAACCCTGTTTGTTTCTCTAACTCGCTCACTTCATGTTTCAGAGCATACTCCTTTTTTATTTGTTATTACAAAAGGGACATTTGGAAATGACACAAACTGAAGGGCACATCAGACCCTGGTGATGCTACCAGACCAACTCATCTGATAGGGGTAATCCGAGTGAAGATCATCCAATCTTCAAAATGAAATGTGGGGCAAATCTCAGTGTGAGATATCAATTCCAGAAAGTTAGCGAAAGTGCCGAACATTCCTTGACACCATGATGAGCGAAACATCATTTCGTACAAAAGTTGGGGACAGATCAAGAAAAGATTACCCCTTTTGAAAGAAAAAAATGTATGTCTTATTCCTTAATAAATTTTGGAAATGACATTCCATCCCTTTTGCAGATAATGAAATGGGGAACATGCTAGACCCCGACGTGCTAGCAAGCCGGAGGGAGCACCAATGTTGGGATCTCTCAAATGAAGCATGATGAAGAAGTGCTTAATTGGAAGAGTAGACTAGGGGGTATGCAATCCCCCAGTCCATAAAAAAGGGTGTATTTCGTTCCTAAAGTTCATCCACTTTAGTATAGAAATGACACATTATTTCCTTTTATGTAGAGCAGATTTGAATAGAGATCCTGTGCAAGCAACTGGAAAGGACTTCGCATATGACAAGATAGAATCAATCTTAGTCCCACCAATCATGGAGGTTTTGACGTCAGTCATGCCCACAACGGTCAAAGACCTTTAAAGTAGAGATTAGCTTTGCTGCGAAGATCCCCATGCAAGCAATTACACATGCCCTGTGCATGTCGGGAATCAGAGGATTTTCGAGAAATGCCTCGGCATGCCAGAACCGCGTTGGCACAGCATGCGCTGACAATAGGACTTTCCAGTTGGAGGCACTTCTAATCATAAAGGATCTCATTCGAGCTTCGAGACCAAGAACATGGAGAAGCAGACTGAGATAGAGAAGGCTGAACAAAGTAAAGAGGAGAAAAGACTCTACTAGCTTTGAAGGCAAAATGGAAGAAGGGTAATCTGTATCGTTCTCAATTTACCCTCAATCATCTCACTTTTAACATAAGCTCATGTTTTTGTCAGAATGGAATCATTGACATCCGAGAAAACTCAAGGACTTGTCAGTCAAATCTCCAATGAAGGGAATCGCGAAGGGTAATGTTGTATCGTTTCCAATTCCTTCCCTCTAAAAAAAAACCGTTCATTAACACGGTCTTTCCCATTACCTTGCAGATATACCTCACTACCACTGCAGCACAGGTAAGTATTTCTTTCACTAAAAAAACTCTTCTCATAAGAGTAGAAAGAAACAAGAAGGAAGAAATAATTAAAGAAAATGGATATTATTTTTTTCCTCAAGTGCATTACATGGAAGGGACTCTTGCATAGTAATTTTACCTGTTTAATTCACCAATTCCATGTGAAAATTTTGACAATTCGACGAATGGTGTCGAACTGCTCCGATGTATTGAACGAGGTGTGTCAGGATGAGGAGAGGCAACCCTTGGTCTATACACATTCTCACGTACCAAACTCGTGCAAGATGAGCGAGAGAGTTGCATTTCTACAAGGTAAAGGGATTTCTCGCATAAGGTACGGTAGCCAAAGTGACGAGAAGCAGTTCATTTTTCTGCCCCATACACTACCATTGATCCTTTGCTTGATCATTTTTGGGCCAATACGCTCAGATTCCTTTCAAATTACCCCTGTCAAAAACCACCCCATATTGGGGCAACTTGAGGTAAATTAGCCTCACAGGATGGATTCAAACTCAGAGGAAACAAGAAAAACATCCCTCCCCTTTCAGTCACTGCCCCCGTGGCCTTGACCTCGCTGTTTTCATGGAACCCGTGATCCTTGACGGAGTCCTCCAAGACAGGCATAACCATCGACGATCAGACAGTCGAAACTAAGAGGGCTTTGTCAAGAGAGAAGCAGCAAACTAATGTCTGTCCAAAATGCCAATATTGATAACAGTGATGTTTTCACTGAGCAAGACAAGAAGGATGAGGAGTTTGTAATATCTAAAATTTTCTATGATCATCCGCTGCAACAACTCGCACAAGGCGAAAAGATGTATAGAAATTTTTCTTGCTCTCACTTGCATTAATCTTGGAGTGTTTTTATTGCAGATGAACTCTCGCGTTAATCTAAATGCCCTAGGATGATGAAGAGCAGTTTTTCCTTTATCCCATACACTCATATCCCTTGCTAGCCCAATTGAGCCGGCAATCTCATTTCCTACAAACCCAATTGGTGATCATCCCCCACACCGGGGCAAGGCAAAAGTCACCACAGTTTGAGCATCACAGTCTCAAGTACCGAATGAAGATGAAGACTCCGAGAGCTTAAAAACATTGTTCTGTTCAACTTTGTTTAGGATAGTCCTAACAACATCAAGAGAACAGCAAAAAAAATGCTGAAGAATTGGGGCATGAAAAAGCAGTGTGCCTGGTAAAAGCAAGGCCAATGCCCAGGGATAAAAAAAAACAAACAAAAAGAAGAAGAAAAGGAGAAGAAGAAAAACGATGAAAAAGATGAGAAGAAATGAGTCTTTATTTTTTGGGTAACGTGCTCTCAAATACCTCAAAGTTATTAAACGGTAAAGAGTATACGACCCCAAAGGATTCAAACCTGAGTTCTCCTCTGATACAAATTCCTACTTTAGAAATTCTGTCTTGGTAAAGATTTGCTACATGACAGATGAAATGATGTCCAGGAAAATGCTTGACACAGAAGCTCCTCAGGGAAAAGTTGTTAAAGATGCTAAAACACGAAATTACCTGGGGAGTCTTCCAGAAGGATCTTGATGGTGGAGAAGAAGACTGGTGACAATGCCAAAAGGATCATCAATTCTCACCCTCACACACATTTTCGAGCCCAAGGATCATTTTTTTTTTTGGTAACTCAGGGAACCCCCGCACGGCCGACAGCCGGGAAGTAAACCCTGGGGGCGACACGTGCTAGCCACCACACACGTGCCACCGGTTAAGTCACCCTGCGGCGCCCGGGATTCGAACACTCAACCTTTTGCGAGAGGAAGAGTGCGCGCTCCAGCAGCGCCACCCAGGCGGGTGGTGCCCAACGATCATTTTGTTCCTCAACTTATAAACTAAGCCCACGTTACATCCCAAATGAAGTCTCTTCTGACTGGGGCACTTGAATTAACGTGGGATTTCAAATGTTTATAAACAACGCTCGAGGAAGTGCGAGCAAGACTACTTCTATCTCTTTTGCAGGGTTCTTGACTTGTAAACCCGGAGATAATTGCAGAATATTTTCTTTCATGGCCTTGACTTGGACAGTCACCTTTGTTAAGCCATTGACCAAGCCTACATTACGACCCTGAAGAAGACCTCTCAGGTTAGCAGTGTCGTACCGCTTGCGAGAAAACTCAGACCCTTGCTGATGTGATAGCGGTCAGACTGAGTATTTTCGATGTTCCTGCATTAATGGACAGGACAAATAGCCCTTTTTCAATGAGAGTGAGTGGAAAGTCCTCTCTGACTGAAAGTCCCTTGTTCATCATCTCGAGAAAGTCCACCTTGCGAAAAATTGTCTTGATTAACCGTCGGTGGATTTTTGGTGATGCAAACATGGCAAAATTATCATGCATGAACCTCTAAATGCATACTCTGGAATAGCCTAGCTTGTCTATCCCTGATGAATGCATGCATGTTTGTGCTAATCATCTTTGACAGCTCAGAGTTTTAATCCCCAGTGATAGAGTACAAAATTCGGGCACTGGAAAAGCCTTCATTATCATCCCAAGAGAGAAACCCTGAAAAAGGTTGGATATTCAGCAGATGATACATCAAACCTCCGGGGACGTGCTCAGGTAAGTGCATTTTACCCTTACCCGATCTCAAAATCATCAGATTTCTTTTCAAACTGCCCAGAGGATAAATCGGGCGTTGTTTTGAAAATGAAATACTTCTTGGCTAGCTGGTCAAGATATTTCGTACAATATTCAGGAATAGCTTCAGTTGTCTATTTCTCCAATGAATGCATATCTGTTTGCACAAAGAAAAACTCGTCTAACAGGAGACATGCCCTTAAGAGGCAGGAACGCATCCAGGTAAGTATATTCTACCCATGGCTGGTTCCAAAAATCCATGTACCTATAATTGTTATGGTACCCTTTGAACATTGGATTGACCCCTCTGTTCACCCTTTTGAGCACGGAACTGACTCCCTCTATTCACATCAAATCCTCGGGCGAGGACCCCGAGGTGCTCATCGTTTGAGCTTTCCAAGACCTGCTGCCAGAAGCCCAGCAGGCGAACCATTAAATCCTTGGGCGAGGACCCCGAGGTTCTCATCATTTGAGCTTTCCAAGACCTGCTGTCAGAAACCCAGCAGGCAAACCATCAAATCCTTGGGCGAGGACCCCGAGGTGCTCATCATTTGAGCTTTCCAAGACCTGCTAGCGAGGACCTACCAGGCAAACCAAATCCTCGGGCGAGGACCCCGAGGTGCTCATCGTTTGAGCTTTCCAAGACCTGCTGCCAGAAGCCCAGCAGGCAAACCATTAAATCCTTGGGCGAAGACCCCGAGGTGCTCATCATTTGAGCTTTCCAAGACCTGCTGCCAGAAGCCCAGCAGGCAAACCATCAAATCCTTGGGCGAGGACCCCGAGGTGCTCATCATTTGAGCTTTCCAAGACCTGCTGGCAAGAGCCCCCAGGCAAACCGTCAAACCCTTGGGCGAGAACACCCAGGTACTTTGGCAAAACGAAATCCAGTCAAGGCGACCGAAGAAAGGTTCGGGTCTTGTGCAAGCGATTTCCCACAGTCAAGGCGACCGAAGAAAGGTTCGGGTCCTAGACAAAGTACAGTTAGTCAAGGCGACCGAAGAAAGGTTCGGGTCCTAGACAAACATTCCCCCCCTGTCAAGGCGACCAAAGAAAGGTTCGGGTCCTCGACACCCAATATCAACTATCTGGAATTACTCTACCCTTCGGCAAGGTAAGTAGCCCCAGGTATGTTTTTATTTGCTTTAGCACGCATCATCTTATCACATCATAAAATGAGACTCACAGTCTCGCCAAAAATAACATTCATTGAGCATACATGGGCCAAATTTAGGTGTCATTTTATCTTTGAATGTAACCTCTGCAAGATCAACCTCTACGAGCTCACCTTCAAAGAGGGGCAGCTGTTGACACCTATTTTAAAATTTGCCCAAAATAAATCGCACAAAATTTAGGAGTTAATTTCTATTAATTCCTAAAACAAAAAATATATATTTCCATGCATTGCATATAAAAATTAGCCGTGTTTGTGTTAATATGGTCTATTAAAGTGTTTAAAAAAATTTCCAAAAAATAAATAATAATACAATATATATTTTTATTATTTATTATTAATAATTAATTAATTAATTAAAAAATAAAAAAATCGAGTTGGGCCGGGTCGAGGCCGGACCGACCCGGCCCGTTCTTTTTTCCCCCTCCCCGCGCGTGGCCTAGCTTTCCCCCCCGCGCGGCCCAGCCTCCTTCCTCTTTTCTTTTCTTTTTTCCCCCGCCGGCCCGGCCTAGCTTCTCCTTTTCTTCTCCCTCCCTCGCGCGCTGGCCCAGCCCGGCCCAGCTTCTCCTTCTCCCTCCGCCGTCGCTATTCCCTGCCCTGTTCTCCCCTGTGCGCGACCGAAGCAATGACGCACGGCGGCGCTGCTCGTCGTCACCCGTTCAGACGAAGGCATGGTGTGCACGCCAACGGACTGGCAATGAATGCCAGTCCCGTCTCTTCCCGTTCCAGACTCTCCCTTATCCTCTTCTCTCTCTCAGTCCTCTGTTCTGGCCTCTGCGTCCCAGAACTGTCCCTCTCCGCGCTAGCCTCTGCAAGTCCCACCGTGAACGCCACCATCGTCATGCAGACGCCACGGGGAGAGGGGGAGCCAGTGTCATCGTCGCCGGCCTATAAAAGGCCAGAGAGAGAGAGTGAGAGGAGGTCGGCGAGCAAGAGAAAAAACAGAGAGAGAGAGAGCACTGGGAGAGAGAAAGCGAAACAGAGAGGAGAGAGGAGTCTGGGAGAGTCTCGCCGGCCCATTTGGTCTCGCCGTCTCGAGCAGGCCGACCAGCAACCCCTGGAAACACCGCCGGCCAGCAATTTTGAGAGAGAAATAGAGAAAGGAAGCGAGACACACAGAGAGAGAGAGAGAGAGAGAGAGAGAGAGAGAGAGAGAGGACTGAGAGTTCACCGGAGCTAAAGAAGAACCAGTAGGCGTCGCCGTCGCCTTCAAACCCGCCGTAGGACGCCCAGCTGCATCGTCGATCGGTGAGCCCTTCTCGGCCGAGAAGCACCTCTGTTCTCCCCTGTTTTTGCACGCTGTCCGGCCGGGACTCACGCCGGTCGAATCACGCGATTCCCGGCCCATACCGTCTTCCTCTACTGTGCATACGTCTTCACCGAATGTAAGTGGGGTGGCCGGAGTCGACCGAGTCGCCGGAACAGGTCAGATTCGGCCATTTTTGGCCACGCCCGCCAACTGTTCGATAAATTTCCTCGGAGAAGCCGACTCTGATTTGTCTCGCCGGCCGGCCAACCGGCGGCCAGACGGCGGGCCAGGCGGTCGGAGACGCTGGTGACTGCCCCAGGGGCCGTTCCAGGGGGCGGAGCCGGCCTGGGTCAGCCGGCGGACAGCCAATTGGCTTCGCCAGCGTTTTTTCCCTCGCGGGAGCCGGTCTGAACCGGTCTGCAGACCGGGTCAGACCGGTTTGCAGACCGAATAGGGCCGGTTCTACCCGGTCGAACCGGCCCTATTTCGTCTGTTTCCACTGGACCGGGCCCCAACCGGGCCCGATCCGGTCCAAACCCGGGTCAATGACCCGATTGACCCGTTGATCCGGGTCGGACCCGGAAATTCGACCCGGTCAACGCGATGGGTTGGGTCTGTTGACTCGGGTCGGTTCTGATCGACCCGGATCCGGCCCGACCCGACCGTTTTTGTTTTTATTTTCTTTTATTTTTATTTTTTAAAAAATATTTAAAAATTCAAAAAAATTAAAAATTGAAAAAAAAAGTCTTTCTTTTCCTTTTTTCTTTTCTATTTTTAATTAATATTTTTTTAAAAAAAAATTCCAAAAAAATTATAAAAATTATAAAAAAATTTTCTTTTCATTTTCTTTTTTCTTTTTTTTATCTCGATTTTTTAAAAAAAAAATTGCATGAATTATATGAGTGTTTTCCTCCTTTATAATTATGCATGCTGTGGTTTTATTTAAATTAAATAGGCTCTAAATCGCACGATAGCATGATGCATATTTTTTTAATTACCGTAGCGTAGTTAGTATGCATGTTTTAATACAATTGCATGGACTGCCGTATTTTGAATGTCATCTGGCTTAGTTAGGATTAGAACCCTAGGCTGCATGACTTGTGTTCCTGACTGCTGATCATTTCTGATTATGCACTCGCTTGATCACCTCACATGTTAGGAGAAAGGTCCTAAAAGCAATCCAAATTGCCTGATAAATGTTTTCAAAAAATGAACAGGGTAGAATGGTATCGAAAAGGCATTAGTTATCCAACTAGTGTAAGCAAGTCCCCGAATTCAGTTAATCTCTGGTTCGTAAGAATAGGGTGATCCTCCCGTCACCCTATTTGGGTTTCTAATCGACCTACCCCAAATCAATTAGTGGCGACTCCTTAGTATAAAATATTTGCACGTTAAATATTTAAACCCTAAGTCGCGATATGGTATGGGCTTGGGAGAGCCCGAGTTAAGTCCTGAACCTAGACTTAGCACGTACCAGGCGAGCCCCCCTCCTTTTTGCATGTTATTCAGAAGGGCTCGGGAGTTCGGTCGCAACATTTATTAGATAAGTTAAAGGAAATACAGACCATTCATCATTAGTGTAAAGAAAAGTTTACACCAAACAGCATTATCCATTATTTACTAGAGAATTAGTAGTATTCACTCTTAAATTAAGATTGATTGAGTAAAACCTCTTTTACACCAACGGTGTATGCTATAATTACTCTTTTAGAATTGTCACCTTCTACCAACTCTTTTCTTTTTCTCCCCATTGCCATTGCTTCTTAAAATAAACTATTGAAATAGGTCTAGCATTACTTTGTTCGGGTATGTAATATTATCGAGTCATCGATGATTAATCTTACAATAATTTGTTTTTATTAGTGTAACGGGCAACTATATCTCAAAGGTCATTAGGTAATGGGTTGAAACCACAAAAAATCCAAACTGATATACCTGTGATAAATTTACCCCAAACTATTTTTTTACCGCAAAAAATCCCAAACCGGTACATCCGTGATAATTTTACCCCGAACTAATTTTTTTACCACAAAAAACTCAAAATTGGTATACCTGTGACAATTTTACCCCAAACTAATTTTTTGACCATAAAAATTCCCAAACTGGTACATCTATGATAAATTTATCCTCTGTTAGTTTCCGTTAAATTTTACTGTCAATTTGCTAAGTTTGGTGACATGTGGTAGTTGACGGGTGTACTAGTTTGGGGTTTTACCCCACCGTTTGTCACAAGTTTATCAATTTGTGATTTTTCGTGATATTAATCCAATTTAACGGATACTAATAGAAGGTAAATTTGTCATAAATGTATTAGTTTGGGGTTTTTAGTGGTCAAAAAATTAGTTTGGGATAAAATTATTATGGATGCATCAATTTAAGGTTTTTGGTGGTCAAAAAATTAGTTTGGAGTAAAATTATCACAAGTGTACCAGTATGGGGTTTTTGGTGGTTAAAAAAATAGTTTAGGGTAAATTTGTTATAGGTGTACCAGTTTGAGGTTTTTGACGGTAAAAAAATTAGTTCGAGGTAAAATTATCACAGGTATACCAGTTTGGAGTTTTTCGTGGTATTAACCCTTACGTAATTACTTTATTCTTCTTTTTTCCACCTCTAGATAAACTACTTACTTAACATAAAGTGCACACATAAATATTAACTTGCGCCTAGCAAACTTTGCATAGTAAAACATTGGGAAAATTACCAAAAAAATCATAAATCTATTGCACTTTTACCAATTCAGTCCGAAACTTTTTAATTGTGCCAATTGAATCCTCAATCTTTTAACATTTTTCCAATTAATTCATCCCGCCAATTTTGTCGAAAATCACTAACGTAGACACCAACTATCCTACGTGGCACGATCGGTGCTAATGTGGCACAATTAAAGGGTTTAGGACTGAATTGATAGATTTATGACTTTTTTAGTAATTTTCGGTAAAATATCTCATTAGTGAAAGATAAACAATTTTCCAATTTTGACGAATTCGTTCACGGGAATGATTTTGAGAAGAGAGGAACGAAAGTATCATCCCCCGAATTCGCCGTTAACTATTGAACTTTATGTTCTTTCCATTTTCTGCGGACAACAATTGAAGCGAATAACAAGAATGAACAAAAAGGGTATTGTCATAGGGACTGGATTTAAAGCCAAGATATTCCATGGTGGAACTGAACTTGAGTACCATACACGAAGTGTCTGCACTTATTTGATAGCACATACTATGCTGGCTAGATGCGATTAGAATTTGCAATTGTCCCACACAATTAGGGCCAACCTATGTCTGTGGCAATCACTTCAAATTGCCTGTGTGGAACCAAAGAGAAAAAGTAAGTTTGTCACTTCTTCTGTCATCATCAATGTGAAGAGAAATGTGCGTATCATCTTTTAGGAAAGGTGGTTTCGAGATACCGAACATTTTCAATCTATGACGTCTTGTGGCAGATGTACGAAGGCTGACCATAGAACATGGTACACTTGTGGCATAAGAATGGTAAGGATCGAGTGTTTCCCTTTAGGGTAAATTACAAAAATGTATACAGGTGAAGGGGTTGTCCTTTTAGCAAATTTCCCTCGTTCTTAGGAAGTCGAGGGTTTGGATAAGTAATTTTCAATAGTTGATTTGTAGTGATATGAATAGCAAGAGTGCTCTAACTTTCGTACGACACTAACTTGAGTACTATAATTTTTTTTTCTCTCACTTAAGTGACACATCAGAGTAAAATTATTTAATTGAGTACCGCTTCCGACAAATCGTTCTACGTGGATTTTTTACTTAATTTTTCATTCTGACGTGGAATGTTTAAAATAAATGGAAGTCCAATGTGGAAATCTTTGTCCACTTGGAGAGAAAGGACTTTGTTTCTTTCTGTCTCTCTTTCTCAAATGATGACGTCCTTTCACTTGCACTCTCTTCCTCTTGCTTGTTTCTCAATCTTGGTACGCCCAATCCCCATCGATCTCTCTCTCCAATCGCAAATTAGGGCTTCGATCTTCCTTAACACTTCGTCTCTAAATCAAATCAAGCTCTCACTCGCACTCTCTTCCTCTTGTTCGTCTTTGAATCTTATTATGCCCAAAATCCCAAATGGTTCTCTCTCTAATCGTAAATTAGGGCTTTGATCTTCCTTAACACTATGATCTTCACTTTCGCTCACTATCTGTCCGTCGAGTTTTTTGTTGTTCGTCATCCTCTCTCACTGGACATAGACTAAAAGGGCGACAGCCTAGAGGGAAAACATAGGCTTGTCGCGCGACGAATCTTGGTCGATAGAGAGTTGCGAATTTGATGAGATGATTTGCCCAAATGTGAAGAATTGGAAATGGGTTCGATTAGGGTTAGGGTTCTTGAAGATGAAAATTGTGTTTTGCTCCAATTTGTTGAAGTAAGGCTAGTGTTCTTTAATTAGATGAGTTTTGCGATATTGTTTAGCATCTAAATTGCTGACTTCGGCTTGCCAACGCGCTACGTCGGATGGTTTAATTTATTTTAATGACATGTTGGATTTTCTGGAGAGGTAGATCGCCGATGGCACTTAAGTGATTGATTTTTTAAATTTGTGGCATTTAAGTAAGTAAAAAAAATTGTGACACTCAATTGAACGCCGTATAAAAGTTTTGGCACTCATGTTGTTCTTATCCCTTGATTTGCATAAGGAATTCTATGCATAAAATATGAAACACATACTTGGTGCACGTATAGCGAATGAACGCCAACTTGTATAGGTGTACTCTACGGTCCACGCATCAAGTAAAACCAATCACATCGCCAAAAATTTGAGGATTCATTTTATCTTGAGTGGAGTAATATGTTGGTCTCATGATTTCTCTTCCCTTTTTCTAACCCATTATTTTTCGAAATGCGAGAAACTTGGTCTTTGTGAATTCTGTGCTTCTCAGTACAAATGCATAGAATGATCTCGTAAGTGGAGCAATCTCTGATAACTTCCCACTTGAAAATCTCCCATCTTATCGCCGATAATTTGCCCTAAACCGAGGAGGTGGATTAATTCCAATACGCGCAAAATTGGGACCGCAATAACAATTGTGGAGAGGTAGATGGGAATTAGGTGAGACTATAACAATTAGCATTGGTTTCACGGGGCCACCAGGTTTTACCGCTAGAAAGCTCGTTCTTACCTGTGGCTACACCTCTCATAATTGTATTTGCTCTCTTATGGGGACTAGTAGCTCGATCTCGGCATACATGGATCTGACTAGGGGCATAAAAAATACCCGAATCTATCCGAATTGAACCGACCCAATCTGAAAATTTCGGGTATTTTAGGTTTGGGTCTCCTTTCGGTTCGGGTAATAGGTGAAGAATAGATATCATTATATTTTCGATTCGGTTCCGCTCGGTACAGAACCACATTCTGAAGAACATGAAGCATCCCAGAATGTCTCCTTCTCTCTTGTTGTCTGCACTTCCATCGCCAAGAACACGCTCCAAAATCGTTCTCCTCATGTGCATCTCGAACCCAATCTCAGTTTCCCTTTTTGTCTCACTGCCGCTCCTCCAGCGCTCGCGTGATGCTATCGCTGTGAAGCTGGTCCTTGATATTGTCGGTGAGGCCTTTCTTGTGCTCGACCTGTGCTTGTCCTTCACTGCTTGTCTTACTTGTGGCCTCCTCTTTCCATGTGGAAAGTCTCTTCATTCTTGTCGATGATTCTTGACATTTTCTTTACCTCTATATGGTTTGAGCTCGCGAATGTGGGATTTGATTTGGGTTTGGTTTTGGGGGCGAGGTGAGTGCTCAAATGAAGGAAGCAAATTAAAAAATGATGGACGTGAGAAGACAATACAAGCCTAGTGTTTTGAATAGGGTAGATTCTCAGACAAATTATTCCTTTATTTAAGAAAGAGCTTGATACGTTCGGTTGGCCCTGGGTAGGACAATTGCAGAGGCGTGGAGGGGGAAGAGGAGAGAGATAAAGACGTGACCAAGTGGATCTAGGCGGCTCGGTTCTTGCCATCGAGCTCAAAGATAGGCCAGCGGTCACCAGCGACATTGGCGGCGAGAGAAAAGAGGATGGTTACAAAGGAAGGGCACCTAAAAAAAGTACCCAAACTGAATCGTGTTTTTGGTTCGGGTCACAAAAAAGCATCCAGCCGTCCATTTTCAGTAGAGAAAATTGTCCAAAAAATTATAAACTTGTTGCACTTTTACTAATTCACTCCAAAACCTTTTAATTGTGCCAATTGAATCCTATACATTTTCACGTTTTTCTAATTGAGTCCAACCGGCTAATCTTGACTAAAGATCGCTGACGTGGATGATAATTGTCCTATATAATACTGTCGGCGCTAACGTGGATGATCTTTAATAATATTTTAATATTTTTTCAAATTTATTTATTTTTTCTTTTTTTCTTTTTCTTTCTTTTTTTCTTCCCTTCTTCCACTAGCCGGTCACTGGGCCTCAGCGATAGGGCAGAGGCGAGGGCCGGCAAGGTCAACCTCATCAGCTTCTAGCAAAGCTTGCCCCTATGGGCCATTAGTGAGGGCAAGCCTTGCCCACCCCTAGCAAGGCTCGACCTCGCCTTACCACTAGTGAGGCTTGACCCTCGGTGGGGGTCGAGCCTTGCCTAGCGGGGTTGAGGTCCAGCCTCACCAAGGGTGGGCGATGGCAAGCCTTGCTAATTGCGGTGAGGTTGAGGCTCGCTAGATCTAGCGAATTCGAGCCTCGCCAAGCCACGGCGAGGCTGAACTCGGCTAGCAACGGCGAGGGAGAGCCTTGCCAAATCCGGCGAGGTTAAGCCTCAACAGTAGTTGGGCGAGGCTCGACGTTGCCAAATCTAGTGAGTTCGAGCCTCGCCAAGGGCAGGCGAGGCTGGCCCAACCTTATCGGCTCTCGCCTTTAGTTAGTCGCCGGCCATTGCTGAGGCTCGGCAACTAGCTAAAAGGAAGAAGGGATGAAAAAAAAAAGAAAAAGATAAGAAAATTGGATAAAAAATAAAATTAAAATCGAAAGAATATTAAGAATTTATTAAAAATTGTTCACGTCACTAATAGTCGTGCTATGTAGAACAGCCGGCGTCCACGTTAGCAATTTCCGATCAAAATTGATTAGATTGACTCAGTTGGCAAAACATAAAAAGGTTTAAAACTTTATTGGCATAATTAAAAGGTTTAGGACTAAATCGACAAAAGTGCAATTGATTTAGATTTTTTGGACAATTTTTTCATTTTCAGTATAGTTCAGGTATTAGTGATACCCAAATCGAACCATTGACAGCTCTTGATCTAACCTACATTAACTGAATTTTCATGTTGAACTATTTCGACCAACCCCGGTAAAAGAACTGAGGAATTTTGAAATGAGAATTCTTTTCGTCATTGCCACAGAAACGTAACATATATAGAAGAAGATACAACTATCAAACAAACTCCTAATAAGGCTAAACTACCAAAAAAATAAGGACCACATAATAAAAAGTAAAAAAAAAAAGATATGCACACAAAACTTCCTAAGTAAACGGCCTAAATAAAGGCAAATCACAGCCTTTCCAATACCCCCCTCAAGTTGGAGCATGGGGATCTTGAATGCCCAACTTGCAAAGAAGAAAGTTAAATTGATCCTTTCCCAATGCCTTTGTGAAGATATCAGCTGGCTGCATTAAACTACGTACGCAATATGTTTGAATGTTACCATTAAGTATCTCATTATGAATAAAATGATAGCCCACTTCAATATGCTTGGTAAACTCATGATAGACAGGATTGGCAGCTATATGTAAAGCTGCCTGACTATCGCAATACAAGTGCATAGGCTGAGAATGTGCCACACCAAGAGAATCCAATAATCCTTTCAATCACTTAAGTTCACAAACTGTAGCAGTCATAGACCTGTATTCAGCTTCAGCGGATGAGCAAGACACTGTCTATTGCTTCTTAGTCTTCCACGAGATAGGTGATTCTCCCAAAAGAACAAAGTAACCAGTCAAAGATCATCTCGTCAAAGGATAACTAGCCCAGTCAGAATCGCAATAAGCAGACAATTTAAGGTCACAATTGGCACACAACATAATACCCTGACCTAGATTTCCTTTCAAATAACGCAGAACTCTCACAGCTACCTCCCAATGAGCTTTCTTCAACCGTTGCATGAACTGTGCAAGAATATGCACACAGTAAGACAATTCAGATTGAGTTATTGTTAGATAAATAAGCTGACCCACTAGGCGCCTATACTGAGCAGGGTTGTCCATATCATCACTCTCAGTAAGGGCCAGCTTGTGATTTTGTTCAAGAGGAGTTTAGCCAGCTAGGAACCCAGCAATTCGACCTCAAAAATCACATCCAACGCATCCTTACGTTGACACAAGAAAATACCATCTGAGTTTCTCGCCACTTCAATTCCCAAGAAAAATTTCAGCTTCCTCAAGTCTTTCATATGAAAACGACGACTCATATAGTTCTTGAACTTTTGCACAGCGGAAATATCATTATCGGAGATAATGAGATCATCATCATAAATAAGCATATTCAATTGAGCAGTCCCAACTCGAAAAGTGAACAAGGAGTAATCTGAATATGATTGCTGAAACCCATAAGCTTTCAAAGATGCAGCCAATTTCGCAAACCAACATCTAGGTGCTTGTCACAAACTGTATAGAGATTTCCAGAGTCCACATACCTTCCCTGATGATTGAGAAGTAAATCCAGGTGGCATCTTCATGTAAACCTCTTCCTCTAAATCACCATGTAAGAAAGCATTTTGAACATCCATTTGATGAAGTTCCCAATTCTTTGCAGCCGCAACGGCAAGAAAGGTGCGTACAACAGTGCCCATTTTTGGCGTAGGAGCAAAAATCTCCTAATAATCTATGCCTTCAACTTGATTATTTCCTAGTATCACCAACCGTGCTTTGTATCGTTCAACACTTCCATCAGAATTGTACTTAATTTTATACACCCATTTGCTCCCAGGCAGCAAATTTTCGACTGTCCATGTGCCATTGTCTTCTAAAACCTGTTTTTCTTTACTCATGCTCTCCACCGTTCATCTTTAATCGCTTCTGCATAAGAGTTTGGTTCATGTCCTGCAGTAATTGCTGCCAAGAAACACCGGTGTTGCGCAGAAAATTTTTCATAACTCACATAACGTGCTATGGAATAAGGCGTCCTGAGGAATCAGATCCCATATATGAGCATGTCGAGGGGCTTATTCTGATGGCGTTTGTCACATAATCTTTCAAACGAACAGAAGGTTGCTTGACCCTTTGTCCCCTGCCTCGCTGCTCTTCGACGATTCACTTCTTTCCACGTCTTCATTGTTTCTGTGGATCAATTCCTCCATTTCATGATTCACCTCATTTTCTCCATCTACACTCAAGTCACTTTTTAAATCATCAACTTCATCACCCAACTCCATAACTCTATTTTTAATGAGTTCATCACTTACTGTTTTCTCATCAGCATATGGAAATTCTATTTCAGCAAAAACTACATCTCTTGAAACAAAGTATTCATCAACTTCTAAATCATACAATTTCCACCCCTTCTTTCCCAACGGATAACCAACAAAAACACACCGACGACCTCTACTAGCAAATTTATCTTTATCCCGATTCTGATTATGCACATAGCACAAACAATCAAAAATCCGAATATGTTTATAAGAAGGAAGTTGGCCAAAGACAATCTCATATGGGGTTTTACCATTCAATAATATAGATGGAGTCCTATTAATCAAATACCCAGCTGCGATTACACATTCTCCCCAAAATTCTATGGGTAAATTTGCTTGAAAATGCAAAGCTCTTGCAATATTAAGGATATAGCGATGCTTTCTTTCCACTCAGCCATTTTGTTGAGGTGTTCCAACACAAGAAGTCTAATGCAATATCCCATGTTCATCAAAATATTCTTTCAAACATAAAAATTTACTTATGTTATCACTTCTAACAATTTTCACATTTTTCTCAAATTGGCATTTAACCATTGCAATAAATTTCCTAAGAACACAAGCCACTTCATTTTTTCCATTCAGCAAATATATCCACATAGCACAAGAGTTATCATCAACAATTGTCAAGAAATAAATTGCTCCACATGAAGCTGGGGCTCTATAAGGTCTCCACAAATCATAATGCATCAATTCAAAACAATCTTTAGCTTTATTGTCACTAGAAAAGAAGATCTCTCTTGTCTGTTTTGCTCTAAAACAAACCTCACAAGTTTTATTGGTTTTCCTAACATTTTTCCAGCTTCTGGAATTAACTCCACCACCTTAGAAGAAGGATGACCCATTCTTTTATGCCAAAGCTCAGAGGATTCCATATCAGTCACCGTGCAAGAATGTACCGAAGTCACTCCCTTGAGAAAGTAAAGCCCCTTGCGTTGCTCACCCGCTCCAATCAGGTTCCTCGAATTTAGGTCCTGTATAGCACATATTTTGTTAGTGAGTTGGATAACCAAATTTAAATCGTTAAGTAAGTTGTGATACAGAAATCAAATTGCATTTCAAATTGGGCACAAAAAGAACTCGTCGCAATTTCAAGTCTCCTCCAAGCAACACAGTTCCTTCTTTCACTGCCATGGTCTTTTCTCCATCAGGTAACTCGACTGAGCATGACACAATGTCACGCAATTCCCTCAAAAATGCCAACGTTCATGTCATATGGTGGGAAGCTCCTATGTCAATAATCCAAGGAAAAATACTCTTCTTACTTGTCAGCCTCTCATGGGCACCATTCTAATGAGAACTTAACATTCCCAGTAAAGTCACCCACTGCTCATCATTCAATCCACCAAGATCCTTTCAATCCGAATCCGTCACAACTCTTCGTTCACCGTCAACTCCAGTTGCCTGTGAGATGTTGACACGAGCACCTCCTCCCTTGTTATGTCCACCTCTACTACCACGCTTTTGACCACTACCTTGTCTATTACCCCACCATTTTGGATATCTTATCAGCTCGAAACAACTTTTAGCATCATGTCCCTCTCGGTTGCAATTAGAACAAAACAAGATTTTATCTTTATCCCCCCTTGAATTTTGACCACCTGCCCGAATTGCAAAACTCATGGGATTGCCTCTTTCATCCTTAGTTCGTGTCATAGTTCACACTCGCTTTTGCTTAACAACCATAGCATAGACACAATTCATATTAGGCAAAGGTTCAGTGCTCAAAATATTAGCGCGCATTGTTCCATATCCTTCTTCATCTAAGCCCGTAAAAAACTAATGAACTCTCTCTTCTTCACACTTTCTTTCCAATTCAATGGTAAGATTGCATCTACAACCTGTACAAACATACACTGGTATCTGATCATAGTTATTTATTTCATCCCACAAGGTTTTGAGTTTACCGAAATAAGACACGATGGGTTGACCATCCTGCCTACAATTGGCCAAATCCGATCTCAGTTGCTGCATCCGTGGACCATTCCCAATCGAGAATATCTGCTTGATATCCTCCCATAGATCTTTCACGTTCTCCATGCTAGAGATAGTCGAGCAAAGTGTCGGTTCAATGGTATTAAAAACTGGGATAAGTACACTAGAAGTCCTAAAACTTATCACAAAAGTGCAATTGAGTCCTAAAACTTGCAAAAAGTGCAAATAAGTCTTAAAACTTGTCATGAAAGTGCACTTGAGTCCTAAAAATTTTCTAAAACTTTCAAAAAGTGTAAACAAGTCCTAAAACTTGTCATGAAAGTCAATTTGAGTCCTAAAACTTTTAAAAAGTGTAAACAAGTCCTAAAACTTGTTACGAAAGTGTAAACAAGTCATAAAACTTGTCACAAAAGTGCAAATAAGTTCTAAAACTTTCAAAAAGTACAATCAATGGAAGGATTTAATTGAACTAATTTGACAAGTTTTAGGACTTGTTTGCACTTTCATGACAAGTTTTAGGACTTATTTGTACTTTTTTAAAGTTCTAGGACTCAAGTGCATTTTCATGACAAGTTTTAGGACTTATTTGTACTTTTTGAAAGTTTTAGGACTTGTTTGCACTTTTTGAAAGTTTTAAGACATAATTGCACTTTCATAACAAGTTTTAGGACTTTGAATGCACTTATCCCTTAAACACCCAAGAAACCAACATGGAATTAACCGTCCATGAATCTTCAAGTTTCAGCGAATCATCTGCTAGTTGCTTAACAAATCCATCAATAAAACAATATTTCTTCTTGGCTCGTAATGCAATTCGCATAGCTTGTGCCCATTCTTCATAATTCTTGCCCTTCGATTAAACTTGGGTAATCAGGTTACCCGAGTTGTCATTCGTATTCAGTGTGTAAGGACTAGAGGTTTTCTTGTCCATTGCAAATCTCTCCTCACCTTTTTTTTATCAACCATGGCTTTGATACCATGTAAAAGAACTGAGGAATTTTGGAATGAGAATTCTTTTCTTCATTGCCACATAAACGTAACATATATACAAGAAGATACAACTATCAAACAATCATAAGAATCTATCTCTTAACATCTTCATATTCAGGTTGAATACTAGTAAGCAACTGAAATATGCAATCTTGTTCTTCTCGCTGGGTATACACATCGACAGATTGAACTGGGGGACGATACTGTGGCAGTTCATTCCATTTCCATTTGAGATTGCCAAGATGTTCAGTAAAAGATTAACTAGAGGCTTGCTCAGTATGAGCCATCTCCCGTTCCAACTCAAAAATCCAGGAAGTATTGTCTTGATGTCCGTACATATCTTGAAGAGAGTCCCATAAGGCCTTTGCAGTCTCAGAATATGAAAAAATCTCATAGATTTGAGGATTCATTGAGTTAAATATCCCTGACATGACGAGATTGTCAGTACCCTGCCACTTGACATATTTTGGGTCACTGATAGGAAGGGTTCTAATCAAGCCATCAATATGCCCCAACTTTGATCTACCTCCAAGACCGATTGTAACAGCCCGAGACTAGGAGAGATAATTACAACCGTTAAAAAGGATAGAGATGAGTCGAATGCTCATTTCATTCAAGCCAAAACGACCCAAATCAATGGTAGCAGAGATGCTAGTCATTGTACAAAACGAACAAGAACAAGAGTACTTATCCGATTATAAAGACAAGGTGCAACAGCCAATGAAGCAGCAGGGAACGCATGAGTTTGATGTCGATCTTGTTTGTTCTAATACCATATAGCGTGTTAATATGAAGATGAAAGAGACAAAGAGCATGAATGATGAACAAAGGTTTTACGTGGTTCAGTCGACCAAAAAAAAACTCTTTGGAAACCTACATCCAAGGTAGAAATCCCCATATTTCTTAGCTTCTTGGCGGAGATTCATTCTCCTTAAATAAAGAAGAGTACATCATAGTTGCTAAACATAGCCCATGATTTTTATGGTAAATACACATATTACACATTGGACTTTGATACTCAATCTTATCATGATTTGGCAACTTTATCTTGCCAACATCATGGCACTTTTTCAAATCTTCGGTGCGGTCAAAGAATCAACTGGAGAGGTCAATGGAAGAGCATTTTGAGGCCTTTTGCAAAGGAAAAACAGGATTTGGACCCTTTTGGGCTCACACAGTGGGGTATTGGAAAGAGAACTTGGAGAAGCCACACAAGGTGTTGTTTTTGAAGTACGAGTACTTCAAGGAAGATGCCGTAGCACAAGTGAAGAAGGTGGCCGAGTTTGTGGGGCTTCCATTCTCTATGGGGAAGAGAAGGAAGGTGTGATTCAAGAAATAGCTGAAACGTGTAGCTTGAGGAAGTTGAAGGACCTGGAGGTGAACAAATCCGGTAAATTCATGCTGAACTTTGAGAACAGAAGCTCCTTTAGGAAATGAGAGGTGGGTAATTGGGTTAACAATCTCAATCCTCCCATGGTAGCACGTCTACATAGCATCATGGAAGAGAAGATGAGTCCTTTTGGGTTAGAGTTCAAAACATGCTAGTCCTTCTTCCCATATTAATTTTCCAGTTCAATTGAATATTGGTACTGAGAATATTAATAGTACGTTTCTTATGATTTGAACTCAATCTTTCTTTATCTTGGATCTCCCCACAAATACTATAGCGTGTGGAAAAGATTCAATGGTAAATTGCACTGAGATACCTCGAATTTTCTATTGCTGAAAGAGTAAACAAGTATCAAAATAAGATGAGGACTAGATATAAGGAAAGCATCTTGCGTCTTTCTCTCTGCACTGAACCCTAAAAGATCCGTTTACTCCAACATCTACGTCACAAGGGATGAGTTATTTTGGTGCATGATAGCCGAGAAAATCCAGTATTAGGTAATTTGTGACCAGATAGCACCCATAAAACAGAAAAAATCATTGCGATCGAACTTATCTGTCCCCTATTTGAAACTTTTCCCTAAGACATTCCATGCATATATCCAGGACACAGATAACGAAAAAAAATCAGAATGGGTCTTTATTGGTTATGATGGTAGCCTATATCCGGTAGTGTAAACTACAACAGTTTTACTTTTTATATAAGCATTGAGAACACAATCTCTTTTCTCGTTCATTCAGTGGCATGGGTAAAACAATTTGAATATCATCCACGGAGATACGAAACACTTTTACTATTGCTTTTAACAAAAAGATCCAGCAAACAATAACAAGCACCGGTAGCGGCAAAACCAATCAAGCCTACTCTAGATATTAATTGATTAATTGATCAAGCAACGGCAAGAGCAAAAGATAATCCGGCTTTTGGTAATCCACGTCAAGTTATTTTTCTAACATGATGATTCATCAAGCATGGAATATAAATTTTTTAAATTTGTATGACAGAAAGAGAGACTAAGTCACTAAATTGCATTACTGTGATTCGGAAGGATTGGTATGAATAACTAAAGTATCAACCAACAAGTGGAAGTTCAATTTAATGAGCACAAACTTGGGCATTCTCCTAACCTTCAGCAGGAAATCAAATGAATCTTAAAGTTTGAGCAAACGTGTCCATCATACAGGTCTAGAATCTATTCAAGCACTCCCAAAAGAATAGGCAACAATGGAGTTTTCCCATCTGGCTTACTAATTTGCTAATTAAGGCAAACAATCCGAATAAATGGGACTAAAAGTATCATTTGGACGCCTTGTGGATATCACTTGATGGGCACTCAAATATCAGTAGCTCACTTTGCTCTAATGTATGGGTACGGTCGCTTTTTTATGAGGACCCACCTGTCGAAGGTGCCCACGTTGCAAGTCTAAGAAATGAAGTTCAATGCCGACTGGCTGTCCAATCGTCCTGGCCTATCCACTGATTAGCTATTTTGAAAGTGATGTATAAAACGCGGACCCCGCAGAAGCCCCAATTCCAGCTTGGCGACATCGAGATCCATGAAAAAATCAACTAAGTTGAGGACTTGAGGCAATCATGCACAGTGGTCCCTCCAATCGACAGGGATACATCCGTGTTTTGATTTTGTGGCCTAAGATCTCCTCTACAAACCACAAGTGGGATCAGGGAAAAAGATATGACAGGTGTTGAAGGTGTAAATTTGGACTAAGAAGTGGATTTATTAGTTGGGTTGACGCAAAAATCACTCAATCGCCAAAGATTGTGTTAAAAAAATTTCTAGGGATCAATGTCAAAGAAAAAATTGTTTTAAGGATGCTAAAGTGAGAGCTCTCAAAACACAACTGAAACGTGTGAAAGAAGATACGGCAAAGCTCCACCATTAACGGACACTGCTAGAAGAGTATTATGCAACTAGTAATTTACTAGCAGAAGCACATGCCCACTAGTTAAAAAGAGTGGTTGTTGTAATCTACATGGGTATTTCACTTGGTAAATAGATTATTTCGTTAGTATGTTATAAATACACGTTGTTACTCGTCAAATCTCAAACAATGTTAATAATTGACTAGGAATTTATAGTATTAAAATAATTATTTAGTTTGTAAGTTATAACCATTAACCGACATTACGAGTAAAGTGGGTAAGCAATTCGTGTTCTTGTAGCGAAAAAACAGTCTACTTGGAAAATTCAAAAACAATTGGTAATCTAATAATGAATTTAAGCAAAGTTAAAATTATTATTTCTTTGTTAACTCACAGACAATTGACTGGATCAATAAGTTATCAATCAATTTTTACCTGTAAAAAATATTTTAAATTCACTATCGGTTATTCAAATTTACCATACGCAGAACAAATTTCTGTTGTGTGGTGCTCTTTGATGTCACCCAAGCCGACAAACGTGTTTCACCTCATATCGTGCAATAATTGAGCCGGCAATAATTTGGGGTCTGTGGTCACCCTTCGCCTGTGTAAAGCAGTGACCAAAAAATGAAAAACTAACACCCACTAGCTGCAAAAAGATTAGTGCTGCGCAATCATCTGCTTGTTTCGATTCTTACTCAAACATCAATGGCACAACAGCAATTTTCTTCAAAGTCCGCCATAGTAGGCAGTGAAGAACATGACCGGGAGGCCATTGACGAACTAATTGCTTCACTGCCCCAAAGGAAAGGCGTGGTTCGTCCTTTCCAATCCCTCTACCAAGACTTCTGGTGCCCAACCTACGTGCTTCCCAACGTTATCGCGTTTTAGCGGCACTTCCAAGCCAAACACAAGGACATTGCCCTGGCCTCTCAGCCCAAATCGGGGACCACCTGGCTAAAGGCCTTAGTGTTTGCCGTCGTTAACCATTCCCGCTTCAGCATCTCCAACACGCCCTTACTCACTCCGAACCCCCATGACCTGGTCCCTTGCTATGAGTACCGGCTGTACAGAAGCAACTAGAGGCCCAACCTTGACAGCCTAGCTTAGCCGAGGCTCTTCGCAACACACATCCCTAACCCATCCTTGCCGGAGTGCATCAAGCAATCAGATTGCCGGATCATTTACATTTGTCGAAACCCATTAGACCCTGTAGTTTCATCTTGGCACTTCTATGTCGAGACTGCGCAGTCGAATGACCAGCCGAAGTGGTCCTTGGAAGAACATTTTGAGATCTATTGCCAAGGGAAAATATCATTCAGGCCCTTTTGGGATCAAACGACGGGCTATTGGAAGGAGAGCTTGGAGAGGCCACACAAGGTGTTATACCTCAAGTACGAGGACTTGAAGGAAGATATTGTAGGCCAACTAAAGAAGGTGGCCGAGTTTGTGGGGCTTCCCTTCACTGAGGAGGAAGAGGAGGGAGGTATGATTGAAGAGATAGCCAAAACGTGTAGCTTAAAGACCCTCAAGGACCTGGAGGTCAACAAATCCGCCAAAATACCAGTTATGAATATCAAGTTTGAGAACAAAAGCTTTTTCAGGAAAGGCAAGGTGGGTGATTGGGTTAAGTATCTCACTCCTTCCATGGTGGATCGCCTCAATAGCATCATGCAAGAGAAGATGAGCTCCTTTGGATTGGAGTTCAAAACACATTGAGTGTTAATTAATTTCTCTTTCTCTATGTGTGTCATTAGAAATAAACGAAATTAATAATGGAAGGATCTGCAATCCTCATTTTTAGTGTAGTGTAGAGAACTCAAGGTTGAGAAAAGAAGTTTATTAGGAAAGGCGAGTTGGGTGATTGGGTTAACCATCTCACTCCTCCTATGGTGGATTGCCTCAATAGCATCATGCAAGAGAAGATGAGCCCTTTTGGATTGCAGTTCAACACATGTTGAACATGTTGGTTGCTTTCAATCCCTTCTTTCTCTATGTATAAGTAGAAATAAATGAAAGCTAAATCGAATGGTTTTAGCAGTCAACTTCTCATGTCATGCTTCTCCTCATTATTTTGTTAGTGTAGAGAAAGAAAAAGAATCATTCCCAATTTAACTAAAGAAACCCTTACTTTCTCTAGGCTAAAGACCACACAAGTAGGGGATGCTGATCAATAGCATTCTTTTGTTCAATTAAAACTTTTTTGATCTGCAATCTTAATATTGAAATTGCTAATCTCTATGTCTTGTGTCCCAAAATCACAACACGACCACCGAAAAACTGCGAATATTTGACAAACAAGAATCCCATTATATGAGCAAGGATGGTTCTACTAATCTATTTAAAAAGAATAGGATTTTTTTTTTCCATGCTGGTAAATATTTGAAAATGTTTGTGTGAAAAAACTGTTGGTAATACCGATCACCTAATTTTTATGTAATATCTTGATAACTTACCGACACTTTTATTGAATTGCAAAATTTTTTTGATAATTTACAAGCTTGTTATCTCTTACCAATTTTTATTTGTTTTTCTTATCTATCCCTTATATTTATCAACTCTTATATTAATTTACTCATCTTTGTATACGTGACATGGTAATCATTGAGTTACTTGCCACCACTCATTTGATTTTTTCTAGATTCATCAATTTTTTTCATCATTTATCAACTTTCTAATTTACCAACTCTTATACGAATTTACCAATCTTTATTTGTGTGACTTACTAGCATTTCTCTTATTAGACTACCAACAAGTTTCGTTTTACTAGCTGTCATTTGAGTTGCTCACGATTGTGTAATTTATCAACTTTTCTATTAAATTACCAACTTCTATTTTTTTTTTCGACCAACATGTTAAATAAACAACTCCTTTTAGAAATATCAACCTTAGAATGGTTACCAAATTTCCTCTAATCAAATTACAAACTAGCTTTGGGCTAACAACTCTTATTTGAGTTAGTTATCAATATTTATTTATTTTTAATTACCAACTACTCTTATTTCTAAAAGAACCTATATTATCTTTACAAATTTTTATTCAACTTTCTTACCAACACATTAAATTACCAAATTTTATTTGCTTGACTTACCAACTTTTTGGGGAAAATTACCAAAAAAGTCAAAAACCTATTGTAATTGTGCCAATGCAATCGTAAACCTTTTACAATTGTGTCAATTCAGTCCATCCAACCACTTTTGGCCGATCGGCGCTGACGTGGATGCCGGCCGGCACCCGCACAGCTGACGTGGCATTATTTTTTGTTATTTTTTATTTTTTTCTAATTTTTTTTATTTTTTTCCTTTCTCTTTTTTATTTTTTTCCTTTCCTTCTTCCCCCTGGCCGAATTGGCCAGGGAGAGGCTCGCCCTTGCCAAGCTCCAACAAGGGCGGAGCTCGCCATGGCTGGGCGAGCTCTGCCCTCTTTGCCATTAGGCAAACTCAAGCTTGCCTAGCCATGGCGAGCTCCGCCCTCACCTTGCCCAGTGAGGCCGAGCCGACCTTAGCCCCTCGTTGGTCCAACCACCGGGGGAAGATAGAAAGGCAAAAAAAAAAATAGAGAAAGGGAAAAAAAACTTTCGAGCTCCACCATCGCAGGCCCTCACCAGTACCGACGAAGGCGAGCCTCACCGTCGCACAGCCATGGTGAGGCTCGACCTCGCCAGATCTGGGCGAGGGCAGAGCTCGCCATGGCTGGGCAAGCTCACCCTTGCCGACCCTCGCCGTCACATAGCCATGGCGAGGCTCAACCTCGCCAGATTTGGGTGAGGTCGAACTCGCTCAGCGGCGACGAGGGCGGCTCACCATGGCTGGGCGAGCTCGACCTCGCCCAGATCTGGCGAGGTTGAGCTCGCCCAGCCATGGTGAGCTTTGCCCTCGTCGGATCTAGGCAAGGCTCGCCGGAGCCAATGCCGATGAGGGAGAGCCTCCCCAGTGGCCGACGAGGTCACCTCACCGGCAAGCCTCCTCTGGCCAAAAAGAAAAAAAAAAGAGAAAGGAAAAAATATAAATATATATTAAAATAATGCCACGTTAGCCAGCCAGTGTCCACGTTAGCGCTGGCCGGCCAAAAGTGGCCGAATTGACTAAATTGGTACAATTACAAAAGGTTTAGAATTAAATTGACTAAAAAAGGTTTTGGACTGAATTGGCACAATTTCAATAGGTTTAAGACTTTTTTGGTAATTTTCCCCAACTTTTTGCAATTGAATAATTCATTAGTTTTTGGATAACAACTCTTCTTTCAGTTATTTATCAATCTTATTTTCTTTATTTAGCAATTTTACTTATTGCTCACCAACTTGTATGTGTCTTGCTTATCAATTTTATTAATTTACCAGTTCATTTCAAAAAGGTTGATCATCCTTCAAGTAAATTTCTTACCCTATCGGCCAAAAGAGCAATATCCCTTACCCTTAATTGAGAGTCTCGAGATTGATTGCTCAGACGTAAAGGATTAAAGTATAAAACGGTAATCTACTTTAGCCCCCAACACCTCCCCCTCTCTCGATCTCGAGCACGTCCTAGTAAGTGAACCAATTTACAACTCTCTAGCATTGAAATTCAATCACCTGATGCACGCTTCGCATTGGCATCTGAGTGCTAAATCTTCTACTTAGTCACCAAATATCAATTATCCGATGATGGACAATTTTTCCTATCAATTAAAGGTCTGAAGCAGCTTCTATTAGCTGCATTCTGCATGCAAGAATCATGACAAGTCTCATCATAGCACAAATCCCTTAATTGTGATAAGCCATTCATGAGTCTCGAAGCACAAGAGCTAAGGGGAGCAAACCTTGAAACAGTATCAGGACACTTCAACTCTTAAAATTGGCCTAAAAAGCTTATTTTGATCCTTCCCCGCTATTTCTTGATGAACACTCAAAGCTTAGTGGCTATATATATGGATGCTCGAAAGAGACTTGGCAACTTACTCTTACAGAAATGTAAAAGAAAAATGCGAGCAATAGCATTGATGTTTGATTACGATAACTCAAAATAGTTCTACTCAAATACTTGATTATGGACGTGCCAGAAAATGAACAGATATGGGATGGTACTAAACCTGCTTTATGAAGCATCTGCATGTCCCCAAATAAGGGTCTTCCACATTCATATCTTATGACATGAACCATGTAATTGTAGTTGGAAAATCAACTGAGCCCATGAAGGAGTTGTTACCCAGTATCATACGCAAACGTACAATAGTATGTTCAAGCGAAAATTGTCCAAAAAATCCTAAATCTATTATACGACAGCCAATTCAGTCCTAAACATTTTCAATTGTGCTAATTTAGTCATAAACCTTTTGATAATTTACTAATTTAGTCCTAAAACTTTCGATTGTATCATTTAGTCATAAACATTTTGACAATTTGCAAATTTAGTCCTTCCGGCTAATTTTGGCTGGAAATCATTGACGTAACGGTCTAGTCATCGTTGTCTATTCTATATGGCATGGCTAGTGTAACATCCTCAATTTCAGTCTCTGAAAAATGGTTATAGTTTAAGTTTAGTGATTTTCCCAATTAAAGCCAATTTTACTCTTGTTTTGGAAAATCCAGATACGGATCCTCTGTACCCCTTGGTTTTGTTATTTTTGTGGAGACTTTTGTAATCCAAATTTCAAAACACTTCTATTTAAAAGTTTCTCCAAAAATCTTGAAGTTTTACACACTTTAATTTCAGAATTTTTGGACTTGATATGAGTAGTACGATAACCTAATTTTCAGACCGTGTAAAACTACCCAAAATGGATATTTATGTAATGTGCACACTTTCTCTATTTTCTACAATTTTTTCTAGGCCGAATTGGAATAAACTTCCTTCACAAAAGTTATTGATAACTTCTTTCTCTATAACATATATAAAATTAGGAATTTTTGGAGATGATTTGGTTTCTGAAAAGATCTTACTTTGAGAAGCAAAGATTCTATTTCAGCAAACTGTTTTTAGTTTATCTTTGATCTACTAAAAGTTATGTTTAAAGAAAGATTCAGATTTCGTGTTCTCATGGAAAATATTTATTAAGGTCTTGTTTATGACATATTAAGGTCTTGTTTCAAGTCCGATCTAGAACAATGCAAAAACTGTCGATTTTGTCAGATTACAAATATTCATCATTTTCTATACGAGAACGTTAGAATTTCGTAGGTTATGCTTAAATGCCATGAACTGGTTGTCCTTAAGTGCCATTGATGGACAAGAACAAGCCCTACTCGACCAAGCTTGGGGAGTAAGAAGTAAAATTGGCCAAGTCAATATTGAACCAATAATTGAGGGCTAATTATTAGGAGAATCTTATCTTATAAGATCTTTATTAATTGAGTGATCTTGCATGTTCTAGAGGGAGTCCCACGCCCAAGAGAGCTTGGAGGACAAGAATGAAGATCAAGACAAAAATAATTATTGGAGAGACCATTATTAGAGGCTTATGTGTCCTCTTGGAAATTAATGCATAGGCTTATGTGTCCTTAAGAATTAAGGCCTAATGACCCTAGGGTAGAAACTTGGAGACCAAGTTGAGAGATGTGTGGCCTCAATTAAAAGCTTGCATAAGAAGCTTCATGATGGTCAAAAACTTGGAAAGCAAATTTTGGGGTAGAAACGTGTGACTAAAATCTAACCCAATGATGACCATTTCTTGGGTATTAAATGAAGGACGATTCTAGAGAGTCAAGAACTTGGGGAGCAAGTTTTGACTCTTAAACTTGGTTAACAAGTTAGTGATTTTCCTATAAATAGGTTTGATCCCCCTTAGTTTCCACAGACCACCTCATCTTCCTCTCTCATCTCTCATTCTCACGCCTCCCTCTCTCTCTCTCTCACCCTCACACCAATCACCTCTCTCCCTCTCTCTCGCCCCTTTGCCACCGCTGCCGACCACCGTTTCCTCTTTCAACCCCCGTAAACATTTTCTTGTACTTGCAGGTGAGTGGATTTCCTAATACTTGAATAGGGTGGTGTGTTACGTGATTGAAACACGGAATGTGAGTGAATTCCCTAGCACTTGGATAAGGCGGTGTATTTCGTGGTTGGAACATGGCTTGGGAAGTTGTTATTGCTTGAAACGGTTTTGCTCTTGTGCATGATTGCATGACGCTTGGATGCGGTAGTTTGTGTGATATGTTGATGTTCTTAACCATGCTTGTTGAATTATGATCCTGTGAGCTTTTTATGAGTACATACAACTAGGGCCTTGTATGTATGGATTAAGATAGAGGATAATAAACCGGCATGTACGACCCATGATATGTGATCACTAAATGAAAGAAGACGATCGTCATCACATAGCGTTAGCTGCGATGCCTCGATTGAGCTAGCATGCCCTAGTTGAGCTAAGATGCCTAAATTGAGCTCGGATGCCCTAGTTGAGTTAGGATGTCTTGATTGAGCCCAAATGCCTTGGATGTGCTAGCCCTGGGATACCTTGGTTGAACCAGCATGCCTTGGTTGAGCCGGGATGCCTAACATGAAGCTGGATGCCTCGGTTGAGCCAAGATATCCTGGTTGAGCCAGGATGATGATAAATGAATCTTATATGTGTGCCGGTATGTGTGTTTATTGATAAGCTAAAGGTTTTCGGATGCTCGAAGGATTCTGGAGGACCCGTCACCCACGTATAGAGACGGCGATGCTTGATGGATAAATGAATTCATGTGTGAATATTTTATGGTATTTTTGCATGCCGATTGGTTGCGAGGCTTCATGTATAAATTTTCTTGTACATTTTTATGTAACCGGGTAAAAGTGAGCTTTCATGTTAACATAGCAAGGACAAGGTCAAAGTCTTTGCTATTAATTTGCCATCTACATAAGGCAGGAAAAATATTTGTATACGTTAGTAAGATGGTGAGGCATCATCCTGCACGAGTATTAGTGAATTTACTCATTGAATTTTCAACTCACTCCCATTGTTTTTCATGTTTTTAGGATGAGCTCTACACCCCAGGTTCGCTTTGGTGTACCTGTCGAGATGGAGGTTGACCTAGAGGAGCTAGGGTTAACCTAGGCCTTCGCTTGTGATATGGTTTATACGTGGAACGGCCCATAGAAAAGGGCTTGTAAAATATATTTAAGTAAAATGGCAATAGTGTGTTTTGCCAGTTATGCCTTCCTTGATTTCCAGCCATTATTTATTTGGGAATTTGTTTATACACGTTTCTGTATGTGCTTATTAATAAGATAAAAGAAACGAGACGGCGACAAGCTTGAGACGTCACATTAATAACCCTGAACTGAGGTAAGGACGTCGTAGCCGGTACTGACGTGGATAATTTTTGCAATTTTCTTTCAATTTTCAATTTCCTACAGAGATGGAGAGAGACGTAGAAACCAACCCAAATAAAACCTTAACAACTTCTCAATCAATTATATGGCAATGACTAAACCAGCATGCTCAAGAACCACCCCGCGAGTTCCCCAAAGAAAGGCCTTCCAGATCGTCATGATGTGAATAATGTGATCTACGCAATCGACATCACCTATGCGGCCGATAAAAGAGTTTCACCTAGGATTCATAGTGAAATCGATTAAGGCGTGAGCACAAGAAGTCAAAAGACATAGTTTACGTGAACCCGGTGCATCTGAACCCAGTCTATCTCAGCCATTAGATCATATTGATCTCAAGTGAGGCCCACAACATTCAATGGTTAAAATGAAGTGGGCTTTTGTTGTAGGCTTACACAATCATGATGCAAACAAGAATTTTGCATCATTTAGGGGTTCCGTCATTTTCTTCGTTTGTGTTTACAGATGAAAATTGCATAATCAGTCATAAGGAAACCAATCGAGTCGTAAACATTTTAATTAAACCAATGTAATCCTAAACTTTTGAGGGACAGCTCAATCAAATCCTATCAGCAAGTTTTGCCTGAATAATCTAAAGTGGTAGTTCAGAAAACGCCGACTATGTTATGTATAATAGCAATGGCATGACATGGACTTAATTTCAATGAGCTGACGCCATTTTTGCTTAGATAAACGGCCTTGTCTCTTAGCTTTGTGTAATAGCCCGAAATTGGTTCCAAAATTCCCAAATCAATCCTTCGTACTTGAACCCTAATTCCCCAAAGAAACCCCAATCCTTGTCTTGGCGACAGCAAAATCCACGACGAGATTTACAAAATCGTCGCAAGAAATGATAGCTATCCATCCAATCGACAATGATACATTTGTATTTTACTATTATAGCATGAAATCTCCTCTGGAAACAACAAGGAAGAAGGAGAATCGAGGAAGAAAATATGATAGCTGTGGAAGATATAAATGTGGAGCAAGTTACTTGTTTATTAGTTGGGTTGACGCAGAAATCAATCAATTGCCAAAGAGTATGTTACAAAAGGTTTCTAAAAAGCAACGTCAAAGAAAAAAACTATGTCTACCCATCGTGAGGATAATGGCAATTCCGTGGAAATTATGGCACAACTGAAACATACGAAATAAGATGCCACAAAGTTTAAGAAAGAAAATTTCAAATTGAAGATATACCAAAATTTCACAAAACACTTTACCAAAAAAAAAATTTTCACAAAGCATTGTACCAAAAAAAAAATTCACAAAGCATGGACAAACGATTAATCATCATGATATACCAATACTTGAGTCCCGTAGGAATAAAGTGCGAGCAAAAGTGAGGAAAGAAAAAGAAAGTGAAGTTTATGAAGACAATATACCTGCCCAAAAAGATAATTTCGATGGGTTGCAGCTATGTATCTATGCGCCCTTAAATATGAGTAGCTCACTTAGGTCTAATGTATGACTATGGTCGCTCCACGTAAACCAGAAAACGAGAGCCCTAGCAATTTGATATTGACCCACCGTTGCAAGTAGTCCACTAGAAGGCAGTCAACGTGCCAACTAAGTAGTGATGTTACCAAACGATTTGACAACTGAATGCCAATGGGCTGTCCAATCATCCTGGCCTAGTCACTTTATCAATGGAAGAAAAATACTAAAAGTATCAAAAATTATGTATGCACTTTTAATGCCAAAAGTTTGTTTCGAATCATTTAAGTGTCACTTAAAAAAAAACGATCACTAGATATTTTAGGGATAATGTATGTTATATCTGCAATATTCGAAAATACCTCAAATTAGGAATTTTTCCTAATTTAACAATGTACATGGATGACTATCTGACCTTAACCCTAAGGTACGATACGCGGCAATGCGGAAGATTATTATCTTATCCATAACTACCTGGATATAATAATATATCTTATTTGCTTTCCAAATTCAAACGGTCGCTTTTCCACCGATATCTATGACCATATAGATATGATCGTTAGCTTGAACCGTTTTCCTAATTTGAACATGATAAATAAATATTGCGGATTACGTGAACTATTTGAATGCAATTACTATCTTTTGTTTGATTGCTTCATCTTTGAAATAAAAGAAAATCCAAAAAAATATTAATTAGGATTTAAATTAGAAATTTTGCATGTTTAGGAAATCTTGAATATATCTAAAAGATAGGATAATTGATTAATTTAAATTGGGTTTTAGGGTAGTTTATTTCCTAGTTTAAATTAGGGTTATTCTAGTCCTAATAGATTATTTAGGATATTTTATTATTTCGAATTTTCATAAAACAAATATCAAAAAAAAGTTATTTTAGGATAAGTTTGAGTGTCTTTCTAGAATAGATTGCATGTTATTTGAGTCATATTTTATTCCGAATTTTAATGAAAAATATCAAAAATACGTCATTTGCCCGTTATCAGAATTAGGCCATTTTGTCGCGGGACATATAGTTCACATTTCAAGTTTCATTAATCGCATGTTATATTTTGCACGTCATTACACTTAGATTAGTTTTCATTTTAATAAATCGAAAACCCTAAAGAACGAATTGTGTGAATTGCTTTGTTAATTAGAAATCATATTAAGATTATCTGTGTAATATTCTAGCTAATAATGCAGATGCTTACATTGCTAAAAAGTAAATTGTTCTCCTAAACTAGTAATTTATTTATTGCTTTCTTTATTGGGTGTTAAATTGATGGATTACGCACCCGCATAGTTAACCCACATGTTAGCAACTAAGTAATAAAATGGATCTAGACTGCCTACTTAAACATTTTTTTTAAAAGAAAATGTACCGAAAGGGCATTAGATTAATTCTGACGTAATCAAGTCTCCGAATTCAAAACATCAAGTTCGTAGAAATAAAATATATCTCTCTATATTTTATTTGGATTTCTAATCGACCAACCGCAAAAAGATTAGTAGCGACTCCAAGCATAAAAACATTTGCACGTTAAGAAATTAAACCCTAAATCGTGAATTGGTAAAACTTGGGAAAGCCCAAATTAGACTTCATCTTAATAATCCATTAGCCGAACCCTTAGGTGGTGCACCGCGGAGGTGAGGTCGCGGTAGATATTCTTCATTCATATTGTATCATTTGTTCGAATTTTGTTTGTTGTTGTGCTTTTAGTGAATGGATATCTTACTAGTGTTCTACAGTAAAAGTAGACCCAATGGAGATTAGAATATGGACGTATGTCGTAACATTTAAACCCTCTTTCTTATAATCACTCTAATGGCCGGCCGTGCGCACGTACATCTTGCATGACACTATTTCATCGACGTGTAAAGTTGACACTAATCGGCCTCTCGACATTATGTGATCCCATGCATAAATTAACGTGAAATAACTTTTTGACTCCTGGGATTATCTTGAACTTGCAGGTTATCCGACCCATTGCTCTAACGGAAATAGCCAGCCGTTGATGATAATTTAATAATCACCTTTTATGGTATTACTATGTCGTGTTAGGCTTATCAAGGAAGCAAAGCACATGTTAGAGTGTCTTTCAAGTGCATTAAAAAAGTTGAACCATGTCGCGACCTAAAAATCATGTTTTCCGATCTTAGGCTAATGGATTACTAAATCAATTAAATTAATTAACCTAGCTCGAATTCTCCCAAACTCTATCAATTCGCAACTTAGGTCTAAGTATGAGCATGCAAATATTTTTGATGGGAGCCGCCACTAATCATTTAAGGTAGATTGATTAGAAACCTAAATAAAATAATGAGAGTACTATTTTATTTCTACGAACTAGAGATTATAAATCCGGAGACTTGGTTACGCTAGATTATCCTAACGTTCTTTCAGTACCAATCTTAAGAAAAACGCCCAATTCGGCAATTTTGATGAATTCTAACTTAGAGTTCAAAGGTGCAAATATTTTTTGATTTTCTTTTTTTTATGATTTTTTTTTATTTTTGATGTATTTTCGAATTTAAATTTAAGTCGCAAATTTTTTAGTAGAAAGATTACAACCACTAAATCTTTCGAACTAAGTTTCGATCTGAAGCCTGACAGATCGATCCTAAAAATTCGAAATACCTGTTATGGAAATAACTCTATCTAAAGCCTAATAGATAGACTTATTCCCATGTGTGCGGTTACAGATTAGGAGATTTTTCTAACCGATCTCATCTTAAAAAGATTTTGCTATCTTAAATATCTTGGATATATTCAAAAGATTTTGAAAAACTAACCTATATAACATTCAATATATATCCTATAAAGTAAGCAATCAAAGGTAAACAAATTAATCACCCACCAAAGATAACAATTAGCAACGTTATCCCATCAACTTGATATTTCCGCAAAAATAGAATCAATATCATAATCTTAAGGCTTAAAGATCAAGATAAATTTTCAAACCGCGCAATCTAATAATTCCATCTAAAGGGCTATAGATAGAATCAAAAGATCATATCGCGTTGCGGATTAGGAAATAAATCCTAATTGAAATAGTGCCTATTGCTCAAATATGCAAAGTTAGATAATGATAAGCATGGAATAAGCAATAAAATATCCAAATTGATTCGGATGTGATATTTACCTAAATGCACAAATAACTTTCCAAATTCGAATCACCGGCGGATCGGGAGCACGGATCAGAGGACTGACTGCAAACGGACTGGCGAATGTGGTGGCGACGGCAAGGACTGACCTTGCACGGAACAACACCAGCGGCGACAAGCAGCCTTTGGGTGTCACGAAACAGCAACGGCAGGTGCTGGGCTTCAGGACGGAGCGGCAGCAGCAACTCACCTAAGGCAGCACTGAACGGTGACGGACAGCGACGAGATGGCTCGCAATGGTGGTCAGCGGCGGTAAGTTCCGCAGAAATTGAGTGATCCCAAAGAGAATTTTCTTCGGTCTTTAACTCTGACCAATAACAAGCTTTGATGACTACCCAACCTTTGACCGAATCCGGTTGCTCTCGTAATGATTTTCTTTGAATATTCAACTTTGATTCTCAAAGCCCAACAATCAAAGTCTTCACTTGTCATTTGGAAGATAACTCGATGGCAAAACCGGTCTGGTCATGCAGGGACGTCGGGCTGAAGTTATCGCGGCAAGACAGCAAAAGAAGCAGGTGGATCGGGCTGAGAGCAGTAGTAGGTGGCTTCGTGAGCAGCAGAGATCGGTAGCTCGGCGTCGTCGTCCGCGCAGGCAAGAAGCAACAGCAGCAGTAGTGTGACCCTGACGGCCACAGGTCTGACCGTGAAGAAGATGGGGGCCCGGGGAGCAGCACGGGCACGGCACAGCACGGCAAGGAGGCACAAACGGCAACGGTGAACACAGCGTAAGTGCAGGTGGTGCAGGAGCGGCGGCAGGGCGACGCGGCGGCTGTTGCGCACATACACGGCCGAGTCTTTCTCTCTCCCTCAAACCTCGCGTGTATCACTCGAGTCTTTCTGAAAATTATTTGGGAATTCTCGACCCCTTCCACTTACTCTCGTGGGCGTGTATGTTGTGTGATCAAATCCGAAAAGAAAAAGCCTCCCCCCAGAGAATCCTTATTGAATGTATTTATAGGCAAAGTTTAGGTTTTTTTTTTTAGCTTGCAATTACTTCCTATTTTGATTCAAAGAAAATATTGCAGTATCTCTGTGATAATATCAATTTATTCAATTTGAATCGTGATAATATCAAGATTAACAATCTTACCAAAAAAAAAAAATCAAGATTAACAAATCAATATTTTCCAACTCGACATTTTCCAACGAAAATTTTATCTCTTATAATGTTCAAGGGCTTGGCCAAGAATTTTCTTGAACGCGGGTTTAGTCCAATTTCATTAAGTTCAGAGCCGTTCACTCGAGTCCATCCACCGCCAGTCCAATTAATATGCAAAATGTAATTAAGCTATATGATAAATGCTCCTAAAAACTATATGCTATGCCATCTAATTATATTTTTTTTTAGGGATTAAAGATAATAATAATAATAATAATAATAATAATAATAATCTCTAATTTTCTATGCAATTGTTCCTAAATAACTAGTTAAAATTTAGGTGTCAACAACTGTCCATTTTTGAGTGGAGGCTCACAGAGGTTTGGCTTAAAGACTGAAACCTAAATTTAAACCATGCAAAATGATGAATGATCCTTCCTGTTTTTTTGGGTGGAGGTTTTAATTCCAATTTTTCAAATGCAATGATGCATGATATGCAAACAATAAGGAACGTATGCTAAGGCTTCTCACTTTGGTGAAAGAGCCTTACATACGGATCGCACAAAAAGCACCCAAGTGAGGGAAAGCTTTATAATGCTATGAACTCCCTCGATCTCCAAACTTCTAGTCCACTGGAAGTAAAGTTCTCAAGATATAGGATTGCTTATTTGTTACCTGTAGTTTCCTACAGATGCAAAATAACGCATGATATGAAGAAAGAATTAAAAGAGACGTGTTGCCTATACCACTGGGCAATCACGAAAAGGATCATGTCACATGTTCCATTGGGTAAGCATGAGGTTAGTTGTGCCACCTATTCCACTAGGTGAACATAGAATGAGAAACTATGCCGCCTGTTCCACTGAGCAAACATAAAATGGGGTATGCTGTCTATTCCACTGAGCAACACAAAGAGATATGTCACCTATTCTACTTGGTGAACATATGAGAGAGATCATGTCTCTTATTCCACTGAGTGAACACGAAAAGAGAAATAATGAAAAATAATTAGCAGACGTACCTGAATTCTTCTTATGACAGAGCTAATTGCATTGCACCTGTTTTTACCTGAGAAAAAGTTAAAATAACACATGCGCATGGGCAAAGAAAACATAATTCATGAATCTGCCTGCATTAACGAGCTTTACTAGGGAATTCATCAATAAGAACAACAATTTCGTCCTTTTGACAATTTGATCACATTAAATGAGAGACCTTTAATCAGAAAGGACTTTCCACTTACTTTCAATGAAAGGCTTTTGACTCGACCTTTGATGCGAGTATAAGAATCACTCAAACTCTCTTTATCGTGCTTGACAAGGGTTCAGATATTCTCAAAATCAGTATGACTTGGCCAATCTGAGAGGTCTTTATAAGGACTGAAACTCAGGCTTGGTCAAAGGTTTCACAATGGGGACTCATGAGAGTCATAGCTTTGAAAGAATCGATATCACCAGCTGCACCGGGTTTATAAGTCAGGAATGCTGCAAAAATGAGATAGAAAAAATCTTGCTCGCACTTCTTCGAGCAACATTTATAAGCATTTGAAACTCTACGTTAACTCAATTGCCCTATTCTGAAGAGACTTCCGTAAGGGTTGTAATGCAAACTCGGGTAAGCTTGAAATGAATGGCCTATTTCCATCAAAGGGGGTATTATGAACATGGAAATTGGTGATCATCCAATCATGCTACTGGTACCATTCATCTATCTCTAGCGATTGCTCCATAAACGAACCTTCAAATGATCTTTTCCTTGAAGAATGATCTTGCATATTGACTCAATTCTCACCGAAGCCTTTCTTTCTCTCATCATTTTTTTAAGAGAGCTTTTTCCGAGAGAGAGAACTTCGATTTAATGGAGTCCTTTTGCATCCTTTCTGTTGAATTTTCTTTTGAGCTCCCATTTGCCTCAAGTCACTTTGAACTTGCTTTGAGATGATTTCATTTGTTTATCACAAGAATGATCACCAATCGAATTGAAATGAGTTCACCGCTCAAATTGGGTATGCAAAGGGTATAATGTGTAAGGATATAGAAGGAAATGCTCTTCGTCATATCTAAGACACTCAAGCTAACACAGAATTTGCATGCAGTAAATATACTTGAAGATTGATGCAAGTGAAAGCAAGAAAATTCTAACCATTTTGAACTTTCTAAGAAATTGCCCCAGTATGGGTTCCTGACAGGGGTAACAAATGAAACTCCGTTCAAAGGGTTAAGCAAATGATAACCTGTAGTGTTTAGATAGAGGGAATGAATGCCTCTCATCATTTTGGTCGTCATACTTTTCGTGAGATAATCCTTCACCTTGTCAGCACAGAGTTTTCACTCAACTCGCACTAGGGATTATTATACAGGACGTGTATGGAAATGACTTGCCTTTTGTCATCTTGAAGTCTCTCATACAATATGATCACTTCATCAGGACAGAAACAGATTGCTAGATCAAAAGCCTTCCTCAAACCAAGCTTAGTAACATAAAAAGAAAATCAATTGATTCATGATATTCAATTTGAAACTTGATAGAAACAAAGTCAAAATGAGTACAAATCAAGTGTAATACTTTTTTACAGAATCAGAATTAACTGGACTGGAAAAAACACGACCATCCATCTCGGCCAAAATTAAAACACCTCGTAGAAGGACTTTCTTCACAATGTACGGGCCTCCATAGTTTGGGGCAAATTTTCCTTATGCAAGAGAAACTATCGGCAATAACTTTCCCAGGACAAGGTCACCTACCTAAAAATGTCGAGGCTTGACTTTCTTGTTGAAAAATTTAGCAACTCGTTGTTGGTAGCACTGGCCATGACATAGAGCTCTAAGCCTTATCTCATCAATCATGTTCAACTGGTCCAATCTCTGCTGGATCCAATCTGCTTCTGACAATTGTACCTGTGAAAGAATACGTAACGAAGGAATTTTAACCTCAACAGGTAAAATTGCTTTCATACCGTACATAAGAGAATATGGAGTTGCCCCTGTAGATGTCCGGATAGAAGTCCGATATGCCATAAGTGCAAAAGGTAATTTCTCATGCCAATCACTATAGTTCTCAGCTGTTTTAGCCAAAATTTTCTTGATATTCTTGTTGGCTGCTTCGACCGCTCCATTCATCTGCGGACGATATGGAGAGGAATTCAAATGCTTGATCTTGAACTCCTTGAACAAATCATCCACCAATTTATTATTTAGATTCGACCCATTGTTAATAATTATGGTCTCAGGTGCACCATATCGAGCAATGATGTCTCGACGAATGAACTTTACCATATTCCGAGCCATCACTGTTGTATAGGACATAGCTTCGATCCACTTTGAAAAATAATCGATAGCGACAAGGATAAACCGATGTCCATTTGACGCTTTAGGATTGATTGGGCCAATCACATCAATGCCCCACATAGAAAAATGGCCATGGTTCAGACATCTGATGCAATTCATTTGGGGGAGTATTAATCTTGTTACCATGGATCTGGCATTTGTGATAACTCCGGACATGCTGAATGCAATCACTCTCTAAAGTGAGCCAGTAATAACCCATCCTCATTATCTTCCTTGCTAGCATATGACCATTCATGTGCGAACTACATATTCCCTTATGTACTTCTAGCATCAAATGAACAGCCTCGGTTGAATCAACGCACCTTAATAAAACCGAATCATAGGACCGCTTGTATAGGCATTCTCCGCTCAAGAAGAACTTTGACGCCATTTTCTTGATATACTTTTGGTCAGATGCAGTACTTTTCTCAAGAAACTCCTATGTTTGAAGATATACCTTGATATCATGAGACCACGGCTTACCGTCGGGCTCCTCTGTCAAGGCCATGCAATAAGCCAGTTTCTGTAAGACCTCTATCTTTAAAACTTCTAACCCACTTGTCACTCGTAGCATTGCCGATAACGTAGCTAGAGCATCAGCAATATGGTTTTGAGTCCTTGATAAGTATTCAAACGAAATGTCTTCAAACTCTTCCACCAACTCTTCTAAATAGGCATGATAGGGCTGTAACTTAGCATCTCTAGTTTGCCACTTACCAACGGTCTGAAGAATAACGAGGGCTAAATCTCCGAACACCTTAAGTCGAGCTACTCCCATTTCAATTGCAACTTGCAGCCCGAGTATGTATGCCTCATATTCAGCGATATTGTTTGTGCAAGGAAATATCAGTTTTGCCGCCACTAGATAATGTTGTCCGCCTTGGGATATTAAAACTACCCCGATACCTGATCTTGACAAATTTACGGCCCCATCAAAATACATGGTCCAAACATACTCGTCCAGGACATTTTTCGGCCCCATCAAAATAATGTTATCCTCTAGCAGACCTAGATCCTCATTTTTCCTAGGATTTTCGGCCAGGACATCAGCAATTACTCGTCCTTTGACTGATTTTTGAGACAAGAATTGAACATTGAATTCTAATATGAGAATCTGCCATTTTGCCAGTTTTCCAACCAAAGCGGGTTGATTGAGCAAGTATTTGACGGGATCATTTACAAGCAATATCTGATAGTGCAAAGTGTATTGCCTCAATCTGTGTAGCACCCAGACCAGTGCTGCGTACGCTCTTTCTACTTCAGAATAGTTCATCTCAGAGGCAGTGAACTTCTTGCTCAAATAATAAGTCGCACGCTCTTTTCCATCCTCTTCACTTTTCTGAGCAAGCATGGCACCTAAAGACTCACTGTGGATTGTAAGGTACGGGGTTAAAGTTTGCCCCGGCGTCAGCGGAACAAGCACCGGTGGATTCATCAAGTAGCGCTTAAGCTTGTCGAATGCCAGTTCACACTCTTTATCCCATCTAACCAGTGCATTCTTCTTGAGAAGTTTAAAGAAAGGCTTCGCTGTCTCAGATAGCTGAGAAATAAATCTAGCTATATAGTTTAGTTTACCCATTAAGTTACGAACTTCCTTCACCGAAGAGAGAGATTTTATTTCACAAATGGCCTTCACTTTTGACTGATCAATCTCAATCGCTTTGTTACTAACAATAAAGCCGAGTAGTTTGCCAGAGGCTGCCCCGAACACGCATTTTGCCTGATTGAGGCGCAATTTGAACTTGCGAAGCCTGTCGAATAATTTCGTCAAGGTTTCTATGTGATCTTCTCCACGCCAAGTTTTTGCAATCATGTCGTCAACATAGATCTCAATCTCATTATGCATCATGTCATGGAACAACGTGACCATTGCCCGCTGGTAAGTTGCCCCAGCATTTTTGAGACCAAAGGGCATCACCTTGTAATAAAATGTCTCCCATGGAGTGGTAAATGCTGTTTTCAACTTATTATCCTCGTTCATCAAGATCTGATTATAACTTGAGAAATCATCCATGAGGGAAAATAGTTCGAACCCAACTGTGCTGTCCACAAGCACATCAATGTGTGGGAGTGGAAAATCATCCTTAGGACTAGCTTTGTTCGGATCTCGGTAATCAACACACATTCGAACCCGACCATCTTTCTTCAACACTGGGACTATATTAGCGACCCATTCTAAGTATTGGGTAGTCTCAATAAATCCCACGCCAAGAAGCTTCATGACCTCTTCCTTAATCTTCTTTGCCAGTTCTGGCTTAGCTCTTCGCGACCTTTGCTTCAGGGGCTCAACCGAAGGATTAGTCAATAGACAATGTTCAACGATCGATCGATCGAGACCTAGTGTCACGCCCCGAACTCCTTCGAGCTCGTGACATCCCACTACCTCGAGTTGATCATGTGCGACATCCCAGGAATACGTCGCCGACTCCACTCCCTCGTCAGAGCCAATCGCAGCGGAAACAAATAATTAAACCCGGACAATAAAATTTGAGAACACCAAAATAAACTAGCACGCCAAACCGCCAAACTTTTAGAACATTACATTACCATATATATATATATACAACATCCATTTACTAGCACACTTGTACCCTTTCACTGTCAACTTAGTCCTCCAAATATACATGCACACCTACCAACTCCTATTGTCATTACACCTCAAAAGGGGTAGATACCCTACTCTCCAAAAATGGTACTCCTCAACATCTACTCCCAGCCTCCTCATTAGCCCCGACGTCCTCGAGACGGCGTCCACTCTGAATCCGACTCGCTAGCACTCAGATTTGTATCCTCTTGGATCATCGCTTCCACTGAGAACTCTAACTCAGCTCCAATCTCAATTGGGTAGTCTATGTCCCCCGATTCCCCTGGGATCTCCTCTCGCTCTTCCTCGACAGGCTCTTCAACTGGCTCATCCATTGGGTACTCCACAAAATTATTATCAGTGTGCATGACTATACCAAAATGTTCTGGTGGCAGTTGGTTCATTGCTCAGGCGGTTGATCTGAAATGATTTGGTTGAAATAATCATGAGACACTTCTCAATAAGTTGCAACCTAAACCCTACCTAGGCTACCACGTAATTCCAGACATGTCCAAACACACAACCAATCAATCCACACAAACAACAATCCACAATCACACAGACCTAGACTCTCAGCACATGCAACCTGCACATTAGTCCTCAATCACAACAAACAATTCTCACGCACATACCACAACATACGAACTTTCCACGTATCAACTCACACATCAATCACATCACATTTCCAATCCACTAGTCGAACCCACATTTGCTCAAACACTTTCCCGGCCCGCGTCAACACGCCTCAGCCCACTCGATCGCTTTCCCGGCCCGCGTCAACATGCCTCGACCCACTCAATAGCGCCCCGAGCATCACACGCCTCGATCCGATCCCACATTCACACTTCCTCAGCTCGCGCCAAATGCAACAGGCCTACGTAATCGAAACCCAAGCTTATAATGCCTCAGTCCGATCCCGGTCTCACCCGAGCTGATCGTGCCTCGGACCAATTTTATTCTCACTTTCTTTCCTCAGCCCGCGCCAAATGCGATAGGCCTACATGATTTAAACCCGAGCTTATAATGCCTCGATCCGATCCCAATCTCACACTTGCACACATTTGCATTTAATTCCGTGCACACAATTGCACCCAATACATCACAACCACACAGTCATATCACAAAACACACAATCAACACACAAACTGGCATTTTTCCACATCCAAACATTATCAAATCAGTTCAAGCCCTTCACGGCATTTTCACAAAATCTCGAGCCGGACCTAACGGTACCAACCACACAACAAACAACACCCCACAGCAAATAACACAACCCATCACAGCCATCAATCCCCCTTTTTCGCCCTTAAAATCACCATATTTCACTCCCGGCTCTTCACAACGCTTTCACGAAATTCCGAGCCGAACCTAACAGTACAAACCATATGTCCATTGGCACATCACAGCACATAGAACCGTACAGCACAGCCATCAATCTACCATTTTCACACTTAAAATCACAATATTTCATTCCCGGCTTTTCATGGCATTTCAGAAAATTCCGAGCCAAACCTAACGGTACCATCCACGTACCCAACAGCACACCACAGCACCTTGAACAGTCATTCACAGCCAACACTCGGCCTCTCAAATTCCTCCAAAAATTCTCGAATTCAATCCAACGGCCCGTTATTCCGTTCGGCCCCTAATTTCTATCAAACCGCATCCAAACGGGTCCAAATTTACCCGATAAACTAGGCGAGGTTTAGATCGAACTTACCCAGCTCTAAACTCAAGCGGCTAGAGTGAAACAGGTGACTAAGGACAGTGGCTTGCGGCGGCGGCGATGTACGGCGAGCGGCGTTGAGCGACCGGCGAACGGCGACGAGCAGCGGTGGGTTGGGCAGCTCGGTTGGTTCACGGCCAAGAGAGACCGAGAGGGAGAGAGAAAGGGAACGGCGGGATGATGGTGAGGCGGTGAGGCGGTGGTGCGGCGGCAATGGGCGGCGTGGCACGGTGGCGCGGCACGGCGGCGGTCCGGCGGGAGGAAGAGGCGATCGAGAGAGGGAGAGAGAGCTCACGATGGGGAAGGGGGGGCCAAATAGGGAGAGAGAGAGAGAGAGGAGAGAGAATTGGTCTTGGCTTAATATTCAAGTTTTGACCACTTTTTGCCAAATGACCAAAATGCCCTTCTCTCTACTTTTCATTTAACGGTCCAGATTCGATCTTATCTTGAAATCGATAGCCCAGATCGAATCTCATTCAAAATATCCAAGGACAATCTTGTAATTTCTCAAAAAGTCCAAGGGCAAAAGTGTCTTTTCCAAATTTTGGGGCAAAATTACCAAAATGCCATTGCTTCATAAAACTAGCCCTTTAGAAATTTTCAAGGGTAAAATGGTCACTTTCCCATTTTCTTACCGAAAATGAATTTTTCTAAAGGATTCGAGTACATCCAAAATTACACGTTCCAACCGCAACGTCGTCCTAACGTTCTGCTGTGACTTCCCAATTTTCCGATGCCTAATTTAGTCTCAATTTAATAATTGAATTCTATATAATGTAACTTGTGCATATCTCAGACTAACGGGCGGCTTTTGGGGAAATTCGCAGAATCGACCCGTGACTGATACTAAATCAAGTCACGTGTAAGTTCGTTCTGATCATGTTGACCTCAGTTGTCAATAAAATCGTAAAGATCGATCACTAGTTCCGATAGGCATGATCGTTCGGTATAGGTTCTGAATCATTCGTCAATTCACTTCATGATCAAACGGAATCACCCGTGATCCGCTAGTGTGACAGTGACGAATCGGCCCTTCACTATCCTAAGATTGGCCCTTGTTGGCTCAAAATGTCACCTCGACGATTTTCTGATCGAAAGTCAGATCACGATCAAATATCTCTAGTCGTATGAATTTAAATCCCTAATTAGTCTTTCCCTATAGGTTAGTATCCCAGGAATGATCAATTCCAGGCGAGACTGATTACAAGTACATTAATAAACTCGGTCATTTCATAATCCTAATTGGGCGAAATTTCGGGATGTCACACCCGGCATGTCAACATAAGACCAGGCAAAGACGTCTTGATAATCCTTCAATAATTGGGTCAAGCGTTTGGCCACATCTTCAGGGAGACATGCCCCAATCTTCACCTCTTTAGGATTCTCCGTGTCGCTAAGATTGATCACTACGGTTTCTTCAACAGTCAGAGGCTTGGATTTCTCGTGGATTTCCAAGTTCCGTCGTATCTCTTCATCATTCGGATTAGAATCGTCTGAGTCATCGGATTGACTTGCATCACATATATGAGGATCCATGATTCCCGTCCCTTCGCATGCCTCGAGATGAGTCTTGAAACATGAAAGAAAGGGATCAAAAAGACCATACAGGGCTTAACTACATGCAATTTTCAAAAATTGATAATTGTTTTTTCTTTTGAAATTCATTTTGCTTTCGAAGACCTTGAGATGAGAATTTTTTAGAAGCCCAACCCTCAGTTCTTACCATAGATGACAAATTTTTTCAATCGTTGGCTATCGTCATCGGGTTGGTTTGGGGCACTTCAACAAGATTCAAAATGATAAAAACCTCTGTAATTTTACTGATATTGAATCAATGAATTACATCTTATTGGGTTGAAAAACCTAAGTGCAACATGAATTGGAATGAAAATCGAAAAAAAAAAAAGGAATAAAGATTCCCACGCAGGGGAGATACGAAAACTGGAAATAATTACTCTTGAGGGCCAGTGCCCATCCCTTCAAGTGGTCCTTCAATGATTGCGCCAATGGAGGTCTTAGCAAACCAACCGGTGAGGTAGGGTATACCATCGTTAAAGTCAAAGTCCACCAACCTCGACTTCGGCTTCTTGAAAATACAGGGTGGCTAGTCATCCTCAGAATCATCAGACAAACTGACTAAAATCGATTTACCGTGCTTCTTAGGCGAGTCAATTAGGGCTTGTGACGACTTAGGAAAGATAAGTCTGAGATCATCCTCAGTCGGGCTCGGCTTTAAACGCTCATATCCCTCCACTACTCCAGCTGAGCGAAAGGTGTAATTAATGAGAGGTGGTAAAGGACTTTAACCTACCCCTCTTCGGCCTCTGCAACAATCGTGGCCTTGTTCGTGGCTTCTCGGCCCATGATATCCCAATCAGCCTTGTGGGATTGTCTATTTGTCTCAATCGGGGTATGAATGCCTTGGCCTTCCTTCCCAAGACCCTGACCTGGCTCAAAACCATTACCAACTATGACCTTGGCCACCATGATAGCTGCATTAGAAACCTCAAGAACGGGCAACGGCATATCAGAGGAAGTTTGAACAACTTTAACTATCTCAAATGAATGATAGCTATCCTCCTCAACATGATCGGGCTCTATGTATGGGACTGATGTTGCATTGAAGATTCGATGATCTTCCTCTCCATAAACTGTAACCAACTTTGCCTCAGCTACAAACTTGATCTTCTAATGCAAACTAAAGGGCACTGCGCCTGCATTGTGGATCCATGGCCATCCCAACAAGAAATTGAAAGCAGAAGGGATATCCAGCACTTGAAAAAGAATATCGAACACTGAAGGTCCGATTTGCAGCTGTAAGTTAATCTGGCCTATCACATCTTTCTTTACTCCATCAAAGGCTCGAACAGAAGTCTTGGCTACTTGCATGGTAGATAGATCAATGCCTAACCTTTTCAAAGTAGCCAACGGGCATAAATTCAAAGCTGACCCATTATCAACAAACACCCTAACCATGTGAGTCTCCTTGTACTTCACTGATATATGAAGAGCCTTATTATGACTGCGTCCTTCAACTGGGATTTCCTCATCAGAAAATGCTACTTGATCCTTGAGGAGGATCACCCCGACAAACCCCTCTAGCTTATCTTCTTCAATAGTCTCGGGCACATGAATCTCACTCAAAACCTTCATCAGAGCACCCCGATGCTTATCTAATGTCTGGAGAAGTTCCAACAACGAGACTTGTGCAGGTAACTTTCTCAGCTGATCAACCACACTATATTCACTAGCCTTAATCACAGCTAGAAATTCCTTCGCTTCTTTCTCGACTACTGGCTTGGCCGGTTGATTATCAGCATAAGTTCGCCCTGACCTCGTTATCAGATCAACATTGTATGACCATAGAACCATCTTATCACTTTCATAAGCGTAGGGCTGAGGTGATGCCAACACCAATACTTCAGAAGCATCGGGTATAACGATCCCGAGGTCATCGTCAGAGACGTCCTCGAGAGGGGGCATGTCAGTTAGCTCAGGATCTAACTTAACTTGTTCATCGGTCAATATTGCAAGTTCTTTATTCCAATCAATGATGACCTGAGATATAGTGACCACTACCCCGAATTCATCAGCCGTCCCAATCATTCCCTCTCTTACCAACTCATCCACCTTCTTTATTTCACCGAATGACACCACTTCACCAGTCGAAACATGACCAGCTCGGACTAAAGCATCGAACATATCCTCGAAAGGGACCCTAAAGCCTTGAACCTGCTTGACCCCCGGGCCAAGGACAATATTTGCGCTGCTCGAATGATTAAGGAGTGGATTGTTCTACACATTGGGCTTACCGGCTGGCTGTAGTGCAAATGCTCAAGTCTCGAGTAGATCCTATACTCGATGTTTGAGCACTTGGCAATCATCTGTCAAATGTCCTACCTCATCTCTATGGTAATCGCATTTCTTTGACGGATCATATCTTGCAAAGCCGGCAGCGTTAGATCTTTGTGGCTCTAAATTCAACAAGTTCTTCTTCCTTAGCACTGCCAGTACCTGAGATAATGTCCCAGGAAGTGGAGTAAACTGGCGAGGTTTGCACTGCTGGCGTGGATCCTGCTAGCCTTGCCACCCATAAAAGGTTATATGTTGGGTGGTAAATTATAGCTTCGGGGCCTGAGTTGGCGTCTTCAGTACATAAGTCATGTTGACTTCGGGGACATGCTCTTTGTTCTTCTTACTAGTAAATCTCTTGCCTGATGAACCTGACTCACTGTACCATCCTTTATTGAGCCCGGATTCAATCTCCTCACCCATGGCTATCAGCTAGCTAAAAGATTGGACGGCCATTACTAACATTCGTGAACGAACCGGCTGCGGTAGAGTGGACACGAACAACTTCATTAAGTCACGTTCTGAGGGTTCAGGCATGATATGTCCCGTCATGTTCCTCCAGCGAGTGGCATACTCCTTTAGAGTCTCGTCCTTTTTTTGCTCAGCTCTCTCCATGTCCTCCCTTGTAATGGTGACATCGAGATTGAACTTAAAGTGCTTGACGAAAAGGTTTGCCACCTCTTCCCACGAGTCCTTCCGGTTGATCTGGTGGTTGGTATACCACCTCATTGCAACATCCTTCAAGCTTGCTTGAAAGGTTTGGATCATTAGAGGTCTGTTAGAAACATATCTGTTCATGAGCTCCTGGTACATCTCGATGTGCTGAATTGGGTTTGAGGTGCCGTCATACTTCTTGAAAGCTGGCATCTTGAATTTATCGGGTACTTGGACCCAAGAAAAAATAGACAAATCAACCGGCGGAACACTTTGAGTTCCCTTCACTTCACGTAACCTCTGGTCGAGCTTAACCAGCAGCTTGGCATTCTCATCATTGGGGGGTGGATGAAGAACATGGGCTGCCGGAGATACACTAGTGTCAGTCAAAATGACATCATCCAGTTGAAAGGTTGGATCAGTATTTACTGCGGGAGTTTTGTCAAGGCGGAGGCCTTGATGGGTTGGAGGTGGAATCTCTTATTGAAAGGCAACATTGATCTGCTGCTGCTTGGCCATGAGATCACTCATCATTTTGGACATGGTAGCCGCGATCTGTTCATTCATTGCATTCATGTGTTCTTTTAGCTTTTCGTCAATCATGACTGCAATATCGGCTTGATTGGCCATCCTTCTTTTGATCACTAATCGAGTATTATAAGGATGAGGGGGATCCGTGGAAAATTACCTACAAAAAGTAACGATCGAATAAATACAACAAGTAAGAATAGCGAGTCGGTCCATGACATCCTCTAGACCCCCAAGACGAAACATCTTTCGAAAGACTGATTCATCCAGTAAATTTCAAAATTCCAGATTGCTTTATTCAGTAATAAATAAAATAAAAACTTGGATTAATTCTAAAATTTACAAATTATAGCTTAATGTTTCTCATCGAATTGCCCAAAATGGAAAATGTCTCAAAGGAATTCCTAGAAAGATCGCCCAAAAACAGCAACATCTATTAGCAGAAAACGTCAATAGTAAGCTAACATTTCCTCCTAAAAAAAAAAAAGAAAAACTCTCTAAACCAAACATGAAATCAAATGGTCTTCCTTTTTTTAGAGGCCACGTGATCTATAGACGAATGGACCTTCAAGGCACGCCGTAATCGTGCATTCTCTTCAGCCAAAGCATCTACCTTTTCCTGGACCTTCATCGCCTTTTCTTCACTGATTTTGATTTGGGTCTAACGGGTATACCGCACTGTCACAATCAGGATCTTCAGGAATATCTCAGTAGGGATGGTATGATATTGAATATACCGGATCGTGGCAAAGTGACTCTTCATCCTTCCGATGGGCTCATCTGCGGGCCAAATCAGCTTCTGAGTGAAACATTTCTGCCAAGCCTCAGAATGAGGCCTAAGCTCGGCTCTGTAGCACTCGCCCTTCTCGAACTGGACTTGAAATTCATTGGGCCTGAGTGGAGGTGGGACATCCTGCAAAACTCGAAATTGTCATGTAACTCGAAGAGGCTAATAGCTGGTTGCCCCATAAATGGCCATCAAAGGTACGGGCTTTTGATCGCCATGGCATAGTCGAGCCTCAACCTCCCGAAACCACACAGCTTGCCAAAGGAAAATCTTAGAGTTTGGATCCTCGAACAAATGGACCCATTGTGTATAGTGCAAACTCTTAGTTTGATCTTGTATTTGTTTAAATCTTAAAATAGGGTTATCAGTCATGCCCATTTCAAATACAGTCATATTTTCCCCAAATTGAGAAAGGTGTGAGAAAAGCCATATTTGTAAAAGCTCAATTGGGGCTCAAAAAGTTTTATCTTTTTCTTTCTTGAATCGTGTCAGAGATATGAAAGTCTCTGCCAGAATTGTGTTTATGAAACTAACTCCACCACATATTAGTTTTACCGTCCAAGCTATCACAGGATCAATAGCATTTTGACGGAATGGAAAGATGATGAGTCCAAAAAAAGCTAAGATAAAAATCTTAGATCTCATAAGGACGAAGCTATTTTCGAAACATTCAATAAGAAAAGATAGTGGGCATGCTTGACAATTACCCTTTAGCACTTTTTCAATTTCTTTTTTAGTCAAACTCAAAAATTCAGCAAGCGCTACCACAGGATCTACCTGAATGGGTCGTTCAACTATATCCAGCTCAATCGAATTCACAATGACAATACTGTATTCTTCCAGAGTCGGTGTGAGCTCAAACTTACCTCCCAACACAAATGCGATCGTCTCGAGGCACCAAAAATGAGCAAGTGCCCGCATGATCCCGCTCTGAACATTTATGTCTAGGATTGGCAGCATGAATCCAATGCGCTTGAGAACGTACTGCTGACCATCTGGCTTCAACTGGCCCCATAACTTCTTGAGCTCTAGCTTCAGAGTAGGCACGAAACGGATATCGAGGCGACCAGTGGAGTCGAGTGATTTTTTCATGAAAATTTTCTAGCCTAAGTCCTCCATAAATTTTCAAAAAATTCAAGTCTGTCTCCAGTGGAGTCGCCAAGCTGTCGTGACCTAAAAATCAAGTTTTCCAATCTTAGGCTAATGGATTACTAGATCAATTAAATTAATTAACCTAGCTCGAATTCTCCCAAACTCTATCAATTCGCAACTTAGGTCTAATTATGAGCATGCAAATATTTTCGATGGGAGCCGCCACTAATCATTTAAGTTAGGTTGATTAGAAACCTAAATAAAATAGCGGGAGTACTATTTTATTTTTACGAACCAGAGAGATTATAAATCCGGGGACTTGGTTACGCTAGATTATCCTACTGTCCTTTCGGTACCAATCTCAAGAAAAACGCTCAATTCAGCAATTTTGATGAATTCTAACTTAGAGTTCAAAGGTGCAAATATTTTTTGATTTTCTTTTTTTTACGATTTTTTTTTGTTGTATTTTCGAATTTAAATTTAAGTCGCAAATTTTTTAGTAGAAAGATTAAAACCGCTAAATCTTTCGAACTAAGTTTCGATTTGAAGCTTGACAAATCGATCCCAAAAATTCGAAATACCCGTTATGGAAATAACTCTATGTAAAGCCTGTTAGATAGACTTATTCCCATCTGTGCGGTTGCGGATTAGGAGATTTTCCTAACCGATCTCGTCTTGAAAAGATTTTGCTATCTTGAATATCTTAGATATATTCAAAAGATTTTGAAAAACTAACCTATATAACATGCAATATATATCCTATAAAGTAAGCAATCAAAGGTAAACAAATTAATCACCCACCAAAGATAACAATTAGCAACGTTATCCCATCAACTTGATATTTCCGCAAAAATAGAATCAATATCATAATCTTAAGGCTTAAAGATCAAGATAAATTTTCTAACCGCGCAATCTAATAATTCCATCTAAAGGGTTATAGATAGAATCAAAAGATCATATTGCGTTGCGGATTAGGAAATAAATCCTAATTGAAATAGTGCCTATTGCTCAAATATGCAAAGTTAGATAACAATAAGCATGGAATAAGCAATAAAATATCCAAATTGATTCGGATGTGATATTTACCTAAATGCACAAATAACTTTCCAAATTCGAATCGCCGGCGGATCGGAAGTGCGGATCAGAGGACCGACTGCAAATGGACTGACGAATGTGGTGGCGGCAGCAAGGACTGACCTTGCACGGAACAACACCAGCGGAGACGAGCAGCCTTTGGGTGTCACGAAACAGCAGCGGCAAGTGCTGGGCGACAGGACGGAGCGGTAGCAGCAACTCACCTAAGGCAGCACTGAACGGTGATGAACAACGACGAGATGGCTCGCGATGGTAGTCAGCGGCGGTAAGTTCCGCAGAAATTGAGTGATCCCAAAGAGAATTTTCTTCGGTCTTTGACTCTGACCAATAACAAGCTTTGATGACTACCCAACCTTTGACCGAATCTGGTTGCTCTCGTAACGATTTTCTTTGACTATTCAACTTTGATTCTCAAAGCCCAACAATCAAAGTCTTCACTTGTCATTTGGAAGATAACTCGATGGCAAAACCGGTCTGGTCATGCAGGGACGTCGGGCTGAAGTTATCGCGGCAAGACAGCAAAAGAAGCAGGTGGATCGAGCTGAGAGCATTAGTAGATGGCTTCGTGAGCAGCAGAGATCGGTAGCTCGGCGTCGTCGTCCGCGCAGGCAAGAAGCAACAGCAGCAGTAGTGTAACCTTCACGGCCACAAGTCTGACCGTGAAGAAGATAGGGGCCTGGGGAGCAGCACGGGCACAGCACGGCAAGGAGGCGCAAACAGCAGCGGTGATCACGGCGTAAGTGCGGGCGGTGTGGGAGCGGTGGCGGGGCGACGCAACGGCTGTTGCGCACATATGCGGCCGAGTCTTTCTCTCTCCCTCAAACGTCTCGTGTATCACTCGCGTCTTTCTGAAAATTATTTGGGAATTCTTGAGCCCCTTCCACTTACTCTCGTGGGTGTGTATGTTGTGTGATCAATTCCGAAAAGAAAAAGCCCCCCCCCCTCGAGAGGATCCTTATTGAATGTATTTATAGGCAAAGTTTAGGTTTTTTTTTTAGCTTGCAATTACTTCCTATTTTGATTCAAAGAAAATATTGCAATATCTCTGTGATAATATCAATTCATTCAATTTGAATTGTGATAATATCAAGATTAACAAATCAATATTTTTCAACTCGACATTTCCAATGAAAATTTTAGCTCTTATAATGCTCATGGGCTTGGTCAAGAATTTTCTTAAACGCTGGCTTAGTCCAATTTCATTAAGTTCAGAGCTGTTCACTCGAATCCATCCACAGCCGGTCCAATTAATATGCAAAATGTAATTAAGCTATATGATAAATGCTCCTAAAAACTATATGCTATGCCATCTAATTATATTTTTTTTGTTTAGGGATTAAAGATGATGATGATGATGATGATGATAATAATAATAATAATCTCTAATTTTCTATGCAATTGTTTCTAAATGACTAGTTAAAATTTAGGTGTCAGCAAACCACCATATAAGCGAGGGACATCGATCATAATGAGAATTTTGTGTTAATTTCTAGTTATTATCCCTTTTTCTCTTCTAAACATTTCATGAAATCCTCTTAAGTATGTCGTTCTATAATTGTAGGCTCCATTGTCATATGACAGCACCACTATTGTTTATCACTTAATCTTCATTATTGTTTGAGCCGCGATACATTGCTCAATTGTTAATTTTGATTGTTTTGTTGGTTCTTTGATGCTCAAATGGAAATTGTTCCTAAAAGTTAAGAGTGTATCTCATTAGCATATGCAGGCTTTTGCCTATTATGAATATATATAGTGCTGTACCTCTTAATATCTCTGTTCGATTGAAGCCATTGACCGAAAGGAATAATTGATTTTATTTCCATATTTTTCTAATTCTTTGATTTTCCTATATCAACTAATTAATCACCTTCCAAAAATGCTAGATTATGGACAAAATTCTCATTCGTGGTTGATTTATGGCATGCAAATCAAGAAGCATAAAGAAGATAAGTTTAACCATAGAATAAGAAAATAAGAAGCCTAGCTGAATCCATCTTGCTTACGAACTTTGGCAAACACACTATTTGTTGTAGATCGATAGCAAATCTGTAAACTAGGTTGTCATAAATTTGTATGCATTTACGAACACTAAGTTGCTTAAAAAATTCTAAGAAATTTGAGGCATGTCTTAAAATGGTTTAATCGATGAATATCGGATGAAACTATATTTAGCACCATTTTATGCTTTCATGATATTTTCTCTTTGTATCGGACCAGTAATATATTAGCTCGAGTGCACCTATGCACAACGTTGAAACGACACTAGGATTTTTCTCATGCAACTCACATAACAAATGTCTTACTCATGTGTTGATTTACATCATCAACAATTAATGTCACATGATTGTTTCGAATTCAGTTTATAGAAGCATATCTTTCTCGTGGATTCTAATTAGCAAAATTTATACAAGGTGACAGCTATGAGTTTTCCATCTAATGAGTGTCTTAATTGGCCTATGTCCTTGGTTGACCAGATAAGAAAGAAATATCACAAACAAGAGGATAAGCGTTTGAATGAAAACAAAGTTGAGTAACATATTTCCGCGCTAGGATTTCAAAAAATGAATGACTGTCAAACATAGGAAGAACCTTATTCTGGTAAGATATCTGTATTTTTATTTATGCACTTCGGCTAGATAACAAATTCTTAAACCAACCAGCCGTAATTCACTTATAAATACACTTTATTGTCGTGAGTTCAAGTGCAAATCAATCCCCATTAAGCAGTCCTTATTGTGTGTCATTATCTGTAGTTTTTTTCCAGTGGAACGCACCAAGAAATGGCTAAGGGGAACAAAATAATTGACCTCTTGGCCACGATGAATCCAACAAGTGCATCTTCGTCGACTCCTCCTCTGCAAGTTTCCCCCAAACCCTACTGTAAGAACGATGAAGCCAAAGCTCGCAAACCTACCACTGGTTGTAGGCAACGCTCCCGTCCCTTAAACCTGAGCATGGACCCTAAAAAACTTAAAAGGTGAATACTTATTAACGAGAATATAATTGCACTTCAATTGTTTTCTCTTTATTTACGTCAATTCATTTTGAGCATTTTTGTTTGTGCATATCTTGTTACAATGATCATTGATCTATTTATTAACACGAGTACTATATTGTGTATGCAGGATCATATCGAATCGTGCGTCTGCAGACAGAGCTAGGTTGAAGCAAAATCAGCATATTTGTGATATGGAAAGAAAAGCCAAAGCTTTAGAGGTAATAATCTTGTCCACTCCATAACTAAATAGATTTTTGCACAGATGATCATATTCTTATCAAATTCCGAATTAATTAATTAATTAAACAAAATTGTGTATAAGTTAAGAGGAGGGTACATATCGTCGTGGCCCATACGTACGACATATCCCCTATTCCAACACAGGCCTCTATTACATTTTGTGTGGTGGCACGCAGCAAAAACCCTAGAATGGCTTATATAGACTCAATTTAAACAACATTCCCTAAATAAACATGAATAAAGAGATTGACCCTTGACTTGAGATGGCTCTATTAATAAGTTACAATGCACAGGACTCAATAAAATCATGAAAATTGTATAGATTCGCTCTCGGGTAAGTTGAGCAGCACTCAATAATTTGGCCATAACTTTCTCTACAAGATTCCCAATTACATGGAACTTGTTGCCTTAGAAATTAGACCATATATTTTGCAACCACATTGAAGCATGAAATCATCGTCAAAACTCAGAAGAAAATGACCCTTCAAATATTGCCATAAAGATGAACTTAGCCTCTTGGAATTATCTTTATTAGATAAGTTATAAGTAAATTAGTATAAATTAACGGCTCAACATTGCACCACATCCCCAATTTGGGACTTCTTTCACCTATCACCCTAAGACACGTAATTTGACACCTTGATTCGATAATAGAACGTGATGAATGAAAAAAATAAACTAATGGATTCATGTTGCCGTGTCTTGTGCAAATATAGGCAAAAATTGTGATGCTCTCACCTCAGGTTGTTTTCTATCAAAGGCAATATGAGATGTTGCTAACGGAGCGAGAGAGTTTGAAGCAAAAAATCTCAGATTATGCGAGTGATAAAGATCACAAGGAAGGTAATTAATGATCTCTCTTCTTCACTTTCTCATCATCACTCTCGTTTCGATATTTTATGTGATAAGCACTCATTTGCCTCGACAGCCGAAATAGAAGAGAATAAGTTTTGGCTGAGACAGCTAAGATTAATTCTGGGAAAGCAAAGAGAGCTTACACAAAGACAGGCACCATGCAAAGGCAAAATGGTATCTTATGGGGATACCAATAATCCAAGTAAGCTGAATAACAGTGTATCTTCACTTGCACACTGGCTAATTGTTATTTTTCCTTTTTTCTATAGTTAGATTAGTCTACAGATTACTACTCTAAGATTGATCATATGTAGTTGGTTTGGCTCTGTGTTCAAGGAATGTCATCCGGATATTACCATATTGATAGAAGAAGAGTCGAGCCATGATCGAAACAAGCAATTGAGTGTATCTAAGAAGTTCGAAATCTTTTGGATAAGTACAGTCAAGTGTTATAACACCCATAATAAGTGAAGTCCACGAGGCAATTATTTATTACTAAGCGTTAATTATCCGGATGTACAGATTCATATTTTTACAAACCTGTGGCTTTAGATCGTGCAAGAAGATAGTAATCATTTTTTTCTTCATTTGTGAATGTAGTTAACTGAAGAAATGGATGTCCAAAAAATAATTAGAATTCTCATTGAAGATAAACAAGCTATTGCAGGATTTACATCATATTTATTGAACTTTTGTATATATCATACTCGTAAAACTTGGGCCGTGCTGGGGAATGCAATGACTGGTCATAGATGCAAACTTGAATTATTTAGTGATTTAAATGTTTTTACTCAAGGAGCATAAATTGTATTTCGGCCAGAAACATGAGAATTGAACGTTGACATTAGTATAAGCTTACCGTCATATTAGCAACTTAATTTTTTTATCTTGTGTGATTTAATAGTTTTTAACGATTTTGCAGCTCAAATTCGAAAGAACACCGGGGAGGTCTCTAGCAAGCTGAGTATAATTAAAGTGATGCAGGGAAAGAAGGAAGAAGGACACACATGGATGCCGACTCCTTGGGTACCTAAGATGGTGCCGGCACCGACTCTCAGTATGAGTCGTCAGTCTAAGCCACAACCAAAGGCGAACAGTAAATCTAAAGATCCTTTGAGTCTCAGTTTGGGCATTAATGAATAGATTACCTGGGGATATCGGTTTGTTACGTGAACTTTTAGAATCCCGATTCGGCCTGTGGCTTTTTTCTCCCTATGCAATTTACCTTTCATTCGATCGCGCACTTTTAGTGTGTATACTTTTCATATTCTCTTAAATTGTAAGTAAATGCAAGCATGCAATTGACAAATTTAAGGTGTCTTCAAAGACATGTTCTCAGCTTTCACTCGTTTTTTACTGTTTGGAGTGCATCTTCACCTCTATGTCTGTTTGCTCCGAAGAATATCAAGCTCAGAGATGGTGAGTTTTTTTGCTAAACTAGTTGATGAATTGGAAGGTCAAATTTGTCGGAGCTACCCATTTGTGCTTTAATGGTGACTAATAGACGCCACATTATGGGGTTTCCAAATTTTCAACCGGCCTCCGTGCGGACAAGCATGCTGATTAAGACCTGACTCATTGGTATCGTTCAGGCACGTTTTGCATTATCACTCTTGCAACTTCGAACTTTCGCGTTGAAATCTCTAGCAGTTCGTCAATTTAGAAGGAGACTGATTCACATTACCTATAAATGTATCTCAATATTGACCATTTGTCTATTTTTAGGGCTGATGATGTGGAGCTAATGATCTCTAGGATCTAAACAGAGCTAAGTACTTGATAGGATTCCAATTCTCCGGTAACTTTTAGTCCATTCAACAAATATCTTCATCGAAAACCCGAGAATGCACTCATATATTCATTTTTTACTTTCTTTCTTTTTTGAACATCTCTGCCTGCTCTGTCGGTGAAGATCGCGAAGCTTACAGAAGGTTTAAGATACATCCAGGATGCTTACATTCGAGTTGCATAACAGTAAAGTAGTCGTACTGATTATCTAAATAAGTGACCGCTTTGTGCATTGATTCTACTGGTTGTCTCAATATACCCAAATAAAGTTTGCCCCTCGGAACCTAAACAAATTCTAGTAAAACGTCATAAAATCCTAATATCATCCTTTCTATTGATCTAAGCTTGAGATGCAACGGTAGAGTATAAAGCGAATTAGAATGCATAGAAGAATTTTGATTAAGTTAGCATGACTCTCTTATGCCTCAAACATACTAGACAATTGTTAGCGTTTCACAATAAACTGTCAAGTGACCTTCTCAGAGTTCTGGTTCACGATCATCGCAGACAAAACTGAAGGTAGATTTGGATATAGATACGTAAGGTGGAGTAAACTAAAGCAGAATTCAACTAAGAATATCAGATTTGAAGGACAAGAAAGAACACACAGCATGACCAACTGACCTTTTCACGGTGTATCATCTTTTTGAGCAAGTACCAACAGGATCTCACCAGAATACATAAACCTAATTCATGATCAGATCCAGGGTACTCACCAAATCTAGATACTTCGGATAAGTAACATTAGCACTATCATCACTTTCTTTCAAGCTCTTGAGTTTGTCAATGGGCATGTTGAGATCTAGTGACAAGTCCAACGATGATGAAGATGATGGGCATGATAAAGAAAGACACAGATTGCCATCCACCACTTCACCCTCATTTTGTTCCCATGAATCACTCCTCCTTACCTCCACAAGCTTCGGCATCTTATTGCTCAGAGACAGATTCAGATCAAGATCGCCACAGTCGTTGCCATGATCAGCCTTTCTTCTCACCGTGCTTCGGTCCCTGTGGTCCCCATCAATATCGATCCTCCAGATCTCATCCTGAGGAGCCTTTCTCATTCCGTGCATTAACTGGTCTTTCGAGGGTTGAATTAGGGTTGACTTCAGCTGTGTATGGGCATGTGTGAGACTGGACAACAATGTGAAATTGGTGGACCCTAGCACCGGGTCTTGAGCTTGTTTCCTTCTTCCTAGCTCAAAGTAAAAGTTGTCTTTTGTGTTTAGATGAGAGTGATGAGACGTGTGCTTCATGTCGTCACCCATGAAACCTGTGAGTCGGATCCCATTTCGCGCATTCGCCATGGCTACATCAGTCAAATAGGGTCCGCTCATCCAGTTCCGGTTGCTACTCCAGCAAAAATCCCTGCACAGATCGAGACAGACAGACAGAGTTTAGCATTGGGATAAGAAGTGCGGTGCACATTAATTCATGAACTTTGTCACATGGTAATCCTTCCTACCTGATGTTGGAGATCCTACCGTCTCTATTTTGGAGAATGGAGTGTCGCCAGAAGGCATGAGGAAGCTGATCTGCACTCCCCGTGAAATCTTGTCTTGTGTTTATTACTGCAAAACGTAGGTTTAATAAATTGTCAGAAGGAAAAAAAATTGACAGAGAAACAAGAAACCTATATTAACTCTAAACTTAAATCGACACAGGTTTTTTACCTTCTCCTCGATCATTAATCTTCTTGCTCCGGAACATCTGTGCCCAACAGGAAAAGAAATTAAACTCAACTGTACTAAGTAATTATTTTTGTAAGAAAAAGATGGTTCTTATATATACATAGTAGGTTATGAGATCTTTTATCACCTGCAAATGGCTCTTGACATGAGCAATACTAAGCCCCTTGATGTTCATCAGCTGCAAGACCAATTTCGGTGTAGCTCCTAGATGAAAAAAAACATCCCCAAAAAAGGAAAAATCTATTCAATCAACATAATATATCGAGAAATAATCACAACACATGCACAGAGAAACAAGAATCAACAAAAAGAATTTTACTTTCTTGACCCCCGAGCCGCTCCACTGCTTGAGCGAAGCGAAGGTGGAGCTCAGGAGTCCAACGCAACCTTGGCACTTGAGATCTCACATATGGCCTCAAGCCAGTGCTAGTACCAGAGCTGATTGCGCTCTTGTTGTTATTATTGTTGTTGTTGTTCTCACTGAACTCCTCGACTACACTGTTGCTCGAGCTGGTGCTGTTCCTGGTCTTGCTCTCGCAGTCCCCTTCCTCCTCATCCTCGCTTATGATCTCCAATGGAATCGCCGCCATCTTGTTCAAACCACCATCATTTCGATGTTCATTCATGGTGGTTTTGCAAGATCAGAGAGATGAACCGGCCCAACGATGACGAGAACCGTGCTTTAAGGGGTTGTTTCTGGGGAAGATTCAACCCTTGGAGGAAGGAGGAGGAGATGGGTATTATTCATTTGTCAAGTTTGTCTGGTTTTGGTCTGAGAAATTTTTTTCCCAAATGGCATGAAAGAGAGAGCGAGGTTCCATATGGGAAGGAACACGACAAACCCTAGCCAGGTCTAGGCACGCTTGTATTTCAACGAGCAGACTGAGTCCTAATTGTACGTATTCGGTCGTAGATCTTAAATAACATACCATATGTGATTTTTTAACCTTCACGTAGCTAATAAATAAAGCATATGAACTGTGCATGTCCTCGTTACGTGATGATTCTTCTATAACATAGTGTGTATTTGGACCGGTTTTCATATGTCTCTCAACCTTCCCATATATTTCTCTGAAGCTTCTCTGCTCCGATTACGAATCTTCCGAGAACTCTAGACATTATTAGACTCATGATGTTCTTGTTTCGAGTCATAATTGTGCAATTTCTCAAGAGAGATGACAAAACTGCTCCGAAATTGTTAAAACAGTCCGACGGCTGGAGGTCTCAGTCTCTCTATCTACCAAAGTCAATGGTGATGAAGTTAAAAAAACTCTTTTAATCGGTCAGCTTGAGAAAACGCTAATGGAAGGTTCTTACATATATGGCAACTGATGGAACCGGTCCATATAACTCCTGTTCGTATGAAAATTGGAGCTAGCAATCAATCAACCATGACCTGTTTCGGCACGCCAGGTTTGCCATGAGCTCATTAAATTCAATTAAAAACCCGACATATACTATTTCCAAGATACTAGGAAGAGAGAGTATGCGTATAGCAAATGTATCTCATTTTCCTTCATTTTGCTGGGGATTGAGGGGGTTAACATGACGAGCATACTCTCATCATCTCTCAACACATACATTCACCTTCTTGGTTCCAAACCCATTTCAATATGAATTTTGCCGTATACCCACTTGAACTAAATAGGGCATTAGGTAGACAACAAGTTCCCCTACATCATTCATTAAGATCTTTATGTACCACTAATTCAATCTCTCGCGGTGGTGAAATATGCCAAGCTTATGTGGAGAAGAGTCGTTCGAGTGTTTCCATGGCAAAGGGAGGGAGGGAGGGACAAGATCTCGGGTCCAAACCTAGGATATATGTATCTTGGACTGGTGAAGTAGATTCATTGCAATAAATAAAAAAAAAAAGAATGATGCTTCGTGTAATAGGTTTAGATTTCTTGAACGAAAAAGAAACAATTCATCTAGCAAGGTTAGATCTTCTTTTTTCAATGAAGAAAAAAAATCCATGTTAGAATAAGTAAGATGCGAGCCAAAACTCAATTGAACGATTTGAGCATCGAGATCATTTGAACTCAACTGGTGGTGAAAAAAACCAAACTCAACTGCTTGAGGACCAATATATAAATTTCATATATCTCTCATTTGAATCACCACTCGAGTAAACCCATCGAGTGAGTAGGTTTAGGTTTCCAACGAGGAGAGAGAGAGAGAAAGAAAGAGAGAAGGCAAAGCGTTGGGAAGACTGCTTGACGATTCTTGCTGTCGGTGTTCACGGATGTTACTCTCGTGTTTCTTTCCCTTCTTCACCATCCCGTTGAAACCGCGCGTAACACCAACAGGAATTGCGATTTTTTATCTCTTTTGGCCCTCCTTCTCCAAGATTCCACGACCCACGAAAGCTAAAAATCATATCAACTTTTGGCCCTGACATTCATCAGATTCGATGCTTCCCGCTTTGTCCCTACACACACGAGTAGCGTCGCTAGTTTCACGAAAATTAAGGTCGCCAAAGTTTATCCGTTTGATTCATCTTCAGCAAATCGTCTCCGTCGTATTTACCGCCATTGGAAGATGTCAACACGTCTTGAGAGAACCTCTTAAAGTTACAAAAGACAAACGAATAAGGACGGCCTTTCCTCTTTGACATGTATGAGGGGGGCTAGTCCAAAGTTGACCGTTGTGGACATGTTCATAAGTTGAGAACCCCTTTAGAATTTGAGCTGATATTTGGGAACAAGCTATAGCATAGCGAAAGCGAGCTGCTAAGTTTTGAATTTTTTTGTTTTTTGGGTTTGCCCCCGAATGCTGCATTGGATTTGCATGGCCTATAAGCCTTCGTGACCAAACAAGGGGTAGCCATCGAGATCCATAAAACATCTTTTTGATGTTGGAACTGCCAAGTTGGGAACTTAAAAAATTGAGAGAACCATGACAGAGTGCATTGATATTGATAGCATCAAGCATATGGATACGGGTCATACGGTTGATATCCCGATACTCACGTACAAAGCTTGGGTAAATTGAGGATATTTGTCCCACAGCATGTTTTTACTTCGCAAGCCGGTGATGACACAAAGATTGGCCTCTCTCTTGGGCAAGTACTTTGCCAAGACCTGGATCCACATGGAGGGTTCATCGCGATGATTGATCTCATACGCGACTCTCGTGTGTGGGTCCCGCATGATCGATGGCCCGATCCATTTGGGTCCATGAAGGCGTGGCTCGCCCCTTCTCTTGGGATGTTTCCGAGGATCATAAGGAACATAAGTCCTCAACCCCTAGATAATCATTCGATTAAAAAGAGTGTAAGACCTATATCCACATGGAGGGTCCATCATGATGATTGATCATACATGACTAGTGTGTCGGTCCCGCAAGGCCAACATACGACAATCCATTTTTTGGGTCCATGAATGTGCAGGTCCATGCAAGACTCACCCCTTCTCTTACGATGTTTCCTAAGGATAACCAAATCCTTAACCCCTCAATAGCCATCCAATGAAAAAGTGCGTTAATCTCACCCGTTGAACGTAAAGTTTTCAAATTTTATTTTCATGTGTTACGACAGTTTGTGTACAGAAGTTACGACACGTTACCATTCGAAGTTACGTCCCCCGGTAGATCATACAATTGCCCCTTCTCTTTACTCATTTTGAAATTATTCTCTCTTTATTTCTTTTCACCGTCCGTGGACCATAAATTCTCGTATACTAGATTCGTAAAGCTTACAAAAATGAGTATTATTATATGTGGATAAGGTGAAGATTTCTCCCTGTCGCTCTGACCAAAAATAGACCAGTAACATTGAGATTGTCAATTCTGTCAAATTGGACCCATGCCGTGATGCTCGGCGAGCAGCCATCGACAACGCATTATTGTATATGAATGAATATAGAAAACCCAAAGCATCTTGAGATGTCACTCCACCTCAGCCTCACGCAATCGACCTAACTTTAAAAATCAAAAATACTAGAATCTAACTCGTGAAGATGCACGGGATCCATCGATATTTACATGTTGATATATACATTTTGTCTTTAAAGTTTGTTTTGTAAGTCGAAAAAATAACTCAGGAAGTAGTTAGTATGGTAAATTTTCAGGGTCACTTACGTAATGGTAGATTGGATTAAAGAAAATCATTGGCCATATAAAGAAACACCTATAAGTCAAGCTTGTAAGAAACAAAATCCAAATGTCATCACTATTATTTTGATTCTCTTCATGAGAAATTGGCAATAAAATGGACAATTATCTTGTATAAAGTAGCCCAACCTCATTGCTTAAACTGTACTTTGTGGAGAAACTAAAAGCGTATATTCTAAACTGAGAAAATCATTTCTTCTTTGTCGAAGGGGATAATAGACATTAAAATAGCAACTTCCACGTTGGTCTTGTTCCAATGCACTATCCAAATTGAAATTTTCAGCAAAATCCCATCGAATGGAGGGGTTGGAGATTGAAAGTACTACCTTAAACAATTGAAAAAAAATAAGTAAATGATAAAAAGACGCATAGAACAATCATAAACCCAAAAATCTTAGAAATCTGGAAAAAAAAAAGGAGAAAATTATGAAATTTTTTCAACTCAAGTCTCCAGCAAAAACCAAAATTATTTTTTCCTATTCGCTATAATTGACAATGTCAGGAGATACTCAAATACTATATGAAAATCACATATTGCACTTCTGTAAATGTATATATATCATGGATGTTCTAAATCAGTAATTTCTGTTAGATCTTACTATTAGAAATTAAAATTTGCAATAAGCAAGTCAACATGTCTAAGTTACTGATATTAATCACCACCTATGCCTACTTAATTAACATGTTGGAGCATTGAGATTGAATAAACAAATCACAAATTTTGTATGATGCATTCATATAGGTAAATGAGGAAAGATATAATAATGAGCTTATTTTTCATCAAGTTCTAGCATGCGCTTTCATTTTTACTCTCGGTAGAGATAATCTTTGTAGGTTTACATACTGTAACATTCTTCTATTAACTTATTGACATTGCTAATTAACATAGTCAAGAATGAAAATCAAACGATTGCATACTAGTTCATCACATGATGATACTTTTTACTGTTTTCCTTTCACACTTATTACCTCTAGGAAAATTGTCCAAAAAGTCATAAACCCATTGCACATTGGGCCATTAAGTTATAAATCTTTCAATTTGCCAATTGAATCCTAAAAACTTTCACATTTTGTCAATTAAGTCCATCAAGTCAATTTGAGCACAGAAATCGCTGACGTGGACACCAATCGTCTTACGTGGCACGATCGTCGCTAAGGTGTATAGTTTTTATTATGTTTTTTAAAATTTTCTAAATTTATATTATTTTGTTCTTCGTTTTTCTTTCTTTCTTTTTTTTTCTTTTTTGATCTTCCAAGCCTGGCAAGGGTCGCCGGCCAACCCTCGTCGGTCGCAGGGAGGGCCGATCGACCCTCGCCGGCCACGAGCGAGGGTCACGGCCCTTGCCCAAACCTGGCTAGGGCTACGAAGCCCTCACCGCCCCCAGGCGAGGGGTGGCTAGCACTTGCTTGTGACTGGAGACCCTCACCAGATTTGGTAGGAAAAAAATGAAAAAGAAAAAAAAGAAAGAAAATGAGAGAATTCAAAATTATTAAAAGATTCAAAAAAATTATAAAAATTATAAAAAAATTTTCTATGCCAACATCGGCCGTCCACGATGCACTACCAACAGCCACATTAGTGATTTTCCGATTAAAATTGGTCGAATGAACTCAATTGGCAAAACATGAAAAAGTTTAGGATTCATTGGCAAAATTAAAAGATTTGTGACTGAATTGACAAAAATGTAATAGATTTAGGATTTTTTGGACAATTTTCACTGTCACCTCCTGTATCACTACAAAAGATCATGGAACGTAGAGCCACATTCAATCCAAATGCAAAGTCATTGCTAAAGAGCGAAACCGTAAAGAAGACTGACCACGAATTATCATGCAATTTCTTCTGACTTTCTTCAAACCAAACTGATAATTTGCTGCCATGCATTCCAGCTCATACTAATCAACATCTATATCAATCTCATCTTCAACCCTAAAAATACTTTTATATCCCTCGATTTTCCATGCGCAAAGACAAGTGGTTGCTGTTTCTCTAAAGAAAACGAGGGTGGCCCTATTGAAAAGGACCAGGGGCAAACAAAAAATAAAAATGTTCAATAAAACAACCGAGAATAATAATTAAAAATCACGCAAACGTCGAGCTAGAATATGGAGGGAACAGTGGATTTGATTAGGACAAATTGATTAGTGATTTGTGCAGCGACGAGATTCGAGATAAAAATTGGGGTAGTTCTTTCTTGGGGGGTTTGCCTAGTCTTGCATGTGAGCATTAAAATAACTTTCGATGTTCCTGTTTGATTCTTGTGGAGACTTGAACAGAAAATTTGCAAGATTTCCAACGCAAGGTCAACTCCTCAACGATCGATCTCCATGTTTTCCTACTACATGCCATTCAAGAATTGATTGATTATTTGGATTTGTATCGACCCTTTTTTCCATATATCGTACCCCACCAAAACCCCCAAATAATTTATTATTTCATGAGAAGACGTGACCGCTGTTTATGCGGATCAAAAAGAAAAACATTATTCCAAGAATGAGCATGTTTGTCCTCTTCGCACCATCGCCACCACCTCGCTGGTGGCCGCAGCCCCCCTTTTATTATTAGGGTTTCGTTGGGTTGTGAAATCGTTGACGAATGTCTTCTAATTTGTTAAACATACTTGATAAAGATATTTAACTTTAAAAGTATCAATCAATACATGTTGCGAAAAGGGTTAAACCCCGTTTAAATTACAAATTTTTTTCGCTTATTACTTGGACAGTGTACTAGAAATACTCTTTAATTGAATGTTATCGTTAATATAAATATAAAATCTGTTTTTCACAAATGGTGTTGTTTAGTGACGAGTGTGCATTTACAAAACCTAGGACCGCACCACCCATGGAAATATTCTTATTGGATGATCGTTCAAGAAAAATAATGCAACTACTCAATTATTTGTTGGCCCTAGTAAATAGGCGTCTCTATTTCATATCCTCGACCGGTTGATTGTTGTCTAGAATTATTGGCTCGATGGCATGAGCTTCAACTTTTTAAGTTATTATTTAGTTAGAATTTCCTAGTTTATAATAAATATATATTTATCAACCACATTTGTCTACAATGAGCCAGTGGTGTGGTGGTCGAGTTTGGGTGATGGGCCACGTGTGCTTTCATGGCTCGAATCTGTGGGCCTGTGACCAGTTGCACAAGAGAGCCCAATAGTAGAATTCTTCGTAAGTCCATTCTTTGTCATCCCGACTGCTCAATCGAGATTTTCTATGTGGGCAGTTGAATTGTTTAACTTACACGATCTGTAAAAATCGAATGCTCTTGTCATTAATACACTTTAGGGTGCGAACGCCACCTCGTGGGTTAATCGATTTTTTGCTTTTCCAACTTGGCCCTCGATAATATTTCCGTTTTCCTATTTTACCCCCAATACATTGTTCATCGTCTCTCTCTCTCTCTAGTCGACACTCGCTGAGAGTCGATGGTTGAGTATCACTGAAGTTCAAGGGTCGATGGTCGTTGGTCTGTCTCAAACAAGATCTATAAGGTCACAGGTCTGTCTCAAGTTGAGGGTTGAGGCCTGAGTCATCAAAGGTCATGTGAGACTTATCGATGCTCGCCTCTAGCCACTTGGTCGAGCGAGGCTTGATGAGTCCCCAATAGCCCTGCTATCTCATTTTTTTCTTTTTTTCTTTTTTTCCTTCAAATATGATTTGCAAAATAAATATACATCAAAATTCAATTATCCAAAGTGTCATTTGTTTTGAGCAAATACACCTTAAATTAAAGAATTTTGGGAAAATGCACTTACCCCAAAGCGCTCTCAGCAGAACATCAAGGTTGACTTGAGAAATTTGTTATATATTTAAAATAGGATAAGGATGGAAAAAAAAAAAGAATTTAAAAGTCCAAACATATAGTGAAAAAAGCTACATTTAGGGGTGTCAAAAAAACCCAAGCCAACCCGACCCAGTCCGACCCTACCCGGCCTAACCCAAAATTTTTAGGGTATTTTGGGGTCATGTCTTATTTTCTATGGGTATGGATTTTAAATGTAGGTATTTATTAGAATAGGGCCGGGCCGGGCTTTTTTGACCTGGTACCAAATATAACCCTAGCCCCCCCCTTCTCTCTCTTCTCTCTCTGCGCCCCTCCCCCCTCGCTCTCTTCTCTCTCTGCGTGGAGACCCATCTCCCTGTTGATCCTTTCCGCCAGAGCAGCGGCCGCCTCCCCCTCCGCTGCCTCCCCCCTCCTCCACCGCCGCCACTGCCGAGCCACCCGGGTGGCCATCTCCCGCCTGTAGCACAGTCACCATGCGAGACCTCTCCCTCCCCTCCGGCGGCAGTGCCCTCGCAACCCCAAAGCCGTACTCTCAAGACAACAAGCTCCTGACCCTCCTTCGCCAGAGGAAGACGGAGGAAGCCTAGACTGCATACGCTAAATCCGACCACCTCCCCAACCCCACCTGCCTCAGCCGCCTGGTGTTGCAGCTGTCCTACCAGAAGACCCCCGAGGGCCTCGCGCGCGCCCAATCCATCCTCACGCGCCTCCACGATGAGCGCCAGCTCCGCCGCCTCGATGCCAACTCCCTCGGCCTCCTCGCCGTGGGCGCCACGAAGGCCGGCCAGACCCTCTACGCCTCTTTTGTGGTCAAGTCCATGCTCCGCTTCGGGTACCTCCGCCACGTCAAGGCTTGGAGCGCCGTCGTCAGCCGCCTCGCTGCGTCGGATTGATTTGTGTTCGTTGTGATTTTGGGGGGGGAGATCTTGCGGTTTTGGATACGTAAATGCAAAGAGAAAGAGAGAGACAGAGGAGGAAGAGGAGGCATAGAACAAGGTGCAGAGAACAAACCCTAAACCCGACCCGGACAGAACCCGACCTGATTCTTGGAATATATGCTTAACAGGATCTTGGGTCGGGTCGGGTCGGGTCAAGCGAAACTCTATATTTCGGGTCAGGTCGGGTATCATGAAAGCCTGACCCGACTCGACCCATTGACACCCCTAGCTACTTTCAAAACAGGGAGAGATGGTGTTGTCGGGGCAATCGGCCAACATTGATGTCGGCAACAATGAAGGCGGCGGCGATGGTTAGCTGTCGTCATGAAGCATGATTACGCCCCACTAGTACACTAGCAGAGAGAGAAATTATCCGAAAAGTACTAAATTTATCGCATTTTTACCGATTTAGTCACAAACTTTTTATTAATTGTGTTGATTGAGTCATAAATATTTTCACGTTTTGTCAATTGAGTTTATCTAATCAATTTTAGCCAAAAATCACTAATGTAAACGTCAGTCGTCCTACATGACATGACCGACACCAACGTTGACAATTTTTAATAATATTTTAACAATTTTTTCGAACTTTTTGTCCTTTTTTTCTTTTTTTCTTTTCTTCACTTTTTTATTCTTTACTTTTTTTATTTTTCTTTTTCTTTTTCTTTTCTCTTCGTTTTTTCTTTTTTCTTTTTCCCTCCGCAGGCCATCGCTAGGCCTCATTGATGGCCAGATGAGGTTGCCGACCTCAGGCGAGGGCTGCCATTGCTCGATCTAGTGCAAATAGCCCTCGCTTCAGATCGGTAGAGGGACAAATAATAAAGGAAAGAATAGAAAAGGAAAATAAAAAGTAAATAAGGGAAAGAGAAGAAAAGAAAAAAAAGGAGAAAATAAAAAAATTGAAATTTTGAAAATATTATTAAATATTATCCATGTCAGCGCTAGCGTCAGCCATGCCACTTGAGACGGTCGGCGTCCATGTTAACGATTTCCAGCTAAAAACTAGCCGGATGGGCTCAATTGGCAAAATATAAAAAGATTTAGAATTCAATTGGCATAATAAAAAAGTTTATGACCGAATTTTCAAAAGTACAATGGTTTTATAAATTTTTTGACAATTTTCTCAAGAAATCCCATTCCTTTTCGCTCATTCAAATTATCTTTTACTCATTTTCACGACAAAGAAACTATCGATTCTCGTAAAATACAAAATGTCCAACCCAAAGAGGGCAAATTACGTGTAAATTTCTACGGGTACAAGGTACAAGATGTACAAGGTTGGATATGTCTTTGTACCCCAACATGCCAATTATACGTGTTCCCTAACCTAACTTATCATGTAGGTGCATTTTTTTTAAAATTAATTGATGAAATTAATTGTACCTATGGTGTTCCCAGTTGAATTCTCATCCGGGCTATGGACTCGTGATTGCGGGCGCGCTTTTGTCCCTAGCCTGCCTTTTGCAAGTTGTACGGGGGTACACATACAATCATACCCCCTATAATACTTTTTCCCAAAATTAGATGAATCCATTTAATTATCCAATCAATGAGACGACGGTCCAATTAAAAAAAAAGAAGAAGAAGAAGGACTTGTCAATAATTTGGTGGGAGGGGGAAATAAATGTTGCCTCCGAGTCTAAGGCAACATTGAGTGTACGTCTTGACTATTTATTTATTTGCATTTTTATATTATGTATGATTATTGCTCTATGTCCCATCATGTGCATATGCTTCAGAGCAGTGGAAAAGCTTATCGTGTATGTCAGATTTAACATATGCATTGCCAGAAAAGCCAACTTGAAATTCATAAATGGATCTAAAATTGTCGTTTCGTCTTTGGCAAATTATTTTGGTGGGTCCCGCCAGCAATTAGAATGCCTAAACCATCTGATTAATCTTATAATTTTATAATTATAAAGTGTCGGACCGGTCTGCTGTGTGGTGGAGCTAATCCACAAGCCACAGGGTGCTTTGTAGATAGTCTCGTTTTTTTTTTGTTTTTTTTTTCGAGTCGGATGCAAGATAGTCTCGTTCGAGATAATGTATTTTAATCAGTTATGTGCACATTTTTGTACCAACATCATTTTACAAGAGATTTCGAAGCTCTCTCGGGGCACGGCATTCTCGTTCATCTGATCCGGTCGCTATACATGAAATGTTATTATTTTGAATATGAAGTCTAGCTTGATGAAAAGCAGTTACCATGATTCAATTTTATTTCTTTATTTCGTTGATTAGGAAGAAATAGAATAGACCGTCCGCCAAAACAAAGACAAAGGGAGATCGTAAGTGTGGATAGGATAAGAGCCTAATGATGAATAAGTATATTAAGCCTTAAGAGAGCTGGTACTTGACTTGTAATTTCTTTCGCTAACCTATACTATCCATAAAGGGAGAGATTTAAAAAGTGACTCTTCGCTAGAAGATGTCGATTGTGGCACAGATAACCAAATTCGCCACGTTCCCAAAACATGAAAAAACTTTCTCGAGCAATTAACCAAGCCTTCTCAAGAGAGCTTTTTGGATAAAACTCGATCAATTTGCCTGTCTTTATAACTAATTCAAATTCCAATTCTTCTCGACTTTCAACATTTTATCCCGCACACTTGTTTCTCTCCATGTTCAATGAACGTTGCCCTTATATAATTTCGAGACCATCAAACATGCACACGCGCCATGCTCTGCAAAGAACTCTAAACAAAAAAAAATAAAGAGGCCAGACGAGTTAGCTCCAATAAAAAAAAACCTTAAGCAATTTCAGAATCGAGGTTTCATATATTTCTCGAATATATTGAATCAGATAATATTTGAGACCGCTTTCTCATTAGAACTAATCTTTTAATTAATTTGTGATGCCAAGATATTCTATAAATCTTCCCACAAAAAAAAAGAAAAAGAAAGAAGAAATACACACATATAGAAACAGGAGCAGTTGACCAACTCAAATAATCGGAGGAAGAGACCGGGGGGCGGCGGCGGCCACATCTCGCATGAGAGAGGGGCCGAGGTGGTCCGACCGAACCCATCAAACTGAACCGGAGGAGGCGGAGGAGGAGTTAGCTCCACCACACAGCAGACCGTCTCCTCTGTCTTCGGCATTACTCTCTCTCTCTCTCCACTCACATTCCCTCGCCATTTTCACCGAGCAAGGGAAGAGCAGCAGCAAGCACGAGAGAGAGAGAGAGAGAGAGAGAGAGAGAGAGAGAGAGAGACCGCGAGCGAAGTTCTGCGGCTAAGTTCTCTGCAGCAGCTGCTCTTCTTAGGTTGAAAAATGAGCGCTCCATTCCCGCCCCTCCTGCTGCTCTTCTCAGGAATTTATAGTATTAAAATAATTATTTAGTTCGTAAGTTATAACCGTTAACCGACATTACGAGTAAAGTAGGTAAGCAATTCGTGTTCTTGTAGCGAAAAAACAGTCTACTTGGAAAATTCAAAGACAATTGGTAATCTAATAATGGATTTAAGCAAATTAAAATTATTATTTCTTTGTTAACTCACAAACAATTGATTGGATCAATAAGTTATCAATCAATTTTTACCTATAAAAAATATTTCAAATTCACTATCGGTTATTCAAATTTACCATGCATAGAACAAATTTCTGTTCTGTGGTGCTCTTTGACGTCACCTAAGCCGACAAACATGTTTCACCTCATATCGTGCGATAATTGAGCTGGGAATAATTTAGGGTCTGTGGTCCCTCTTCGCATGTATAAAGCAGTGACCAAAATATGAAAAACTAACCCCCACTAGCTGCAAAAACATTAGTGCTTCGCAATCATCTGCTTGCTTTGATTCTTACTCAAACATCAATGGCACACCAGCAATTTTCTTCGCAGTCCGCCATAGTAGGCACTGAAGAACATGATCGGGAGGCCATTGACGAACTAATTGCTTCACTGCCCCAAAGGAAAGGCGTGGTTCGTCCTTTCCAGTCCCTCTACCAAGACTTCTGGTGCCCAACCTACCTGCTTGCCAACGTGATCGCATTTCAGCGGCACTTCCAAGCCAAACACAAGGACATTGTCCTGGCCTCTCAGCCCAAATCAGGGACCACCTGGCTAAAGGCCTTAGTGTTCTCCGTCGTTAACCGTTCCCGCTTCAGCAACTCCAACACGCCCTTGCTCACTTCGAACCCCCATGACCTCGTTCCTTTCTTCGAGTTGCAACTGTACGGAAGCAACTCGAGGCCCAACCTTGACAGCCTGGCAGAGCCGAGGCTCTTCGCAACGCACATTCCTTACCCATCCTTGCCGGAGTGCATCAAGCAGTCGGATTGCCGGATCATTTACATATGCCGAAACCCATTAGACGTTGTGGTTTCGTCTTGGCACTTCTACCTCGAGGTTGCACAGTCGAATGACCAGCCAAAGTGGTCCTTGGAAGAACATTTCGAGATCTATTGCCAAGGGAAATTATCGTCCGGGCCCTTTTGGGACCAAATGATCGGCTATTGGAAGGAGAGCTTGGAGAGGCCACACAAGGTGTTGTTCCTCAAGTATGAGGACTTGAAGGAAGATATTGTAGGGCAGCTGAAGAAGGTGGCCGAGTTTGTGGGGCTTCCCTTCACTGAGGAGGAAGAGGAGGGAGATATAATTGAAGAGATAACCAAAATGTGTTGCTTAAAGACCCTCAAAGACCTGGAGGTCAACAAATCCGGCAAACTACTAGCTAAGAATATCAAGCTTGAGAATAGAACCTTTTTCAGGAAAGGCGAGGTGGGTGATTGGGTTAAGCATCTCACTCCTTCCATGGTAGATCGCCTCAATAGCATCATGCAAGAGAAGATGAGCCCCTTTGGATTGGAGTTCAAAACAAGTTGAGTGTTAATTTAATTTCACTTTCTCTATGTGTGTCATTAGAAATAAACGAAATTAATAATTGAAGGATTTGCAATCCTTCTTATTGGTGTAGTGTAGAGAACTCAAGGTTGAGAAGAGAAGTTTATCAGGAAATGCGAGTTAAGTGATTGGGTTAACCATCTCACTCCTCCTATGATGAATCTCCTCAATAGCATCATGCAAGAGAAGATGAGCCCTTTTGGGTTGCAGTTCAACACATGTTAGTTACTTTCGACCCCTTCTTTCTCTAAGTAGAAATAATTGAAAGCTAAATCGAATGGTTTTCGCAGTCAGCTTCTCATGTCGTGCTTCTCCTCATTATTTGGTTAGTGTAGAGAAAGAAAAAGAATCATTCCCAATTGCACTAAAGAAACCATGACTTTCTCTGGGCTAAAGAACAAACAAGTATGGGATGCTGATCAATCGCATCCTTTTGTTCAATTAACACTTTTCTGATGTGCAATCTTAATATTGAAACTGCTGATCTCTATGTCTTGTGTCCCAAAATCACAACATCGACCAACAAAAAACTGCGAATATTTGACAAACAAGAATCGCATTATATGAGCAAGGACCGTTCTACTTATCTATTTAAAAAGAATAGGATTTTTTTTTTCCATGCTAGTAAATATTTGAAAATGTTAGTGTGAAAAAACTGTTGGTAATGCCGATCACCTAATTTTTTTGTAATTTCTTGATATCTTACTGACACTTTTATTGAATTGCAAACTTTTTTTGATAATTTACAAGCTTGTTATCTCTTACCAACTTTTGTTTGTTTTTCTTATCTACCCCTTATATTTATCAACTCTTATATTAATTTACTCATCTTTGTAGACGTGACATACTAATCATTAAGTTACTTGCCACAGCTCATTTGATTTTTTCTAGATTCATCAATTTTTTTCATCATTTATCAACTTTCTAGTTTACCAACTCTTATACGAATTTACCAATCTTTATTTGTGTGACTTACTAGCATTTCTATTACTAGACTACCAACAAGTTTTGTTTTAGTAGCTTTCATTTGAGTTGCTCACAATTGTGTAATTTATCAACTTTTCTATTGAATTACCAACTTCTAGTTTTTTTTCTACCAACATGTTAAATAAACAACTCCATTTAGAAATATCAACCCTAGAGTGGTAACCAAATTTCCTCTAATCAAATTATAAACTAGTTTTGGGCTAACAACTTTTATTTGAGTTAGTTATCAATATTTATTTATTTTTCATTACTAACTACTCTTATTTCTAAAAGAACCTATCTTATCTTTTACAAATTTTTATTTAACTTTATTACCAACCCATTAAATTATCAAATTTTATTTGCTTGACTTGCTGTTGACATCTAATTTTTGCCTATCCGTTTTAGGTTAATTACATATAAAATCGGGGGTTAATTTTTTAATCCCTAAACGAAAATAATTCTCATCAAATTACATGGCATATAGACACTAGGTGCATTTGCATTAATGGGGTATATTAGACATACTTATCTTGTTAAAAAAAATTAAAAAAAAATTCGGGCCTATCCGACCCGGTTAGAATAGGCCGGATCAGCCCGGCCCAGTCCTTTTTTCTTCCATTTTTCCTTCCTCGCGCGGGCCGGCCCAGTCTCTTTTCCTTTTTTCGGCCCAGCCCTCTTCTTTTCTTTCTCTCTTCTTCCCGCTCGTGAGAGAGACAAACAGAGGAGGGACCAGACGGAGGCGAGAGCTTACAGGTGCAGAACGGAACGTCGACGCACAGCGCAGAGGGGGCGCAGTGCAGAGGCCGCGCGACGCCGGGGGAGCAGAGGTCAGAGGTGTAGCCGTGGTCCCGGGCTATCCTCTCCTCTGTCGGCGTTAAAAAGAGAGAACGGGGAGGAACAGGGAAGGTGGAGAGAAAGTTTGATAAAGAGAAGGATCAGGGGAGAGCTTGAGAGGGGTATGTGAGGAGAGTGCTCCGGTTGCTCCACCTGTTAGGATAGCCAGAAAATATCTTCCCCCTGCCCGTGGTCCGGTCGTCATCGTCGGACACCCATCGCTTCCGGCCGCTGCATTTCGTCTTGGTCGGTCAAGAACCAGAGGGACACCAAAAGGAGAATGGGGAGGAGAAGGCAAAGAGGACATACGGTGGGGGATCAACAGAAAAAGAACGTCAAGACCCATCCCGCTCGCTGGAAGAGCCGTCCTCTTCGTCGAAGATCCACCCGTTGGTCGTTGTTTGCCATCGCAGCGGCTACCCAAACCAGGTAACCCCGAAACACCCTGTTTTCTTGTCGGTTAAGGGGAGGTTGAGGCGTTGAGACTCCTCCGACGAAACCGGTCAGAAACGAGGCGATTTTGTGGCTAGTCAGGTCCATTCAGAGTGTAACACACCATGTCTAAGTTGTCTAAGTCGGATGTTGCATAAAACCCGAGCTAGAAGCCTCTACTCTAGTCGCACACCCCCTGCTCGATAAAAGGTCTCAATGAAACAACATAGGCCTAGGCTTCAGATTTGTTTGAGATGATTGTTAGTGTTTCACTGTAAACTGAGCCTGGTTGGTGGTAAAATATGTCCGTTTAGATCTTTAAATGTCACGTTTGAGTTAAAAACCGTGCTGATTCTCAGTGTTAAGCTCTGGTTTGAACCCACACGCCATCTGTTCGACAAAATGCTCGAGAGAGCTCCAAATCTGTTTTTGCAAAACCGACACTCTAAAACTTTATCATGCACATGGTGTTCTAATATTGTCACTGAATCCATGCTTCCTTTTCTTGCCATGTGATTTCGTCGCAATCCACGCTCTGCTCGAGTCGACCATGCATCACCTTCGCCAATGATCCCCATGGTCAAGAGTTAACCGTCTTAATCTCCAGTCCGTTTCACTTTGATGTGCGTAGGTATGAGTTTTTTATTGTTGTTGAGGGGGTGCTGTTTGAATGATTTGGTGACTATATAAAGCAAAACAAAATGGGAGAAAGCCGCTGTTGGTCTGGGCCATTTGGTGGCCGCGGTTTTGGTGGTCGTCGAGGGGTGAGCTGGCGACAGCTGTGGTGACCGGAGGCAGGATGAGAGCCCTGTATGGGCTGTCGGCGCCGGCGGAGCCCGTCGGTAGCCGGGGAGTGAGCGGCGGTGGCATCCCCGCGCGGCCTCATTTGGAAGCGTGAAACCTGGGGCGTGAAGGGACCTTCGGTGAAGAACACATGAAGAAGAAGTTCCGGGGAGAAGACGTCCAGAAGGAAAAACATAAAAAGAAAAAATAGAAAAAGAAAAGAGGGAAAATCAAAAATAAAAAGGGGATCCCGGGCGGATCGTAATCCGGGTCGGATCGGGTCGTGGGACCCGGTCCGGAATCTTTTATTTTATTAATAAAAATATTCAAATATTCAAAAAATATTAAAATATTAAAAAGTATTAGAAATTCCAAAAAAATCCGAAAATATTTAAAAACCTAAAAAAATTAAAAAAATCTGAAAAAAATTAAAAAAACATTAAAAAATTCAGAAAATTCATTAAAAAATTAAAAAAATTCAGAAAAAAATCCAGAAAATCAAGAAATGTTAAGAAATCACTTTTTGAGCTTAATTTCACTAGATATTAATGTTTATTTCATTCTAGACTTAGTTTAAAATTTGTAGAAATTGTGAAAATCTTTAAAAAAATTTCCCAAAAATTTGGACAAGCTATTAGGGTTTTACTTTAGGGCTTTTGATTGCCTTTTCCTTTCTAAAGATAATGTTAGGCCGCTTGTTATTTGTTTTCTTATGATTATCTTGCTACGCTCTTTTAATACATTGATTGTTATTTTCTATTTTTAAAACGGTTAGGTGGAATCTTAGTTTTTTCGATAGGTTGCCCGGTACATTAGTTTGCAGAAATTCGAGCTTAGATACCAAAAGGGCACTAGTTAGATCACTAGTGTAATCAAATTCCCAAATTTTAAAATTTCTGATTTCGCGCGTATCGAGACGACACTCCTGCCTCTCGATCAGAGTTTCTACTTGACCCTTGATCATGGCTAGTGGCAACTCCAATCAAATGCGTAAATTAGACTATTCTCGTTGCATGAGGTATGAGATTTAGGAGTGCCTCGATCCTTAGATTAATGAACTATTTGGTTTATCTTTCAAACGAATCAATTAATGTTCATATCCATCGATAAATACCTCTTGGCCTAGCCTAATCGGGACGGGTAGGTCGCAATAGTTTGGCGACTCCGTTGGGGACTTGAGGACTTGAGCCTAATGAACTTAATTGTTTGCTAACTAACATGATCTTATGGCAGCGCATCATGAAGGCCAAGGTAAGTCCGCTAACGTTATGTTAAATGATTTTGTAGATTGGGAGTTATAAGATGTGGAGTGATTGTTGGCATATTTGTTTTGCAGGTTGGTGTAGGGATGTAAGCGTATGTGAATGAAAATAGAAGTATTGTTTTAATGTCAACTCTTGTGCATGCTTTTACCTACTTTAACACTACACTTTACACACACAACCTGCGATCTAAAACCCCGATCACCTTAGGAAATCCATACGAGGTGCCAAAAGTGTGGAAACCGTGCGAGGAAGAACCCATGGCTATCCCCTTTTGGTCCCGCTCATCTTCGAATGGTGATAAAGAGGATTGTACGATGCAAGCGCGGAGTGGGAAAAATTCTTTAGAATCTCATCCTTTAGTGAACCTCTCAAGTGCATCTGTGTGTCTTTGTGACTTGAAATAACGATTGTCACCCATTGTAAGTATGATTTCTCTCATTATTAATTCACTTTGAATTGAAATTTTCATTTTGGAAATTCATGAAAATCAATTGAATGCCCTACGTGATCTAAGCTTATAATTGAAAATTTTGGGCAATCACTCTTGATAGTGAGTCTTGAGCATAAATCTCAAACATCTCTGATTTGGTCCTACAAAACAGATAGTCTTGTCTAAATTTTCAATCATGGGCTTAAAATCACATTTCGTATAGAAATTCTTCCAAGTCGAGATGGTATTTTGGGGTATAAAGTTGAAATCACATTTTTTGTGAAATTCTTTTTTGTCCTCATTTGGGAATTGAAATTCAATTTACATTTTGTGTATTGATTTCTCAAAATAAGAATCACTTCATTTTCTGCAAAAGTAAAATCACAAATCAGTCTTTCAAAATTAATGCCACATTTTGCATATAAAACTTTTGGAATAGAATGGACGCTCGATTGATAGCCGCAATTTGATCTTTTAATGATGTCTCCTCTTATGATGAAATCTTGGCGAAATACTAAATACCCATAAATAGGGACCATGGGGCAAGTATCGTCACCTCGCTTTCATTACAAGAGGCGGCCTCATTGAGAGATCACTTTCTCATTCATTTACTAACATTATCTTTTCTTCGCGGGTTACACGTGATGGATAATTCTTCGTAGGTTATGCGTGATGGATAATTCTTAGAATCCCTCTACTTGACTATGCAATGTAGCATACACTTCTCTAAAGCCAAGTCAGAAAAATTTGAGTCGTCTACATTCCTTTTTGGATGGTGTTCTGCACCCGAGTTATGACGCTCTGCAGTCGCATTTGGCTAGCTCAAGAGGTCTGATACTTGCATGGGGATATACTGAAGAAGTCAGATATAAATGTTTCACCTGCTAGCGACGCATCGGAAAATGCAACTTGAATGTTCGAAAGATGATAATGGTTGAAGCATGTCCTGCCCGTTTAATAACTACACGGTATTTGCGCTGCCAGAGTTTTCCAATGACTGATCTTGAGCCGAAAAGTCGTTTAGGTGGTGGACTCTACACTAATCATTGGTCTCCTTCTGTTCTCGTTTTTTTTTTTTTGATAATCCAGGGAACCCCCGCACGGCCGACAGCCGGGGAGTAAACCCTGGGGGCGACACGTGCTAGCAACCACACACGTGCCACCGGTTTAGTCACCCTGCAGCGATCGGGATTCGAACACTCAACCTTTTGCGAGAGGAAGAGTGCGCGCTCCAGCAGCGCCACCCAGGCGGGTGGTCCTTCTGTTCTCGTTGATCTTGGGGCTAGCATCATTACTGGTGTTGAAGCCGATACCGACACTAAAAGCAATTTAGATTTTTTCTCACTAATCCGTTCACAGTTGAACCTTGAATTGATTATGTTAAACGAGGACTCTCTCTCTCTCTCTAGATCTAGGTCGACGATCTCTAGTTGACGCTCATTGAGAGTCGATGGTTGAGTATCACTGAAGTTCAAGGATCGATGGTCGTGGACCTATCTCAAACAAGATCTAGAGGGTCATGGATCTGTCTCAAATTGAGGCCTGAGGCTCTAGTCGCCGAAGGTCACGCAAGACTTGTCGATGCTCACCGCTAGCCACTTGTTCGAGCAAGGATTGATGAGTCCCCAATAGCCCTGCTACCTCATTTTTTCTTTTTTCTTTTTTTTTTCCTTCGAAGATGCTTTGCAAAAAAAATCGAAATTCAATTATTCAAGTGTCATTTGTTTTGAGCAAATACACCTTAAATTAAAGAATTTTGGGAAAATGCACTTACCCCAAAGCACTCTCGGCAGAACATCAAGGTTGACTTGAGTTGTTATATATTTAAAATAGGCTAAGGATGGACAAAAAAAAGAGTTTAAAAGTCCAAACATATAGTGAAAAAAGCTACTTTCAAAACAGGGAGAGATGGTGTTGTCGGGGCAATCGGCCAACATTGATGCCGGCGACAATGAAGGCGGTAGCAATGGTTAGCTGTCGTCGGGAAGCATGATTACGTCCCACTAGAACACCAGTAGAGAGAGCAATTATCCGAAAAGTTTTAAATTTATTATATTTTTATCGATTTAATCATAAATATTTTCATGTTTTATCAATTGAGTTCATATGATTAATTTTTGCCAAAAATTGCTAATGTGGATGCCGACCGTCCTACATAGCATTACCAATACCGACGTTGACAATTTTAATAATATTTTAACAATTTTTTTGAATTTTTTGTCCTTTTTTTCTTCGTTTCCTTCTTTACTTGTTTTCTTTTTCTTTTCTTTTTCTCTTTTTTTTTCTTTTTCCCTCTGCCAACCATCATTAAGCCTCATTGATGGCGAGGCAAGGTTGCCGGCCTCGCAATCTAGTGAAGGCTGCTCTCGCTTGAGACCGGCAGAGGGCAAAAATAATAAAGGAAAGAATAGAAAAGTAAAATAAAAAGTAAATAAGGGAAAGAGAAGAAAAGAAAAATAAAAGGAAAATAAAAAAATTGAAATTTTGAAAATATCATTAAATATTATCCATGTCAGCGTCAGCATTAGCCGTGCCACATGGGACGGTCGGCATCCACGCTAATAATTTTCAGCTAAAAATTAGTTGGATTAGCTCAATTGGCAAAATATAAAAAGATTTAAAATTCAATTGGCACAATAAAAAAGTTTATGACCAAATTTTCAAAAGTGCAATAGGTTTTATAACTTTTTGGATAATTTTCTCCAGAAATCCCATTCCTATTCACTCATTCAAATTGTCTTTTACTCATTTTCACGACAAAGAAACTATCGATTCTCTCAAAATACAAAATGTCCAACCCAAAAAGGGCAAAATAGGTGTAAATTTCTACGGTTACAAGGTACAAGATGTACAAGGTTGGATATGTCTTTGTACCCCAACATGCCAATTATACGTGTTCCCTAACCTAACTTATCATATAGGTGCATTTTTTTTAAATTAATTGCTGAAATGAATTGTACCTACGGTGTTCCCAGTCGAATTTTCATATGGGCTAAGGACACGTGATTGCGGGCGGGCTTTTGTCCCTAGCCTGCCTTTTGCAAGTTGTACGGGTATAATACTTTCCCCAAAATTAGATGAATCCATTTAATTATCCAATAAATGAGACGATGGTCCAATTAAAATAAGAAGAAGACATTATAAGACTTGTCAATAATTTGGTGGGAGGGCGAAATAAATATTGCCTCCGAGCCTAAGGCAACATTGAGTGTACGTCTCGACTATTTATTTATTTATTTATTTATTTGCATTTTTATATTATGTATGATTATTGCTCCACGTCCCATCATGTGCATATGCTTCGGAGCTGTGAAAAAGCTTATCGTGTATGTCAGATTTAACATATGCATTGCTAGAAAAGCCAACTTGGAATTCATAAATGGATCTCAAATTGTCGTATCGTCTTTGGCAAATTATTTTGGTGGGTCCCGCCAGCGATTAGGATGCCTAAACCATCTGATTAATCTTATAATTTTATAATTATAAAGTGTCGGACCGATCTGCTGTGTGATGAGCTAATCCACAAGCCACAAGGGTGCTTTGTAGATAGTCTCGTTTTTTTTGTTTTTTTTTCAGGTCGGATGCAAGATAATCTCATTCGAGATAACGTATCTTAATCAGTTATATACACATTTTTGTACCAACATGAAAAACTTTCTCAAGCAATCAACCAAGCCTTCTCGAGAGAGCTTTTTGAATAAAACTCAATTAATTCGCCTCTCTTGATAACTACTTCATATTCCAATTCTTCTCAACTTTCAACATTTCATCCCGCGCACTCATTTCTCTTCATGTTCAGTGAATGATGTCCTTATATAATTTCGAGAACCATCCAGCATGCACGAGCGCCGCACTCTGCAAAGAGCTCTGAACGAGAAAGATAAAGAAGCCGAACGAGTTAGCTCCAAAAAAAAAAAACCTCAAACGCCAAGCAATTTCAAAGTCCAAGGTTCCATGTATTTCTCGAATACATTGAATCAGGTAATATTCGAGACCGCTTTCTCATTAGAACTAATCTTTTAATTAATTTGTGATGCCAAAGATATTCTATAAATCTTCTCAAAAAAAAAAGAGAAAGAAGAAATACACACACACACATATATATATATATATATATATATATATATATATGGAAACAGGAGCAGTTGACCAACTCAAATAATCGGACGAAGAGACCGGGTGGGGTGGCGGAGGGGCCCACATCTTGCATGAGAGAGGGGCCGAGGTGGTCGGACCGAACGCATCGGACCCGAACCGGCGGAGGCGGAGGAGGAGTTAGCGAAACTAATCATCAAGTCCACCGTCTCCTCTGTCTCCGGCGTCACTCTCTCTCTCTCTCTCTCTCTCTCCACTCGCATTCCCTCGCCATTTTCACCGAGCAAGAGAAGAGCAGCAGCAAGTGCGCGAGCGCGAGAGAGGGAGAGGGAAGGAGAGAGGGAGGGAGCGCGAGCGAAGTCCTGCGGCTGAAGTTCTCTGCAGCAGCTGCTCTTCTCAGGTTGACAAATGAGCGCTCCGACCTCGCCCCTCCTGCTGGTCCGGAGCTCCTCATGCTGATACTCTTTGCCGAGTCGGGTGCCGTCCGAATCCGGTCTCCCGTTAGTCGAGACGGTCTCCCGTCGGCGCGAGATGCGCTTCGCTAAGCTCGTCGATCGGTTCAAGAGCACCCAGGTCCACGCCATCAACCCTCCCGACCTCGCTCACCCCGCCACCGCCGCCGCCGGAGGAGGAGGGGGCGGCGGGGGGAAGCTGAACGGGCACTTCCTCAAGTTCAATGGGTCGAAGCCGAAGCCGGCGCAGCCTGCTTCGTTGGCGCAATCTCTCCTCCGCGCCTATGGACTCCCCACGGTTGACCTCATCGAACCCCCGATCGAGCCTTACCTCAAGCCGGTTGATTTCGTGGAGGCCTTGGCCGACGTGTAACGCCGGCTCAAGGGGTGCTCTCCGTCAGAGAAGGCGTCGCTGTGCGTCGAGCAGTACTCGATGCTGCGGGGCCTCGGCGACACGAAGCTGCTCTGGCGGTGCCTGCGGGCTGCGCGGCTAGGTGCAACCGATGTGCATGCCGAGGTCGTGCTCGACGCGTGGCTGCGGTTCGACGGGATATTATGACAGACAAATCCCTCTTGGCCATCTCCCTAGGTTGAGGTATCGGACTTCTGCTACATGCTCTCAACAAAACCTAGGGAAAAATATCAAAAAAGTCATACATCTATTGGGTTTGTACCATTTCAATCCGAAACCTTTCAATTGGACCAATTTAGTCATAAACATTTTCGCATTGGTACCAAGTGAGTCCATTCGACCAATTTAGGTTGGAAATTGCTGACGTTGATGTCGTCCAACGATTTTTTTTTAAAAAATTCGATTTATTTATTTATTTTTCTTCCATGGCCTGCAAGGGCTGGCCTTGCCTAGGCGAGGGTCGCCCACACCACCACAAGCAAAGGTCAACCTCGTCTGGGCGAGGGCAAACGCCAATAAAGCCGACCCTCACCTGGCATTGGAGTTTGCTTGAGCGCTAGCATTTTCAAAGTTGTAGCTTTCCACTATTTTCTCTCTGTTAGTTCATAATCTCTCGATGGATTGTTGTTTTGGTCGATTCCTTTGGTTTAACTCCGAAGGGTTTTCTTTTCAAGGATTTTGTTTGTCAGTTTTTTATCTAATTGCATGTTTAAAGTTGCAATATGTTTCCCATCAATTGCAATTGCATGACACGGACCTTAAGACTGTATCTGGCCCCCCAAGTTATTTTTTTGCAAGTTCTGTCGGAGATCTGATTTGAGCTAAAATGGCAACCGAGTCAAAAGCCGCGATGGAAGAGGTGACAATGGATTTGTTCGAACAAGACAATGAGTTTAAAGAGTTTGAAATCAACAAAGGTACTACTTATTTGGCGAACCTCTACGTTGTTAAACCTAGACAAGCCCATGGTTCAAGGGCGACCCTCGCTCAGGTGAGGCCAACCCTCACCGGCCATGGCCTATGCCTGTGCATGCCATGGAAGAAAAAGATAGAAAACAAAAGAGAAAACTAAGAAATTAAAAAAAAATTATCCACGTCAGCATCAACCGTGTCATGTAAAACGGTCGGAATCCACAATTTCCGACCTAAATGGGCCTAATGGACTCAATTTGTACAAATGTGAAAGGTTTATAACTGAATTGGTCCAATTGAAATATTTTAAACTAAATTGGTACCAATGTAATAGGTTTATGACTTTTAATAACCTATTTCCAATTTCTTTATATTTAAACTCATAATTCTTCATCAAAAAACCGACTCAACCATATTAAATTATAGTTGAATCATGAACCATATTAATGACTTTCTTCGTCGTCAAACTATAAAAAAGTTTAGTCTTGATCTTTCCTTTTGCAAACCACTGGGGTTTGCTCTAGTAGCCACCCTTCCTACTTGGAAAATGGGAGATAGAAAGTTCGATTCTCCACTTTTTTATAGGGATTAGGAATGGGGAAATCTGAAAGTCGATTGAAAGTTAAAGTATGATAGACAAAAAAAACACTTTCCTTTTGCTTTTTGCTTTTTGCTTTTTAATCTTATTTATTTTTTATGATTTTAAGATTGGAAAGAAAAAAAGCAAAATAAATTCCAAGTCGAGTTTTTAAGTTCAAACACATTATAGGGTTTTTTTTTCCTTTCCGAAGGAGAAAGTAAATTATTCTCTTCAAAAGAAAGATTTTTCAAGTAAACCCAGATAAGAAAGTAGCGATTCATAGATCATAATTGCATAGAAAATGTATCATATAGCATTACATGCTTAACCCAAGTTGAAGGTTAATTTGATCAGTCAACTTAAATAGAGTGTGTTTTAGCCACACACACAAAAAAGAAAGAGGTGTGGAAATAGCCTCACCCATATGCTTATTGCAAAACATGTAAGTGGCAAACAAAGCCCAAAATTTAAAATCTTCAAAAAAAAAAAAGAAAGAAAGGGAAAGAAGGAGCAAAGAGAAAGAAGAGAAGGAAAGAATTCACAAAGCTTTCGCCCAACTAACTTGGCTAGCTGTAGCAATAGCAAGGAATCTTCATAATTATGACATTAATTGGTGATGGAGAAGCGGTTGAATTAACCGGCCATTGAATTGATCTTCAACTACCTCCTCCGTTTAACCTTTGTAATGAGTCCATTACACCAGAAACTAGAAAGAAAGCAGCTGGTGGGTTTCCATCCCATTCAAGGTGGGGATAAGATGTATGAATCTCCAGAGTCCAATTTGATGTGTGGTTGTGGTTCTAGCTCAGTCTGCTCTTGTCAGTGTTATGATTTCGAGAGAACCATCAAACATACGCGCATAAAGAACTTTACACACTAGATCAAAAAAATAAAAAGGAACTTTAAACAAAAAAATATAAAGAGACTAGATGAGTTAGCTTTAACAAAAAAATTTTTTAAGTAATTTCCAAATCGAGATTTCATATATTCCTCGAATATATTGAATCAGATAATATTGAAGACCGCTTTCTCATTAAGACTAATCTTTTAATTAATTTGTGATGCCAAGATATTCTATAAATCTTCCCAAAAAAAAAGAATAAGAAAGAAGAAATACACACATATAGAAACAGGAGCAGTTGACCAACTCAAATAATCGGAGGAAGAGACCGGGGGGCGGCGGCCGGGTGGGGCGGGTAGGTGCGTGGGGGCCCACATCTTGCATGAGAGAGGGGCCGAGGTGGTCGGACCGAACCCATCGAACCGAACCGGAGGAGGCGGAGGAGTTGGCAGACTAATCATCAATTCCACTGTCTCCTCTGTCCGGCATCGCTTTCTCTCTCCACTTGCATTCCCTTGCCATTTTCATCGAGCATGAGAAGAGCAGCAGCGAGCGAGCGAGCTAGCGAGAGAGAGACAGAGAAAGAGCGCGAGCAAAGTTCTACAACTAAGTTCTCTACAATAGCTGCTCTTCTCAGGTTGAAAAATGAACGCTCCGAGCTCGCCCCTCCTACTACTCTTCTCAGGAATTTATAGTATTAAAATAATTATTTAGTTAGTGAGTTATAACCGTTAACCGATATTACAAGTAAAGTAGGTAAGCAATTCGTGTTCTTGTAGCGAAAAAACAGTCTACTTGGAAAATTCAAAGACAATTGGTATCTAATAATGGATTTAAGCAAGTTAAAATTATTATTTCTTTATTAACTCACGGAAAATTGACTGGATCAATAAGTTATCAATCAATTTTTACCTGTAAAAAATATTTCAAATTCACTATTGGTTGTTCAAATTTTCCATACGCAGAACAAATTTCTGTTCTGTGGTGCTCTTTGACGTCACCTAAGCGGACAAACATGTTTCACGTCATATCGTGCAATAATTGAGCTGGCAATAATTTAGGGTTTGTGGTCCCTCTTCGTCTGTATTAAGCAGTGACCAAAAAATGAAAAACTAACACCCACTAGCTGCAAAAACATTATTGCTTCACAGTCATCTTCTTGTTTCGATCCTTACTCAAACATCAATGGCACACCAGCAATTTTCTTCGCAGTCCGCCACAGTAGGCAGTGAAGAACATGACCGGGAGGCCATTGACGAACTAATTGCTTCACTGCCCCAAAGGAAAGGCGTGGTTCGTCCTTTCAACTCCCTCTACCAAAACTTCTGGTGCCAAACCGCCGTGGTTCCCAACGTGATCGCGTTTCAGCGGCACTTTCAAGCCAAACACAAGGACATTGTCCTGGCCTCTCAGCCCAAATCAGGGACCACCTGGCTACAGGCCTTAGTGTTCTCCGTCGCTAACCGTTCCCGCTTCGGCATCTCCAACACGCCCTTGCTCACTTCGAACCCCCATGTCCTCGTCCCTAGTTTGGAGTTCCAAGTGTACGAAAGCAACCCGAGGCCCAACCTTGACAGCCTGGTAGAGCCGAGGCTCTTCCATACGCACATCCCTTACCCATCCTTGCCGGAGTGCATCAAGCAGTCGGACTGCCGGATCATTTACATCTGTCGAAACCCATTAGACACTGTGGTTTCGTCTTGGCACTTCTTCCTCGAGGTTGCGCAGTCGAATGACCAGCCGAAGTGGTCCTTGGAAGAACATTTCGAGATCTATTGCCAAGGGAAAATATCGTTCGGGCCCTTTTGGGATCATATGATGGGCTATTGGAAGGAGAGCTTGGAGAGGCCACACAAGGTGTTGTTCCTCAAGTATGAGGACTTGAAGGAAGATATTGTAGGGCAGCTGAAGAAGGTGGCCAAGTTTGTGGGGCTTCCCTTCACTGTGGAGGAAGAGGAGGGAGGTATGATTGAAGAGATAGCCAAAATGTGTAGCTTAAAGACCCTCAAGGACCTCGAGGTCAACAAATCCGGCAAAATACCAGCTAAGAATATCAAGCTTGAGAACAGAACCTTTTTCAGAAAAGGCGAGGTGGGTGATTGGGTTAAGCATCTCACTCCTTCCATGGTGGATCGCCTCAATAGCATCATGCAAGAGAAGATGAGCCCCTTTGGATTGGAGTTCAAAACAAGTTGAGTGTTAATTAATTTCACTTTCTCTACGTATGTCATTAGAAATAAATGAAATTAATAATGGAAGGGTCTGCAATCCTCCTTATTGGTGTAGTATAGACAACTCAAGGTTGAGAAGAGAAGTTTATCAGGAAAGGCGAGTTGGGTGATTGGATTAACCATCTCACTCCTCTTATGATGGATCGCTTCAATAGCTTCATGCAAGAGAAGATGAGTCCTTTTGGGTTGCAGTTCAACACATGTTGAACATGGTGGTTGCTTTTGACCATTCTTTCTATATGTATAAGTAGAAATAATTGAAAGCTAAATCGAATGGTTTTCGCAGTCAGCTTCTCATGTCGTGCTTCTCCTCATTATTTGGTTAGTGTAGAGAAAGAAAAAGAATCATTCCCAATTGCACTAAAGAAACCCTGACTTTCTCTGGGCTAAAGACCACACAAATATGAGATGCTAATCGATCGCATTCTTTTGTTCAATTAAAACTTTTCTGATCTGCAATCTTAATATTGAAACTGTTGATCTATATGTCCTGTGTCCCAAAATCACAACATCGACAGACAAAAAACTGTGAATATTTGACAAACAAGAATCGCATTATATGAGCAAGGACGGTTCTACTGATCTATTTAAAAAGAATAGGATTTTTTTTCCATGCTGATAAATATTTGAAAATATTTGTGTGAAAAAACTATTGGTAATACCAATCACCTAATTTTTATGTAATTTCTTGATAACTTACAGACACTTTTAGTGAATTGCAAACTTTTTTTGATAATTTACAAGCTTGTTATCTCTTACCAACTTTTATTTGTTTTTCTTATCTACCCCTTATATTTATCAACTCTTACATTAATTTACTCATCTTTGTATACGTGACATACTATTCATTGAGTTACTTGCCACCGCTCATTTGATTTTTTCTAGATTCATCAATTTTTTTCATCATTTATCAACTTTCTAATTTACCAACTCTTATACGAATTTACCAATCTTTATTTGTGTGACTTACCAGCATTTCTATTATTAGACTACCAACAAGTTTCGTTTTACTAGCTTTCATTTGAGTTGCTCACGATTGTGTAATTTATCAACTTTTCTATTGAATTACCAACTTCTATTTTCTTTTTCTACCAACATGTTAAATAAACAACTCCTTTTAGAAATATCAACCTTAGAGTGGTAACCAAATTTCCTCTAATCAAATTATAAACTAGTTTTGGGCTAGCAACTCTTATTTGAGTTAGTTATCAATATTTATTTATTTTTAATTGCCACCTACTCTTATTTCTAAAAGAGCCTATCTTATCTTTTACAAATTTTTATTTAGATTTCTTACCAACACATTAAATTATCAAATTTTATTTGCTTGACTTACTGTTAATACCTAATTTTTGCCTATCTATTTTAGGTTAATTACATATAAAATCGGGGGTTAATTTTTTAATCCCTAAACGAAAATAATTTTTATCAAATTACATGACATATAGACACTAGCTGCATTTGCATTAATGGGGTCTATTAGACATATTTATCTTGTTAAAAAAATCAAAAAATATCCGGGCCGATTCGACCCAATTCGAGTAGGCCGGATCAGCCCGATCCAGTCCTTTTTTCTTCCTTTTTTCCTTCCTCACGGGGGCCGGCCCAATCTCTTTTCCTTTTTTCGGCTCAACCCTCTTCTTTTCTTTTTCTCTTCTTCACGTTCGCAAGAGAGACATACAGAGGGGGGACTAGAGGGAGGCGCGAGCTTGCAGGTGCAGAACGGAACATCGACATGCAGCGAAGAGGGGGCGCAGTGCAGAGGCCGCGCGACGCCTAGGGAGCAGAGGCCAGAGGTGTAGCCGTGGTCCCCGGGCTATCCTCTCCTCTTTCGGCGTTAAAAAGAGAGAATGGGGAGGAACAGGGAAGGTAGTGAGAATGTTTGAGAAAGAGAAGGATCAGGGGAGAGCTTGAGAGGGGTATGTGAGGAGAGTGCTCCGGTTCCTCCATCTGTTTGAGATGGTCTGGTCCATTTGCCCTAAGCCTATGTTTGAGATGACCGATGGTTCGATCCAGTTCCAATGGAACCGATCACGTATTTTTAAATTAGGCTTTTTATTTTAAATAAATAAATGTATTTATTTTTCTATTTTCAAATAGAACCAATCACGTTCCAATGGAACCAATTCCATTTTCAATGTAATAAATGGAACCAATCCATAAAAAAATTGGTAAAGGCAAGAGGGAATAGATTAGGCTTTCTTTTTTTTTTCAAAAAATTTAAAAAGTAAATATATATTTATCGGTCCGGTTCGATTCTCACCCTAAAACTGGGAACCGGACCACCCGGAAACCGGTTTCACTTTTAGGAACCTGGAACCGGACCGACACTCTCGAAAATCGGATCAAACCGCCCGGTCCCGTCCCGTCCCGGTTTGGACAATCCATCATGCTCACCCCTACTAGTACACTAGTAGAGAGAGAAATCCCATTCCTATTCACTCATTCAAATTGTCTTTTACTCATTTTCACGGCAAAGAAACTAACGATTCTCTCAAAATACAAAATATGCAACCTAAAGAGGGTAAATTAGTTGTAAATTTCTACGGGTACAAGGTTCAAGATGTACAAGATGTATAAGGTTGGATATGTCTTCGTACCCCAACATGCCAATTATACGTGTTCCCTAACCTAACTTATCATATAGGCGCATTTTTTTTAAAATTAATTGCTGAAATTAATTGTACCTACGGTGTTCCCAATCGAATTCTCATCTGGGCTATGGACACGTGATTGTGGGCGGGCTTTTGTCCCTAGCCTGCCTTTTGCAAGTTGTACGGGGGTACACACGCACAATTATACCCCCTATAATACTTTTCCCAAAATTAGATGAATCCATTTAATTATCCAATCAATAAGACGACGGTCCAATTAATAAAACGAAGAAGACATTATAAGACCTGTCAATAATTTGGTGGGAGGGGGAAATAAATATTGCCTCCGAGTCTAAGGCAACATTGAGTGTACGTCTCGATTATTTATTTATTTATTTATTTTCATTTTTATATTATGTATGATTATTGCTCCACATCCCATCTTGTGCATATACTTCGGAGCTGTGCAAAAGCTTATCGTGTATGTCAGATTTAACATATGCATTGCCAGAAAAGCCCACTTGGAATTCCTAAATGGATCTCAAATTGTCGTATCGTCGTCGGTAAATTATTTTGGTGGGTCCCGCCAGTGATTAGGACGCCTAAACCGTCTGATTGATCTTATAATTTTATAATTATAAAGTGTCGGACCGGTCTGCTGTGTGGTGAAGCTAATCCACGAGCCACAAGGGTGATTTGTAAATAGTCTCGTTTTTTTTTGTTGTTTTTTTTTTCCGAGTCGGATACAAAATAATCTCATTCGTATCTTAATCAGTTGTGTGCACATTTTTGTACCAACATTGTTTTGCAAGAGATTCCAAAGCTTTCTCGGGACACGGCATTTCCGAAGCTTTCTCGGGGCATGGCATTCTCGTTCATGTGATCCGACCGCCGTACACGAAATGTTATTATTTTGAATATGAAGTCTAGCTTGGTGAAAGGCAGTTGTCGCGATTCAATTTTTTTTTCGTTTATTTTGTTGATTAGGAAGAAATGGATTAGACTGTCCAGCAAAACAAAGACAATGGTGATCGTAATGATGAATAAGTATATCAAGCCTAAAGAGAGCCTGTACTTGACTTGTAATTTCTTTCACTAAACTATACTATCCACAAATGGAGAGATTTAAGAAGTGTCTCTCCGCTAGAAGATGCTGATTGCGACATAGATAACTAAATTGAACGCGTTCCAAAAACGTGAAAAACTTTCTCGAGCAACCAATCAAGCCTTCTCGGGAGAGGTTTTTAGATAAAACTCGATCAATTCGCCTCTCCTTACAACTACTTCAAATTCCAATTCTTCTCAACTTCCAACGTTTTATCCCGTGCACTCATTCCTCTCCATGTTCAATGAATGTTACCCTTACATAATTTTGAGAGAACTATCAAATATGCACGCGCGACGTGCTCTCTAGAGAGCTCTAAACGAAAAAGATAAATAGACCGGACGAGTTAGCTCAAACGAAAAAAGAAAAGAAAAAATACGTTAGAACGTAAGCAATTTCAGAGTCGAGGTTTCATATATTTCTCGAACATTGGAATCAGATAGTATTCGAGACCGCTTTCTCATTAGAACTAATCTTTTAATTAATATATGATGCCAATATATTCTATAAATCTTCCCACAAAAAAAAGAAGAAAAAGAAAGAAGAAATACACACACATATAGAAACAGGAGCAGTTGACCGACACAAATAATCGGAGGAAGAGACCGGGTGGGGGCGGGTAGGTTCGTGGGGGCCCACATCTTGCATGAGAGAGGGGCCGAGGTGGTCGGACCGAACCCATCGAACCGAACCGGAGGAGGCGGAGGAGGAGTTAGCGGAACTAAAGCATCAACTCCACCGTCTCCTCTGTCTCCGGCGTCACTCTGTCTCTCTCTATCTCTCTCCGCTCGCATTCCCTCGCCGTTTTCACCGAGCAAGAGAAGAGCAGCAGCAAGCGCGCGAGCGAGCGAGCGAGAGAGGGAGAGAGAGAGGGAGCGCGAGCGCGAAGTCCCGCGGCTGAAGTTGTCTGCAGCGGCTGCTGCTGCTCTTCTCAGGGTGAAAAAATGGGCGCTCCGCGCTCACCCCTCCTGCTGGTCCGGAGCTCCTCCTGCTGAGCCGGGTGCCGTCCGAATCTGGTCTCCCGTCGGTGCGACATGCGCTTCGCTAAGCTCGTCGATCGGTTCAAGAGCACCCAGGTCCACGCCATCAACCCTCCCGACCCCGCTCACCCCGCCGCCCCCGCCGCCGCCGGAGGAGGAGGGGGCGGCGGGGGCGGCAAGCTGAACGGGCACTTCCTCAAGTTCATTGGGTCGAAGCCGAAACCGGCGCAGCCTGCTTCGTTGGCGCAATCTCTCCTCCTCGCTTATGGACTCCCCACGGTTGACCTCATCGAGCCCCCGATCGAGCCTTACCTCAAGCCGGTTGATTTCGTGGAGGCCTTGGCCGACGTGTACCGCCGGCTCGAGGGGTGCTCTCCGTCGGAGAAGGCGTCGCTGTGCGTCGAGCAGTACTCGATGCTGCGGGGCCTCGGCGACACGAAGCTGCTCCGGCGGTGCCTGCGGGCTGCGCGGCTAGGCGCGACCGATGTGCACGCCGAGGTCGTGCTCGACGCGTGGCTGCGGTTCGAGAGGAGAGAGGATGAGCTGGTGGGTTTCCATCCCATTCAAGGTGGGGACAGGATGTCTGAATGTCCACAGTCCAATTTGATGTGTGGTTGTGGTTCTAGCTCAATCTGCTCTTGTCAGTATTATGAGAAAACGAATGCGCTGAACAATGTGCAAGCGCTCGATGGGGATGAGAATTTTAGCGTAGAGGAAGAGGAGGAAGATGTTCTATTTTGTGTTGGTGATGAGGAGGTCCACTGTGTTAGAAGTAAATTTGCAGCTTTATCCCTTCCATTCACGGCCATGCTATATGGTCATTTTGCAGAATCTAAAGAGGCAAAGATTAATTTCTCTCTCAATGGGATCTCTGCTGAGGGATTGCGGGCTGTCGAAATATATAGCAGGACCAAAAGGTTGGACATGTTTGGTCCTGAGATTGTTTTGGAGCTACTTTCTTTCTCAAATAAATTCTGTTGCGAGGAGATGAAATTGGCATGTGATGCTTATTTAGCTTCACATGTTAGCAACCTCGATTATGCCTTGATTCTCATCGAGTATGGTTTAGAGGAGACCTCCTATCTTCTCGTAGCATCTTGTTTGCGGGTGTTGCTCAGTGAGCTCCCGAGGTCACTACGCAACCCGGGTGTGATGAAGATTTTATGTAGCTCCGAGGGTAGAGATAGACTGTCCCAAGCAGGACATGCTTCATTCTTGCTGTACTATTTCTTGAGCCAAGTGGCTATGGAGGAGAGTATGGTATCCAACATCACTGTGATGTTATTGGAGAGGCTGAAGGAGTGTTCTACTGAAAGGTGGCAGAAGGCACTTTCGCTGCACCAATTGGGTTGTGTGATGCTCGAGAGAAAAATTTATAGTGGTGCGGAGCATTATTTCGAGGCAGCATCTGAATACGGTCATGTTTATTCAATAGCTGGTATTGCGAGAGCAAAGTATAAGCAAGGCCAACAATATTCAGCTTATAAGATGATCGACTCTCTCATCTCCGAAAACACAATGGTTGGTTGGATGTATCAGGAACGATCTCTCTATGGTGTGGGGAGGGAGAAATTGTTGGATGTGATTAGTGCGACTGGACTGGACCCTATGCTCTCATTTCCCTATAAGTACAGAGCTCTGATAAAGGTGGAGGAGAAGCAGACTAAAGCAGCCGTGTTAGAGATTGACAAAATTATCGGGTTTAGGTTCTTACCTGACTGCCTTGAGTTACGTGCTTGGTTCTTCATTGCACTTGAAGATTATGGAAGTGCGATGAGAGATGTTAGGGCTCTTTTAACTTTGGAACCTAATTACAAGATGTTCAACGCAAAGGTTAGTGGAGGCCAATTGGTAGATTTACTCAGCCATCAAGTTCAGCAAACAAGCCAGGCTGAATGCTGGATGCAACTTTACGAGCGGTGGTCTTCTGTTGATGACATAGGCTCTTTGGCTGTCATACATCAGATGCTAGATATTGAACCTAAAAGGAGTCTCCTCTGGTTTCGGCAGTCTCTTCTCCTCTTGCGGTACGCATCTCTTCTTTTTCACTTCCTTTTAAACTACACCGTATATTATTATCATGAGTGTTATTGGCATTATTGCACTTTGAGTGAGAAGGCCTAGCCTTTGAATTTGGGTAATGATTTCTGTTGAACTTCATACTCCCCATTAGCGAAACGATATTCCTCTCCAGAGTGACCATTTGTGCAATTTAATAAGTAGAAAGCTATTGCATGTTTTCCAGTTTTTTATTTTTGTTTTTTCAAGGCCAAGTGTACTCTTTTAGCTGCTATTGTCTGTGACATCTAGAGTTACGGCAAAAGAAACGTCTAGCGGGCACTTTTATACTTCACGCTGTTGTTTAATGCTCGTATAGAAGCTGGAGTGATGTAGAATTCACGGCTTTCATAATAATTGCAGGTTGAATAGTCAAAAGGCTGCAATGAGGAGCTTGAGATTGGCTCGAAATAATTCTAGCTCTGAGCATGAAAGATTGGTATATGAAGGATGGATATTATATGACACGGGCAATCGTGAAGAAGCTCTCTTGAGGGCTGAGAAGTCTATTACTATTCAAAGATCATTTGAAGCTTTCTTCCTTAAAGCTTACGTCCTGGCAGACACAAGCTTGGATTCAGAAGCCTCCTCTTATGTTATCCGACTTCTGGAGGAAGCTCTTGGATGTCCTTCAGATGGTCTGAGGAAGGGACAAGTGAGTGTTATAAATACTACAGTCTCACCCTTGGCTATATTGCTTGGAAAACCTTTTTGATTGTTTGGCTCGAATTTGTTGCAGGCATCAAATAATTTAGCAAGTATTTATGTGGATTGTGGCAAACTTGAATTGGCTGCCACTTGCTACAAGAATGCTCTTGACATTAAGCATACAAGAGCTCATCAAGGGTTGGCACGTTTATATCATCTGAAAGGTCAAAGGAAAGCTGCATATGATGAAATGACCCAGCTTATAGATAAGGCACACTACAAGGCATCAGCATATGAAAAACGGTCAGAATATTGTGACCGTGACATGGCACAACATGATCTTAATATGGCTACCCGGTTGGATCCACTGAGGACCTATCCATACAGATACAGGGCAGCAGGTATTTTCCATGGCCTCGAATGTTTGCTTTGAATGTGCTGTTTACTCTAATGGAAAGGGATAGTCTACTTTTGGTCTGATAGATTAGGTCTCACCTACTCGTGTAAATTGTTTCAATTTACTTAAATGTCTGCTGTCATTCTAATCAGGCTCTTAAAATGAACTGAGCCTGAGTTTTATTTCGTATTTAGTCCACTGCCAGTACTCACTACGGATCTTTACTTGAAGATAGTCATTATGTGCAAATTATTGCCAAATGTTACTGGTGAGCAAATTAAATTGAAGTTTTTGGCCACTTCATTGTTGATGCGGTTAAAGAAGTTCTGTCTTTTGTGTGATACGTCACAATGAAGAATTCAGCAAAGAGAAGCAAAGGGAAAGGTACTATAGGAAAGAGAGAGAGAGAGAGAGAGAGAGAGAGAGAGAGAGAGAGAGAGAGAGAGAGAGATTGGTATGCAATTGATGGATGTAATCAAACATTCTATGGTACCTCTCTGTTGTTATTCCCCTATTTCAATCCATTCCTGACATCTATTTACTTTCCAATACTTTCGTTTATGTTCTGAACTTTTGCCTGTTTTCTCGATGTCTCTTTTATCAGTACTAATGGATGACCAGAAAGAAGTGGAAGCTGTTGAAGAGCTTACTAGAGCCATAGCATTCAAGCCCGACTTGCAAATGCTTCATCTTCGAGCAGCATTTTTTGAGTCAATGGGAGATTTCAGCTCTGCTCTCCAGGACTGTGAGGCAGCTCTCTGCATGGATCCAAACCATCTGGAGACGCTTGACCTCTATCATCGAGCACAAGGCAGAGTAACTGAACAAAAGAAATGACTGATTTGATACAAAAGCTGTTGGTAAGTAAAATTCAATTGTTGAATTTTGTGAGGAAGGTCTCTCAGGGACAAGAAAACAGATAGATACACTGGAATTGCGATTCACTCAACTTGGAGCTGCAAACTTGCCATGTCCGTGAGAAGGTATAGTCAGAGAATGAACAAAGAGAAAAGGAATGGCAAATGTGAGGGCCCGCTGGATAGAGTGCTGCACAAATGTTAACTCCTGCAGATGATGGTCCCACCGGCACGGATCAAGAATCGACTGGATGAGAAGTGGAACGGGACTGCGATTTTGATTACTGTCATAAGATTATTTTTCTCATTCAAATAGTACATCCAGTTCCAATACATGTTTCTCTCTTTTAGATAGAGGCTTTCCTCTTCCATTCCTTGTGTATAAACATAAGTAGTCTCAAAATTCTGTAACTTTCCACGGAAAAATCGTCTCACTTGATTCTGTTGCGGTATTTTAACTTATGCATTCACTAAGAATATATATACACAAGGGACCAGCGTAGCAAATGGACCGTGAACGAACTTAATTTTATCTTGTTGGACTGTTGAGCGAGATATCAATGTTACAGGTTGCTGTACTTCATGGCTTTGGTCTAACCTTGCTGATAGTTGAATGGTTTCTGATGCATCCATGGTAAGTGGCAAGAAAGGCAGACTCTACAGTTATGAGGAGAAAGCTTAAGTGCCATGCCAACGCATTCTCGACTTGTTTATCACTGTCATGTCATAAATATGCGGCCTTTTTTAGGCCGGTCCAACATGCGCGGCGTGGCTAATTGGGTGCCCCATCTAGGATCATACATTCCTACATGCAAAACGTTAGTTTGTTTGCTACTGGTTGGAGGCATTGGTTGTAACCTTGAGGAGGGTTTTAACCAGATGGGAAGAGTTTATGCCCTGTTTCTAACTGCAGCGAGCAGCTTAAGTTACATAACAAAGATCAGAGGGAGCCGGAAGAACCTTGTCAAATAATTGTGGCACCTAGCAAATATATTTGCACAAATTGACTTCCGAAGAACATGTTTTTTCGCGTACTCTGTTAAAGTGTTCTCTCGGAGGTTATGTTGGCTTTTCTCATAGTATAGCGGAAGCGAATCACTTACCATCTGCGCTTCTCTCAGGGTATTAGCCTCTCTCTCTCTCTCTCTCTCTCTCTCTCTCTCTCTCTCTCTCTCTCTCTCTCTCTCTCTCTCTCTCTCTCTCTCCTTCCTCCCTTGGCTCCGGTGCCTCTCTACCTTCATCTGCGTCTGTCGATGATGACGAAGCCAAGTTCGAATAGCTGAACCAACTCCCGGTGTCTCTTTGGCTTCATCTGGGATCATCAATGATGATTAAGCCAAGGTCGAATGGCTTGATCATCTTTGATGAAACCACAATCATTTAGATAAATATAGGGAGGGAAAGACACAGTCAACGCGGTGGTGATGGCAACGGTCTGTGGGCGACGAGATTGTGGCCAGTGTTGTACCGGTGGCTGGCGAAAACAAAGGATAAAGCGGCGAATGCGGTGCTGAGCGACTTGGTAGGAATTTGTAGATAGAAATAGCTATGTGTTGTTGCAGTTCTTTGATTCAAAGCAGCTAGTTTGGCATCTTCGTCAAGGCGTTCTTTATGAAGTCATAATGAAGGAAGTGAACGCAAGGTAGGTCAAATGCCAAGTTCGGCTGCATAGGTGCTTTCCATTTAGGAAACCTATCCATGCCATAGTCATTGGTGAGATGACATTACTATCAGTCGGTTCAGCTCTCCCATCAACATATATTTATCCTCTTCCGTTCAATGTTGACGTGCTTTAGCCACTCTTTTTTTTTTTTTTGTTCCACTCACGGTCTGAAAAAGAAAGATCAGATCAAACGGTGCAAGTGATGGTTCCTGTTCTTCTAGGTGACAAGTACACATAGATTCCAGCCAATTTGATGCTGATCCCATCTTCTACTGAATCTGTCGCTTATCTCATGTCATTTCTCCACCCAACTCATCATCTGGTGTGATTTGTTTATATTTACTCTCTCTTTCACAAAACCCATCTAACACATTAAGCAACAATGTCTCTCCTTGATCGAAGCAACAATATCTCTCCGTCATCGAAGAGTCATTCCGAATCTGCACAACCGGAGTAGTTTTCAACTCAGGGAACAACTAACCCAATTGGACCAACTCGGTTTTCAGGGCACCCGTGGATTTTCTGTCGACGAATTCGAAGGGGGTCGACATTCGTCGACCAAAACAACAGCAACAACAACAAGATCGAAAGATGTGCATCTATCGAAAGCGAGCCACAGGAAACTTCACAGCACTGGAAAATCTCATAACATCAATCGCTATTACATATGTTACAAGGCCATGTGAAACGAAGAACATGGCATGTTGTAGTCCTACCTCTCCCGTCACAGGTTGTCGCTACTTTCCCCATACAGGACAATAAGAAAAAGGAACGGACACTAAAACCAAAAGGGTCAAAAAGTCAGCTTGACTTTTTGCTCATCCCACCATCCCCTCCATATGGCAATGGCCCAATGGGGTACTATGCTTATGCTTCCCAGTTATTTATTGGGCCAATGCTTGTTTCCCCATTGATTATGAGCAAAAAGAAGAAAAGGAAAAATTTTCTCAGCAATTAGAAAAGCTAATGGAAGATCAAATCTAAAAGAGGAGGGTCCAAACAAAAGAAAAACTTACAATTAGCAGCGCACGATGGTATTAAGATAACCCAATCACATCAAATGCGTTCACGTAGTGCTTGTGATGGCCGTCAGCATGTCGATGTCGTCACGCCATTGTATAATCGATTTTGATTTAGTAGAACGGCGCCGGATAATTAGAGCGGCGCGGATGTACAAGAGGGGCACTTGACGAGGCCGTTCTCGTTGCAGGCCGTGCAGCTCCGGAATCCGGTCTTCTCGGCGTAGAGCTTGTGGCTGCCGTCGCACTCCCCGCACAGGACGAACCGGTACCCGCCGCAGGCGCCGCAGACGCCGGGCTCCGCCGGCGGCGCGCCCTCCACCAGCTTCTTCAGCTCCCCGATCTCGTGCAGCTGCCGTATCTCCTCGGCGCCGCCGACGTACCGGCCGCCGATGAACACCCGCGGCAGCGCCAGCTTCCCCCGCTGGCAGCCGCCGCCGTGGCCGAGGATCTCCTGGAGCTCCGCCAGGAAGCCGGAGTACATCGACAGGTCCCGCTCGTCGATCCTCACGCAGAAGCCGCGCAGGATGGATCGGACGGCCTTGCAGTCCTCGAAGGTCGACCTCACCACGCGCAGGCTGGTGAAGTAGACGACAATGCGGTTGCCGTCGGCGGCCCCGGGGAACGGGACGGGCTGCGCCTTGACGCGTTCGTGTTCGGGTTCGGGCTCGGGCTCGGGCGGGGGGACGGAGCGGGAGCGAAGGAGAGAAGAGGTGGCGGCGAAGGTGGGACGGAGGAGGATGGGGCGGTTCCGGGGGGAGAGAAGAGGGGAGGGAGGCTCGGCGCAGAGGGCTTGGATGTCCTTGAAGGTGGTGCATGAGAAGATGCCGGAGGAGGAGGAGGAGGACGGCGATGACGACGGCGATGACGGGGGGCCGCGAGCTTTGACGGTCGATTTGGCCCACGGCCGCCACATCGAGGGCGGAGGTAGAATCTTTCCTATTTTTCCTTACTCTCTCTCTCTTTACGGATCTTCCCCGGAACGGAATTGGACGAGGTGGTCGGGGAGATGGAGCTAGCTACGGAGGGACGGAGGGACGGACGGAGGGACGGACGTTGGTGGGAGGGCGCGGTGAAAATGGCGATGGTTAGAGGGGGAGAGATTGATGAAAGTTTTGGTTGCTTCAAGGGAAGGCGTGCGGAGGAATGGAGGGAGGGAGCGAATGGTGCAGATTTTTGGAGAGGTTGGTTAAGGTAGTTGAGCGAGAGAAGGGGAAGGGTCGGGGTTAAAATTGCTTTTTCTCTCTTCTTTTCTCTTTATTCATTTTTTTCTCCATTTAATTTTTTTTAAAAGATTTATCTTTAATTGAGGTTATTAAAATGGATAGTTGGGGGGGGGATAAAGGAAGATGAGAGGTTAATGTGATGGATGGGATGATCGCGCCTAATTATAGATCAGTGGTCCTAATTCGCTTCCAAAATCAAAGGTCAATTTTGCCCTGTTCTTTTTTCTTTTCTTTTTTTTTCTTTTTACTTTAACAACCCGGTTGAATGTCCGTATCATTATGTCCTTGGAAGATGTAGAGTACTGTACTGCTAACTACTGCTGCGATCGGGGATGCCTTGGTCCGAGCGGCAGAATTAGCGGTCGCATTTTCGAAGGTGGAATATTAATCTTGAAATAATTTTTCCCATTTGCTACTTAAAAAGAAGGTGAAAAATAGGATCGTGAACCGGGCGGGGGGTCGAGGAACGCTTGCATGTAACTGGCCCTACCTCATCTCCATATAAGCAACTTCATCCCCACGTACGGTTCAGCACGAGGTTCTTAGGACGGGAAGACATCCCTCTCGCAATATAAATCGAGAGTCTGGCACATTCACAGGAGGGGGGGCATGCGAGATTCGGAGATGGCCGCGGTCGGCACGTAAATGTTTTCATACCCTCTCGGAGTTTGGCGTGCACAACGACACAGGCATCTCCACGAGCAATTTGAAGAGACCTCTCCATGTTCGCACACAGGGAGGTCGAACCGCACCAGAGCGGTGAGAGGAGGAGAAAAGGCCACAACGTGAAATGGTTGGGGGGGTGGGGTGGGGTGGGGACCGCTAATTACTACTGTCGAGGGATGTTTTTTGTTTTCTTGACAGTCCGGCACGAGTGAGCTCACGCAAAAAGTAAAGCGAAAGCCTTCAAAAGCTTTGAAGGAGATAACAGAGTTGAGGATGTTGAGTGGATTCTGAAAAGGGCCACATGCCTCAGTGTACCAGAAGGAGAGTGGAGGAGTCTAAAAAGCGGTGGAGGACGATTAAAGCCTCAAAAGCCACATGCTCTCTGCCCGGGTGGGAACCTGGAACAGAAGAGACTCGTCCAAGCCATGATGCACCCCCAAATAAAAGCATCGTATTCCATTAAAAGGATTCGATTCTCATCACTTCCCCACGTAGAAAATCCACGATCGAATTGAAACCTGCCACTCTTGTAGCATCAGCTGGTCATCGGCCTTGCCCGTTTCTTGCTCTTAAAGCATTTCACAAATCGGACCAGGCAAATAGTGCGCATTGGATATGCAGCTTCTGAGATACTGCCTTTCGAACCCAGATTTAAGCTGGGTATCGAGCAACATCCGTGTTCAGGGGGAAAATACCACTAAAAAACAGCAAGCGCCAAGACTGGCAAATGACGCAACATTGACATTGTGCTCGAATGGTTCATATCAGTATTAAATGTATGCGACTTACTCTTATCATACCCTGAAATATTTTGGGGAACACCCCGTATACTCGACCAGAAAAAATTTTAAAGCAAGTCAAAGCCGCCCTCAGACCGCCCTAAGACATGATGAGGATAGAACAAAGCCTAACAGAAGTAAATCGATATTTGAGGGATATCAATGTCATTGCCCCCGTCATCCTCACAGGCCACTACAACATCCACATGGCGACGGTACAGAGGGACTTCCAACTTTGCTACTTCTTTAGCCAGATCCGCAACTTTCCTGTCCATTCGCTCCTGGTGCCTAGGGAACATACTATTGTACAGCAAGCAACTTCCGCAAGAAATGCTATAGGCACTAAGGCCCCTATCTTCAAGCCACTGCATAAGCTCCCTCAAAGTCGGGTTGTTCTTGACGATCCACCTATCCCAAACAGTCCAGGTCATATCACGGTGTTTCACGGCTTTGGGTGGGACCGGCTCAGCCATGGAGAACAGTGGAAGTGCCAAGTTAGCAAAAGTGTTGCGGTAGTCCTCCAACTTGTGCCCTCCATCGAGAACCTTGTACAGTTCCAGACAGACAAGTCCAGTGGCCATTGCAGTCGCAGTTGCGATGGCTGGGATGATTCGTCCAGCAATAAACTTTGCTTTAAGCTTGTCCACTTCTGGAATGCTGTAGTTCCTAGCCCTCATGTTGGCTAATGCCGCTATCAGGTCCATGTGATAGTTTGTATCATCATCCTGTACATGACAGAAAGAGCAATATCTGTTGAGGGCTTTGACTAAAAGGAAAGTAAATATATGAAAGAAATCATCGAATTCATAGAACCATTCCGAGTATAGGAGTTTAACCAAATAAAACGGCACGCATATGAAAAGAGTGACTCCTACGCACCTTCTCAAACTGTATGGGTTTCATTCTAAAACCTGGAGGAAGGTTTGTGCGGCAGTGCTCTAATCTCGTAATAAGGTCATTAATAACCGCAGCGTCGTCAATAGATGCCACAGAGACACTGGTCGCCTTCTCATCTGTCACGATATTTGCATTTTCCTTTGGCTGAAAGCCCGGAACTATCACTTCATCAACAGCTTCAGCCGCTTTCTTAGGGTTTTTAGCCCAGTCAGGGACTCGGATCCCAAAGGTCTCTGCTCTCAGTATCGATGCCGCCATAACAAAATGAAGGTGCCCAGGATCAGAGACCGAGAACTCAAGTGGACGAGGGAAACGCTTAGGTGCAGACCAGAAAGGAGCTCCAGTGCTGGTTAAAGCATTTTCAGGAAATGTATATATCAACTGCTTCATGCGATTAGTGAAATAATCTTCAAACCTGGTACAGAAGAAGCAACAGGTCAGTCACAAACCTAATGTAAGCTTTCTAGGTATTGGTATGAAAAACGATCGCGATGAATGTGAAAAAAGAGTACTTCAGACGAGCCCAGGAGATGCAATCTTCAAATGTCTTGCATCTTTCCTTGTCAAGGCACTCAAGTACATGTTCCAAAGTGTCCCTCGCCTGTGCATCGCCAGCATTGATCATTGCCTTTTTATACTCCACTGGGTTAACCAAATAAGCATTCACTTCAGCTGGAGTCTTCTCAAGCAAACCCTCAAACTCGGATCGAGCCCAGGTCAGACAATGGTCAATATTATGTGGAAAAGAGTGCACAGTGCACATTGGTGCTTGTTTCTCTGGAGGGTCTCTTGAGGCACCATAATTTTCAGTGAGATGAGGAATAACCATTTGAGTGTTGCATTTGGCACCAAGCGTTCCCGACTCGAGAAGTGGTTTCTGGAAATATAAGCACCTTTGGTCAACATAAAGCCTAGCATTGACATTGTCTAGTGCATTGATCACAACACTCAGATTTTCCCAGAAAGTGTCATCAAAAACATTCTCTGTTTCTGGCCCAACACGATTCTGCAGAGCTTCAACATTAAGGCGAGGATTTATTGATGTTGCAGCTGAGGCAGCAACAGTAGATTTGGCCTGTCCAATATTCCAATCACGAAACAGGAACTGTCGGCTGAGATTGCTCTTCTCAATTACATCATCATCGGTGACGGTCAGCTTCCCATGCTTGCCACATGAAACGCCCATGAGGGCAATATTCTTTAGGAATTCACAACCCAACGCACCAGATCCTACTAGAAAAACTTTAGCATCTGCCATTTTCTTTTGCAGCTTGGACCCAAACACAGAAACCTGTGCATCATATCGGCTATTCCGAGGTTTAAGATCATCAAGATCCAGTGGTTCCGTTGGCAATGATTCCACCGAATCAAAGTAGAAAAACTGCAAAGGTTAAAAGAGCAATCATGGCAATGAGTAGTCAGACTTCTGCATCTTGACAATAGCCAAATCCTCTAATACTGTCTGTGTGTTAAAAGGGAAAAAATGCACCTATCAAATTGGTAAAAATCTGAAAGGTCCATAAATATGAACTTCCAGACAATGGACTGTATTTTCATGGGAAATGAACTCATAAAAACTCAATCACCTTAATGAAATGAAGCTCATAATATGATCATTCAGGAACCATTCAACAGAAAGGGAAGCAAGAGCGCAAATTTTTAATTCACAGATTCATGCAGCGAGTGAGAAGGCTTTACCTGAAAGAGTGGCTGGAACTTCCCTGAGCATGCCTTTACAACCTCCTGACCCACAATTCCCCCAAACATGGCAGCCATTGGATTTAAAACTGCCCTAGAACCAAAAGCAAAGTGCTGCAGAAGTTTTGGATTGATATCTTCCAATTTCCCATCTCCCAAGCTCTCATTTATACTGCTGGCAACAGTTATAAGCCTCTGAGCATCCTCTTCTGAGCCAGCGACAGGGTAACGCCCAAACTCTGACACAAACTTATCAAGAGCTTGAAATGCCAAATGGAGGAGAGGAGGACGATCAAACTTGGAAAAGTCACTCAAAAGAAAATCACCGGGATCTTTTATAGCTTCTTTAAGGGGCTTAAACTTCAGTACTTTAGGCAGTTTCACTTGGGTTACTATGCCACCTTTCTCATAAGCTCCATAATTCGTGGTATCTTCCTCGAGAATAAAAGAATAAGGCCTGGCACTCTTGATCTTCCTTGGCTTTCCATCATTCAATTCAGTCATTCCATGAACTTCAGAGAATACAACAAGGTCACCATCTTGAAATTCAAGCCTTTCATCATCTACACATGACACTAGGGCAGGATTGTCATTGCTGATGGATGCAATTATGCCTGTATGTGGTTCCTCTCCGTCAACATCAAAGACTGCGAACTCTGGTCCAAAATCACAGAAAACAGAGCCAAAAAGGCCTCTAACTTCAGCTTTTATGAAAGAGATAGGAGGTTGATGAGTATGGCAATAATCATCGAACTCGATGGCTTTCTGAAGGTCAATATCTGTAAATACAACAACCTACATCACCCACAAATAAAACAAACACATTAGCTTTCATCAATTACAAATTACATTCACCTTGCATGCTATAGTTTTCAAATTCTACAATGGTCTACTCAGTATCCCCAGGTGTTTTGCTAGGCATTATCAGTTTGTCCGAATTGTCACTCCCCTAAACTTTGTTTTAATAAGAATCAACAGCAGTTTATCGCAGGGATTTATCTTGAGAATAGAGAGAATACAGGGCATAAATCTAAAAATCTGCAAATAAATAAAGGTAGAGGAGCCAATCAAATTGAATAATATCATCAATGTTCTCATCAGACTCCAGAGAAAAAGATAACGCAAGGCCCCCATCAGCCACACATATGCCGAGCAATTTAAATACAGCAGTTCAAACAACTTTCCCTTCCGTTGAATCTGCGCAAATCATCCATGTGCACAAGTACAACTCGATGTTGTCAGATCAATTTATCAGACATGCAGATAAAAACTGAGCAAAGGTTTAAGAAAAGGTTCATGTTGAATTGGAGACTGATGTATCTATTTCACCAATAAAATGAATGGTCCTATCTGAATAAATTGAAGTCTAGTGAGCAAACTAGAGTATGGTTTCCCAGCTAGGTTGACCTCCATGAGTCCTCTATCTCTCTCCAAAAATGGAGTAGAATTCATTTTTTCAATTCCAAGCACCCACTCACATTGACGGAGTGAGTTCTTTGCTGGAAGTTCAATTAGGAAAGGAAGACACCTTTAAATTGTAAATCGAGGCACGGTAAAAGTGGAGTCCCCTATTAACTTCATCTCCTCATAAAAAGAGCAAGCAAGGAAAAAAATTTCTCCCCCATTCTATGTCACAACATGCATCACACGTCTTCAAACCCTTAAACTATCAATTTACAAGAAGTAATGACCATGAAACAAGCTCACATCAAAATTCAACAGAACAAGTGCATTAAGTCCTAAGTCCCTTTTTTCTTCAATCCACCAACTAAAGTAAATATCCAAGAAACTAGGGAACATCTGTACAAAGACTGCAAATATCATGTCCTCAGCAACAAATCACACAGGCATCTGATATATTATCAGGAGTACACTTCTTCACCGGTCAGTTAGCGATATAACTTACAATCTATACATGGACTTCCCATGCCTTCAAAAAATGCAAAGCAGATATGTTATTCAACAACAGAGGGTAATACATCAGAACTTAAAACATTGTATGTGTTTGGCATGGCTGTATTTCCTGGTCCTTGGAACTATACACACAACTTTTGCATTTTCTTGTGCTATAGTGCGTTGTAACCATAGCTACAACCGAGAGATTTCTCAAAGTGTTGTAATGATTAATAAATCAACTGTTTTGCACATGATTTATTACACAACTTATTTCTTCATCGCTAAACATTCTTGTACCCTAAAACTAACAAAAAAACATAGAGAAAATTTTATATTTAGAAGCTAGAGGCTAGAAGCCTAGAACAGGAGAAGTTACAAAAACATGTATTTTGAAAGCTTCAATCTCTCTGTTGTAGATTTTTGAAAGCAAAAACTGCTTTCCAAAATAATTCCCAAGCACCTCAGACAATTTATTGGGTAAACTACAGAGACCAGTTATTAATGTCCGAGTATCAATTTCAGGCTCTATTGAACTTTCTCAAGGACAAAGGCGTTTGGAGAGAATAGAAAAGTTACGATAAAAATGACTCTTACTTTTGTATCACCAATCTTCCGTCTATTGCATTACAAAATCAACTACACAGACTAGTTCTGTATGTCCTAGTATCGATTTCAGGTTCTATCGATATCTCTCGAGACCACCCACCTAGGTGGCGCTGCTGGAACGCGCACTCTTCCTCTCGCAAAAGGTTGAGTGTTCGAATCCCGAGCGCCACAGGGTGACTTAACCGGTGGCACGTGTGTGGTGGCTAGCACGTGTCGTCCCTAGGGTTTGCTCCCCAGCTATCGGCCGTGCGGGGATTCCCTGGGTTATCCAAAAAAAAAAAAGATATCTCTCGAGAGCATAAGCCCTTGGAAAGAAGAGAGAAGCCATAACACAAAAGATGCTTACTTTTGAATCACCAATCTTCCATCTACCTATCTTCTATGAACAGAACGATAGGGTTTTATTTGTATGGTATGTGATCCAATCGAGAATCAAACGAGTGAAGCCCATTTGAATTGTTTGGTTGTGTTTGACGAAGACCTTTGGATGCTCCTTTAGACAGATGGTCGGGAGATGGAGACGTAATTTAGAAGAGGCATGAAAGGTGAAGAAGGACATGACGATAAGGAAAGAGATGGAGCATTTAGAGCTTGATTGAGCACAATGGTTTAACAGGATTATATTGTCAACCACAGTTGCATAAAGCTTAAGTTGTTGTTACTTCATGTGATCCCAATTAAACGTTACTACATCAGATGTTGCTGATAGTAAGTACCAGTGAATTACACAAACTACTTGTGGTAGTGTTACAATAAGATGCTCACTTTTTTGCTTTAAGACACTATCAACACTCTTGCGAAGAATTATACTCATTGAAGGAGACAGCAATGCTTAAGTTGACCTAATAAATTATTGAAGCGTTGCCTAAACTCGTAGCCCCTCGATAATAACAAGTAAACCACCAATTCCTTGCTAGTAAGGTTGGCTAAAAATAACCTCTTCTTACCTCGATGTAGCTCATTTTAATATTAGCACAATGGATATAACTACTCTAATTGTCAGGTATGACTACAAAGAAGCTCCAACCATCAATAGCCTAGCATGCTCATTTCTCCTTGATCCATGTTTAGGATTGGTTGCAAAGAAAAATCTCAGAAACCAGGGGTTCGAATATTTTTTTATAGTTCGTAATTCTACCCTGACCATGTACAGTCATCGTGACAGCTTGATAAAATAAATCGCAGTCATAGCAAACAAATGGCCAAGTAAACTTTTTAGAGAAAAAAGAATTGACTTTTCAGAGACCAGGGATTTCAGTTTATTTCATGATTCATAACTACACCCTCACCATGGGCAATCATCCTGAGAGCTTGATAAAATAAGTCTCAATCATCGCAAAAAAATGGCCAAGTAACATCCTTTTCAGGGAAAAACTTTCAACCAAAGAGACACGTAGATTACCTGGAAGTCAGAAAGACACTCTTTTGTCAGTTTCGTTGTAAGAGTAGTGACAACCACTGCATTATTGAGCTCTTGCAGTTTCTGTACTGAGGCAAGTGCCCTGTTTTTACCAACATCAGCTTCTGAAAAGAGAAAATTGCCTGACATATCCCACAGTTCCACCACACCTTCATCATGTAAGGTCACTGACTTGACACCAGCAAGAACAAGATTCTTTGCTGCATGAGTGAAAGTTAAGTTTAAGAAACAAAAATCATGTCCAGCACGACTATATGTATCACATCACCATGCAACACTCACAAACAATAAGACCGGGATGAAATGACCGAGCCGTAGCATACTTAAGACGCAGTCAAATGGAGGCATACTCTAGGGGCAAAGATAACACGGTTAGTAGGTCACATTACCAACAACCGCTGTAATAAAAGATGCCTCGATGAAATTCCAAAAGAAGCAAGTCAGATTGTTCTCATGCAGAACCAAATTCATCCTTTTCTCTTGCTTTGGCCAAACAGAATTTGAAGTTTTCTATGGACCTTCTACACCTGAAGCTGTTCAGAATGTAAACCTCGGTGAAAGGACAAGGTATCGAACATTCACCAAAAGCAGAACAAGCGACAAAACAGTGATGTCGAAGTAGAAGTTACTGTTAATTTATAATCTATAGGGCTAATTCTCCAGAAATTCCAATATGCTGCAGAGAAGAAAGAGGTGGAAAATGAGAGCAGATGCAAGCATAAATATGCATTACAAAAAATAGTAAGGCGATGACCGAAAACGCTGAAACTAATGGTCCAGAATGAGACAAAAACACTTCAAGCATCACAATTACCGGATGCGGCCTTAAATAGAAGATAACGAAATGCTGAATTCAATAGGATCACACACACGCTATAAAAGGACGGTAACTATCTGGTTCAGCTCATACATACATACCAATCTCGACGCCGAGGCCTTGCATCCCTGAGACCAGGACATTGGAGGCGAAGAGCCGCCGCATAGTCTCGCGTCCGTACACCGCGAGCTGCCGGCTGTGCAGATCCTCGTCGATATCCGTCGGCATCGAGTCCCCCAGAGCCATGATCGGCGCCTCCCTGCTGGTGCTGCCGCTGCTGCTCGCTCGCTCGCTGCCGCCGCCGCTAACGCCGTTGACGTTGCTCTTGCTGTTCTCCGCCGCCGTCAGGTCGGGAGGTCCGAAGCGGCTCTTCTTGAGGTTGGAGACGCCCGAGGACGGAGCGCCGCTGCCGCCGCTGCTGCTGTCGACTCCTCCTGCTCCTTCGCCTCCGACGACCGCTCCTTCTTCTTCTTCTTCTTCTTCGCCTTCGCCTTCGCCTTCGCCCTCGCCTTCGCCCTCGCCCGCTCGCTTTCTAGGAAGCATAAAGTGCAGCAAGCTGGTGAACAGGCCACAAAACCCCACGCACACCGTCAACGACACCGACCACGACCACGACTCCGTAGACACAAAGACTCGCACGCGATGGAAGCGGAAATCGCAGGCGCGCTCGAGAGCCAGGCCGAGCAGGATCGGCGCCAGGACCGCCGCGAAGCACAGCCTGACCACCGTCGAGCTGAGCTTGGGCATGACGGATTCCGATCCTCGACGGCCGAAGCGCCCCGCGCGCAGCGCCGCGAGGCAGAGATTGATCGCGATTGAAGCGGCGGGGGATTAATCTTAGAGCGAGGGTGGTGGGGAGACGTACCGGTGACGGCGGTGAGGACGGAGGAATGGAGGAAGATTGGAATCTTCGAGAAGTATGGAGAGAGAGAAGAGAGAGACGATGGTGGTTGTACCGTCTCGTCTATATGTACAGCGACGAGGAGGAGGAGGAGGAGGTGGTGGTTTTTGCTTTTGTTTTTGAGCTCGTTTCTCTTCTCTTCTCTTCTCTTCTCTTCTCTGCTGCTGACAGATTTTTCTCGGGCGAGCGGCGTGACGTGGCGGGGCGGGGGGGAGCTGACGCCGGACGGGGTCATCTCGGAAAGCTGAAGTCGACGGCGTTTTGGGAACCCGATCTCGGGATGCCGGCGGTGCCGGAACCGGATCGGGGCGTCCTTGATCGGATTCTCGACCCGGCAACGGTTTTGCCGAAATTTTCCATTTGCGACGTTGCTGTTTGGTACTCACGCGCTCTTTTTAAAGAGTTCGTTTTTTCTCCGACCCCCCCAAAAAAAAAGAGTGTTTATTTTTTCGTTTATTTTTTTTTATTTTGGATTTCAAAGCACGATATTAATTGGGATATGACCGTGGCGCGGAAATTCGAACTTGATATATTTTGCCATGTAATCAGTACAGGAGATACGGTCTGTTTGTTTAGTTGCGCGATATTACTATTGAATTAGAAAAATTATGGAGCATCGCATGGCAACTCGCGAGTATATTCGACCATTGTAGCGATTCAAATTTGGAAATTCATTACAATCTCGGGACGGAATTTGATAATTATCGGTTTCGTGCTGATTCTATCGACAGAATTTGAAATGCGGGCGTTTCTTCCTCCCATAGGAAAATTTCCTATTGGCTTAATCGATCACCAACGAAGGTTTATAGCACGACCTGACAAACGAGATATCATCTCTTCGAATGTGAATCCATCGATGATACGCGCGGAGTTTCATTTCTCGAGGTCCGTCTGTAAATCACGTAGACCAAATTCATCCAAATCATTAATCGAATGATGTCGGTCCACGTGATTTTAAGACCTTTATCCATGGCCATTGTTCTCACAAAAAAAGATGAAGAGGTGAGGAGTTCAAAACTCCCTTCCTCTAGACAGGGGACGGACTTATGAGTTTATGGGGTTTTGTTGGGTGGGCTTATTAAGGGCCCACCAAGCTCTACGAAGAAAAAGCTTTGAAGTTTAGTAATACGCACAAAAAAAAAAAGGGAAAAAATCATCAAAATTTCCGAACTTTGTCATCTGTGACACATTTGGGCCGAATTTTTTTTTGTGACACCAATGCTTTGGACACAAAGTTGGGTCCCCACACGAGTGGGGCCCTAGAGAGTTGTTCTCGAGTGCTGATGGGTTCATCTAGATAAACGAGATAAGGCGAGCATCTCTCCCCACCAAAGCAATTCTAGCAAAAGCAACATATTCTCTCTTTTCCCTAGATTCAATGCCAAAGCCACCGGATTAGAATAAAGTGAAAACGAGGAGGATTACGGAAAGATCAAGAAAAGCATCTACAGGTAAATCAGATGGTGTTAAGGGTTGTAATCTGCCATTATCGAGCATTTGACCTGATCTTAGCTAAGCTCCTTTTTTTGGTTAATCGGAAGTTCTTCCTCTGCAATAAATTATATGACCCTCGACTTGTGCTTCGAACTCTGTGAAATCGTTTTAGAATCAAAATGAATATAATCACGAGCGAATTAGATTACTTGGAAGCTCATGAGATCGGGCATTTGACTAGTAAAAGAGCTAATCATAAGTGATTTGATGAAAATTTGCCTCTTGATATCAGTTGCGAGCCCATTGTACGAGTCCCTAATTAAATTAACAAGCCGGGACATCTCCAAACTTTCGTGCCATGCTTATCACTAGATAGTAGGTATCTGGTGACAGTGTGTTCGAGCGGAGTAAGTGACATGACATATACGAATGCTAATTACGTTATCAATGGCTCTATCCTCTCGTACGCGGAGCGGGGTCAACGGGTAGCATGAGATGCGAGATGCAACGCGAGCATCATTGGAGCCAAAATCACCCAGCGTTCCTGCAATTTTTTGATTTCACGACGGTCGCGGGCGATTCGATCCGAGCTAAAGATGAATATCATGGCTCCATTACAGAGAGAGGCGAATACCCTGGTCCTAAAGGAACGGAAACGACAACTTTTGTTGGGCCATAGTAGAGTTCGAAAGCGAGTTCACAGCAAGGCCCATCGAACGGATGAATCCACGGGGGCCTTGCACTTCTCACAATCAGGTTGAACCCATCATCACTTGCCCCAAAAAAAAAGAAAATGAAAGCCAATGAACGTTGGGTAAAGGGCAAAAGTCCCTCTAAAATTGGGCCCCCTCCCCTCTCTCGTTTCGCAATCCATCGATTTAATTACGTTTTAATTACGCTCTCAGTATCGCAATGAAAAACCACAACGACGACGACGACCGTCTTCTATTGTCCAAGTTCAATCTAGATTGCGACCGGCAAAACTCATCCGAGTTACTTGATAATTTCCGTGATGACCGCATTGCCTCCGCAGTTAGTCCAGTTTGACGGCGAGGAGACACAAAAACCCGATGATGGGCGAAATCGCCGGGCAGGATGCTACAAGCTAGTTACCGTCGGAGGCACTCCCTTAGGGGTGTCAAACGGGTGGGCTGGGCTATAAATAATTCGATCCATATTGATCGATTTAACATGTTTATAGCTCATTTATCACAATACAAATTTTTCAACCTATACCCGACCCAACCTATTTAACCAAATATAGGAAAGCTCGTTTCTTATGATTTTTTTAAAAAAAAGTCGTATTGCATGAAAATCTTTTATCAATACAAATTTAGTGGACAATTAATATATATTATCTTAAAAATTGAGACTCTGTTTGTTTCGCGATAAATCACAATATTTTTCAATTTTTTGCTAAAACCTGAAAATAAATTTGAAAATATTTTCTGCCGTTTGGTATAAAATATCTTATTCGATTTCTTCCGTGTACTCCTTTTAATATTTTTTTTATTTAAAAAATCATATTTTTTATTTTATTTTTATTTGTTCTTCTTCTTCCGCCGGTGGCCACCACAGATGAAGGATGAGCTCATCGGAGGCCGGTGAAGCTCGAGCTTCCTGATCTGGCAAGGCCGAGGCGTCGCCGGCCTCGAGTGAGCTTCAAGCCTCGCCAATCTAGCGAGCTCGAGCTCGAGTCTCAATAGAGATCGGCAAGCTCGTCCCTCGCCTGTGGCCGGCCATTGCCAGAGGAAGAATAAAAAGAAAAAGAAATAAAAAGAAAATAATTTTTTAAAAAAAAATCATAAATTCAAACGTTTTTAAAATGACATGTTAAGCTTGTTAAATAACCCACCCATTTATGACCCATTTAATACCCATTAAGTTAATAGATAATCCATTTAAGACTCATTTAAATTTATTTTCAAAACTAAAGCCAACCCATTAATGACCCGTAATCATTGAATGGGTTTAATATATGGGTTACTGACCCATTCTGCCGCCTCTAATGGTCCTCCTCCCCAACCAATACCAACTACGATGGACGGCTTCGCGGAAAAAAAAATGGGAGAGAGAGAATCAAGACGACTAGATCCTTTTGACTTCAGTGTGTAAACCATGTGCGACTGTAATGGTCATCATGTTACGGGGTTAAATCATACCACAATGTGCGATACGTGAGGAGAAATTGGACATGGACCAAATGATAGTCTCGTTAGGTTGAATATCCTGATGACCTTAAGAAAAAAGGGTTGAATATCCCCACATTTTCCTAACACGCACAACTTTCAATGAAAAATAGAAAATAACCCAAACGAGTAATTATTAGTATACGCCGTACTATTTTTTCAATGAATAGTAACATTGACAATTTTATAATTAGCACTTTCCCGTGCCGCAGCTACTGATTTATCATAATCATCCATCGGTTGAAATTTCTTTTTACCTTTTCAATTTAACGGTCCAGATCGCATACAAGACTTTGCTTAGCTCACAAAGCAAATCTCTATCCTAAGAAAAAAAGAAAAGCTCATGATCTTAAGGGTCTGTTTAGTAACGTTTCTGTTCCCAAAAATAATTTATGATCAAAAATAGTTTTTTGTATTTTTATTCCCTAGACGAGTTTTTGAAGAAAAAAAACGTGTTTAGTAACTGTCTAAAATTTCTATTCCTGAAATAAAAAAAGAACTAAAATGCGTTTAGTAGGACACTAAAAATTTCTACTCCTAATTTTTCATTTAATTATAAAATTATCGGTGGAGATTTAACGATTTATGTTTGGATAAAATTAGACTAGAAATAGAATAAGAATATATCATGATATAGAATTAGATGACCTTAATATAATCATAAAGAAAATTACTCCTTATAGACAAAGCAAATACCTGATGGTAGTCGAGGAAATTGCAGTTTAGGAGACTTAACTATTCATATTTTGATAAAATTGAACTAGAAATAGAATAATAATATATTATGATATAGAATTGGATGACCTTAATACAATTATAAAGAAAATTACCCCTTATATACAAAGCAAATATCAGGTGATGATTGAGAAAATTGTAATTTAGGATGTATGATTTTAGGATTTTGGGTTAGAGTTTTAGGATTTCGATTTTAAGGTTTAGGGTTTGGGATTTTGGATTTCAGGTTTTGGATTTTAGGGTTTAAGTTTGGGGTTTAGGTTTTAGAGTTTTGGATTTCAGGTTTGGGGTTTTAGGGTTTATGGTTTTAGGGATTTGAGTTTTGGATATTGGGGTTTGGGATTTAGGGTATAAGGTTTAGGGGTTTATGGTTTAAGGTTCAAGGTTTTGCGGTTTTGCGTTTTAGGATTTAGGGTTTGGAATTACAATTGTAAAGTTCATGTTTTAGGGTTCCTAGTTTGGAGTTTTGGATTTAGGGTTTATTGTTTTGGGTTTGGGATTTTAGGGCTTAAGGATTTGAGGTTTAGAAGGTTTAAGGGTTGGGTTTAGGGATTTGGATTTTAGGGTTTAGGATTTTTTATTTTAGTGTTATGGATTTTAGGATTTGAGTATTGAGATTTAAGATTTTTGGGTGTAGGGTTTGAGGGTTAAGGTTTATGATTTTGGGGTTTAGTACGATAATATCTTGTGAAAGAAAGAAAGTTGATCTTGTTTCTCTATAGTTTCTCTTTTTGATCCAGAAACAAAAAAACAGATTTTTTTACTTCTTATTTCTGTTCCAAATCTATTTCTTGACCACTTTTCTGTTTCGAGGAACAGAAGACTAATTGACATTACTAAATGAACACCGAGGTAGGGCTTTGAAAAGAAAACACATGTCGAATGACTTTTCACCGTCCGGCGAGGGAGACATACAAGCAAAGAGGGACCCCATGAGCAACCCACAAATCGAACAGCAAGTCGTTTTAGTCCTCGCAGTACTCGAAGCCTGTCGTCCCCCATCCTTCCCATCTTTTGCTCTCTCTTTTTATCCCTTTCCTTTTTCTCACAGATCAACCAAAAGTTCACCGAACGACCGCCGGTCAGATCCATGCACCAGATAAAAGTAATACCCCGTCACTCACATCTTAGTTGCAGTCGATGTGGAGTCGAGTGACGGGGGTGTAGGTAATGTCGCATTGTGACGATGGTTTCATGAAGATGATGAGAGATTCCTCCTTTTTGGCTTCACAAGAAGCAAGGAAGTGGACGACGAGGTGGTAAGTTAAAAAGACTGGAGATATATTTCATTCCTCATATTCGAGTTTGGAGCATCTACAGCTTTGCGCGTAATTAGCACCCGGTGATCATGGGTGCATTTTTGGATACAACTAGTTTCTACGAATGAGAAATCAAGATGCGCAACAAAGGGTTACCTGTTGTCGTTGCCATTGTTGATGTGGTGCATCAAAAGCGAGACAATCTCGGAAAACTGAGGGCGTTTCGAAGGACTGTTGTTCCAGCATTTCGTCATCAGATTTCTCAGGAATTGCGGGCAGTCCTTTGGAATCTCCGGCCTGAGTCCGCAAGCGGCAATCCCCACCGCTGCCTGAACTGGAGAATAAGCAGCATAAGCTGCCTCCCCAGTCACCATCTCCCACATTACCATTCCGAAACTGTAAACGTTACTCATCCATGTCTCATTCACACTTTCGGGATCGCCTGCAATTATCTGTCAAAACCAAAACCGAAGTTATTGCGTATCTCATTTAATTTTGTCAAATAGATTTGCACTTTAAACATCTCTCTTTTCATTTTGTAGTTCACTAAAAGCAGCTTGCAGCTTGTTTCTTCAGAGACAATGCTCATTATTTTACCGTAGTTCCGCTCAAACTGTCCATCCTTGCAAGCAATCAGTGAGAGGGAAGATGTATTGAAAATTATTGAACTTCCATGGGTCCAGAATCAGGTAAGAGCTGAATCATATCTAACGAATTGGACTAGTTCTACCAAATAGAAAGAGGCGATCTAGAGCACTATGACTTAATAATGGATAATGTCGTACCATCGATGCTGGATCCCTATGACACGGCTCTGCCGAAAAGGTCACTAAAATGCAGCTCATTAGGAAGAGAACAAAAGCGCCATCACTGGGGGCTCCACTAATGCACCGAGCTCAAATCACAGGTGCCGAGTCCCCACTACGTCTTCTAAGGTCATGGCCGGGAGATGATGGGATTTAGTGAAAGGCATAGAATTGCTTAGGCAACGGTAGACAATTATACTAACAGTAAAAGCAAAAGCAAAGGCAATAACGAAAGGCATGGAAGGCATGCTCATTGAATGATGTCATAATAATGACTAAAGTCCCTTTTGGGAAGCATGGAGTGAACAACCTCGTAAAGCGCAGTCTGTGTGCATGGAATCTGGTTGAGTAACTTGCACAATGGCGACAAGGAAAAAAGAGCGAAATAAAGCATAGAATATTTCTCCCGAAAGACACGCCAGATTGAATGAACAAGCGGTACGGAGTATGAATTTTACACGGTATGGTAAAATGAAAACTGGAAAGCAGGCAACAGGGTAATCCAACCAGCGATAGTTGACTTTAGGTTAAACAATTTACATCCAAAAGGTTTGTAATGAGATTTACTATGTTTAAAGAAGATTGGACAATTGAAAGACAAACGATGTGTGATCGAATGAATACAACTGCCGAGAAAATATTCTGACTGATACTTCAAAACTTGAATCGTACACATGGAAACAGTTTAGCGAGTTAAAGATTGGACAGTTGTCCGCCATGAGCTATCTACATGTGGACTAACGAAGGTAGTGGAGATATGCAGCAACATGTGTTGGTGAAGAAATAGCAACATATAAACTGGGCTTGATCCAATTTCGAATGTGTTGGGAATTTATCGGTGTCGAACACCAACCTAACAGCTAAGGCCATGCTTGATGAGTATAGTGTTTGTTAAAAAGGAAAACGTGCACAGCATATTATTCAAGTGTGAATCAGGAGTGAACAAAATAATGCAGCAGAATACAAACCTCAGGAGCCAACCACCGGTAACCATCGGTTTCATAATCCATTGCTTCACCAACACTCTTACAAGCAGCAACAATGCCCATATCCCCCAAGCAGGCATTCCCATGGCGGTCAAGCAAAATTCTGTGTGTATTGAGGTCTCTATATGTGACGCCATGTTCGTTCATAAACTTGATTCCTTCTACCACATCGATTGCGATTCTGACAATCTCCCTGATTTGAAGCTTCTTGCTTTTAAGCATCAAGTCATGAAGAGATCCACCTTCCATCAACTTCGTCACAATGCATAGCCCATGACTTTCATCTATGCAGACACCGATAAATTGCAGAACATTTTTATGCCCACAAGTCATTAGCTCCAAAAGATCTTTTCTGAGCTCAAACTCATAAGAGTTCCCCTTATCACAACCCTTGAGCTTCTCAATCCCCACTCTCCTGCCCTTATAAACCCCCTTGAAAGAACTCAGGCCAATCTGATCAACAAATTCGAGATTGTCCGAGTTCAGAAGCCATTTTGCAATCTCGTCCCCGCCCGACTGTATGGTCTGCCACTCATCAACCCAAACGACATATGATGATGTGGGAAGGGGCATCTGAAGCTGAACCTTTGGATACAGATTCTCACTACCATTTCGATAATTCAGCTCCCCCACGTCATCTTCGACCTGCCCTAGTTCTTTACCGTTTGTGCTCTCTTCTTGACAGCCACATAGCCCAAAAGCCAGCTTCACAGAGGTGGGTCTATGCTTCTTCATGGCCAGCTTCAGGGCATTCTCGATTCGGGTCTTGAACATCCTTTCTTGCTCTGCTTGCACTAACAGAAGAACAATCCCTAGTGTAAACCCCTTCTTCTCAAAGATCTGTATCTTCTTGCAGCAAATGGAGGCATTGTCGAGTGCCCCTGACATCGCCGACCACGAGATTAACGAGTTGCAGGCAAATGTGAGCTTAAAAACTGACCCCTGGACCTCATCCTGCGACACTTCTTGGATAAGAATCGCGGGACGATCATCCCCCGAAGCCTGCTCCATCAATTTGATATGGAGAAACACATCCTTCATATCAAACCCTGCTTGCGCATAACTGCCCAAAGAATCACCCAGCCACAACACATCGCATCAAGAAACAAAGCACGAAAACAGTGCCCTACAAAAGACAAGCAGAGCGAGGAACATTCAATCGAGTCGAGACCAGCTTCGGGATCAAATCAAACCTGAGAGGCAAAGCATCGTAATGCTTGCGAATGTTGGAGACGAGCTTCTCGGGCAACTGGCTCCCCGGGTACAGCTGGGTCAAGCTCCTCACGACGCTCCCCCACACCATCCTCCGGCATCCATCGATCTTGGAGGGCTGCGGCGGCGCGTCGCGCGACGACTCCAGATTCAGAGAGTTCTTCAGCGACGAGATGGCCTCCGACACGTTCCGGCTTAGCCTCTGCAGCTTCTTCTGCATGACCGACGACGACGACGCCGACGACGGCTGCTCCCTCGCCGGTCCCGAGGAAGAGGACGCCGCCGCCGCCGGCGACCCCTCGGACCGGTCGTGGGTCCGCATCAGGACCTGCTCCACCATGTCCTCGTCCGTGCTGGCCCGGCCCGACCAGCACTCCAGGGCGGCTGCCATCAGACTCGGGTCGGGTCGAGATCCTGAGTCACAGAGAGTCCCCGAGCGCGAGTGACCCAGGAACTCTCTCTCTCTCCTCCCTCCCTCTCTCTCTGAATCTTGTTTTCACTACCCAAGTTCACGACAACAGAGAGGCGCCCGTTTGCTGGCGCGTAACATCAAAAGAATCGTTTTTCCTTTCTGGGTCTCGGATTCCCATCGACCCCGGTTCAGAAGAACGAAGCCGGGAAGAGAAAACGGCGGCGGCGGCGGCGGATCGTCGGCTTCCTTCCTTCCTTCCTTCCTCCGGAGGAGGTGGTGGTGGTGTTTTTATCGAAGGGGCTGGTGGGGGTGTGACTAGACGGGCGTGCGATGCTCGCGAGAGCGACGCATGTGAGAGTGTTGAAAGTCCTTTTATACACGCCGATGGGGGAAGAAGGAAAGGAGGGCGGTGGTGGTGCTCCGGATTCGGATCGTGTCGTGAAAATTTCCGCCGTGGCCAGACAAGCGAGGTTGTCTTGTCGTGAACAATGGGGGGATCTTCGGGCACGATGATGCCGGAGCTTACATGCGGACATTGCGGAGACCGAACAATAATGGCATTCGAGAGCAAGCCCAGGAGAGAGAGAGAGAGAGAGAGAGAGAAAGAGATGTCGGGTTTGATTCGTTGATCCAAACCGAAAACATTTGACGGATGGCGAGAGCTACTCGGCAACGACTTGACAGCGAGTGTGGGGGGGTGGTCAACAGTCAAGTCGCCTTCAAGAAGAGTCCAAGCTGAACTTCGAGACCACTTGGCTTTAAGATGTTAGCTCTCGAAATCGATTGTAATTCCGAGGCGATGTTTCGCAATCGGGTCCGACCCAAACTATGACATCTACTACTTGATCAAACATAATAAGCGCTTTCAATTTGAAGCGCAAATTGAAGATGTTTTTGATGTCGATGGAGAGGGTTCGATGTGATTACTGAAACAAATGGACATTTATAGTTATAAAGGTAATCAAACTCTCAGGAGAATTCTCCGCTGCAACGTACGTCATGTTAACTTGAGAAAAATACGATATGTTTTGCCTTTTTGGGAAGTGTTCGAGATTATTTAAATTGGTCCCTCCTTTATTTGGAAAAAGGTAAGAGGTTGAAAAATAAGCAAAGAGAGGAAAAAGAAATTAAAAAGAGAGTTCCATTTTTCCCCCTTGATTTCCCCATGGCTTCAATTTAAAAGCAACACAAAAAGAAAAGGAAAAAAAAAGGTTTCTTCACCTTTTGTTTAGTCACCTCCATTTTTACTCCATTATTTTTTTTAGGCAAAAACCTAAAAGTAAACTAATATAAATATGTTTACATTCCATTTTGGTATATAGACTGAACATAAGCATAATCATTGTAAACAACACTCTATGACTCTATCCACATTTCTTTGCTCACGTTTTGAAAAACATGTCCTTAAAATCGATCACCCGTTTCGTTTATTAAGATAAATAAACCAAAAATATTTTCATCGTCCACTAAAACATCTCGAATGAAAAACATTTTTTGCTAGTTTATTCTAAACTATATAATCAATTATTTTTAGGAAAATATTTTTTAAATCATTTATTTTTCGTAAAATAAGCAAACTCTAAAAGAGAAAGTTTAAATTAAGACCACATGCAACTTCATACTATCCAGATACTGTGAGACCCGTCTGGGGACAGAAACCACGGTAGGAACTCCAAATTCTAACCACTGGTCCTGTTCCCCTTTAGTTTATAATTATTTTTTTCTCCTGAATTTTTATAGCATATTCTAGATGGGGGGGGGGGGTACTATGCCCATTAAATTCCGTTAAATCCTTTCTTAAAAAATAATTGATTGTGCCTTGTAAAATTGTTGGGGTTAAGGCATGACGTGAGAGGGCGGAATTTTTAATCACTCGACAAGATATTTCGATATAACAGAGCACACCTAACCATTTTCCTATTAAATAATATGAATTGAATATACTTATTCGATCGGATACCTTCCACTTTATCATAAAAAAGCTTGCTTGCGAAAGTGTGAATGCATCGTGTGTATGCAAGAAAATCGACATTTAAAACATTGTCAAATCATCTTATTATGAGAAACTTGAATTATTAATTGACGTAAAGTAATTAATGACATTATATGAAAAGAAATCGTATGCATATACGTGGAAAGAGAAAACATTTTTGGATTTAGATTATTAAAAAAGATAGGCAAGATTTCAATATTAAAACTGAGATAGATGGGACAAATAATAAAGTTATAAATTATGCATGGGTCCAGCGGCAAAATATTTATAAAAAAAGGGAAAAAAGTCACAAAAAGTCTCAATCTATACTCACCAGCACATTTACCTTTACCTTTAAAAAGTTTTCGTAACATAAAAAACTCCAAACTTGTACTTATACGACACATTTACTCATTGTCAAAGTTTCATTAATTTATTTTTCAGCCAAAACGATGTCGTTTTTATTTTACTTAATCCATGTAGGCTCTATGTTAACACTATTTACTTTCTAGTGTTCATGTAGGCCAATTTTTAAAAGATCTCATTGATAAAACTTTGACATAGAGTAAATATGTTACACAAGTGCAAATTTCGAATTTTTGATGTCACGGAAAAAGTTTAGAGTAAATGTGTCATGGTAGACAAAATTTAGGGTTTTTAGTGGCTTTTGCCAAAAAAATTAACCAAGGATATTTTTTGCAGGAAAAAATAGATTATAATTTCTTAAAGGGTTAATATCACGAAAAACCCCAAACTAGTACACATGTGATAAATTTATCCTCCGTTAGTTTCCGTTAAATTTTACTATTAAATTATTTTGTTAAATGACACGCGGAAGTTGGCGGATGTACTAGTTTTAGGTTTTATCCTCCGTTTGTCACATGTGTACCAGTTCGTGATTTTTTGAGATGTTAATCAAATTTAACGGAAACTAACGGAGGATAAAATTGTCACAGATGTGCCAATTTGAGATTTTTGGTGATCAAAAAATTAGTTTGGGGCAAAATTATTACATGCGTATCAGATTAGGGTTTTTGGTGACCAAAAAACTAATTTATAATAAATTTATCATAAATATATTAATTTAAAATTTTTCGTAATATTAATCCTTTTTTAGAAGTAAGAGTTCTCCTCTATTGAAATAGATAGCATATATATATATATATATATATATGCTTTTATATTGATTTTCTTTTCTTGGGTATGTATAAGCGAGGAGAAGGACATTCGATAATGACCGATTAGTATAATAATACCCCATTATCGTCGCAGAAAGAAAGAAGAAAAGATATGATTAGTGTTTTTTGGGGGGGGGAAAAGGGGGCTTTATTAAGGAATTTGACATTATTTTGATTGACGACGGGGATGGGACGTTCCGGGTGGCGGGTCCCGCCCCCCTCCTCCTCAAGTAATACGCGGTCTCCCCACCCCCCCCCCCACCGCGATCGCGAACGGCTCGGCAATCATCCGCCGCTGATTCCGGCGAGCCAGAGAGTGCATTTACGAAATTGCCCACCCCGGACGGGCCGGGGCGGGGCGGGGGCAGGGGGGGCGGGGGTGCGGGGTAACCGAGGGCTTCTCTGAATCCCCCGGGGGGCCCCGCACCCGGCGGTCGAATCGCCAAATACGTCTAGCGCAAGTTGGCATGGCAACAACCCCCCCTTCTAGTTTGCAAATCGCGACGGGGCAACGTTAGAGCCGATCCGTAAGTTCCCGAGCGAAGTTCAATTCGATCTTCGCCCTTTCGTTCCGGTCAAATTAGTTCCCGTGCTCTCTAGCTCGAACCAATCGAATTCTGAAAGCTAACATGGTAACTTGGGTCTTTCGGGAGGCTCCGTATGCATTGATTCGTGTAATCACATCGGCGAAATTTAAAAAAAAAAAAAAGGAAATTTAAAGAAACCGAAGGAAGAGTATGATTGGCCCTTGCTAGCGCAGATGGGACAGGGGCACCGTTACCCTTACCCAACACGCGCGCTTGCCCTCTCGATACGATTTTGTCACGCTTCTTCTTAATTTTTTCTAACGAGAAAAAGAAGAAGCAATCAGTCGATTGTGAGCACTTTCGATTTGAGCTTGTCAAGATCGACCGAGTGTTTAAGCACTTCAGCAAAATGTTCAATCTATCTCTTCATCGGAACACTATATATCTCTTCACATAATTTCGAGAGCTCTATGTTTCATTATTCTAGAGATAAGTTGCGCGCGCGCGAGAAAGATCGTTCGAGATGCGAAAGTTTGGGAGTCCATGGTAGTACAATTTGGTGCTCCCGAAATTACTCCATCCGTTAAAAAAAAAAAGCAAAGAAGAAGAACCCATTTAATTTCAGGTGTACCCGTCGTGATTGGGTGCTGAAAGGACTTTGGAACGTAAAATGACAACCCGTCGGTGTCGTTCCGGGGCAATGAGCGGCCCACCTTCGCGAGGGGGGCCTTGAAGGTGCGCCCTCGAGTCTTGTCTAGCCCGGTCTAACCTCGAACATAACAGCCCGGCCCACATTGGCGTCGAGTCAGAGGCCCCGCTCTGCTGACACGTGTCCTGTCTCTCTCTCTCTTTCTCTCTCTCTTACATTTCTTCGGTTAATCGAAAAGAAATTTCCACGTTACAATCATCCTGGCCCCCCTCGTCATATTGGACCTCTCGGCTGTGGATGAAATTCCCTCGTGACGTCATGCTGGAGCTGGCCCTACGTCACCCTCCCCAATCCGGCTTTCCATCGTGTTTCTTATTTCGTTTAGGTTTCCTTTCCTTGCCCCCCTTCTATCCCCTGCTCACTAGAGCAATCGAATGACAATAAACTCACTTTTCCTAGTGAAATGTGTAAATCCCGATAAGGTTGCAATGGCGGACTCGCCGATCTCGAAGTTTTGGGTTGGGGTCGGTGTGGAGTAATAAAAATTCCTATCAAACATTTTGCGGTGCATGTAAGATCACTATGGTAACGTCTAAAGAGAATACCGAGCAATAGTCGTACTTCCTACCCTTTTGTCTAGAAATAAAACGTGCATCCTGTGTTTTTAACGTGAAAATCTTTTAGAGAACTCGTTAACATGAATCTTTTCCACTTTTGGATTGATTGGGTTTTTCTTATAATTTTGTGTTGGTGGGTCACCCATTTGTTTGGGAATGCGATTTAATTATTTGCGGCTCTATTTTGCCTTTTCTTCCCATTTCTTTGCCTTTAGTCAATTTTCTCCTGAAAATTGAACTCCACTTCAGGGTGTAGTGTGGCTTGGGCCGACCTTTAAGAGCCCGAGAAGTTCATTGTACTAATGGGCCTGACCCATGACCGCCACAAAATTCCGTGATGCAGACATCGGGTCGGGCTACTTAACCCGGTACCAAACAGATTGTCCACAAAAAGGCCCGCCCTTGGCATGATCAGACCACGTCAAGGCCGATCGATGTCCTAACAAGCGAGGACCCATATGGACTCGCATGTCTAACCGGGTATCGGTCCTGCTCCCGGCATTGGCTAGTGCATCTGATGAACGGTCGCCAGTCACCCGCCCTCCTCTAGGCCCGCCTCGAAACCAATACGATCCCGAAACACACCTCAAGGCCATCAACTATTTTGAACCAGCTCATGGGCATTTCTTGTTAGGTTCATTCACACCATCTCGATTCGAACCCGATGGACTGGATGGACTCCTTATCCGGAGCAAGGGAAAAAGACCCGACTGACTGACTGACTGACCAAGAATTCTAGATGATCGCAGTCGCTTTCGCGGCTTCATATTCTGCATTATCTGGATCAGCGAATGGGAGTATGAAACCTAGCTTTTCCTCACCAATGTCAGATCGAGGAACAGGTTACATCTTCGAAGACAGCTATTTTGACTTTGTTGCGCAGCCATCATAGGACGGGAGCGCGGTGGTGATCTTCGCTTTCGTTGAAAGAAATACGCTGAGCAAGGCAAGGCCCTATGATTGAGCAACGAAGTAATCTTTTCTTCTTGCTTTTGCCCCCCATTAAGAAATTAATTTGTCCTTAGAAAACGATTAAAGAAAGATAGCTATCTCAGGTACATTCCACCCACGTTATTCGTCTTTTTACATGGCCCGGACCAATTTTTAATAATTGCTGGCAAAGAGGGCAACAAAAGATGTTGGCGTAGCCGTTTAAAGCACATCCTAATCGACACGTTAGAATAAAGGAAAAGGGTAAACTTCAAACGTCGTTGTCACTTTTATGCGCATCTCAATTTGCATCCTCGATTTTCGAAACCTCTTATTTGCATCCTCACGTTTGTGAATATGCATCAAATTACATTGGACGTGGATAAGTGTTGGGTTTTATATATTTACAGGATCGTTATTTTTCATCTGAGATTACTCCTCTCGCTTTTCTGAACTCACCCCTAACGAAAAAGGTCCCCTGGCATTGCCCGTGGCCGCCTCGCCACCTCGCGCCCCAAATTATGACGGTGCTACTACTCCGTCTCCATTCCTTGCGACTCTCAATCAGGCAGCTGCTCGCTATGATGGTTATAGAGGAACCGCCATTTCTAGATTAGGAGGAGACTGTTATAGCGTCGAGGTTTGTTGAGAATCAAGCTCGAAACTGTTGTGGCCTTGGTTCGACGTTGTGATGGCCACGGTGATGCTTGCGTTTCCAGAAAGATGGAGAAAAAAAGGAGAGAAAGAGAGGCTCATCGACCTGTGGAAAGAGAGGGGAGGTCAGGGCAACATTGTGTGCGGCTCTAGGCAGTGGTTTGAATGGTGGGTGTGACTAAACCTGTCAAATTAGGTCATAGGCCTATTTTTTAACCCGTATTTAATAGGTCGAGTTATTATAAGGGTTAATTATGTTAAGTAAATAGAGCATAAATGGGTTTAGAAAGTAAAATCCAAAATAATATAAGTGTTAAATAGGTTCACAATTTACTTATACCCAACCCACTTCTATGATTCTCTCTTCATTTTCTTTCGCCTTTGTTCGATCTCGCGCTCGTTTACTCCATACTCTCATATCAGTTTGGGTATGAATTTTCCTAAATTTGATCAAATATGGAACTGTTGTAGCAATATGGATCGGATATGATATGTACCACCTAATTTGCATTGCATAGAATTAAATCAAAATGGGTTAAATAGATTAATTTGGGTTGGAAAATTTTCGTCCCAATTCAAGCACAACCGAACCTACCCGTTTGATGCATCTAGATGTGACGTCTATCAATAGCGATTTACAGAAAGAGGCAGAAGCGGGATGAGAGAGAGAGACGAGAGGAGAGGGAGGTGGGAGGGGTGGGGGGCTAGAGGGAAGAGACAGAAGAGAGGAAAGGTGGTGGGGAAAGGGTTCAGTTTACGCGTGGCGGATGGATTCATGAGAACTTTCATCCGAGTCTCTTGTTTATTAAAGGCGCAAATTGTCAAGAGTGTGCAATTAGCGAGGGTGATTTTTGAAATCCCCCCGCGAGGATATAGAGTCCATCCCTTGAGAGTTCAGCCAATAGAATCTCATTTTAGGAACTTATATCTAGCTCCATCTTAGGCATGAGCTAAACCAACTCTCACAGTTAAACATATATATCTAACGTTTACACGTGATTCTAATTTTTCGAATTTTAAACCGATACCTTCGTTTGAGGAGATTAGAATCCATCGACATATCTGGCTAGACTCACCTTCACTCAAAAGATTAAACCAATAAGCTATGGATGAATCAATTATGATAATATTAACTGCTATACACTATATCAATTCATCAATACGAGACTATCTCAACAACAAGAATAGCATAAGCTACTCTTCCTACCCCTTTTTGTTTTGTTCAGGGCTCCTCCTACCGTAGATGGAGTTTGATTTGCTTTTGACGAGTGACGAGAGGGAATCGTCCTGCTGGTGGGGACAATGCCAAAATGAAATACGCATCATCAGCCTTTTGTGTTTAAATAGTAATCAAAAAGGGGGGTGTGGGGGAAGATGTGGGGACGTGGAACTGACCCCTTTCGTCCGAATTCACCGTGGCCGCATTGGATGCGACTTTGTTTTCCGTCGACAATTCAACAATTAACAATTGCAAAGGGATTGCACAAACCGTACGATGTAACCACCATATTCCCTCACACACACACACACACACACACACACACACACACACTCTCTCTCTCTCTCTCTCTCTCTCTCTAAAATAATTCTTCTATTTTTAAAGCCCAATAATTGTCGTTTTTCCAAGTTGATTAGTAGAATAATGGTGATGCTTAGTAGATTAATGGCCACAATTATGGTGGTGTCCTCGTCGGTTGCACCTCAGATTGTTGCCATAAGATCATTGCGATCTGTCGTCAATCCAAGCGAGTGAGGACTCCTCATGATAGATAGTGGGTGGGGGGGATTGTTCGAAAAGTTCTAAACTTGTTTATATAGTGATCAATTCAGTCCTAAATTTCAACTTGGCCGGAAGGACCACATTGGCAAATTATCTAAAGGTTTGAGACTAAATTGACAAAATAAAAAAGTTTAAGACCGAATTGGCTGTCGTACAATAGGTTTAGAACTTTTTGAATAATTATCCTGATGATAAGATGTTTAATGGGCGCAAGCAATTTTTTTAAAAAAAATCAGCTAATGGTGAAAGTGCTTGAGTGATTGATAGTAAAAAATAAATAAATGTACGTTACGCAAATAATATATGAATCACTTACTTGAGTGTAATATGGTATCACGTGATCATCCAATTTACTAACAAGTTAAGTATGCACGTTTTTTGTGGCTTGAAAGCATAGGATGTACATTGTTATAATGTTTCCATATGGTGTTACTGGGTTGTATAAAGTATAGTGCATCGGAAATAACCATAGTTGTGCTATATGATTGCCATCGATCTCTCTCTCGCCCCCACAGCCGGCCTTGCTTCGTCTCACCTCGCCGCCTTTGTTGACATCTAGATGGCGATGATGACAAGCCTCAAAGCTAATGTTACATCCCTGCACAGGAAACAAAACCATCAATCGAGCAACTTTTCGATTTAGGGGTTCGATTGTATGTTCTAATCTCGTGATATTTCAAAGCTAATCATAATCATAAATTGCACAGCTCTAGCAGTTCCATACCAAAAAAAAAAACCAAAGAAGAAATAGATGCAATTGGTGGTCATGATTAACCAATTTGCATATAAAAGGATCTAATACCCCCAAGGACCTAAAACTTTTACACGGTGCTTGTCGGCACTCCATCTCCATCCGCTGAAGTGAAAGAATGATAAACGGCAGTACATAATAATGCTGATGCGCCCACAAATCCTAGTCTGGTAAGGGACCTAAAAAGGAGCTCCAAATGGAATATGGGGAATTAAGTGGGACTCCGGTCGGTGGGACTCCGGTCAGTGTTATATTTCGAGACGTTCTTAGATGTACCGGATGTATTCGAGTCAAATACGTCCTAACTCTTTTATCATGTAAATTCCATGTGAGAATCACTAACATTGATGGTTCAGAATGTATTGGGCTCATCTAAAAAAATTTCTGACAAATGTGCATGTAGTCATCAACGGGCTTTTGCTTTTAAAACCATCAGGAGGTGGCTTATGATCTAAAGGGTCACTTCAAGTCGGTCTGGTTGGACTGATTGCATCAATCAATTAGGGTATGATGATTAGGATTGTGGAGGGCTGATGGACCATTGAGGTCTCTACCTTGAATAGGAATGATCGATATGCATCACGCTTCTCCTGCTTCGGTTATTTCTGCGCTGTGGGAAACTCTTCAATCATATCTTCGAGTGGACGAGATTATGTTAAAAGTGTCAGGGAATTGTCGGTTGATAAACCGGAGGTCACCTATTCAATTCTCACAAATTGTATGTGAAGTGTTCTGGATCAAAGGTCTAGACTAAATTGAATTATGGGACTTACAGGATACTCCTTGAGTTTCACGGCGTGCCCATAGACTATAAAACAATAGCTGGACCTTCATTATTCTTTTACCTGTACGTTGCTTTTCCTTCCACCCTTTAAAAGCGCTGTGTTACATTATAGAAATAGGGGAAAGAAATTGACTGGTCTCGTGCCCATGTATTTTTAGTAGGTTCTTCCATTCGAAAATTGACATGCAACTTGGTACATAGATTAGGTGGTTAGAGAAAAAATTTGTGAGGGCCTAAATTAATAAGTGATGCAGCGAACAGAGTCGATGATAGTACAAAATCTATGTAAGAACATGGATTTCGAGGAAGTATCCAATGTTGGTCCAACGATCCCTTAGCTTGTGATTAGCGGGTCTATCGGACTAAGTCTACACAATGACTTCTCATGATTAGACGGTCATATGTGGATGGCTATGTATCATTGGCGTCGTTGTCCTAAAAACCACTCCTGTATTGGCCATCAAAGTACTAGAGAAGCAACATATCTCGACGAACATCCCCAATCTCGACGAACATCCCCATTTTTATTGACAAACTCATCAAGCAACGTTGCTAGCTCCTGTTAAACTAGACATTGGATTGAAGCGCTTAACGTATTGATTTCGGTCTAAGAAAATGGTTTTTTCTGCTGTAGAATTATAGCATTAACTCTAATTTTCAAAGACATGGTTGTCATTGGTTTTTTCTCGGATCAGCCACATGTAAATTTATTCTAGACGATAAAATCCTAACAAATGACATACAAGTGTCCTCACGACAAAGACCCGACATTTTGATCCTCTTTCTTTGCCCTCTCATCTCTCCTTGCCTCTCCTTTTGACCCAACATACAAGTGTCCTCATGACATTTTGATACATTACAACATATATCTGATGTTGGATTTCTTTTACCTAACACTTCTATAAGTGCACTATAACAAATTTCCCTTCATTTGTGATTCACCGGCGTTAAGTTCATTCCCTCTTAATTTATGTATACTTCCGCACCAACTTTATTTCAACTTGAGAACTTGCACCTTGGCCAAGCCAAGTTTAATAGAACATTGGTGAGGATAATGTGTACCTTTCAGACTCCACCTCAATTGGCTTGACTTAGCCAAGCTTGGTAGAAAGCTGAGAGATACCATTTGCCACCTCAATTAGGTAGTCACATCCAAGATTTTCCTTTTTTGAGATATTCACGAGATACTAATATATAGTAGGAATGGGTCACCAATCAATCATCGGCTCTGATATCACTTGTTGGCTGAATACAGTGGAAGCTCAATATTTTAACTCGAAAATATCACCAAAAGTAAAGTAAATTTAGAGCTCGTTAATATATTCAGTTGAACTCATCTCCACTTAAAAGTTCAAATAAATGAGTTATAATCCTATCAATATATATTAATCCCTTCACATTATATTAAATTCTCGATGTGATACATTTTTTTCCCTTATACGTCGCGAAGCTATGGGTGCTATATGGAATGGCCATATTCCAAATTAGGAAGGTAATTAATTCTCCCTGACCACGTGTGCATTCACATGCGCGGGCTCAGTTCGCATCACGATACCGTTTTGTTATGGGAAAAACAAAAGGGGCAGTAAAATCTGCAGGCTTTGCTTCTTCCGATGAGAATCCCAAGTCAGTGGTTAATTCAGTTTTCAGGTGAAGGTTGGGACGAGGTGGGTGGCAATAACTATGGGGGGGTGACTTGACGTTTGACTGAAGTGAATCCAGACAAAGACCATTCTCTCTCTCTCTATCTGTCTTTCTGGGCCGGGACACGTGCCGGTGACAAGATAAGGGGGGCAAAAGCTTTTTGTGCACTCAGGAGGGAGACAGCGACACCACCACCATAAGATTTTACCTCAGCAACAAAGCAAAACGAGGCGATGAGCAACGCAGAGGGAGATAGATCTTATGCAGAGTAGCCAGTTTTAAAGATGTTTGACTTCAGCAAGACCCCATTTATTGCCTTAACTGTTCACGACCATCTTGGGATGCCAAGCGCCCGCTGCTTTGCCGCTCGACCACGCGCAACGCATCGTTCAAACTCATTGGCTTGTCATCCGCCCGTTCTTATGTAGTGTGATCTTCCTGTATCGTAAAGATGGAGTAGATCACAGTGCTGTAACAAATGAACAGTGCTTTACTTGCTCGTATGTTAAAAATAATGTGAATGGTCTTCTATGTAGTTGTGATTACTAAGCTTGTTGTGCTGCTCTTAGAGAATGCACTTTAGGGTTCGGAACTTGGGGTAAGAGGTTGTGTTATGGTTTTTCCCTACCCATATCCCGTCGCCATTTTTTGAGTTGCTATATACGTGCCGCGTGTCCATCTTTTGTCTAATGTGAAAAAATCTTAGCTCACCTCCGCTCTCCTCCTCATCTTAGCCACCTCGGCCTTTTGCTTGTCATTTGTCTCCAACAACATTGTCAGTTTGGTCGTGGCAACAGGAACACATACGGCGTAGGGCTTAAGCGGCAAGCTTTTTGTGGGAGAGATCCGCTGCAAGCTCGCACGCCCTCGGTGTGAGAGAGATCGACATGTCCATCTTTCATAGATTTTTTTTTAAATCGTGAGATGAATTGGGTTATACTTACGAGTACACATATCGAAACTCTTGAATTCGGTGTGCCCTATTGAGTACTTACGCAATTCAATGGCTATATCGCAATGAGCTTATGTTGATTGGGTGTATGCAACAATACTTAAAAGTTGATTCATCATAGTACTTCTTTTGATGGAATAATTAGCATGGTGCATCGGTTTATACGCACTTCATTGCACCACAACCATTTATCTTAGTAAGCTTTATGTGAAACCCATGTAATTTAACGATTATGACTCGTCAAATTCACATGAACCCGGTGCACTCAAAAATAGTTCCGCTCAAGGTGAACCGAATCAATGTACTAAAGTAAATCTAGACCGTCAAATCTAGCGGACATAAAGGGAAACCCATCATTTATAGCGATCCAAATTCAGTTCAGTAAATATGCTAAGGGATAATGACACAAACAGTCTCTGAACTTTGGTTCAATGTACAATTTGGGTCCATGAACTTTAGCCAAATGTTCGATATGGTCCTATAACTTTTAATTTGTTTAATGTGATCCCTAAATTTTTTGTACATGTTCAATATAATCCCCGAACCATATGAAAGTGTACAATATAGTCCCTGAACTTGAATTAATGGAAGGACAACATTGACTATTTTTATAAAGTTCAGGGACCACGTTGAATAGATTGAAAGTTTGGAGACTACATTGAACATTGGGTCAAAGTTGAGGAATTACATTGAATAAATTAAATATTCAGAGATCAAATTGTACATTAAGTTAAAGTTCATTGACTATTTGTATCATTTTCTCGTATGCTAATCCTAGAAAAAAGTGTCGTCCGAAAGAAGGAAAAAGAAAGCCGTGGCCGAGGGCCGCGGCGCGTGAGGGTGGGGAGTGGGGAGTGGGGAGTGGGGGTGGGGGGGCTGAGGGGTACGAATAGAAGAAAAAACGGGGGAGTGGCGGGGGCCGCCAAGTAGTGAATAGTAAGCAAAGTCGTGTCCGCCGTGGGGGCCGCCGTGGGAAACGATGAAGATGGCGATCCTATTTTTTCTTGTATTGCGCCAATGCTCCCTCCCTGTGCTCCCTCCCTCCGTCACAATTTCTGGCCCGTCCCCTTCGCTCATTTCCACGTCTCTTGTTCACGTCCCATCACCGCTCCCTCTCTCCCCCTCTCTCCCTCTCGAGAAAAGAAAAATCACTTCCACTTTCTCGTGAAAAGATCCTTCCCCGAGAGCGCCCACCCGCCCCTCCCCTCCCACCGTCTCCATAGCTTCGTCTGTCACACCTTGCGAAGCAGCCACTCCAAGTCGCCGATCAAAAGCAAGAAGGCGTTCAAACTACTGGGTCGGGTCGCCTTTCTCGATCACACTCGAGTCCAAGGAGAAGAAGAGGATCAAATTCGATCCTGATTCTGATCACCGCGCGCTATGGATTCTGCTTCGGGCGCCGGGCCACCCGAGCCGCAGCAGCAGCAGCAGGGCGCCGAGGACCCGTCGACGGCGGCCCCGCCGGCGCCGCCGAGCAGGTACGAGTCGCAGAAGCGGAGGGACTGGAACACGTTCCTGCAGTACCTGAGGAACCACAAGCCGCCGCTGACGCTGGCCCGGTGCAGCGGCGCCCACGTCATCGAGTTCCTCAAGTACCTGGACCAGTTCGGGAAGACCAAGGTGCACGCCTCGGGCTGCCCCTACTTCGGGCACCCGAACCCACCCGCGCCCTGCGCGTGCCCGCTCAAGCAGGCGTGGGGCAGCCTCGACGCGCTCATCGGCCGGCTCCGGGCCGCCTACGAGGAGAACGGCGGGCGGCCCGAGTCCAACCCCTTCGGCGCCAAGGCCGTCCGGATTTACCTGCGCGAGGTCCGGGAGGGCCAGGCCAAGGCCCGCGGCATCCCCTACGAGAAGAAGAAGCGGAAGCGGACCCCGGCGTCTGCCGACGTCGGGGGCAGCAGCACCGCCGGGGAAGGTTCTGGCTCCGGCGACGTTGTCGGCGGCGGCGGCGGCGGAGGAGAAACTACCGGCGGCGGCGGCAGTAATGTTGGACCCACCACCGCCCCGAGCTAGCATCGGCACATATCTCGCCACGTTCAGCGTCTTCTCTTTCTCTTTGTCTCCGCTTTTTCTTTCTCCTTTTTTCCTCCATGGCCGCCATTTTTAAGAGCGATAATCTCTGTAATTGTAATTACGAGTCGATTATTACATTCAACCCGCAGAGACGAATCGAAATCTCGCCCACCCTCTTCCGCTCGCCGTCGACATGGTACGTCTTTATCTTCATCTTCTTTCTTCCCATGTCTCTGCTGCGTCGCTTGTCGTTCCGCTCGTTTTCCGGGAAACAACTCTGGTAGACTTGTAGTCTCTTCCGACACTCTTCAGAACGAAAAAGCTTCGGAAGCAGAGACAAAACGAGGAAGAAACCCCGATGGATCCGAGTGCTACTGCTGTGCTGATGGTCCCCTGCTTTGCCTGTCATAGCCTGGGCTCCCCCCTGGTGATACCACACGTGCACATTCATCTGTTTCAGTCCCAGGTGCACCCCCTTCTTCTTCTTCTTTTCCCCATCTCCATCTCTAGATTTCGAACTTTTGGATCACAAATGAAAACACAACAACATCGACAACAACAATAATAATCATATGAAAGAAATCTTATTAGATGTTTAGCCTCGCCGCTCCGATTTTCGCGATTTTAACTCACGGGGTTTTCAGCAGCTCCGCCGCCGTCGACGGCGTGAAAAATAATTTACTAGATGAACCGACATGCGGGAGAATTCGATTGCGTTCGTCCCACGAATAAAGTGTAATTTATTTTTTCACCTGTCGACCCCACGACAATATATAATTCATCTAGCCACACACACTTTCTCTCTCTCTCTCTCTGCCTGCCCTACATTTCTTGCCCTGCTAGAATAATGCTGTGTACTAATATGATGACATTGCTTCTGCGATAACGACATACGCAGATTAAAGAAACATTTCCATAAGCATCAGATTGGAAGCAAAATCCAAACCTTGTGATTGCTTCCCTCAAATTTCTATATTCTTTAAAATTTATTCATTTAAATTTTTTTTTTGGGGAAGACCACCCACCGCGGTGTGAAAGCGACCAGTGGCCAACCCTTTGCTTCCGTTTTCTTGCATCTTGTTGTTATTTATAATCTTTGCATCTTGTTGAGTTCCTTCTTTGTTTATATGGAAATATATTTCATACCCACCAAAAAATTCGGGTTTTACAATGGAATTTCGGCTCTGCTCGTGAATCGTGATGTTCTGCAATGTCCATGATCCCCTTTTGAAGCTTCCTTCTTGTGGTTATTTCTTTAATTTGGTTGTTTGTGGACCGTGGAGAGCATATGAGAGTGTTCTTCTTCGTCACAAATGATGTTTCTGCATCTAATCCGGGAGGCCTTTTTGCATTGGAAATTAGAGTTGTTGGAAGCTCGAATGATGCTGCTTATAATAATGCTATCATGAATCTAACCCCTTTGTCTTGCACTTGTTCGATTCGTGTCCACACTTCCGGCTTCTTTATGTTGATGGCATATGAATATTTTGTGTCAAGTTTGTTATAGCTATGATTAAGCTGCGACTGCGCTGTGCTGCATCTGTGCTGTAATTTATGTGTTTAGAATTACATGTTTTAAAGTTACGGCACCTTGAAACTGGGTGAGCACAACTTCCGGAAAACTATTTAAAGCTACCGTAATTGTCTACGTTTACGGGGTACTTGCTAAGACCTTATAGAAACTTCATCGATCAACGCCTGCTTTCGCAGCTGTAACCGCTGCGAAAAAGGCGTACCAAACATGCACTAGTTCAAGTAACAAATGGCCTTTTTTCTCAACTAATGCTAAACACATGATTGGTACATAGGATCGACCATATCGAACACTGAATAAGATATATATTGAACAATGAATAAGTGGTATGGCAAATGGTATACGACTACTTAAACAATACGATCATGTTGTACACTGAATAAGATATATGTTACACGCACTTTGTAGCTTAAGATTTAGTAGTTGGCTTTTCAACACGCATAATTTATATTTTACCCTAAACATCTATACACGTATACTTTCGGTGAAAATCAGATTCGAGATTTGTCTATCTTGTCGATAAAGTTCATTTGCGTTTTTGAAAGTACAATAATGGACGACTGAAGGATAGTGTCTTCAAGCACAATATATGACCAGGGTAATTTATAGATTCTGGATGCATTGGCAAATTTGGGATTAGAATGAAAACTGAGCATTTTTTTGAAATAAAAAAAAGTTCGGGATCATAATTAATATTAGATCTAAAATTGGGTGTCTTTTAGGATATTAGCCGGCGTTTGAAACCAATAAAACAAGAGAAACTATATAGCTTTTATGCAGGTGGATGAGACCGCTTCTTTAATGTTTTCAAGTGCACCTGCGGTTTATGTACTGTAATTTCCTTTAAAAGAAGAGCCCCATTTTAAAGATTTCTTTCGTACTGGTCCAACTGGTTATAGGCCAAAAGCTAGAAGATGTATGGTGATTATGTCATTATGTATCTACTGTTCAAGTTCCGAATGAAGCTCTGCGATTAGCCTCGGCTCTTGATTTAGTACGCTACATGGGCAAGAGAGACAAAAACAGCTCATCTTATGTAATCGTCAAAATTGATTATTTGAATGTCCAAACTATTTTTGGGGAGGAATGTTCTGGGGGAGGTTATATATCTAATCTAATATCTAATAATTGTAACTAAAAAAGCGGCTGGTCTCACTTCTAGGTCTCTCCCCATTATACTTTTAAAATAAAACAGAAAACGACATAAATTGTCCATAAACTTTGATTCAATATACTTTTTGAAATTTTAATTTGTTGTTGACACCTAAATTTTACCGACAATCATTTAGTCGTAATTTGCATAGAAAATTAGGGATTAATTTTTAATCCCTAAACAAAAAATATTTAAATGGCATAGGTTCATTTTTAATTTAATTGCATTTGCATCAAATTGGCGATGGCAAACGAACTTAAATTTTATCGGACAAGACTCGGCTCATTCGGAATGCTAGCGCCGGGAATTTCACGTCACGTGGGCTTGGTTGTTTTAATTTGAATTTAGCCCAGGTTAATTCAGCCTATCTAAGTTTAATTAAGAGCCTAAGCCCAAGTTTAAGCCCATTAGGACATTAAGCCCATTTAATTTGACCTAGATTAATCTATATAAACATAACTAGGTCAGAATTAGAGGGAGAGCTCATAATTTTCAGATCAGATTTTTTTAGAGAGACTCACGAGTGAGACACTTGAGAAAATAGAGAGAGAGAAAAGAGACCGGCGAAGCCACCGCCACCGTCGTTCGCGCCCCTTCGCCGTCCCGCCGCACGCCACTGTCATTGGAGACCGCCGCGCGCCGTCGTCTGGAGAACGCCCCTGCCGCACGCTCTCCGCTCTGCTGTTGCCGCGCCTTCGCACGCCACCGCCGGAGACTGCCGCACGCCGGCGTCTGGAGGTTATCCCGCTTGCGTCGCCGCCTCGTCGCATCGCCGCCCTGCACCGCCGCTGCTTCGCCTGCACAGTAGATGCCCGGAGAGTCGCCTGCATCGCCACCTCGCCGCCTGCACCGCCGCTGCTCCGCCTAAACCGCCGTTGCTACCGCTGCATCGCTGCTGCTGCCCCGGAGCCGCGTCTCTCCCGCCGCCGTCCACGCCGCGCTGCTGCCGCCCCGGAGTCGCGTCTCTCCCGCCGCCGTCCGTGCCACGCCGTCGCTGCCCCGGAGCCGCGCCGCTACGCCGACACCGCGTCGCCCGTCAACCGAGTCCGATCCCGATCCGCAAACTCAATCCTGAGTCGATTCGAATCTGGGAATTATCTGCAAATTAGGTAATTGGACATTATCCGATATTTTTTCAGAATATTTAATTTACTAATTTGAGTGTTTGAATATTTAGTGAATATCATGTGGAATATTAGATATCTTAGGATAATGTTCAAGATATCCGCAATATTTTGAGAATATTCAAATTAGGAAAATCTCCCAATCTAGCAACGTATCTGGACGACTATCCGACTTTAACCCTAAAGTCCGATACGCGGCGATACGGAGAATCATTATCCTATTCATAACTATTTGAATACGATAATAGTTTTAATTTGCTTCCAAATTTGAATGGTCAATTATCTGTTAATATCTATAACTCTTTAGATATGGCCGATAATTTGATTCTTGTGCCTAATCCGAGTTTGAGACGAATATGGCGGATTGCGTGGTTGATTTGAATTAATTGCTATCCCCTTTGGGTTTAAATTGTCTTTCTTTTCAAATAAAAAGAAAACTCAAACAAAATTCTGTTTTGTTGTTAAATTAGAATTTTGCATGTTTAGGAATTTTGAATATATCCCGAAGGATGAGATAAGTATTTAATTTAAATTAGGACCTAAGGTCGCATGTTTCCTAGTTTAAATTAAATATGGTTTTAATCCTAACAGATTATTCACGTTATTTTCTAATTTCGAATTTTCAAGAAAAACCCAAAAAAAGAGAATGAATTGCTTTAGGGTAGATTAGAATAGATTGCATTTTAATTTCAGCAATTTATTTATCCCGAATTTTTTTAAAAAAAATTCCAAAAAGAAACCATGTTAGGATAAGTTAAATCATCATAGATTGCATTCTATTTTAGGCATTTTTACTATTCCGAATTTTAGAAAGAAAATACCAAGAAAAAAGAAAGTCTTTAGTTTGCACGTTATTTTAGGCATTTTTCATAATTCCGAATTTCATCGAAAAATACCAAAAATAATCCACTCATCCGTCATTAGAATTATGTCACGTCGTCGCATGACATATAGTTTGCATGCTAGGTTGCATTAATTCGCATGTCATTAATTGCATGTCATTGCATATAGGTTAGATTTCATTTAAACAAGTGAAAATCCAAAAAAAAAAGGGAATTGAATGAGTTGCTTATTAACTAGAAATCATATTAGGATGTTTGATGTGATTTTCTAGCTAACAATGCAGATGCTTGCGTTGGATTCGAGGTAAGTTGTTCTCCTAAGCTTGCAATTTATTTAATGCTTTGATTTCTGGGTGTTAAATTGGTGGATTGCGCACACGCATGAGCACCTCACATGTTAGTGAATAAGTTAAAATGGATCCAAACTGCTTGCCAGAATATTTTTGAAATGAAAAGGTACCGAAAGGGCGTTAGACTAGATCTAGCGTAATCAAGTCCCCGAGCTTAGAATCTCTGGTTCGTAGGAATAAAATATATCTCCCTATGTTTTATTTAGATTTCTAATCAGCCTACCATAAATTGATTAGTGGCGACTCCAAGCATGAAAGCGATTGCGTGTTAAGAATTTAAACCCTAAGTTGCGAATTGGTAGGACTTGGGAGGGTCCGAGTTAAGTTCAATCTTGATAATCCATTAGCCCGAAAAATTTATAAAAATCTTTTAGGGGTCGCGACAGTTCAATATGGTCCCTGAATTTTAGTCTAACATGCAATGCGGTCTCTAAACTTTCATTTATTCAAAGTGGTCCATGAACTTTTGATACATGTTCAATTCGGTCCCTTAATGATATGAAAATGGCCAATGTTATCTTTGAATTTGAATTAATGGAATGAAAACATTAAATATTTTCATATAATCCAGGGAGTAACTTGAACATGTACAAAAAGTCTAGGGATCACATTGAACAAATTAAAAATTCAGAGATGACATTGCATATTGGGTTATAGTTCATGAACCATATTGAATAAATGAAAAGTTCAAAGACATATTACACACTGGATCATAATTCATGGACTATTTGTATTGCTTACAACTTACACAACAAACGGTAAAACAGTAAAGTGTCATGGCTGCGTAACATTCTCTTCATCAACTCCTCGTTTCATCTCCGCTTCTTATTACCATTCTCTTCATTATTTTTCGAATGATAAAATTAAATAGCTAAACCGGTTTGTCCAACAACAAATAGAAACTAATGTCGAGCTATAAAGTTCACAGAAAAATAAGCATGATGATTATTGGCGCGTGCATGAGGTCATAAAATTCATTATAGCTACTAACATTAGGTAGCGATCATCCTTCGCTATCATTTTTGGAAGGCAATGAAATTCATAATATAAAAAAGATTGCATGTATTATATGGTTAATACTAAGGGCAATTCAACCTATGGGGAAAGGGCTTGGTCAAATACAGAAAAATAAAAAATAAAGAACCGAGTAGGGCCACCACAACCCTCCTCTAGGTCTGCCAATCTGAAAAACTACTAGAATCTTCTCTCACTCCTAACTTATAATATATGAGTGATTATCCTCGATTAAAGATTTAGCACGTCCCTTATTCTAAGTAACTTAATTTAATTCTAGGCGTCAAATTATAATATAAGTCGCTGTTGACACCGAATAGTCTTGTCCGCAGCACCGGCAGATAAATTATTGAGAGCTAGGGTCATGACTATAGAGGAAGAGGAATATACACATAATTTCATTTATTTGTTTATTTATTTTGCGATTTTTGCTCTCTGTTGTTTTTCGCACCCACCGACTTATTTACTTGTCGCAGAAAAGAAGAGGGGAATTTGGACAAATCGGCAGTACGTCGGACGATGCAGGTACGACGTACCGGGCTGCATGTATGGTGGTACCTCGCCCATGTCCATGCATGCATCGACATGTTTGGACCGAACGTACGTCCAAGGACGGATGCTAAAGGCGTAAATGAGAGTCACCAGTCAAAGAAGTGGAGGGTCCAGCTCCTCCTGAGTGTAATGAATGGATCTGAAAGCTTTTTGCATATAGCGCTTTGGGGGACGTGTTTGGGTCCCGAACGACCTCCGATAGTGAGAGCGCATCGATACAGGGAAAGGGTCTTGATCGCTGCTACGGCTTTCCTAATTGTTTTCCTTGTCCGAACTCCTGTGTGACAAACCGAATTGCCTGTCGAAGATATCCCTAAAAGTCGGCACGCCTCGGCTCGCATTTGTACTCTCGAGGCATTTTACACGGGTTAGTTGCCCGAGGGATGTCATCGATTTGTGTGGCTGTGCAAAGTGAGGATGTGGCTTAAGTCGAGAAAAGCAAGCACTTCTCAGCACTGGCTTTGAATTGGAGATACGACGTAGTCGAATGCTAATGTACATGCGACGCGTCATCATGGTACAGGTATAGCAAGTGCGCGACTGAAAGGCTTTAAGTAAATCATACCCAGTATAACTGCGCAAGAGTTGGAAAGAGAAAGAGCGAAGGAGATGTGTCTAACCGAAATTAGTACCTCTTTCCCGAGGCTGCTTCCATAGCAATCAGCTATACGTGTCGGATATTGTGTCGAGGGTATTCAGGCACTTGCATCGACATTTCGATGCAGTAGATGAGCAGAAGATGCGCACTTTGTAGCGGTGCATCTCCCCGCAATAACTATAAGCTTGGTTGGCATTTAGCCGAAAGCCGATAAATTAAGGGGCACATGTTTACGCAACGTATGCGATACTTCATCTTTCACCTTTAGGAAAACATTCCATTACTCTTCTTCACAATCAAATCTGTTGGGGCTGTGTTGGTGGTCAAATTAAATATGAGGAGAAGGCTCATCCTTTGAGCTAGTTTTTTAGGGTGAGATAGGTCTAATATCACCCAACACTAGCATGAGAGCTTAGGTTACTAACAAATTTAGATACAATAGTCATGTGGGAGATACGGGTTATTGCCGGTCTGAACCAAGGCCGGATATGTGAGGGAAAGATTGTTGGGGTTATCCCACATCCCTTATAGAAGGGGCGGGTGGTCTCTTTTTAAGCGCGAGCGAAAGTCTCACGAGCTAGTTTTTGAGGTAAAAGATGCCTAAAATCACCCAATAGAATCTCCAACCATAACAACAAACTAATTAACTTAGGCCAAACATGTACCGCACATGCTTCTACAGTATTGAGGAGACATTGGGACAGACCATGTTGTAATTCGAAGCGTTAGGGTTTATCCCATAGATTGTGAAAGAAGCTGGTAGTCAATTATAACTGTAAGGAAAAACCTCACCGTTAAAGCTAGCTTTTAAGGTTAGATAGGTCCAAAACCACCAAACACTAGTATTAGATCCTAGTTTATCAATGAGCCTGGACCTAAAAGTCATCCGTGTATTACACATGCTTTCTTAGTATTGTCGAGGTACTGGGACGGACCATGATCCATGTTGTAATTCGAAGCAAGTTGAAATAAGTCAGAATCAAGTTCATGGACCTCCAAGCCAATTAACCGAAAAAATCCGTGTCGAATTCTTTTTTTCTTTTCGTGAAATGGAGCTCGACTTTAGTCGGATAAGTTTGAATTCATGTAATCCTCCTACTAGTCCGCGTACCACACGAGTCTCTAAGTTCAGGCGGATGGCCTTCAAAGTTTGAGGGATCGAACATGGGAAAGAGCCTGTTTCGCAACCACTAAATCAATCCGAGCCGCGTCAAATTCAAAAAACCCCAAAATCAAGGAAACAGTGTTAGAAAAGTCCTAAACCTTTTGCATTTGTGCCAATTTAGTCCTAACCTTTTTTTTGTGTTAATTCAGTCTTAAACTTTTTTGTCTTTGTGCCAATTCAGTCATTCTGGCTAATTTTGGCCGAATTTTGCTAGCGTGAATGCCGGCCGGCTTACGTAGCACCGCTAGAGATGACGTGGATAACTTTTAATAATATTTTAATAATTTTCGATTTTTTTTTTATTATTCTTCTTCCTCTAGCCGGTCGCTGGCCTCTAGCAAGCCCTGCCCCGCCCCGCCCCACCAGCCGCTAGGGAGGGCGGCGGGGCTCGACCCTTGCGGAATGGCTGTGAGGGTGGCCTTGCTTTGAGCTGGATGAGGCTCGCCCTCACCAAATCTGGTGATGGTTGAGCCTTCCCGGCCATGGGAGAGACTCGACACCTAACCAGATCCGGCGAGGTCATCCCTCGCCCAGTCCAATTCGAGGCCACCATTACAGCCATCTGGCAAGGGCTCGAGCATTGCGCTGGGTTGGACGAGGCTCGCCCTCACCGGATCTGGCGAGGGTCGAGCCTCGCCGGCCGTGGGGGAGGCCCGACCTTGCTAGATTCAATGAGGTCGCGCCTCAAGCTGGGCTGGGTGAGACAAGCCTCACCATTGGCCGGCGAGGCTTGTCGGCCTTGGCCTCCAGCTGGTCGCCAGTTAGGTGATCGGCTGGAGGAAGAAGAAAGATAAAGAAAAAAAAATAAAAAGAAAATAAAAAATAAAAAAATTCGAAAATATATTAAAATATTATTAAAAGCTGTCCACGCTATTGCTAGTGGTGTCACCTAAGCCGGCCAGCATCCACATTGACAAAATTAGCTGGGAGGACTAAATTGACATAAAGACAAAAGATTTATGACTAAATTGGCACAAAAAAAAGGTTTATAACTAAATTGGCAGTTTATGACTTTTCTGACACTTTTTCCCCAAAATAAGAGAAAGTGAAAAGAGAAACCAAAGAAAAAAGAAGAAGATATTACTTGCCCGACAACGATTGAAGGAGAGACTCCGTCCGATCGCGAACTCGAAGAAGAGAGGACAATCCCGGAGGTTCGAAGAAGAAAGGGAGCGAGCGACAGCAGTGACAAATGACAAGATGATCAAGAGGAAGAGATGAGAGAGATGGCGGAGATGGTGGAGGCAGAGTCGCGAAGTCGTGACAGCGAAAAGGAAGGAGGAGAAAGGTATTGGCAGATGGGTGTCGAGGCTGTCGGAGACTGAGAGCGACAGTTTTCGCTTCAGTTTCTCGGCCTCGGTCGTCAGTAACAGAGAGAGCTTTCAGTGCGAGAAAAGGCCAACAACCTCCTTCTAGGACCATTTTCAGAATGAGTTCTGATACATCATCTGCTTCGATTTCCTCTACTTGTTATGTTTCCCCTTATATTCTTGCTCATAATATTTCCATTTGCCTATCTGTTTTCATTTGTTTGGAAACAATTGCGCGCACTTTTCCTAAAAGATTCATTATTCATCTCCCGATCATTTGTCGATGACAGATTTTGTCATGATTCGCAGTTTCAAATTAGGGAAAATGTTCAAAAAGGTCCATTTTAAAAAAAAAAAATCACTCTTACATTTTGTCAAAGCTAGGACACTGTGGCACCACTCCTTCTCTCCTCTCGGGCTTGCTTGCCACTTATGAGGTGACTCTCATTTTCAGGCGCAGAGAGTCGTGTGACCATGTCCGGCCACCAACAAAGGCGTGCGAGTGTCAGGAACGAAAATTGCTGTCATGATCAAGGCTTCAGCGCCCTAACTGCAGCTATGATTGGGGTTTTAGAATACTCGCCGGTGGCAAACGAGGGTCGGTGACCATCGATTGGGGATGGCTGGGTAGCGTCACTTAGTCTCTCTCTCTCACACTTGTATTTCGTTTGTCCAAATTGAGCATCACTGCGTCCATGTTAGCAACACAATGAAGCAACTTGTACATTTTCAAAAGCATTTCTTAAAGACAGTTTCGAACTAAATGAAGCACGGGAGCGATTTCGATTTTCAAGTAACAATATGTGATGGTGTTCGTGATCGTCACATGAGCTCATGATGTCTACGGAGCGATGTTTAATAGGTTCACTCATCATCGATCCTCTATCAGCAATGTTATCGTTAGGCATGACTTAGGGCATTCATTAGTCTGTTCCCAATGATAGGAACTACCTAGTTACCGTCCGAGGAGGAGCCAGAGATGTTTCTTCTTATTATTTAATATGATGCGGCTGCAAAGGATGATGGCCCCGAGCTGTTGGGCTTGCCTGCAGATGGAACCTGCTTCGCGTGCCATCATGCACTTTTGGATACGAGTAAATTTTGTTCCACTTTAGATATTCCAACTAAGGAGCATCGGACAGCAATCTCAAACGGTGACCAGTGAATGGCGTTAAAAGAAATCTCAGCATCGATAAAAGTTCGTCTGCATTGGTTTGTTTACCTACCTTCACGATCTCAAACAGAGACTGGCAAACATCTCTCGAGCGTCGTGTTAACTATCAAATCCATATCAGCAAAACTGAAGAATTTGAGATCAGATTAAGGTTTCGAACAAATAAACGGTTGACAAAGCAATTGGCTGATAACCTGCTTTATACTCGGTATGTATAAGAAGAAACGGAAAATGCCCAGACTTATCTATTATCCTTCTCTTGCGTCAATGAGCAGGGGGATAGCCGTATTTTAGGAAATAAGCGCACATACGATAGTAATCCCCGACTTTGAGTTGTAAAGAGAACGTGAATCTTTTCGTTATAAATTAAAAAGTTTAAAATCATTTCTCTTTTGACCACAGAATGCCAAACTGCGTTCTTCTCTCCAGTGAAGGGCTGCATATGTTGCTGACCAATCCAAATTATTGGCCATTTCGAACGAAGCCCAGATAATGATTGCCACGCACAAAAGACTATTTCGATCACTGCTTCAAACTTTATACAAGTACGTATCAGAAGAATTTACATGTTCATCTGAAACACATGGCTGTGAACCACAGAACTGAAAGTGCCTGCCTGCACAAAGCTTGAAGTCTGCTCAAACGGTGAAAATCTTTCGAACCTTTTTCATTTTCCTACGACAGATGGGGCAAGAACCATCTTCCTCCGCAATCCTGAAGAAATAAAAGGTCAGTAAACATCTAAAGATCTTGAAAAGGACTCCCATATCATGACATAGAAAGCACATAAAAAGTTATAAATTGGACAGCTAGTGTCACAATCGCATGGGTACTTGTTAGCAATGGGACGACGATCATGTTCCTTCCCATACAAGTAGTAACGTGTGAGCCTCTAAAACAATTAACTGCCATTAGTAGTGAGATATGTCTACCTTGATCCGCATGCATAGCATGCAGCACAGTGTCCACAGGGAAGGAAGAAGCAATCCCTGGGGGCATCAAAACAAATGACGCAGAGACTGCGGGGGTTGCTGTGATTTTCTCCTTCTCCAAATGGCTTTCCTTCAAGAGAAGTGACTGCAAGCTGCTCTTCCAAATCCTCCTCATCATGCGATACGGAATCATAAGATGAACCCCAGCTTGATAGGTCATCCTCCTTAGGAGAAAGCAATGGTGCCCGTTCAGTTTCCATCTGTCCCGGTTGAAGTCCTGTACTTTCTCCACTGCTAAATTGGAACATGTTACAAAGTCGGAATGCTAACAGTAGGAGAATGGTCATAACACCTACAAGAAGAAAAGCCTCAACATAAGCGTGACCATGCCCACGAAATTACAGGTAAATTGATGAGAAAGAAGGAAGGAGAACCTGATCCAACAAAATAAGTGATCCACCGTGGACCATAGGAAACTTTGATGTACCAATTGTTGTCAGGGGAACCCTAATTATAAAGTCACAAAATTCCATATGTAAAAAGTAAAGATTGACAAACAGGGAGTTCCTACGGTTACAACTTCTGTACCTCTTTAAATCCTGGAGAACTCAGAAGAGCGGCATTTTCCCTCAGAAGAAAGAGCTTCAAGCTACATGAGAGGTTTCCAAGGGAGCATCTATAATACGCCTGGCTTGTATCATAGAGCAAAGCATTTACAGTGAACTTCAACTCTACCTGTGAACACAGATAGGTACATTAGTTTATCACCCAAATATGTCAGCAAATGCATGACAACGAAATAGTTATGTTAGATAAATGTAAAATGCATGCCTTCTTCATTCAATCATCTAGAAAAGCATAGAACCATTTATCATGTTAACCGCTCTGTTTTGCAAGATGATGAGGAGCATCCTCTGCTAAAATCTGTTACATCATGAAACTGCCTCTTTGTAGTTTAATAAGTCAAGCACTAAATAGTCATAAAATTTTGTGCGCATTAACTACTATGGTCCAAAACACGGGATGATATTTCATTTAGAGATACGTAGCTCAACACACGGGGTTTGCCTTGGCCTAGAAACTATCCTCGTTTAAGAAAGCCGTATTTTGAGTACATCGATAGGCCTCTTCTAGTAAGTAAGTCCTTCAATCTAGGCGATATCAAGTTTCCTTGAATACCTCATTAGACATGCTCATTTAAATTCTGCTTCTTGGCGCAAGAAAAAAATAGTTTCGAATTTCTTACACAAGATGTAATCGCAGTCATAAAGCTTACTGGCTAAACTTCCAGTCAAGTAACTTCCTAACAGTAACCATCTCATGCTCGCTAATTGATGTATATCTACATCCTTCTTTTTCCTTTTTCCAGATAATACGTGATTTAAGATAAGTTTTTACAGTTGATTCTGCTAGAATGTCAGACGCATAATCAGTAATGTTACCTTCACCTCCTCTGAATTTAAGTTACCAACCGCAATATAATAACTAGAAGATGTAGAAAATTCTTGCTGGACTGTGCCCATCCCTGCATAGTGATATAATATCAGCAAAGCCTATCTGAACAAGTGGTCAGAGGAGTCTCTTAGATTAGAAATTTTACCGTATATTATATTCCAAGATAGTGTTGTATTTGGATAAGATGGATCCTCAATCCACTCAACAAGGCTTTCTCTGCCTGCAAATTTTATAGGAATTTTAGGTCAGGGTGGTACAGAAAAGAAGAAACTGAAAACAAACTGATCCACTTCGACTCATAAACCAGTAGTAGCATTCACTAGCACACAAAATTGCAGATGCATTATGTCAGGCCACAATTTCAGGCATTATCATTGCAGTTGCCAAAGAAACAACAAAGAATAACATTTGATAAAGGAACTAGGTTTTAACCAGGAAAACATCATCCTAGTCAAAAAGAAGAACACATTTTCTCAGACCATGCAAGTAGCTGTGTAACCAATAATCAGATAGGATGATCAATCAAAAAATTTAAGCAGTCGCCTGCAAATAAGAGCCTCAAGTAGATAGAGTCAGATAGAAAGTGCTCCAACTGAAACAGGAAACTTTTAGTAGAAATTGCCCTATTTGTCGGATTTAGTTCCAACAGAAACTTGTAGTTACCTCTGGCAATCACTAGGGATACAGGCAACGGAGATTTTACACTGTAGGAGACATGTACTTTTGATCCTTCATTCAGGAAGTGTATCCACTCCTGCAAGACAATCAGTTAAATACACTGATCAGAACGTTGGCAGCACTCAAATGGAAGATGAGGGCAACAAGATGAGGTACCAAGGAGAAGATCAACAATTTAGTAGATGATATCATGCCTTGTGAAAGTTGGCTGCTATAGATACATTATGTGTTTCTGTCCAAGTTGTTTCGACATCGAGGAGTGGAGGTTTGGAATAACCATACAGCATGGGACCAGGTTTTGATTCATCTAATTCCTCGACCTGTTCAAGAAGTTAACAAGGTCACTAGAGAACACAAACAGCCCTTCGGGCAGCCAAACTATCAAAACTCGAGAGAAAGAAATGAAAAGCGACTCATCACCTTAATGGACTGCACAAATATAGGATTAGTCTGTATAAGCCGAGAGCAATTTGGCCCCAACTCTAAATTTATAGATCCATACAACCCAAGAATCAAAGTCATAGATGCTGCTGGTGACAAGTAGGAGGAGAAAACCAAAACGAGTCGATCAGTTCTGTGCTTGAACAAGCACCACTCAAGCCAAACAAAGCGTAAAGTCAATACAAGTTTATGCTCTTGCAAGCTATCGACTGGATGCACTCGAATCTGGGAAGTAAATACAATTGGAGAAAAAAAAATGCACGCTTTGATCGTATACGAGTCACTGGGCTTTTTCGATTTAGTTCGCTCCTCGCATTGAAGAACACGCACAGGAGAAAATGAATTACTGTATCTACTGGTACTAACGAATAATCAGAATATCATATCAAGGACCAAAACAAGAGCTCTTGCTGGCGAAAACTAACTGTATCAACCTAATCTTATGGAATCACGGAATTGAACACATGATCGAACAGAAAAGAGCAAAGCTTCGAACGCAAGAACTATCGATAGGCGCTAGACATTGTCGAATTAATTCCAATCATAGTTTCAAAGAACATGCAGGGGAGACAACGAGATCATATACAATTATGCAGTCGAGAGTGAAGGAAAAGGAAAACGGACCGAAGAACCAGAAGACAACGAGAACTACGAGGCAGGACCAGACATCGTCTCTCATCTCTGAAGAGGCCACATTGGAAAAGGTGAAGTTGACCCGATACGACACGCGAGGAGGCCGCTGCAACCACTGCCGCCGCCTTTCGTGGCGGCGGAGGTAGAGGTGGTGGAGATGCACGTCTTCGATCTCATCGCCGTCGACGCCCTCGCCCTCGACCCGCGAAGTCGACGGGGCGGAAGGCGGACTTTCGGCCGCGACCGAAGAGGAGGAGGAAGAAGAAGCCACGGGTTCGCCCGGCTCGTGATTCGACGCATCCTCCATTCGGCGACACAAGAAACCTTATGAGCTGAGAACAGAGGGAGGGTGGTCGATATGGCCTGTGATCCGGAGGCGCTCAGCGGTTGCTGCTATGTCTAAGAGAGAGGAATGGAGAACGAAGACGAAGAAGAAGAAGAAGAAGAAGAGCAATGGTCGGGTTCATGGGTTGGGGGCTTGGGGCAATACCTTGGAAGGTTGTGGAAGGAACCAGCCATTGATGATGCAGGGGGGCGGTGGTGGTGGTGGTGGTGTTGGTGGTGGTGGGGGAGGGCGGGGGAGCCTCACCAAGCAGTCCCACTCGGTGGCACTCTGTTTCTTGGCAGGTCGCAGGAATGGTAGTTGTCCCGGCGACGGGTAGCTAGTTCGTTGTGGATGTCCATAAAAAACATCTGGTTCGTCGGTCCGACGAAGTAATCTTATTGGTCGTACGCCCGTTTACGTTCAAACTTGTCTTGCCATGATGTGACGGAGAATTGCGCTAATGAGCACGCGAGGCCGTTGTCAAAAGGTGTAAAGATGACGTGGAACGTCTGCATCTTTTGTTGAGTTTTTTGAGTAATAGATGTTTATCTGTTCGATGAAATGTCATGGGACTCGATGTTCATACCAAATAGGAGTGTGCATGGTCCGGATGGGCAATTCCCACCTCGGAACCGTGGACCACCCGCTACAAGACCAGTTTCAAAAATTGAAATCGAGAACCGTCCGTCGATTCACTACAAAAAAACTGTAATTTAGCTACCATATATTTGCGACGACAACAGTATCGTCGCTAATTAGTGACAACAAAAGGCAAATAGTCGCTAAGTGGCGACGAAATTAGCGACCAAGTTAATTTCGTCGCCAATTACGGAAAATAGCGACGGCAACAGACAATTAGTCGCTAATTCGTCGCTAAATAGCCACAAGATAAAGATGTCGTCGCCAATTTGCGACAATCACGCTTTTCTGTCGCTAAATAGCGACTACATTCAGCGACGGCATTTTTATCATAGCTAAGTAGCTACGAAAATACTTGGTAGTCGCAAAAACACAGTTTAGCGACGCATCGTAATTACTTCGTCGCTAATGTGATCTAATGTTACATTTTACGTTTCTTGGTCTCTGGACAGTTTAGCGACTAAGTTGTCGCGATCTCGTCTCAAATTAGCGACGATATTAGTACCATCACTAAATAGCTACTATATTTACCTACGACTTGTGTTTAGTCGCTGAATAGCGACTATCTTTAGCGACGATTTAGTTTATTAGTCGCTATTTAGCGACGAAGTAAACATATTTCGTCGCTAAATATAGCTTATATCAGCAACAAAACAGACGATTCATTCATTTCGCAGCACTCGATCTCTTCTTCCTCTCTGTCTAAACGAGAGCCCGACGCCTACTTGGAGTAAGTACAAGTTACCTGGAGGTGGAGATGCGTATGCTTTAGCGAAGAAATCGGAAAAGCTTAACGGAGTGAGAAATTCGCGATTGAAGAAACCGCAAAAAATACACCATTGTCCCAACTTGTTTAATTTCAAGGTAAGTTATTTCTTCTTTTAATTTGACTGATATTTCTGTCTATTACGCGTTGTTGTGTTGCCGTTATACGTTGTTGTTTACACGAGATTGATTTCAATCCTAATATGGGGTTAAACGACTCGGATACATGTGACACCCCCCATATGTTTGTTAAAATACCGTAATGAATCTTGACATTTGTTGAGTCGGGTTTTCATCGTAGGCATCATGGAAGGAGATAGGTCTTGGATGTATAATAAGAACTTACCTAGGCGTGGAGGATTAACCGATGAGTTTCGTGCTGGGTTGGAAAAATTCATGGCGTTTGCTAGTTCACAAGTTGAATACATGAACGGAAGTAAGTTAAGGTGTCCGTGCAAAAAAATGCAAAAACAGTAAATTCCAAGAATATGATATCGTTCAAGAGCATCTTTATAGAAACGGTTTCACTCCGAATTACTACAATTGGACTTGCCATGGTGAACCATTTATGTCTCCCGAGGAATATCGCAATACTCACCAATTGCATTGTGTACGGGAAGAATGTAGTAGTGCTAGAGATGAATTAAATCCATATCAGAGAATGGTGCTTGATGCAGCTGCTCATAATTTTGGATGGGAAACGAACCAAACTAGCACCCATGAGCATGGAAGCTCCAGTCATACATCACAGTTTGACAACTCTGGTGACACAACATTTGAAGAAAGTGTGTGCCATAAATTTCGTGACGTGTTGAGTTCAGCGGATGAACCTTTATGGGGAGGTTGTGACAACCACTCAACGCTATCGGTCACGGCAAGAATGCTAAGTATTAAAGCCGAGCATAACGTGTCAGAGAACTGCTTCAATTCTTTTGTGGAAATAATGCGTGAAGCATTACCCTGTGATAACAACATGCCGAGTTCCTTTTACGATATGAAGAAGTTAGTGCATGACCTGGGTCTTCCGGTTGAGCGGATTGACGTTTGCATCGCAGGGTGTATGTTGTATTGGAAAGAATGTCAATCTGCTGAATCTTGCAAGTTTTGCGGTGAGCCTAGATACAAGGTTCAAAGGAGGCATGGTGGTAACCATGCACGTAGACCAGTGAAGCAATTGTTTCATCTGCCGTTAATTCCTAGATTGCAAAGGTTGTTTGCGTCTCGAGCTACTGCTGAACACATGAGTTGGCACGCAAACCATGAAACTGAAGAGGATATGATGTGTCATCCTTCCGATGCATACGCCTGGAAACATTTCGATAGAACATACCCAGATTTCGCAATGGAGCGACGGAACATCAGGCTAGGTCTATGTAGTGATGGGTTTGCCCCATTTGGTAAAACCGGAAAAAACTATTCATGCTGGCCAGTCATATTAACGCCGTACAATCTCCCTCCTGGCATGTGCATGAAGACACCTTATATGTTTCTGACATTGATCGTGCCCGGTCCGCATAACCCGAAGAAGATGATAGACATTTACATGCAACCATTGATTGAAGAGTTGCAACAACTATGGAATGTTGGTGTTCCAACCTATGATGTTTGCACCGATAAAACATTTCTATTGAGGGCTGCGCTTCTTTGGACGATAAATGACTTCCCAGCTTATGGAATGTTGTCTGGGTGGAGCACAGCCGGCCTGTTAGGATGTCCGATTTGTATGGAGAAATCAAAGTTGTTCCGATTAAAACATGGTAAGAAGGCGTGTTACTTTGATTGCCACAGACAATTCTTACCGATGAATCATCCATTTAGAATGAATAAGAAAGAGTTCGTCAAAAAAAGGATTGAATAGACACCTCTACCAATGAGGTTGACCGGTTATGAACTTTGGGAACGAGTCCAAACCTTCCCGACCGTTGTTGAAGCCCCGCAATGCATACCTCATTCGTATGGTTCTACGCATAAATGGACAAAGCGCAGTATAATTTGGCATTTACCATATTGGAAGACCCACTTTGTTCATCATAACCTTGACGTCATGCACATAGAGAAGAATGTTTTTGAGAATGTCATCAACACGGTGATGGACGTCCCTGGCAAAACAAAGGACAACCTAAATGCAAGAAAAGACTTGCGAGACATTTGTGATCGGCCGACTCTAGGCGTGGAGCCAAGCAGTATTGGTCCAAAGCCAAAAGCAGTGTACACATTGACCAAGGAGCAGCGACGTGCAGTCTTAACATGGTTGAAATCTGTCCGATTTCCTGATGGGTATGCTTCAAACATCGGGAGATGTGTTGATTTGAATGCATGTAAGTTGTCAGGTATGAAAAGTCATGACTGTCACGTCTTTATGGAGCGACTACTTCCAATAGCGTTGAAGGAATTTCTGCCAAACTTCGTCTGGGGCGCTCTTACTGAATTGACGACTTTCTTTCATGATATTTGCTCGACAATGTTACGTACATCACACATGGAGAAGCTGGAGAAAGATATTCCAATCATCATGTGTAACTTGGAGCGGATATTCCCCCCATCGTTCTTTGATTCAATGGAGCATCTACTAGTTCATTTGCCATACGAAGCAAAACTTGCAGGTCCCGTCCAATTTCGATGGATGTACCCATTTGAGAGGTAACAATGTTTTTCATTTTGTATAGATATGAAACTACCTATCAACGATGTTGAACTAAAATGTCGTTTTCCATATAGGTTTTTGTATCATTTGAAGAAAAAAATTAAGAATAAGGCATGTGTGGAGGCTTCAATTTGTAATGCATACATTGTTGAAGAAGTGACTACATTTGCATCATACTACTTTGAGTCGCACGTGCAATGCAAGAGGCGGAGACCAGGACGAAACGACGAGGGACCGCTAGATTCGGATTGTAACTCATTCTCCATTTTCAATTATCTTGGTCGACCAAGCGGCGTATGTAAGTTACGTTATATAACGGGAGAAGAAATGCATGCAGCCCACACATACATTTTATTGAATTGTCCAGAAGTGGAGCCATACTTTCAGTAAGCATTTCATATTAGACCTCACAATGTGAATGTATATACACATATATTGTGTCTAACCATTCGGTAATAAATTATTCTTTCTTGGCTCAAATCGAACAGAATGTTTCGGGCATCCATGTCAGGAGTATCGCCTGATGAGCTCGATCGTTTGTGCAATGTCCATTTTGCAGCATGGTTTAAAAATTATGTAAGATCGACGTGCAGTGTTAACTTGTAGTTTTCATCAAATTTTGATATTAAGCAATACTCTATGTATACGTACATATATGAATAACTTATTCATATGTGTCATTAGGTTCACAATATTCCAGCCATGATCGAGAATGAAGGGTTGTTATATCATCTGTCATTGGGTCCAAAAGCAATAGCAAGAACTTGGCCAGCATATTTTGTCAACGGTTATAATTTTCACACGCAAGAATATGGCAAGGGAAAGGCCACGATGAATAGTGGCGTCTGTGTTCGATCTGGGAGCAGTTTGATGGAGGCCTTTTACGGCTTGTTGGATGCTATCATACATGTAGAGTACCTTGGTCCACCATTGGCCGTTACGTTATTTAAATGCACGTGGTTCGACCCTATCAAAGGAATGAGGGTGCATCCGAAGTTTAATTTGGTTGAAGTTAATCACAAGAGAAAATATATGAAATACGAACCATTTGTATTGGCACAACAAGCAATTCAAGTCTATTACGCATCATATCCGAGCTTGAAACAGGACAAAGTTGAGTGGTTGGCAGCATGTACAATCAAAGCGCGAAAAAAGATCGAACAACACTGGAAAGATACAGCATATCAGCAAGAGGTCGTTCTGCACACAGCTGAACCTTATGAATATAATATTCCATCTTTACAAGACCCACATGGAGCATTGATCGATGTTGATGCAAGTGAAGTACGTCAATCGAACTTGCATCATAGTGTTGAAGAAGATGAATTTATCACTGATGATGACGAGGACACTGATGAGGAAAACGAGGACACCGAAGACGAAGACGAGTTTTATGATCATAATGAAGATGCAGAAGACGACGATTATCATGACAACGACGAAGATGACAATGACAACAACTTTGGGTTTTGAAACTTTTATTATTCTTCTTTATGACATGTATAACGTATTTTATGGTTTATTGTGTTATAATTAATATTCAGAATATACGGTATATTTGATAATATTATTTATGAATCAGGTGTATTTATATACAAATATATAACAAGGTAATTAGGTGTATTCTGTAAAAATTAGCGACAAGTTTGTCGATGTCGTCGCCAAAAAAGGCCGAGAGCTATAAAATTTGCAATGGGGTACATCTTTAGCGACCAACCATAATCAATAGTCACTAATTAGCGACGGACCCTGTTCTTGTCGCTAAGTAGTGACGGAGACGTGGTCGGTCGTCGCCAAAAGTTACCGAGAGCTCTACTATTTGCATTCGGGGACATCATTAGCGACGGATCACATATCGTCGTCGCTGATTGGTGACGGGGAGATCATATCGTCGCTAAAAGTTAAATGTTAGCGACGGAGACGTGGTCGGTCGTCGCCAAAAGTTACCGAGACCTATACAATTTGGAGTCGGGGACATCATTAGCGACGGATCACATATCTTCGTCGCTGATTGGTGACGGGGAGATCATCTCGTCGCTAAAAGTTAAATGTTAGCGACGGAGACGTGGTCGGTCGTCGCCAAAAGTTACCGAGACCTATACAATTTGGAGTCGGGGACATCATTAGCGACGGATCACATATCTTCGTCGCTGATTGGTGACGGGGAGATCATATCGTCGCTAACAGTTAAATGTCAGCGACGGAGACGTGGTCGGTCGTCGCCAAAAGTTACCGAGACCTATACAATTTGGAGTCGGGGACATCATTAGCGACGGATCACATATCGTCGTCGCTGATTGGTGACGGGGAGATCATATCATCGCTAAAAGTTAAATGTCAGCGACGGAGACGTGGTCGGTCGTCGCCAAAAGTTACCGAGACCTATACAATTTGGAGTCGGGGACATCATTAGCGACGGATCACATATCTTCGTCGCTGATTGGTGACGGGGAGATCATATCGTCGCTAAAAGTTAAATGTTAGCGACGGAGACGTGGTCGGTCGTCGCCAAAAGTTACCGAGACCTATACAATTTGGAGTCGGGGACATCATTAGCGACGGATCACATATCTTCGTCGCTAGTTGGTGACGGCGAGCTCATATCGTCGCTAAAAGTGAAATTTTAGCGACGGCGACGTGCTCGGTCGTCGCAAAACTTACCGAGAGCTATTCAATTTAATTGCATTCGGGGCATCATTAGTGACGGATCACATAGCTTCGTCGCTGATTGGTGACGGGGAGATCATATCGTCGCTAAAAGTTAAATGTTAGCGACGATGCTGTCGCTGATTGGTCGCCAAATGTGGCGGAATTATGGATTTGATTCAGGCGTTTTAGCGACTACTTGGTCGCGATACCGTCGCTAATTAGCGACGGACGTTATTAATTGTAGCCAATTAGCGACGATTCGTGGCTATGCCATCGCTGAATCAGGATAACCTAAGTTCGAAATCGATTTTTCCCCATTCTGTCTCTCTCTATCTCTCCTCTACTCTCGCTCTCTAGTCAGACCTCCAACGCCGCTCGATCGCCCGCCGCCGCTCGTCTGGCCTCTCGCCGCCGGTCGTCCGCCCGCTCCCCGCCGCTCGTCCAGCCGCTCGGCTGCCCGCTCCCCGCCGCTCGTCCAACCCGTCGCTTCCTCGCCGGCGTCGCAGCGGAGCTCAAGCGAAGCTTGCCTCCAGAGCAAAAGTGAAGTAGCTTGCCTCCAGAGCAAAAGTAAGTTTTGGCAACATATCTTCCTAATTCTTATTGTCCTACATTTTCGGGCGAATAGCATAAGGGCCACTTTGATGTCTCCATTTGAAACGACCCGCGTGAATATCTCCGTAAGAAACGTTGATAAAGATGAAGATTTTCCACCAATAATCCGTTTTTCATCACACTCACAACGCTCCTAATGTTCCACTGTACCTTGACCCGAAAGCGACATCGTCGTCGCCTCTTGCAAGAAGTTTGCGGCGTGTGACCCGTAATTGTGCTACAACTTCCAAGTGAATGCTCTAGGGTCAGACCCAAGGACCCACACAACAGATCTATACAGATTTCGTCATTGTCGATAATCACAGTAATCTAATAGTAACTTCTGCCAAACGCATTAATCATGGTCACGATAGAAAATCCTGTGGAAAATGTGTCGCCAAACGGATGCACTTCGACACGGTCCGGCTTTTTAGCTGCCGCCGTACCAACCAGACTCGAAGAAATTTAAAGAAATCGTCCTTCATGATACTGATGTTACCTTTTGTAATGTTGTTTTCCCTATGCAGGAAGAAGAACAATATTTACACACTGCAAGAAAAATGGTAAGTTTTTAATTGGGTTATAAATCATTTCTAGTTAGTAAATAAATTGTTCTAACTAGTTTGTTTTTCCAATGTGCACCAGCGTCCAAATCAGAAAAATAACAACAAGGGTAAGGGTAAGGCTGATGATCAACCGACGGTCTATACACGTGGACGGGCCAGAGGAGGGCGTTCAATGCCAGTCGTGATTAGGCCGGTCGACGAGGCTAGTCCCCCTCGACGGACCTTCGTGCCCACGCCCACTTGGGTCGATACGCCCCCCACTGAACAGCAGCCTCAACAGTTGGAAGACGAAGGAACGGAGGAGACTCAATCTGAGGGCCAGCCTTTGATCACAGCACGATCATCGGTAGGCCAAACGTCGACACCGCCAAGCGCCGAAGATGCGGATGATAATTGGGTCATCGATGATGAAGGGAGGAGGCGGATAGAACCGTTAGGAGACTCGTAAGTACAATATGATGAAAGGGCATAATTTTTTGTTATTAACTGTATAGGCTAGATTTTCTTTGGAATTTGAGATGTTTTATGTATTTTTTATGTTTAACAAATGCAGCTTCTACAGAGCGACGGTAGTCCTGCGGGACTGGTATCGTATGATCAACAATTTTTGGCGTGGGCCATATACATGCATTACGCAAGCGCCGGAGGAACATAGGAGAGTATGGTGGCAAGAGTTCGAGGTAAGTGTAAGATCGGTTTGTTAGTGACATTTCTAAAATGTATTGGTAAATTGAGTTAGCGTTTTTTTTTTTGCAGTGCAAGTACTATTGGGACAGATCTATGGATAGCGAGGTTAGAAGAATTTTAAACAAGAAGGCCGGCGATCACATGCGAAATGTGATGAACAAGGCGAAAACCACTCAGAGGCAGCCGGCTTGGATGGACGATCAGTCATGGGGGGAAATCCATAGAAAGTGGGCTAGTGAGGAGCATAAGCGCGCCAGCGAGAGGAATAAAGTTAATCGAACTTCCAGTTCCAGAGAATCTGGGATTGGGACGTATGCCGGCGGCTCCATCACAGTTGCGGAGCACAAAAGGAAGATGGTAAGTATTGTCAGATTGTCAATTTATTCCGTTAATAGATTGTATGACTAGTTGGAAGTCCGTTTTGTATGTTAGGCGAAGGTGTTGGGAACGCCGCCCAGCTTCTCACAAACGTATGAGCGGACCTTCATGAGAAAGGACAAATCATTCGTCAGTGGCACGGCGAAGGCCGTTAAGGTATGTTCGAACGTGATGATTTTATAGCAGATTAGTTGATTGTGATGCATGCCTAGTAACTTTTAAAGTCTATACGTAGGAAAAATTTGATGAAATGCTTGCATCTACGGCGGGTGTCGGGAGTAGTGGCAGCGGCGAGGGTACAGAAGGGATGTCGCCCTCGATTGAAATGTCGCAGGCCGAGCAAGAGAAGCTGTGGTGGCAGGCATCTGCAGCAGTGAAGAAAGGGAAGGTGTACGGGTTGGGGTCGTTAGCCCGGGACAGCATGAAGTCGGTAGGCACATCTTCTGCTGGAACGAGTTCAAGGCGCAGCGCAAGAGAGAGTGAGCTGGAAAAAAAAGTGGAAAACCTCGAGAATCTACTTGCAGAGAAAGACGACAAAATGAAGAAGATGGAGGAGAGACTAGATGCCATAGATGCCAGAGATGAGGCAATGCGCCTCATGCAACAACAATTGAGTATGCTATTGAGACAACAGCAGGGTCAGCATTCGCAGCAAGACGATGAGGATGAAGCAGCCGAGCAGACTGGACTTCCACCGGCACCCCCACCCGATGAAGACCATGAAGAGTAGATACATTTGCTGAACATTTTTTATATGTACGAATGATAATTGTTTAGATACATTTGCTGAACCTTTTTGATATGGGTACTTTTCTTAGATATTTACTTTTTGCTTCTATATTTCGTTATGCGTTGAATGTTATGACTTATCAGGTAGAACTGAACAAAAAACAAAAAATAAATATTAATCGTTCAAACAGCTTTAGCGACGCTACGATCTACTATCGTCGCTATTCTGGACGATTTAGCGACGAACACTAGCCTTTGTCGCTAAATGGCGACGAATCGGCGACTACCTTGTCGCTAAAGTGGCCGAGTGATACCATTTTGCATTCGGGACAACGTTAGCGACAGACTATCTAATCGTCGCTGTTTAGCGACGACCATTAGCTTTGTCGCTAAATGGCGACGAATCGGCGACTACCTTGTCGCTAAAGTGGCCGAGTGATACCATTTTGCATTCGGGACAACGTTAGCGACGGACTATCTAATCGTCGCTGTTTAGCGACGACCATTAGCTTTGTCGCTAAATGGCGACGAATCGGCGACTACCTTGTCGCTAAAGTGGCCGAGTGATACTATATTGCATTCGGGACAACGTTAGCGACGGACAATCTAATCGTCGCTGTTTAGCGACGAACAGTAGCCGTTGTCGCTAAATGGCGACGATTCGGCGACTACCTTGTCGCTAAAGTGGCCGAGTGATACAATATTGCATTCGGGACAAAGTTAGCGACGGACAATCTAATCGTCGCTGTTTAGCGACGACCATTAGCCTTTGTCGCTACATGGCGACGAATCGGCGACGACCTTGTCGCTAAAGTGGCCGAGTGATACCATTTTGCATTCGGGGACAACGTTAGCGACGGACAATCTAATCGTCGCTAATTAGTAACGGAAGAACACATTGTCGTCGCCAAAAGTGACGGTAGATGACAGTGTTGTCGCTAAAAGTGGCCGAGAGCTATAATATGCATTCGGGACGTCATTAGCGACGGGGGAGAGAGTTATCGCTAATTGGTGACGGCAGTAGACATTGTTGTCGCTAAATATGCGATACTGAGTTCCATGCATGCTGGACATATTTGCGACTACAAGAAAAATATCGTCGCAAAAATTTGCGACGATCATACTCTTGTAGTCGCTAAAATATTAGCGACGCCAGGTGTAGTTCGTCGCGAAATGGCGACTAATGGTTTGTCTAGTCGCTAAGTTGCGATATCTGAGTTTTGCGACAGATGTGTTAGCGACGAGGCAATTTGTCGCTAATTAGCGACGAATTGCCATTTGTTTCGTCGCTAATTTTAGCGACATGGTTTTTCGCAACGAAATTTGGTTCGTCGCAAAAGTCGTCGCTAAAAAATTATAGCGACGAAAATTTGCGCGTTTTCGTCGCTAATTGTCGTAGCTAAAATGCAGTTTTTTTGTAGTGATTCCATGGACTTGTCCGAGAATCTGATCGCCGATCCGGTCCGGTTCTTGCGCGGGTCCATGGAACCAGTCTCAACAAGTTTTCCTAGATAAATAAAAAAAAGAAATCTGTGGACCAATATCAGATCAACAGAACAAAAGGAAATGAACATAACTTTTCATACAATTCATACACTATGATCAATTATATTAACTACTTTATTCATAAATCAAGTGGGTACCCATTAATTATTAGGAAAAATGACTAAGGTATCTCAATTACACAAGAGTTTCAGACATGATAACAAATGTTCTTCTTTTTTTAAAATTTTTTTTGGTCAAATTTTTTAATTAAAAATTTAAAAATAAAAAATATTATTATTATATTACCGGTTCGGTACGGGTGGGCGGGTGGGCGGTTCCACACCGGGAACCGGGAATCAGCCCAAACAATACCGATTCCAAAAAATTGGAACCGGAAACCGGACCGGTTCCCTTGGGAACCACCGGTTCCGGTCCGGTTCCGAGCGGTTTCGGGCAGTCCGGGCAAGTCTCGGTTCTTTTGCACACCTCTAGTACCAAATGAGAACATGACATGACCCTTAAAGGAGCATTTCGATCATGTGATAACAAATAGATGGAGCGGCGATTCTATAGGAATATAGACAAATTCAAATAGGAAGGCCCTCTCGAAAATGCTATTACACATACGACCAGATAACCATTTCATTCAAATGAGCTACCAGTAGCATAGACATGATTGTTGAAGTGATCTGGACATGTTATTAGTTAGGTTGGTCACAACCAGAAGCTACTCTACTACCCCGCTTCACTCCTTGCATTGGACTCGTTATGTTAAGCCTTTCTATAGTGGACTTGTTAAATTTTTTTTTTGTGGGGGGTGGGATGCGGGGTGGGGCAATTTTAAATGATCGTAATCCTAAAGTAAAAATAGACAGATAGAACATAAATATTCTCTAAGATCAGACATGTTAGTTTTGCAAGGTTGGACATAAATAATTTTTGTGCCTTTAAGTGATGGTATGAATTCAAAGTACAGGCGAAGATCGATATTTTTTTATGTGTTTGGTGTTGCATTTCAAGTAAAATACCGCAGTTGGTAGAGACGTTGGGGATTTCCATCTAAGAAGCCAGATGTCATTCATTCAAATTCCATGTGCTATGTGCAAACTATCATGGATCAGTGCCGCCTGTACACCCCCAAAACTCGGACTTCCTTGTGGGGTTTGCAAATCAATCTCTAAGTAACCAAATCTCAGGCGCATGCCGCTAGATTATTTAAGGGGAAAGAAAGAGAGTTAAATAATGCATGGTCACAGCAAGTGAGAATGCCAGATAACCTTCCCTAAAACCAATCTTTCCTCATTTGTTCTTATATGGCAAGCCGCAAGCAGCCTCATCTGTAATTTGTTAAAAATAATATATAACTAATAGATATGTATATTTAAAGATATAACGAATTGATAGATATATATATCTAGTATAAGTATACATCAATAATATTTGCATCCAATCGTTGTGCTCTAACGTGATGAACTGCCAGCATGTGTCTTTGGTGAAGACATAATTGGCAGGTTCTCGAGAAGACATGTCACTAATTTTGACTGATAGGATGGCGGTGCTACCTTCGGAATAAGACCGGAGTGGGTTTTGAGGATTGACTTCCAGACAGATTTGCATGGGCCACTATACTATCACGTGACAATGATGTTCCACATGACTATAGCGTCCACAATAATTATTAGAATCATGCGATTCTCGATCTATATTCAAGATTTTGCATATTAAGTGAATTGCCAATCTCCTGAATTGTAAGTACACGCATTTATCGATGCGATTTTCTATATGTTTTACCTGATGAATGATGTATTTTTACCACGTACATCATATTTTGATAGGTACGTAATAATCAAAAGCAAATTTTGGACTATATGATGTAATGGTGAATGAATGAGCACACCAAGAAATTACATCTTCTTATGGTCATCATAGTAACAAAGAATTGAGATTTTCTTTTTCCTAAATCATAATTCTTACCCAAAGTTTTATACGTTTTAACAGTCTTTATAGATTCACAACTGTCTTAGTGTCTTCGATACAAAATACTAATTTGAGTTACTCTATCGAATTTTACAATTCAATTAGATTTCTCGATTCACAATTCATAGGTTTAAATTTTCTGTTCACGATGCGCATCTTGATTTAATAATTATGGGGAGTGCCAACTAAATACATTAATATAGTATATTTGTCGTAGAGGTGAAATAACAGTTGGCACAATCAGTTTAGTGAACTTTAAACGGAGGTTTGCTCGCATGAATAATTTCTGCAAAAGGAAGAGTTTTGCTAAGCGGCAAGCGGGTCTACATTATCTCTAATCTATAAAAGAATTTTTGCCAGGAATTTTGAGTGAAAGAAATTCACCACGGCCATGATAGAGGAGGACCCTGTGAGAATGGCCTTAAAAGAGACGACTGGCTCGACGGTAAAGGCTGGCACGGGGAGCCGAAGTCGAAAGACGAGCGAGACCATCAAGTGCTTCTTTTGGGAGGCTCAGTGCAAGGCAACAAGCCATCCTCGAAAGCATGAAGATTCTTGTTTCAAATCGAGGAGTGGAATGTGACATGCTTGTTTTTGTTTACACCAAATTCGTCGTGTGAAGGTGATTAAAGAATACAAAACAATAGATTACTAACATTACTTGCCTCCTACGCCTGTGCTGCTTCTTAAGTGATCATGATGATGCTTTGATTTGAAGCTGCAAATTTTGACTATAAAATCTCATAGAAATCAAAGCTAAGAAGATGCCAGAGTCAAAACCAATAGGTCGCAACCAGAAGCCTAAAGCTAAACCCAGTTGCCACTCGTCATTTTCCATGGGTGGGGCATACTATTCCTCTCCAGGATGGTTGTCTTTACTAGAAGCTAGGGATTTTACTTCAATGCTAGGAGAAACACAGAAATAAGAAACCTAATCAAGATCTAATTGCAAATAAGCGAATGAATTAGTGATCTCCCGGGCCCCCCTACGGGTAAGAAACCTAATCAAGACCTAATTGCAAAAAAAATTCATGAATGCGAGTGTTCGAATTTTAGCGCTATTGCCTGAAATGAAAGGACTAATTCTTGGTCTATGCAACTGTTTGGCCCACTTCAAGCTCCCAGAGAAGCATATCTAGCATTACAGCCCGAGAGTCCCCAAAGCATAATTGCGAAGCAGAGTCACAGATATGAAACCAATAACAACATGAGTACACGGTGCACCAAGAAGTGAATGCTTGAATCCCGACACAACTTATGCATCATCCAATCACGAGAAGATAGGATTTACTCTCCGATGAAGAAGTTAAAGAGACCGCAAACACAGAGCAAGTGATCTCGATGGTAGTACATTGATAAGATGTGCAGAAACAGATATCTTCAACAAGAAGGAAAGTTTAAACCAATTGAAATGTGCTAATGACAAACAAGAAGGACAAAGGAGGATGGAATCTCATCTCACAAGTCTTTCTATGAATGAGAACGCACTCTAGATCTGCTCGACCTCATTCCCACTGCTGAAATGCAACTCATGGTAACGGATCGAAATGGATCAACAGGCACAATTCATATGCCTGATGCCAGGGCAACTGAAAATGCACAAGGAAAATGAACTGTGATCTCACTGACGAATTCTGCTTCAAAACCGTCGACAACCTAAGAGCAAGCAGCAAGCAGCCACTTTTTCAGCCATAACTGGCATCATCACTGTGGTTGATTAAAACTGAATGACAATTATGAATTCTTCCTACTGTGCTCAATGGCTACCCCTACATATACCCTGTCACAAGACTCACAACTGAGGCGCCGTCCGGACCTCCCCTACATGGAGTCACTTCTCTATAGTCAGCCTCGACAGATGATAGTGGATGATAGCATTTGATAGTCAGAAAGCTGGAGTGAAAACATTAAACCTTGTCGAATATATTATACATCTTACCAGCATCAATCCTTTTTAGAGAACACAATGATGTCACCATCATTCTAACTTCCACAGGATATCAGCAACATTAAGCTAACACAACATATCGACAGAAACACTTAGGGTATGAAGTAGAATTCACTATTCTGTACAAGAATAATTTTGATGGAAACTTACTTTAGTTGCCAATTCACAGAGAATTTTGTACTCCTGGAACTTCTTCACGTTATGACAAGTGATCAGCAAATGAGCCATTATCTAAACCCACCTCAGTACATCCAATTCGATTTCAAAACCATAAAACTTCAATTATTACCAACCACAGCATCCACAGTCATACAAAAGCTCATTGCATGATTACGTCTAAAATTAAATCGATCCATCTCTCTAACATATCCTGATGGCAGAAGGGTTTCTAAGCATTTAACATAAAAGGATCCTTCTAGCTGCCACTAACTTCATTCAAGTTCAATAAACATCAATATAATTCGCCATAAATTTAGATTTAAATACGACGCACTTCATCGATGAAAGTATACCAAAAGGAGCAGCCCGAAGCACTTTTACCTCTCAAATTGATTATCGGAGCTTTTGCAGAACTTCCAATCTTGAACCTAGTGGCATGGACAAACCAGAGCGCACCAAAAACAGAACGCTATTGTACTGACTTAGGCTACTGCGCAAAACACATTCATTCAGAGGCTTTTCCGAAGCTTCTGCTTTTCAAGTCGTCTAGAGCCATGGAAAAACTGACTCTACAAAGCAAAGATGACTAAGCACAGCAATTTGAACATCTCCCCCTGCTTATGTTCTTCGGCAAAGCAAGTGCAGACTATCCCTCAAAAGCTCTTTTTCATGACCCTAGTGACTACAGTTAAGCAAACTTTTACAAAATATCACAGCAAGAAAATAAGGTTGAAATAGAGCTGATAGATGCAAAATATAAAAAAAAATAGTACCTATCCAAACACACCATATGATTGTCTGGCAGCTTCTCGGCCCTGACATTAGTAATAACATTCTAGAACTCAATCTTCTCCAATTATCACGATTTCAAATACGATGTACACCGACTCCTTTTCCCACTCATATGAAGATCTTAATATATCGGCTTTGAATTTAAAACAGGAAAACAAAAGGCAGGCTACCCAATAGAACATTAGTACCTTCATATCTCGGTGGTGCGGGGCTAGTAATGAAGAGAAGCAGTCCCGCAGCCAGCGTCCTTACAATACAAAAGAAGCATAGCAAACGCAACGCATGAGTACCAAGTTCACGATTGACCACGACAGAGCTGACTCCAATTGAAAGACAGTACTACTCACCGACACGAACAGCCAAACATCTAAGACTTACTTTTGCAAGACCAGACACAGCTAGAAACGAGCCAAGGTCAACTTAGTTGACCAAGAGAGTATTGAAATTCGATCAAAGCTCAAGAAGCACAAGCTCAAAGTGATTGATATTACTGATAAACCATCATCGCTCAATCGATGGATGCGATCAGGCCCCCGAGCTCTCCAGCTTTCCGCCGTTCCTTCTGCCGGCACCGCTCTGCAAGGCACGGCGTTGATACACGACGCCGGAGAAATTGACCGACAAATCCGAGTATATCGAAAGCACCTTCGAGATGTTCCCATTGATCTCGCGGATCAGCCCGACGTTCTTAGCGAGGTTGTCGGGAACCCTGGACTGGTGATTCTCGTTGACCTGCGAGATCAGCGCCCGGTTCCGGTCGAGCGCGGACTGCACTTGCCTGAAGCTCGCGCTCAGCATCTCCCAGACCTCGACGTCGTATCCCTCGCCCTCCGGGCCGGCGTCCTCCCCGACACCGGGTTCCGGCGCCGGGCGATCCGCGGTGGCGACGGTAGTGGTGGTGGTGATGGTGGTCGTGGTCGTGGTGCTGTCGGTGTTGGCGTTGGTGGTGGTTCTCCAAGGCTTAGCGGCGGCGGATTCCTCCATGGATGACAGCGGCCGGACCGATTTCACGCACGCATCGATGCATGCGTGACTGCAAGTGGAATCACGGCAATGCACATCTCTCTCAACTCGCGAAATTTCTAATGACGTAAGAGCGAGCCTTTTGTATCTGGCGCCGAAACGTGCGACCGTTGCCGCCGGTGACTCGTACCGGTGCAACGTTGTAGCCAAACCGACATGCACTGAAGGTAAACGTGAGTCCATGTGACTTATAGATATTCAATATTAAATATTATTCCTGAAATTGAATGGATAAAAAGATAATAATGGATATCTCCTTTTAGTCTAAAGATTAAATTAAATATAATTAAATGTTCAGAGACCATATTGCTCAAATCAAAAATTAAGAAATGATATTGCATAATAAGTCAAAATTCAGGATCATTTGCACAATAATTTCTTAATTCTTCCAGCTCGATAAAAGCTACTTCTGCAAGTCTCGTGAAGTTGAAGTTGAAGTTGGTCATGCCGTACGTATTTGTGCATATTGTACCACACAGGGTTACATAGGTAAATATATGGTAGGAAGTATCGCATTGTTTAACATTGATCTTCTGGTGGGATCACATCGGGAAAATATAATATTTCATCCCCTGACTAACATAATGGTCGTTGATTAATGATTTAATTGGGTGCTAGGATATTTTCGACGGACCGGAAAATACCAAAATATTCGAAAAGGACGAAATATCTGGAAAGTAACCTCGGACGGAACAAAGTGAACACATTTGTAAACAACCTCGGCCAGAACAAAGTGAATATTAAAATATCTGCATGCGCATGATTTTTTCCATTTCCAGGGACGGGACGTGGCTTCCAAAAACATAAGTTTTTAGCGCGGAAATTTTTGAGACGATAACGAATTGGAAATCGACGGAGGTAGCGTTTTCTCCATTTCGCGTTACATGTAATCAGTGCTTTAATAAAGATCATCTGACTATCAAAACACGCGGAAATTACGGCATAATGTAGCAAAATGGATATAAAAAAAAAGGTGGATTGCTCTTAAATACCTATAAAGTCACTACAACACTTGGTTACTGTCTCTACTCAATGATCAAACATCAGACGCATCCAGTGATTTGGCCAGCAGTAAACTCACCATTACCATCTCTTGACTGACCTTGCAATCTGAAGAGCAGAACAGATTTTGGCTCACCAACATCCCGAGATAGGCGGACTTGGGTCCGATTCCATCGGCGATACCATAACCATATCACAAATCTCAAGTTAAATCTGGTTACATCAGTTATACACAATGAATATATCAGAAGATGAGTTAAAGTCTGCACCTTGTTTTGAATAAAGCTGCTATTTTCATCTCTCTACTCTACGCTGCATAGTGATTACAAGAGGATTTCTGCTTCAGCAAGAGGACCTGCAACGTGACTTACAAGCTACATCACCACTGACTGACTAATACATCTGACATCAACCCACGTGAGGACACGGTCAGAAAAGTAATTCTATCGTATTTTATACAGCTGAGTCAGATTCTCCTGGATCAGTTACGAATGCAAAAACCAGCTTTCTGTTCTGCGATCAGTTTTGCCTGCAATTTTGCTTAATCGCTGTCGCTACCAGCATCTACAAAGCTGAAATTTCTGCGTTGATCAAGTTTGATGACCACCATTCCTTGGTTCTCCTCGCTCCATTCAATACCTTCCCTTTCTATGAGTCTAACAACCTACACGTGGCAAATAATATGTCTTCACACGGATCTAAAATAAGAAAGAGCCCCATCCCAATCAAAATCAGTCTAGACATCAACTAATATTAACTTTACCAACATCAGTAAACTGAATTAAAACAACAGGAAGTTGGGCAGTTTTAAGCTTCTTCTGTGTTTTCCTCCATCTCTTTCCTCCAACCAGTCTTCTGATTGGTGGATTACAAAATATGAAAATCACCCAAATATCCACCAACCAGAGGCATGGTTAGAGGAAGCTTCCTTCAATCTGGAACGAAAGAAAATACAATCCTTGGTACAGCATTATTTAAGGTGTCAATCCAAATTTCTCGTTTTCCCAATAGGTTCTTAATTTTAGAAGAGGAACAGAGAGATTATATTAGCCTAATTTTGGCTAATCAAGCGAAGCTACTTGACACTCTTCACAAGCTTATACCAATACATGTCAACAGCACCACCTCAGCCCCACTGACTTATCGTAATTACCTGTACTATCTGCCACCAGACAATTATTAGAGCTATGCCAGATAGACAAGCACACTTCTAATCAATTCACTTGCTTAAGCTTTCATTAACTTTCCAACAGCATTCTCGATGGAGTTGTAGAGTCTGATAGAGGAAAGTAATATTAAAGCTGAGAGCTTTTCTTGCTAATGGCATACATGTAATTTTCAAGTTAAAGAAGAGAATAGAGCTTTTTACGCCTGCTATGGCATACATGTAATTTTCATCATCTCTATGGATGCCATAGACTCCTATTATATATTTTGGCAATAACTTTTGTAGTTGTAACCTTGAAACTTGTAACTCTAATACTGATACTGATAGTGAAGAAATCGCCTAGTGCGACACCATGGTTTTTCCCTTTCTAATTTAGAAAAGGTTTTCCATTTCTCTATTTTTTCTCTTCAACAGTTCGTGTCCTAACAATTCTTGCATGTGGGTACCCAGGTTATTACAACCTGTGCAGTCTAATTTGAGAATGAAGAGGCATATCAGGACGTTTGTAAGTCAATGTTATTGAACAATAAAGATCACCAATTCTAGATCAACGCAGAAAAAGGAACAGTTCATTCAAGTCAGAAGTTAACTCATACCGACTGTTTCAGCTTTGACTTGCCCACACCATGCGACCCACAGCCTGTTATTACCTTGAGTTTCTGTATAGCTAAGAAGAACCAAAAAACAGTACAAGAAATTCTCAGAATTGTTGCAAAAACAAGCCAGGCATACCCAGCCAACTGATCAATAAGCAAAAGTTTTCACGAGAGATTGAAATTAAGGCAGAGAAATGGCAACATCCAGGAATCAGTAATCTCTTACAGGGCAATAGCAGGTGAAATTTCAAGAGCCTCATTGCTTGTTTGACATGTTGCCCATGCAAATCAATTGTTATCACATTCTCTATGTTCTTGTTTCTGCAGATTATGTGCACCAGTGTCCACAAAGAAATTTCAGAAGACAAAATTAAATCTGATACATAAAATCATGCACAATACACTGACCTAGCTCTAAATATCTCCTGGCTTGCCCTCTCTTCTGCCTGTCGACCCATTTTAGAGTACTTCTTCCCCTAAAAGACTCCAATATAAAACTTTGATCATTCATTCAGATTAAAAGAAACGACTGGAAGCAATAGAACAACGTAGAAGCAAATACTTCTGCAAACTATTTCTAAGTTGACACAAAATACATAAAAACTAAGGGAAAGTATCAAAGAGTTCTCTTCAAAAATCTTCCGAACGCTAGGTTTTGAACTCACAATTAAAGAAAGATGAAAAGTCATATCAAGTACCTGTCCATTCAATTAGCATCAAACTACAACTACCTTCGATTAAGTTACACTGTGCGTATTGGCATCCAATTTTTTTCTACTGCATCTCTCTAACTTAAACTTAAGGATTCCATTTTCAATTCTTCTCTTCTTGAGCCTAAGTCCTCATAATGAATGTTACACATGGTGCATTATTTGGCCGTGGGAGCTACTTATTCCATTAGGTCACGGTTCTTCCAAAATTTTCAATCAAAATGCTGCAAATTTTTTAAAATCTTTCATTGGATCACTCCATTACCACCAAGACCTTTCTTGAATGACCTGAAACTCTCTTGTCAATTATCCATTATCTTTTCCGGCGGATGGATAATGCACTTTATTAATTGAACAAAGAACCAGCAAACAAGCATAACGATTAGGTGAGTATGGTTAGGCGCCATGAATTTTGTGTGCCTTGGGTTCCAAGTTCTGATAGAACATTCACCCCGTTGACCCAAGATCCACATCTGCAAAGGGGGTGGTAAAACCTCCAAGGTTGTCGCACTCCAAGGGTACAAATAGTTAAAAAATCTAAACTAGGATTCAAGTTCCTACCTTCAACTAGAAGTGGCAATATGAATCAGAGACTCATTTTCTAACTCATATACAAAGTAGATATGGGTAAGGCAAAAATTTGTTAAGAATGAAAACACCCATTATATGCAAACTATATGAGTCCCCAGGGCTGGACCTGACTCCCCATTGTTTGCACCCTCCTGGTCCAAATAACCGGCGTTAACCAAGTCCTTAACAGCTGGACCCTAATTCATTGCTAGCTGGGCCCGGGACCTCAGGGCCTGGGACCTCAGGGCCTGACTTGGGGCACTGCCAAAGCCGGGCCCAGGAGGGCCTGTTCAGATCCGGGGCTGGACTGCAGGTTGAGCTGGCGAAACCCGGGTCCCAGCACCCATATCCTTGGAAAATAGTTTCTTTAAAGCATAAGAAACCCATACATGTTGGTTATTTGAGTGGGTATGGTTCAGTTATGGTTGGGTTAGGTATGTGTCGCACAACTTTTATTTGCATGAAAATGGGTAAATATGAGTTAAATGGAATATTTGGGTCTAACCACATAAAACCCATCCACACCTCCCCATACCCACCCATTTGCCACGCAATACCCTCAACAGACCTATGGGCAGCTCATGAACTTAAAATTTACAACAAATAACATGAGTACGATTAGGTTTTAAACAATTAGCAGTCTAGTATAACATTCCCATCCTCCAAAATGCCTATCACCTCAAACCACAAAAACAAATAACATGCCATTAAAATTCAAGCTAAAAACAGTGGCACTTTCTCAGCATTTCATTTCAATGATTAAATGGCTGAGATATACAAGTAGAGTTCTGAAATAAAGAAAGTACAGATTCTGTTAGCATAAACAATTCTACACGAAAGACACACACCTCCTCAGAAAGGACGGCAGCATACCCCTTTGCCCCTTTAGAATAAGCGACTGCAGCCTACAAATATGTGACCACTCATTAGTCCATTCAGTACGAATCACCCTGTAAATCATGACAGAGTTTCTTATAGCCAGCAAAGATAAAAAAAAAGGTAGCATCTTACCTTTTGATAAGAGGATTTCATCGACTTCCAGTGTTGTTCAGCATCTTTCCTGAGAACAGTGTATTCATCCCCTCTGGCTACAATTCCATAGATATGAAAGTAAATATGGCTTACATACATTTCTCATCTTTAATTTTCCTTAGCTACTTCAACCAAGCTGACACAAAAGAGCAATGACTGAAAGAACTACACGACGATTATGAAGATAGGGCCACAATTAAAATGGCTCATCCGATGATTCTTTGAAGTACTTGAGGTTTTCTTTATATCATTTCCTTAAGATCAGATTCTTCATTGACTAGAAGTATATAGTAATGAACTTGAGCAATGGCATTATTTTTGGTTTGGGTCTCACAAGTCATTCTCGGTCAGCTACAAATATACGCAGGCTGTCTATTTTTGGGCTTTTACTTCTTTTTGCTTAATCTAAGTCTTGTGGCCCATGCAACTTTGAAATTTATTTAAATCCAAAACTAACCAAAACTTTCACAACACTCAATTTTAACATTTGTGGAAAGTAAAAATGTGTTTTTCAGCTTTTGCTCAAGTGTAAACAAACAAGCCCTCACCTTCTTTGGTCTGTATGAACCATTGAAGAGATTTTAATTCACTCAAATGGTTGAACCAAGAATAATCACATGAAACTGGCCCAAAACCATTTTCACTTTTGGACGTGACAACGTATGCATTTGCCAATCAGCCTAATAACTGTTAATATTCTCAGGCAATAGTCATGATATTGGACTAGCCAAAACTCATCCTCAAGTTTTGACAACATTAAGAGATGCCAATTAAGCAAAAGGAATAGTTTTCTTCCCAAATTAGGCAGATATAAAGTAGAAAAATACCAATAGTTTCCTCATGAGATTCAAGCTCATTTCCAAAAGTGTTCATCTTCTTTGCTACATGCCTCCAGTTCATAGTTCTTGGTTCATGTTGGGGGCTTTTTGATATCTTGTAAAGGCATTCCAACACTTCTTGAGAAACATTAGATTCAATAGATCTACCAGAAGGAACGTCAAAATGATTCCTACAATCATAACAAACACATTTAGGAACATAAATGACCATTTTAAGGAAATTATCCTTGAGGATGCAGATTTCATAAGATTCACGTGGAACTAGTAGACCGGAAGCATCAATCAAATTTTTCAGTAGCGACATCACATTAGAATGCTCTACAAGAAAACTAAGGAACTAAAGAAAACATATGAACAAATATTTTGAACTATGAATGACGCTCATGCTTGATGTGGTTTATCAATGTAAGTAGAGAGGAACATAGAATAGTTAAGATAAGTGACATGATGCAACTCAGAGGTCCAAAAAAAGTAAGGAAGAGAGTAATCAATTGGACCAACCCTCCTTAAGTGTTACTATAGGAGTCTCATAGCCCCTGGAAAATATCCACTTTGAGCCATAGCAGATGCCCACAGAGTCTTGACCCTAGAAGGGTCCCCAGAGTTAAGACTTTGAGAATCTGAAGCTGAACTCATCTTTGTAGCCCAACTGGCATCCCATCATGAAGTACTGTTTTGCACGCAGTTGAACTCGTGACAACATGGAAAGACAGTAGCTGCCCTCGCCACTTGGTTACCACGCTCACTTGTGAAATTTACAGCCTTCGAGAGGCATAAGGAGCGAATGTCTTCCCCAGTTTACTATCTGGAATCCCAAATCACCCATTATAGATCATATTTCTAGATCAACTAGATTTATTTCATCTTGAAGGTTAATCAACATGGAGATTTGTCACCAGAATCTGATTTAATTCGCCTACCAAGTGGTTTATCATTATCACCAATCATTACAAAATTTCTCGAGGAAGTAGCCACATTTATGAGGGAATAAGTTAAGCAAAAAAATCATTTTCTGAATTCCACACTCTTAATAACTTCTGCACAACATACTCACCTCAAGTTCATAATTTATCTAACAACATTCAATCATTAGTCCAGAAGATTGTTGCTGAAATGACAACTTAAATTCTGTGATCTGAAAGTAAAAGAGGAATATGCAAAGTTTGGTATATCCCAAAGATAGGTAATACCTGCACTCACTGCTTATGAACCACGGATTCTCATGAGGTTCACTTTCATATGATTGGGAAGTGCAATCAGATAACCTATCTGCATACTGTAGCGAGATATTAACAGTTACTTTTATACTGTAGATAAGAAAGCAAAAAAAATTGAGAGATTGGACAGGCTTGACAAAGTAAGACAACAGAAAAGGCTAAAGAAGATTTACAGCAAAATGTAAACAAAGCATATCAGCAAAAAGCTTGCTTATTCAAAAGCTAATCAGATAATTCTTTTTTTTTTTTTTTTTTTTTATAACCGAGGTGTCCGCGCGGCCGGCGAGTTTGCGCTCAAACCAGCGGTGAAGCCCGACTAGTCCTCGGGGGGCTAGCGCAGCATCCCACCGCCACGACCCTCCACTTAAATCACCGGCACCTACGAGTTTTGAACCCAGGACCTCTTGTGAAAGGAACTGAACGCAAACCATCGCGGCCACCGATGGGTGGGTATCAGATAATTCTTAGTTTCTCCAGAGGTTAAAAAAAAAAAAAAAGATCCTTTGAATCAAAGCACGAACATATATATGAGCGAGAGGAACTATGCATCCATATGTATACATTGGCCTTTGCCAAAATAAGTCTACCAAAAGTTGGGCCAAAATATTATAGCATCAAATCTAATGCTTAGAGCTCTATATAGGAAAAGTTACAACCCCACTCTGCCTGCATAACCTAAGTTACAGAGAAAAGACAGGATACAACAGCAAAGCAGAATTGCCACACAGTGCATGAGAAGCATTTGTATTCAGTAAATAGAAGTGAGGAGGACAAGCCCCAAGAATATCCACTTCAAATAAAAGTGATCAGCTGAAAATTTAGAACAAGCTGCATTCAGATAGAGCAAAAACCAAACATTTCCATCAAAAAAATATCCGGGGAGAAAAAGAGGAGCAATAAAGATTTCGACCTATAAACGACATAAAAGCAAAAATGACATTGCTCACATTTTCACTGCATTCTAAGGAAGATCTTGTATCTTCTCTACTTTCTACATCAGTAACCAAGTTTATACAGTTCCTTGACTGCTCACATGAGGAAGTAGAGAGATCGAGTAATACATCCAAAGCCTGACAAACACCAACGAGACAAGCAGACATCAGTACCAAATGTTTGAAGATATTAGTTACTTGGTGCCATAAGCGAATGAAGCAACAGGGTATCGAGAACTGTAGAATCTCAGAAAAGGATCCCACCACCAGACAAAGCTCCCACTACCAGACAGATAAGCACATGGGTGCGTCTAACAAAGATGACATCCAAGTCTGAGAGAATTACCAACGCAAACCAGAATATATTGTTTCATCGAGCATATTTATGCATGTTGCAATTTAGATGAAGATCCTTATAAAAAAAAATAAAGGGATAAGTGCACTAAAAGTCTTAAAAATTGTTGCAAAAGTGCGATTAAGTACTATAACTTTCAAAAAGTGCAATCAAGTCCTTCCGTTAACACCATCAATTTGGTTAACAGAAAATGCTGACATTTTTTTATTATTTTCTCTCTCCTACGTGGCCTTAAAGTACAGCAAGGCACTTCACCGGCGAGGGCCCTATCGTTTTTTCTTTCTTTTTCAATTTGGGTTTTTTATTTACCCTTTTCATTTTTTTAATCCAACTTAAGTAAGATTTGGAAAAATAATAATAATAAATGCCACATAGGAGAGAGAAAATAATAAAAAAATGCCACATCAATATTTTCTATTAGCCAAACTGACAGTGTTAACGAAAGGACTTGATTGCACCAATTTAACAAGTTTTAAAATTTGATTGCACTTTTTGAAAGTTTTAGGACTCAATCGCACTTTTTGCGACCAGTTTTAGGACTCAATTGAGCATATTTATACATGTAGCAGATTAAATGAATATCCTTATAAAAAAAATAAATGAAGACCAAGTTCTGCATGAATATCGACATAAATCCAAATGTTGCGGTTGATAGACCAACAAGAAAACAGATCTATATAACTAAGAAGCAAGAAAGGACATCATATCTGTTATTCAAGTCAAATTGTTCATAATACCTTCCCAACATTGTATCCACACTGACCTGAAAAGAAAAAAATTTTAAAGTCAAAAGTAGACATACAACAATAATCTTCATGCATATAAAAGGAACGTTAAAATAATCCAAACATATAGTCCCATCTCAATTCACGGAGATCAAAAGCACCCGTTAAGCCCAGAACATTAGAAGGATATCAAAGACGGGCACAACAGTTTAATAGAGAAAACAGAGTCAAAAAGTCCAAAAGGTGCCATCACCAGCTTGATGTAGACTTGAATTTCACTAAGAAAGATGATATGATTTAAAAACTTCGGAACACAAACAAGTTGCGTTGCAAATGTCAAGGAGGCAGGGGATACTGGCCGTGATGTGGCTACAGCTATAATGGATGTACCTTGTCTGCAACCACTATTTGTGACCTAAAACATGAATGATAAACATGACTTTAACTTCTGGTCCCATGTTCTCATTATAGTATGAATTTGGGTTAGATTAGCTTATTTTTAGTTAAAAAAGGCATGTCTAATCTCTGCACTTGATTTGACCAACACTGTACTTTTAGTGATAGAGATGATGAAGAAACTAAACCAGCTAAATATCATCTAAACGCATCGATATTTAAAGGGCCACATACAACATTACTGATCAGATCTTCTCTTTGCTTACCCATCTCAGCCAAAACTCAGTTATCAAGACCAGAAATAAATTCTCCTCCTTTAAACTCTCCATAAAATTGCAAAAGTACCTGTTTCCCAACTATGCCATACCAATCAGCATCAACATGGTCTACAGCCAGCTGTTTCATATCAACTCGTATTCATATAACTCTACTGTTCAATCACCATAAGCTAGGGAAACTAATCACTTCCTAGTTATAATTTCACTTGTACTTCCTAACTCCCCTCCCTAAAAATTCATTTGTTTAGTCTTTAGGGAGCTGACAACCCCATGAGCTAATCAGAAACCACAACTCAATGACAGAAGATGTTATCGGACTTTCACACCTCAAAACACATAAGTAACTGCACAAATGCTCGCAAAGTCGCTTACAAAGCACATCTCTAACAACGGCCAAGCTCAGCTCGCTTTCTTCTCCAAGCATTGCGCAAAGAAATTGCTCCGTCTCCTCCTCTTTACCATAAACAATCCCCCCATTCAAAAATCCATTCGACCGAGCCGAATCTCTCGCTGAACTGACCTTCAGATACTCCTTCCCCAGGACCGTAGACACCGTCCCCGTCGCGGCCACCAGTTTCTTCGCCTTATTACCCCTGACCCGCTTCTCTCTCAGTGCGTCCTGCATAAAATTAGCCTCCACATATCCCTCGCTCGAACCGGAGACGGAGCTCGAAGCAAACCCCGACTCCGAGGCCGATGCCCCGCTCGAATTCGAGCTCGTGGACGGCTCCTCCGCACCGTCCAACAGACCAACCCGCAGAATCTCGACGGCTCGATTAGGGTTGCCATCCGCTTCCCTAAAAGCCGCAGCCGCCTCGTCAACCGAAATCGAACCGAAAGCTTCGACTAAGGCGCTGATGATGATCCGGGTCTCTTCGTCCTCTCCCGCCGGCGCCGGCCGCGCATCTCCGGGGCCGGCGGCGGCGGCGGCGACCGGCCTCGGGGCTTCCGATCCATGATGCCTCTGCTTCCTCTTCTTCCTCTTCTTGGTCTTCTGATTCATTGTCTAAAAGAACAAGGGAAAAGGGAAGATCTTTCCGATGTGGGTGTGCAGCAATTCCGATCCAGAAGGCGACAATCCAAGGGACGTGGATTTGAGCGGCGGGATTTCGATTTGTGGGAGGCTCGAACGACGACAGGGGCAAGTCACATTCTTTTCGGACAGGAGGAAGAAACCAAGAAACCTGTGAATTTTTCAATATGTTCGCTTGGCCCCGGAAGGAAAGAGACAACGGAAAAGGGGCAAAAAAGGGTGGGAAAGATTCGATTTTTCTCAAGTGGGCAGATGAATGAATGGGTGGCGGTGGGAAAGGAAGAGGTAAAGCAAAGGAGGAGGAAGGAAAGGTCTTTTCTTTCTTGTCCTTTTCTTCTGCCCCATGGTGTCAAATCATATTTTAGGTTTGTGCACCGCGAACGCTGCCCAGTCGTCCGTGGAAGAATCTCAATCCTCCGAATTGGCTGGAGTTTTTCTTGTTTGCTTAGGAGTTAAGAAAGAGAGGAGATGGAGGTCGCAAAATCGGTCCGAAAGCCCGTTTTTTAAATCTATAATTCATGGGTTGACATTTCACGGGGAGGTTATAAACGGATTGTCTTGAAAGTTAAAAACAGAATCAAATTGTCTCGGTAAATAAATGTATAATTACACAAGGGTCTTCATGAATTAAGCACGTACCTATTTGGAACCCCTTTTTATCGCTGCCCCACTTCACGACCTGGCTTTCCATGTACTCTCCCTCGGTCATCTTTTTCCGCCCAGTGCTATCAAAAAGTAAGGATAAAGACGGCACAAGTGCCATTATTTTTGTAAAGTATTCATTTTAATGTTATAATTTTTTTTCGATTATATTTTTTTTCGATTATATTTATGTCATAACTTATGAATAATGTTCATTTGAGTGGCATAAATTTTGTTTTGATCACTTGAATATTGTAATTTTTTTGAAAAATGTTCACACTAGTGTTATGTCACGTCGAATTTTTTGTACTTGGTATACATTTTAATAAGTTATGGCATCACAGTGATCAATTGAAAGTTATGGTATTTAAGTAGATTTTTATTTAAAAGTCACGACATTCAAGTAGCAAAAGAAAAATTATAACACTCGAGAAAATACTATACGAAAGTTATAGCACTTATAAGATTAGGGATATAGAAAATATGAGTTCCTTGTGGTTTATTCTAGAACATTAGCTGTGGGTTTGGATAAAAGAATTACCAAATGATGTGGTTGAAATTTCGCCCTTGATTTGAGCTGGTCACCTCACAATAAGTTAGTGCTCAAGTGCGATATCGAGAGGTCAAGCTTGTGACCTTGTTGGAACATGTCGCGCTTGAGCACGATACACAACACAACGAACAAACGCACTCAAACGTGCTCGTGCAGACCAATTTCAGAGATGGAGGTGATGGTTTGGCAACAGATGATGGCTTGGCTTAGCCATAACAACGATTCGCTAGTAATGACGACTCTTCAATGGCCGCGAGTGAGGTTCAGGTGTTCAATGGTAGATCTGAAGCAAGACGATGATGGTTCGTTTTTTTCTTTTTGACTTTTTCATATGTTATGTTATTTTGTCAAATAAGGTTTAGGTACGCTTTCTTAAATAGGGAAACAGAAACGATCCTTTTAATTTTCTTATGTGCATTAAAGGATCATTTTGTAAAATAAGTAAAAGCAGAACGCCCTTTTAATGACAAAATTATATCAATTCTCTAGAACCAAGAGATGTGCACTAATAATTTGGTTCGTCAATTTTTTTATTATCTTTTATTTGCTAATTTTTTTCGTGTTTAATTTGGTTTTGATTGATTAGCTTTTTTCATTATGCTATTTTCCATATTTAAAAGGAGAAATAGTAAGGATTTGGAACTTAGGTAAGGTAAGGTCGAGTCAGGTACGAGTCGCTAATATTGCATCAAATAAAAATTGATCAATTTGAATAGGAACATTTTCGATCCAACCAAACCGAACTTGATTCACTCGTTTGAAGTGCCTCAATATAAATTAGTCTTGGGCAAAAGCCACAGAAAATTTTAAAATATGCTCACCGTAACACATATATCTTAAACTTTTTCCATGACACAAAAAATCTCAAACTTGTACCTGTGTGACACATCTACCCTCTATTAAAATTTTATCAATGAGAATCGTTTAAAATTTGCCTACATGAATGCCGAAAAGCAAATAGTGCTAACATGGCACGTGGGCGCATATTTTGTGACATAAAAAACCTAAATATATTAATAGTAACACATTTATCTTAAACTTTTTTATGACATCAAAAACCCCAAATTTTGGATACGATGACACATTTACCCTACATTTTTTGTAGCATAAAAAACCCCCCAAACTTGTACCTATGTGATATATTTACCTTCCATAAATGTTTCGTTCAATGATTTTCAGTCAAAACAATAGATGTCATGTCAACAATGTTTGCTTTTTAGCATTAATGTATGCATATTTTTAACGGGTTTTCTTGACAGAACTTTGAATGAAGATAAATGTGCCACACATGTACAAGTTTTGGGATTTTGGTGTCTTGGTGTCACTTAAAAAATTTTATGGTAAATATGTCATGATAGACATAGTTTAGAGTTTTTTGTGGCTTTTGCCAAAATATAAATAACAGTTTACTTTCTATTATTTTTCCTATCTCCATAATATTATGCAACAACTTCTCCATTTAGACCGAAATTGCTAAATGTAAATTATGTTTCTCTCTTGGCTCTCTTTTTTTGGGAAAAACAAAGATAATTGATACTTTCTCACCACCCGCCTGGGGTGGCGCTGCTGGAACGCGCACTCTTCCTCTCGCAAAAGGTTGAGTGTTCGAATCCCGGGCGCCGCAGGGTGACTTAATCGGTGGCACGTGTGACTAGCACGTGTCGCCCCCAGGGTTTACTTCCCTGCTATCGGCCGTGCAGGGGTTCCCTGGGTTATCAAAAAAAAAATTGATACTTTCTCGTTTATTTTTTGTTTTACGAATTTTCAATATGACGTCGTTATAATCCAATCACAACAACATGATCACTTACTTAGTCAGGCTCACCCATCACGAAAAAAATAAATATATAACAAAATTATGTGAGATGGACAGGCCCGATTCGGGCACTCAATCGGGTCGGGTCGACCCTTCGTTGTACTCGAGAGTTCGGGCTTCAGGCCCGTAATCAGGTCTTGTACAACCATCCTCTCATTCCCAAAAGCCATCGTTGCGTGCATTTGGTGAACGTGAACCGTGCGCAAGCCCAGTCGAAACCAAAAGCTATGGTTGCAGATCACATGCATGCCATGTACCAAAGTATATCCTCCCAAACAGTGTTAATGCTCGCAAGGGAATAAGGTCGGTGAACGGTGATGACTCTGTCAGACTTATCAGTTCCGTTTCAAGAACTCCACGTTGATTTCTTCTTAAATGATGAGCCGATGGTGACTGGTTTCCTCTGAGCTTTTGCAGTTTCGGCTCTCTTGCTTCCGCCTTCGCGCTTCCGATTAATGCCTGTCAACGCAAAAAGCAATAGAAAACAATCTCATGCAAAGGTGGTGAGCTTTATTTACTGCCATTGCCAAGCTTCCAACTCCCGCCGTCCAAATCCCAAAGAGCAAACGCCTTCGCACTCAATCTGCACGTCCAACTCATGCTAAAGAGAGAAGCAACTGAACGTATAACTGCCAAAAAAGAAAACATCTTGGAAATTTCAAGGAAGCTGCTCTCGAAGGTACAATCTGTCGATGCGTATGATGATCCAAGTCAAACTGGTATTAAAACCCACGTCACGTATCTCGTGTAACTTACAATTATCCAACACACTTCCTGTATCGTGATTATACCTTCGTGGTACTTGTAGAACGAGTCTACACAAGGTCCTCTTTCCTGTCGTCTTATATAGGGGTAATCGGTTTCAGAGTGGATTGAATCCAGACTTGAAACCTAAAACCAACCATATTATAATCGGTTCTTAATTTTTGGAATCTGAAACTTACCATATTCTCCCTGGATTTTGTTTTGGAATCCATCCTGTTTTTTCGATCCGATTTCAGGTTCTACCCAGGAACCAATTTTTTTTTTCCTTTTTCTGGTTTCATTTTTTTCCAGCAAAATAATATAGGTAGTAATGAAACAATTCAAAGTAAAAGATCTACCGGGTCGGCGAGCCAAAAAGGTGGAAAAAATACACGCACGATATGAACGCCGAGATAACCGAACCCTAGTCCTCTTCAACACGCAGGCGGGCGATGAGCTGGGTTGCGTTCTTATGGTGACTGAGGAGGCGCTTGCGAAGAGAGAAATCTTGAGAGACAGAGGAGGTCACAAAGAGAGAAGAGAGAAACTATGAGAGACAGCCTGGGTAGCCGAGTAGGGTAACGCGATCTAAGGTTTTTACTTTTTTTTGACATTGTCTCAAAACCGGTTCTAAAACTGGTTTGGGTCAGTTTTTACTCGGAACCGGAAACCAAACAGATTATAACCCGTTCCCAAAAAATGGAACCGGTTCCCAAACCTATTTTTCGGGTGGGCCGGTCTAGTTTCCGGATAAACCTGGTCGGTTGCACATCCCTAGTCTTATATATATATAAAACCTCCGTACGGCCATACACAGCAGAAAAATAAAACACAAGTTTGCTTGTTTTCTCTCGTACAAGCTTTATCACTTGAAGCTTGTGTGCTCCGTACTGAATCTACTGACTGCCATGGATTCTTTTCAACAGGATGAGGGTCTGGACTTGGAAAACGGCGATGGATGCGACGACAATGAGATTACGATCGTCATACCACAAACGCGGCGCACCATTTCTCCTCCTCCTCCTCCTCCTCCTCCTTGTTCTTCTTCAGTTCTTCCCAAGGATTCCTATCGAAAGCTGCTTGATTCGGGCGGTCGCTTGCCGGTGTTGAGACGAGTCCTGAATGACCTACAAGTTCTCTCGGGCACAAAACTTGCTTTGCTCTTCCCAGCAATTCTCTTAGCAATTATCGCGAAATTTTTCGACTTTGGAAGAGTGAGTAGTAAAGTATAAATGCCTACCACAAATGGATCAAATATTAGTGGTTTAGCGAACATTGTTCCTTTCCTAGATGATAAATGTTTTTCTTAACATAAGAGCAATTTAATGTTGGCTTTGAGTATTGATGATGATCGTGATTTTGCTGGCTATACAAAAGGCATGGATCTTCGTCTTGAGTTTGCTGGGGCTTACCCCACTCGCCGAACGTATCAGCTTCTTGACCGAGTATGCTGCTACAACCCTAATGGTTTACTCTTTTACAATATAACAGTTTGGCTAATTAACTCTCTCTCCTTTTTTTCTCCTGTCTGGGTTCCTTGCGTTTGTGAGCTAGGCAAATTGCATACTTCACTGGTCCGACAGGTAAATGAATTCCTGGAAACATTTTATTGAATATATTCACACTGTCAAAAAGTTTCTTTCCGCGTGTATTGTGGTCTTTAAATCAAGACAAGTTTATGTTTCTGAATTTAGACCACCTACCAGCGGACAGGCATGTTTTCTGATTACGGAATCACTTGTTGAAAGAGTAACTTTTCAGATTTCGCCAGGCCAAATGGTTAACTGATTACTGAGGAAACAACTGTCTGTTTGTTTCGTAGTTTAGAGTGAATTTGATTTTCCTTCTCCCATTTCGCAGTTGGAGGGCTTATGAATGCAACGTGTGGGAATGCAACAGAGCTTATCATAGCCATATTCGCCCTAAGGCAGAACAAAGTACAAGTACTGAAGTACTCGCTCCTGGGTTCGATCCTCTCCAACCTCCTCCTCGTTCTTGGGACCTCTCTCATCAGTGGAGGATTGGCCAACCTCTCCAAGGATCAAACTTTTGACAGAGTAATTAAACTCGACTAAACAAGACTGATCGCATATTGGATTATGTTAAGTTCACTGTCAGTCATTGTTGGTTTCTTGACACAAGCGCATGACATCATGAAACTCGGTGCTTCATGGATCCAACAGTGATTAGCATATGTCTTTAAAGCGTTGCAAGTGGTTCCCTTTCCAATTGCAACTATCGGTTATTGATGACTAATTGTTGATCACCTCCTACAGAAACAAGCTGACATCAACTTGATGCTTCTACTGTTGGGACTACTGTGTCAGATGTTGCCTTCGTTATTTAGATATGGTGGTGGGGGCGGATCTGATTATTGGGCACATCAAAGCCTTCGATTCTCAAGAGCCAGTAGCATGATTATGCTTTTAGCATACGTCTCCTACATAATTTTCCAGTTGAAAACGCACAGGCAATTGTTTGAGTCCCAAGATCAGGTGCAGTTGAATAGCACACACACCATTCCTGGACATATAAAGCGCCCCCTCCACCCCCCCCCCCCAACCCCCGTTTATTCTATCTACTTATTTCAGCTTTTTTTTGGCAATGAGCAGGAGGACGAGGGGAATGAAGGAAAGGCGGCAATAGGATTCTGGAGTGCATTTGGCTGGCTGATTGTTATGACTACGATCATGGCATTGTTGTCCGAGTATGTCGTTGGTACAATTGAGGTATGGTAATCTCTTAAGACAACACTACCAAGTATAGCTCCTTTTAGAGTTAATTCAATACGTTTAAAGCTAATCACAGTATGTCTATATTGCTATCTTTTCTTGGGCTAAGGGAATACCGTCTTGGTAATGAATTCTAATTTAAAAGAATAAGTCTCAAGCCCTCGCAAAATTTTTGGTGAATCGAGCAAATGTGTTTCCTAACCTCAACTACTGCAACTCAATTTCCGGACCACCTTCTAGGCAGCATCAAGTTCTTGGGGCATTTCGATCAGCTTCATCAGCATTATTGTTTTGCCAATTGTGGGTAACGCTGCAGAACATGCTGCCTCTGTTATATTCGCGCTCAAGAACGAGTTGGTAATATGGACGAGGGTCACTGTTTCATCTTTGCTTGGAGTGTGCATCACGTGTGGCTGACTCGTTCGCTTCTGACGTTTTGCTCAGGACATTTCGTTGGGTGTAGCTATAGGATCGACGACTCAAATTTCTATATTTCTGGTGAGTCTGAACAATTAAATGGAAATCAACGCCATGGCACACTTGGTATTTATGGGGAATTTTGTTGGAAACAAAAATTGCAGGTTCCTATATGCGTTGAAATTTCTTGGATTATGGGTGGTCATATGGACCTAGATTTTGATCTCCTCGAAACTGTTGCGATTGCCTTTGCGATAATAATCACGGCCTTCACTCTACAGGTTTGTCATGCTTGTACTCTGGTATCTTCTACAGATAATCAATTGACTGCTGTTAGTGTCCCTCCTTTCAGAGATAGTGGAGTAACATGTATTCTACACTTTCATCTGCAGGATGGAACTTCGCATTACATGAAAGGGTTGGCTCTGTGTCTAAGCTACATCATCATCGCTGCATGCTTTTTTTTCTGCGGCACCTTGTCCTCATCCCCTCCATTCCTATCTGAAGTATGAAGCTAATGAATATCAACTTCGATCCCTCGACTTAACCTAATACTGAGAAAAAAGGCCTTTATGGATTCATGATATACACTGAATAGCTGTTTGCCGCTTTGTAATTGGAGATTGGTGAAGTACTTTAGTATACTAGTGAAGCATACTTGCAGCCTTACATAGATTTGCCGCCAGGAAAATTCGGTTGGCATCTAAACCATCCTCATCTGAAGCACCTTTAGAAGGTTGTGCCCATTTTGATGGTGAAGAACCTTCAGACAAGTCAGACGCTGGGCGGACTAGCATGAGGAAGAGCTCACAAAAGTTGAGTAAGCCACCTCAGGAAAGAAGTGATTTAAAGCTGAACAAACCTCGGATATCTTTGATTATGTATAGCCTGTATACTCTGAACTACCAACTCTATGTAAGTTGCACTTGTAGCCCTGCCAGAGCTAGCAGATGTTTTATAAATGTTATCTTGCTATCGTTTACTTGTTTCTCTCGACACGCAGTCGAGAGATGTACCTCAAAAATTCATTCTGGTGTGGCCTCGTGGCAATGCAAACCTCTCGCAGGGCCATATCATCCTCTGACCTCTCTGCAGTGATCAAGAGCAAAAAACAATTGCACAGATGGCCGATTTCAATAATTTTCATCTTTAAAAGCAAGGAGTCGTTATCTATTATGTGCAGGAGGACCAAATCAGAGCAGCAGATCAATGGGTTAATATGAGTATCTTGTATCATATTGTCTAAATCAGGAGCACTATCCTTTACAGAAATCAGCAGCTATACTTTGAAAATCCTAGAGAAAGCTTAGCTAAAAATTACTTCACCGATAGCTCTCTCTGAAACCAGTTTAACAGAACAAGAGCAAGCAGGATCATGTGTTTTAGATATTACAACCAGATCAAGAATGATCTACAAATGGATTCCAAGCTAATAATAGTGTCATACAGCATTAAGAAATTGCGGCATAGATGTGCTGCCTCCGGAAGTAAAGCATAGCATGCGTAACGAGGCAGGACAAACAGCAAAACGGAGGCTTCTATTGTAAAGGTGTCAAGAAAGCCAGAGTATCATGGCTTTCACGAAAGGACTCTCCATTCTGCTCGTCATTACTTTCCCATTTCATCTTCTCTGGAAGTTGAGGACTTTGGCGGAGAAGGCAAAGACAGCAAAGAAGAAAAGGTTGAAGCCAACAAGCACGACCACTGACACTCCAATCATGCCGCCGCCATAGCCAAGACTAACCTCCAGATACTCTTTCACACTGCCCTTGAAAGAAGGTCCAACAATCTGAGTGTCCACATCCCCCAGCTGAGAGGTGATGACGCCACGAAGCGTCCATGCAACTGGGCAGATGTAGTAGAACCATATCCACCAATCCGGGATATTCTGCAATTAGTGCACAAACTGGATCACTAAAACTTGGCAACTTAATTTCTTAGGATAGGATGAAGCACTCTCCTTCCAGCAGTGAGGAAGTAAGTGCTCCAGTGTCAGACCTCACATCCAAATGTAAGTGAGATTGAAGTCCAGATTTACTTTTCATCAATAGGTACCCAGATTTCAATTTGCTGCATGAACATATTCTTGGGAGCATCTTTTAATCCCTTATCTTACCAGTACAGTCTGTGCTACTAATGGCATCGAATGCTAATTCAGAGAGTGACAGGATCAACCTTGTCTCATTATATGCAGAGAGAGAGAGAGAGAGAGAGAGAGAGAGAGAAAGAGAGAGAGCAATTCTCATGGGTGCTTCAATACTAGTCTTTGCAGTAAACAAAAAAAGATACTGGCGTGCTCGTTCCAGTCTACTCCATCACTCATCAGGTTAATCTAAAGGTTTCGTCATGTTCATTCTAGAGTTGTTTCCTAATAACTGGCAGGAAATGCACCATGGAGGGCATCGCAATCAACCCAAAATCAGAAATCAGAGAGACAACATATGTAAGGAGTTTCCGACAGGAAATAGCTAACTCACCGGTTTCGGGATAAGAAATCCTGACAGAAGATTCCATAGAGAGTAAAAGGCTGAAGATATGACAGCTGCCAAATGCTGTGAAGGAGTGAGACCAACAGCCATCATGCCGTAAAAGGTAAAGTAGGTGAAGGTAAGAAACATGAACACAAGAAAAAGCAAGAACTTTCCTGCAACAAAAAGCGCTGGTGGGTTAACCACTAATTTTCAGGCTCAAAGTAGATTAGAAAATTCTAGAAGATCAGAAGTTTCTCACTTGCTGTCCTCTCGAAGTTAACCATGAAATATGTGATGACTCCATATATTATGGTTTGCACAGCCACGTACGGAATCTCCACGAGGCCCTGGACCAAAGAAGTTAAAGTTAATATTTTCCACTCACTAATTTTTACAAATCAAACTCTTTCAGCATCAGAAACTTACCTGGGCTGCGGCATAGGACAATGGGGAGTACATTCCAGCTGCTTTCTCTCGATAGAACACCGTCCTCTCTATGGAAACAATTGGTTGTACAGAAGAGGCATTGTTGACACCAAGAAACAAGCATGATGCATATAGAGCTCCCATAACCATGAAAAGGTCTTGAGGTGACTCTCTGCATAATGTTTAGTTTGAAATGTGTTTTACGATATATTTAGAGGACACTGCTAGAAATATGTCTATATTTAACAAAAAAGACAGGAACTCTTGTAGTAGTATTGGATTCAAGAATTAGACTAGACTACTAGAGACAGAAGAATCAAGAAAAGCTGAATTCCACCTGGACGACTCATCTTGAATTTCTAAATTCCACGATGTGTTCTCATCTTGTTTGTCAGAATAGTTCACCACCATTTAATCCAGAACATGGCCACATGCATCTTAGATTTCTGTAGTTGAGTCCAGAGCAAGCAAATTGCATATACAGAGAACACATTTCTGAACTCATCATATGGTAAATGAAATTCCAGCATTTGAATTTTGACGACCAAAATGCAAAAATATTAGTGATGCCAAATGAGGAATTGTTATCCAAATCCAAGCAACAAACCTAAATCTACTTTTTTGTCAACTTCATTAAGATGAAAGCTGCCAAACATCTTGGGTTCTGACCACCAAAAGGCACATACAAAAGAACAAAAAAATTTTGTGCTTCCATGGTAGAAGGTTTTTATTTCTTATCTGGACAGGTTCCAGCTAATGTATCTTCATTCTGAAGGACAACAATCTTACTTTAACTTCTGTTTTCTTAGGATCCGTTGGCATTAGAGGGCGGGACTTGAGACACAGAAAGTTATTTTATTAATTAATAATCTATGGCAAAAGTAAATGTCTTTCCCAAAAGCATCCTAAGACAAGAAAATAAGACTGGCCTTGAGAAGTCCATGTAGATTTTACCTCTTTGAGCCGATATCCCAAAAGACAGAGCCAAATATCAGTGCGCTTAGTGTAGTGAAAAAAATCCTCACTGCATTATACTGTGGACTTCTCCAGTAGACAAGATTTTGTTTCCAAAGACAAATAAAAAATTGAGAGAGTTGGTCCTGTGAATACATGGTGTCAAATTTTAAAGGCTTTGAGCCAGCAGGTGGAACACTTAAGCGTTCAATTGTAGCTTCCACCTCCCTTGAACAAAATGGAGAAAAGTTAGCAATCGATAATTGTGGAAGGAGGAGATAAGCTGAAAAAATGTGGGACGAACGTCAGCTGCAAATTTCTGCCCACATAGCTAAAGCGATGTCAAATTAGATTACCTGAACTTATCCGAATTTCTGTAAATATCTGCAAAATCAGCACCAATCTTCTGTTCAGCTGCCGGTGTAGTAACCTCAAGCATCCAAGTTGCAGGATTATAACCATTTGGGATTGGAGTAATTCCATTGATGCCCTGCATCAAGGAATAGAATGTTGACTGAAACCTTAGCATCACATCAAACATAGTACATTACCCCATTTGACTCATATGTGGATAACGAGATTTAACAGCCATTAGGCAATCTGTCTAGTTGACTGAAACCTAGTACATTACCCCATTTAGCCCCACTCCCCTTCTCTGAGCCCCTCCGTACAAGAAAAAGAACTGTTTCGGGCTAAGGAAAACAATTAAAAGCACAAACCAACTATCTAACACTGCATGAAGCAGCAGCTGCTAGACATTTAACAAGAAGAGAGCAACGGCAAACCCAAAAATTTCAGCATTTGAAACTGTTGTAAAATTCGACCCAAAAGTTTAAATTATTAGACGGAAAAAAAATATATGTACACCAATTCCCGCTGAAACCCCATACTTAAGCAATGTTGAATATACATCGACTCCCCCTATCACGCACAAGTCATGACAAAGGATTGCAGAATAATTGTTTCACTCATGGAATAGAAGAATGGGGAATCATTTAAATGAGAAACTATTAGGAAATCCTACCTAAAATACTAAGCTAAGGTGGAGGGAGACTGTATGAATATAAGACTCGCATAAACCTCAAAGACAAGTGACTAAAAACGTGGAATTAATGGATGGGGGTCACATACGCTAAATTAACCTTCGACAAAATGCAGCTCTACCATAATCGAAAGTCAAACTCCAAAAGGTTAAACTAATAGGTAGGATAAGACTAGTTGAACAAAAGCCTTATATCAATCCCGTAAACAAGCAATGTGGGATAACTTTAATGAAAATCCATACACAGTATCCAATATTAAATGGGGAAAGGATGTGAGAATTTGCTTTATACTATCAACCTAAAACCTTAAGCTATTAGGTGGAGGGAGGAGACAAAGTCCCACTGAAACCTCATATATAAAAATTATAGAATATACTTCAACATACAGGTAGATGGAAAATGAACCATAAGGAGCAAGACAAAAAACTTTACCTGAAAATAGTCTATTAGGATCTGTGAATTTGTTCCGAGCTTGCCTCCATATATTACACATCCTCCTCGTTTCATGAGAAGCAACTGTGATGAAATAAAATAAGAAGCTACACCAATGTAAAGATCTGGCACATTAAAATAGTGTTGAATAGGGAAAATAATTGTTCGTCCTTCTAACCTCATCGAATGCTTCAAATATGCCAATACTTGGCTGGTGAATCGTACAAACCACAGTTCTTCCTGTGTCAACAGTATTACGAACAGTTCTCATCACAATAGCTGCTGCTCGAGCATCAAGACCAGAAGTAGGTTCATCCATAAAGATAATAGAAGGATTTGCAACTAGCTCAACTGCAATGGTTAACCGTTTCCTTTGTTCCGTTGATAAACCTGAGCTACCGGGTAGACCAACCAGAGCATGCCTAAGCGAATCAAGCTCAACTAATTTCATTACCTCTTCGACAAACTCCTGCAACACAAGAGATCTTGTCAACAATGAGACAAACTCGATCCAACCATCGTTTTTAAATTTATAAACTTAATCTCTGGATATTCACCCGTTTTTTTTCTTTGCTGACTTCTTTTGGGAGGCGGAGACTGGCAGAAAACCAGAGAGACTCCTCGACTGTCACTTGGGGAGAATGTATATCATTTTGTTCTACATACCCAGAAACTCTAGCAAAAGTATGCTGCTGTTTTAAGTGACCTGATATCCTGATTTCACCTTCAATATATCCGCCTGTTTTCCTTCCAGCAAGAACATCCATTAAAGTAGTCTTACCAGCTCCACTCGACCCAACCAATGCAGTGAGTACTCCTGGAGAGAATACTCCACTAACTTTCGACAAAAGCTGTAGTTTACTTTCTGGTATCCCTTGTGAACGCATAGCCTGTCAATTTTTAGTGATATGTTTTACTGCATTACACTTTATCATGTAGAAACTGGACACAAATTAAAGCATTCAAAATTACCGAAAAAGAATTAATGCATTTGAAATCACACCTTTGGCATATCAACAAAGTAATTGACATCATGGAAAGTCATTGTTAATGGCTGAAATGGAAGAATCATGCCCTTCTTGTTACCCTCCCCAGGGGACGTTGGATTTGATTTTGATTGTGTACTGTCCCCTGCACACAGGTTTGGCAACATTACTATAGCAAAGTACAGTATAACATTGATGAGGGAAGATAAGGAGAATTCATCAAAACACAATACGCATCCCTCTGTTATGAAGGTAATATACTTTTACTAACCAATGCCCTGGCTGGAATTTTCTTCAGTTTCATCCACGGGAATCACACTCTGCGCTGTTATGATAGCTGTAAAAGGAAAAGGAATATCCTCATTAGGCACATACTAGCTAGATCTTGAAAGTAACCCAAGAAGATACCTAGATAGCGAGCAAGTCATTCCTGAATTTTCATAGATGGCAATGGAAAGATTAACCGACTTACGATTTAGGTAAGCCAACGCTAAAGTCACAATATTGTTGAAGAGCAGTGCATAAAGCAATAAAACCCCAACTCCAAGCCAATACCAATGACCACTAGATGGTAAGCTATGTGACTGAAGTACGTTGTAGCCAACTGAATTGTTCCCATGGGCAGATTTCTGTGGATTAACAGTTGTCAGGAGGATTTTAACATTGAGACAAAGAACTTGTGAACAGCACTCTCAAGTAACATACCTCCGTCCATCTTGTGGCAGTAAATTCGTTAACTGAGATAGCGCGTTGCCCATAGGATAGTGGGGACAACCAGAAACCCCAGACCCACCACGGCTTGATCATGGCTGAAAGAAGTGCCGCAAAATCAGTAATCCAATGACATTCTACTTGCTTCATGCCATCCAAGGCACGCTTTTTTTGTAAAAGAAGGACCGAACTTACACTTTGGAATAATAAATCCACCCAGTAAGAATATAACTAGCAAGGCAGCAGACCCAAACGTATTTGCAATGACCATGTCCCGAGCTATTGAAGCCATCATACGAAAGAGACCCAATGCCATTTGGTGCACTGCAAAGAGCAATAGCATAAACCGGAAAAACCTGAAACAATAAAAAAATATGTGAGAAAAATTTGCAGTATTAGGAGAACCTACTAGAAGAACATTGAGTGGAAAAACATGCCTCCCAGCGCCAGGAGCAAATCCAACAGTGTAGTATACTACACAAGACCACACAACGGCCTCGATAATAGAGTAAGGGACACGTAGAATCCAGCTGGAAATAGACCATGCCCATGCTGGATAGAAGAAATTATCCCTTTGCTTGTAGAATACAGGTAGCCGAGATATTGTTATCGGTAGCTCAGAAAATCCATTAAACATCATGTGTATTAGCCCAAAGAAAAGACAGGATAGGTAGAGGTTGCCATTTGTCTCATCGGTGGGGTGTAGTCTTGTCCGTAAGAAAATTGTGCAGGTTACCAGTCCAACACAAGCAACCTTTAATATATGAAAAAGAAAGAGTGAAAATATAACTGACATAAACCACAGAGATAATTGTTTACAAGTTCCAGATATATATTGCGCTTAAATTCAGGGAGAGTAAAGAAGAAAGCACCAAAGTTGTAGCACAATAATTTTGGATAATGGAGTGATACTGAGACCTCATGTTATAGTTCACATGACATGAATGAGTGAACTATCTCATAGACCTAATGCAGTTGAAGTTACAATAACAGTGGTGAGAACTGTGTACTCAAAATACAGCTATACCTGACAGGTCCTAAAAATATACAGAAAGCGATGTCTGCTGATAAGCAGCACTTCCCGGGCAAAGCATGTTTTGAACAGCTCCCATCTTGAGACAGCAAAATTCGTTCTGGACAAAGCATTAGGACGGCTGTTGGATTGAACATTTGAAGCCGCAAGGACAGACTCGACAGAGCTACCAAATCTGGACTTTTTAAATGCTTCTGCAATTTGGGAGACAGGTAGAAACTGGTATGGTCTAGATGGATCCGCCCAATACTGAGCTTGATCCTTTCTCGAAGTGACCTGGTGATAAGAAAAGTTAGTGAAAGTCTAGGAAGACAGGAAAGTAATGTTATCACGGGAAGTACCTCTTGAAGAAAATCCGCAATTCCCTTACGTGGTGGCAAACGAAAACCTAATGAGTCGAAAAATTCTAACACGTCCGACCGAGGTCCTTGATACACAACATGTCCTTCTGACAGTAGCACCAAGTCATCAAACAAGTCAAATGTCTCCGGTGCAGGCTGAAGAAGAGCCATTAGGACGGTTGCATCCATTAAATGAACGAAATTCCTAACACATTTAACGATTTGGTACGTCGTAGAGCTATCTAGCCCTGTGGATATTTCATCCATAAATAAAGTCTTCCTAGGTCCGACGATCATCTCTCCTGCATTAGAGATACAACAAGCATTAATTTGGTTGATGAATTTATTTTATACCAAACATATAGGTCAAGTGTCCAACTTAATCTCAAATAAGAGCCCAACCTTACTAGATGGCCTGTGGATCTCACAAAAGATTCACATGAATTACACGGTCTCGCTGGCCAGTGAACTTGGGCCAATATTTGAATTAAGTTGGTCACTTCATGGGCATATTTGAAACAATGTCCACTCTGAACCCTTTTTTGAGAAAATGGCCCCCCTTCAAACCCTTACTTGAAATTTTGTTTTATTTTCATTTCCTTGAAAATCACATAAGATATTTTTACTCTTTCAAAATTTCCGTCTTCCTCAAAGCATGCTTGGTTCATGAATATCATAAGGTCGTTTGGGAAATTTTTGAAAACTTTTGCCAGTTGTAAATTTGAAGAGTAAGTTAATGTAACTTGTGGCTTATTAGGAGCTGACAAAGAGTCAATGAAAAGAAAAAGAGTTCTTAATTACTGCAATGTGTAGAAGTGACTTTAAATTTCTAGAGAGAGAGAATATATAGGGATAGCGAAGGTCTGTAAGAAATATAGAAATCCCTAGGGACCATCGAGACCTTTACAAAACTTGTGACCATTGCAACATTAATTTTAAATATCTTATTGATCATCGCAACACTTTCTTTCAATATTTTCTGGGTACCATTCTCTATTCATTTCGATCAAGAGATATGTACGAAAAAATCAGTGTCGATTCTTTTGAGCGCTAGTCTTCAAAGTTGCTCCTTTGGTTTGCAAGGGCCATGCTAACTTCATTTCATACATTTTTCAAAAAATTTTACCCTCGAAAGAAATGAAAATGAGATTAACATCAATAGATGCAGTTCACTGAATTGAGTTTGTTGGAGAGCCACTTCCAAGACCAAAATCAAGTCCAAGTGATACCTGCTTTTGCACTTAATGTTCAAGTGAACAAGCTCACCTATATGCCTTTACAAATACTGGGTAACAGTTTATCAATATAATTTTAGTTAGTTCCTTTTGCATTTTGAGCAAGGCTAGCACAGCCTCCACATAAAAAAATTAAGTATGTGAATTTCTATCAGCATGGCACAATGTATGATATATAAGCACGGAGGGAGAATATACCCGTAGTGACTCTTTTTCTTTGGCCACCTGAGACTCCCCTGAGCATATCATTCCCGACGAATGTGTCCGCACAAACATCAAGACCAAGCACTTTCAAAACATATTCTGTCGAAACGCTATGTCTTTTACCACCAACGGATGATGCCTACGCAGTTGATATGCAATCCGAGATTATTGGGACAGAAGTCGAGAATTGTGCTAGCAAGCAACGTACTCACGGACATCAAAGTATATACCTTCATAAAGGCATCAATCTCTGGACTTGGACGTATACTCTTTTCTTTCTCTAAACGGGCCAAATCTTTCATATATTCTGCAGTCACAATTCAAAAAGACTTGACGAAGGTAGTCATTGCAACCAAATGTGCTGATATATTTCTTAAGCGCCTCTTACAGAGTATAGTTAGGAGAGATTAAAGAACTCTGACTTGAGACTTCATGAAAAGATCCTACAGCCACTCTCTACCTGTTTTCAACTAAATTTAACAGGATCCTGCCGATATCAATGGGCAGATTGCAGCAACACCCATTTCACCTAAAATTGTGAAATGGGATAGTAGATAAAAGACAAAAGAGAAGCCCTTTGATACGTACATCATCTAATGATGGTAGAACTCCAGTTCATGAAATTAGTTCCACAAATGTACTCGTGCCAAAAGAAATAAGTCGGTGGCTACCCAAAGGATGTGTTCAGTTCTCTAGTAGAGAAAAGATGACTAGAAAGAGCAAAAATCAAGTGGATTCACGTGCCATGTTGACCGTGGAAGGGAGATTTAGGGGCACACTCCGTAATCGTTGGATGATCAGGAACCAATTTCAACATGGTGCCGAGTGCCAACTACCGCTAAACGAGTGCCAACTACCGCTAAACGAGTTGCACGTTGGACCAATCAGGACGTCGCAGGCATATCCTATCAAGTGAGTACTCAAACTTGCAAAAGAGCAAATATTTTCAGAGTAGAACCTGCCTGAATCTATTTCGAGTCCAAAATGCATGATTTTTGTCACACTTAAACAGAACAAAAGTATTTCGACCCCAAAAAATAAAAAATAAACAGAAACAAAAGTAAATTCCACGTCCATAATAAAAACTCACAATAAGATGACCGAAAGCTTTGAAGCGAAAGTACCTGCAAAACCTTCACTTGCACCTTGACATCTTGCAGCAAAATCAAAGGTTTCTCGAACAGTTAACTCGGCAATATGATTATCTGTTTGGCTTATATAGGCAGAAGTCCTTTGAACGCAGAAATCGCTGAGCTTCTTCCCATTATAGGTGATGTTACCACTTTTCTGGAACAAAAGTAGACATGCAATCAGGGGATCTATCAAGACACTATAGTTGTTAGGTCTTCTAATAACAGATTGCAAAGAAATCGCATCACTTTTAGCACCGTAGGAGGTTTTGTACCGAGGCTTGTGCAAAAAGACGGAGAAATAAGGTCTGTACCGAGACGCGTTCTTCCTGTAACTTCTCCTAAAATTCATTATCATTTATCATCGCAGTACGATTGCCCCACTCATTTGTTATTATGGCTAACTTCTTGTGAGGTAGTCAAGTTTAACAATGGTTAAGCCCATGGAGGGGTACTTGGCTAAATTCATGATCATTTATCATCGCAGCATGCACCTTATTCTATAGAGTAGAAATATGATGATTTTATCGCAATTATGGGATTTTTCTTTGACAGGAACCTCAAGTAACATTAAATGTTTATATTGTCACTGCTCATTAAGGAATAGAGTCTTTTACTTCTCTAAACAAAAAATGAAACTGCCATTTTTTTTATGTCTAGAAGTTCTAGTCTAATGCTAAAGCTTCTATAAATTAGAAAATGTTACATTTGGAATAACTTTGCAAGAAGGGTAGTAGGACAAACGAATTTTAAGGTACTGTGGTGAATAAATGAAGTCATCCAGACTGGCTAAAGTAATGTCATCCAAACCATTGGACGCTTGGCCCAGAGGCAAGGTCTTATTTGGAGATGCAAGATCCGACCCTTTAATTTACCAGGAAATAAACAAGATGATAGAATTTCATGGGCTAAAAACGTTACCGTAAAACAGCTCTCTCAAAGTCAAATGTAAGTAAATTCCATTCCACCGTGTTGGTACATCTATGTTAAATGCATCTGAACGTAAGTATATGGCAAGGGCATCATTTTACTAATGCTAGGTCATTCTTATGGGTGATTGACTGTATATGTAAGTAATGATTCCATCAGCTCGAGCTATTACAATAACCAACGTGGGCTACCGCTATTGATGATGAGAAAGTATGCTTTGAGAGTTCTCAATAACCAACGTGGGCTACCGCCCAGAAAGGGACGGGTAAGGAAGGAAACTTTATACGGAAATTAGTCACATGAGATGCCTCCCGGATGATTTTTGGCAAGTTCTTACTTCGAAAAATCCTAGCAAAAGAATAAAGTTCGTACCTTCAAATTGGCATCGAGTTTCCCTGCCAGAGCTAGAAGCAACGTGGATTTTCCAGAACCTGGGGGCCCTAGAAGCAACGTCATCCTGCAGACGACGCCCAATAGAGAAATAAATGAATGGATTTGCTCGCGGGTGAACACGACACATGCTACCATGTATGGGTTTGTCCAACCCAGCACACTGAGAATAAATGTTCGGACGTTTCTGTTTAAATGCATGTAGATAAATTACGTGATGCATTACATAATTACCCACGCAACCTATTATTAGATGTATAACGAGAGCTGATGATGATCCAGTCGCGAATAGTACCTAGTTTGGCGAGTCTACTAGCAACGAGGACGAACCCGTTGGCAAAAGAATATTATTCCCCGAAAAGAAGCTCGTTAAGTGGGGATTATTACATCTGCCAGAACATATGGATTCATATACCATCTGAAAGCCAGTAAGTGTCTCACTCAATTTTGTTCGGAGACGAGTTGTTAATAATTATGATGTCATTGTGTCCATGTTTAAGCCTTTTCAAGTTTCGTGTCAATGCATAAGAGTAATGTGAAGAATACTAAACCGACGCTCGGATGTTCATATTAGTTGATATATAATACAAATTTAGTAATTATAAGCACTCTCAAATATATTTTTGCATGTAATGATCTTACATTCGAGATATTCATTGCCAATTTTACTTCGTTAAGTTGACTCAAAAGAAAAAAAGTTATTTGCTTCATGACGAACTCATTCTAAAAAGATAGCACATTAAGCTTTAAGCAAAGAACACAGATAACATGATAGCTCACAAATAATTTTGGGTGAACGAGATGGGAGCACTTTCTCGCTCGAGCGGCGAAAACTCTTACTAGCACATTGAGTCCCAAGCATGGTAATATCAAGTAGCAAGATGCTTTCAAGTATATATCGAGTAGCACTATTTTCGTTACCTTCCGGGCTTGATAACTCCGCTGATGTTCTTCAAGATTGTAAGCGACTGCCTCCTCGGTCGAAATATCCTCAACCTAGTTAGAACATACTGCGGTGCATCACCAACACGGAAGGTTGTTAATGCACGTAATGACATGCCTCTTGAGCGATGTACCCAAAAAAAAAAAAAAGAAGCAAGAAAAGCAAATCCATCGCATGATCGAATATGAGAAAGAAAACAGTGACGACCTCGATCATGTCACGAGTGTAATTCACCAACGTAGGCAAAGCTCTCGAGCCGGCTTGCACATTGGCTTCGATGTTCAGGTTCTCGAACCTTACTTCGACCTGCGGCACCTCCAAGCCGACCCTAACAGATCAGAAGAGGAAAATCAGAGAAGATCATGGATTCAGGAATCCAAATACCGAGCGAGATCACTCGCACACGGATCTGTTAGTGTTGCGTGCACAGGTTTTCTACGTCCGCAAAAGAAGGTCACAGACTGCTCGTGCACCTTTATCGCCAAAAAAGGAGAAGATCAATATGGCCAACGCGCTTCGACCAAAAAAAAAAAGAGAGAAACAATCGCCAACAGGCAAAACGCCAGCCGATCCAGAGATCGAATGGGGCACGTCTAGCGAGAGAACAACGGACGTAATGAAAATGTGGGACGCTCCTTTACCGGTCGAGGCGCTCCTTCACGGCGGCGAGGAGGCGGTAGTTGTCCTGGTCGTTCGTGGCCAGTGCCTTCCGCACGACGAGCTCCCGGTTGAGGCGGTCCAGCTTCCGCACGTCGATCGTCTCCGCCCCCCGCCGCGCCGCCTCTCCTCCGCCGCCGCCGCCGCCGCCGCCCTGCTCCGACGGCGTCCGCCTGAGCAGGGCCATGTTGGGCCGCTTCTGCGAGGGGAGGCGCTCGATCGCCGCCCACAGCAGCTCGCTCTCGTCCTCCTCCACCGACTCCGCGTTCGACGGCCGCGCGAGCACCTCGCCGCCGCCCTCCACCTCCACCTCGAAGAACTCGCTCCCGTTCGACGCCGCCATGGCTGGATGGCCGGCCTCTCTCTCTCTCTCTCTCTCTCTACGTGGTTCTGCGTGTGGAATACGGAAGGTCGGAGGGGGGATTTTCAGGAGATGTGATCACAACAGAATTGCCAGCTGCACAGAGCGAGATGATCGGCCCGGGAACTTTTGAAGGAGGAGGGAGGGGGAGGAGGTTGGGGCGGGAAAAGACGAAGATGCCCCTCCCCCTCCCCTCCTCCTCCACCCGCCTCGGCCGAAGTTCTGGAAGGTTTGTTGGTGACGCGGGGCCTCGCGCTAATTTTTTGTCCTGTTCTTCCGAGCGTTCTATCTAAAACACGCGCAAGAGAAAAGGCGAAGCAATATGAAAAGGCAATATTACTTTTTTTTTTATCAATAGTGTCACGACCTAAAAAAATCGAATTTTTCGATCTTAGGCTAATGGATTACTAGATCAATTAAATTAACTAACCTAGATCGAGTTCTCCCAAACTCTACCAATTCGCAACTTAGGTCCAATTATGAGTATGCAAATATTTTCAATGGGAGTCGCCACTAATCATTTAGGGTAGGTTGATTAGAAACCTAAATAAAATAGCGGGAGTACTATTTTATTTCTGCGAACCAGAAATTATGAATTCAGGGACTTGGTTACGCTAGATTCCCTAACGCCCTTTCGGTACCAATTTCCAAAAAAATACTCAATTTGACAATTTTGATGAGTCTTGACTTAAAGTTCAAAGGTGCAAAAATTTTCTCTTTTTTTTATTACTTATTTAAATGAAAGCTAACCTATATGTAATGACGTGTAAAAAATGACATGCGATTAATGCAACCTAACATGCAAACTATATGTCATGCGACGACGTGACCTATTTCTAACGACGGACATTTTTTTTTGTTTTTTTTTATGAAATTCGGAATTAAAAATACCAATTATCTAAACATGTGATTTAAGCTAAAAAAAATTAACCTATTCTAGAGCAATCTTTTTGGTATTTTTTATCGAAATTCGAAATTAAAATCAAGTAAAAAAAGAGAAAAAAAAATAACCGCTAAATCTTTCGAATTAAGTTTCGATCTGAAGCCTGACAGATCGATCCTAAAATTCGAAATACCCGCTATGGAAATAACTCTATCTAAAGCCTGATAGATAGATTTATTTCTATGTGTGCGGTTGCGGATTAGGAAATTTTCCTAATCGATCACATCTTGAAAAGATTTTGATATCTCAAATATTTTGGATATATTCAAGAGATTTTGAAAACTCTTATTTCTATCCAAATTTGAAAAGTAATAGATATCCGAGATTTCAAAAAAAAAGGAAATAAAATCCTAATTGGAATATGCTTATTACTCAAATATGCAAAATTGGATATCAATAAGCACAAATTAGGTAATAAAATATTCAAACCAAATCATGATAAGATATTTACCTGATTTGCGGATTTCTTTCCAAATTTGAATCACGCGGATCGGAATTGCGACCGGCGGTGCGTCGGGAGTATCGGCGCGGCGTTGGGGGCGAGGGCGGTGGCGACACACGAGAGGCGGTGCACGAGCGGTGGTGCACGAGCGATGGCACGATGTTGAGAGCAACGGTTGTGGTGTCTCCTTGGTATTGCTCACAGACAACAAGATGGTGTTTAGCTGGGGACCTCCACGGCTTGGACTGGTTCTCGGCCGAGAGTGCTCTCGGTAGGCTTGGATGCTTGGCCGACTATGGTGGCTGGTTGTGACGCTTTAATCACAAAAGAATCAAGACTGCTCAAAAACTCACTGGACCTCCTGGACATTCGCTACTTGCAGTTACTGTTGATCGGTCGCTGGACAGAGAAGAAACGAGCAGGAACCGTCACGTGAAGGTGGAGATCGTCAGGATCAGCAGGGCTGCTGCTTCGGGGACACTAGGAGGGAGCAACGTTGACAGAAAAGTGACGAAGTCAACCTCTTGGACTCACGGGTTCAGCCTTCAACTTGGACAAGTCTTCAACTGGGCGGGGGAAGCGACTAGTCTGATGCTTCGGGAAGATGCTTCGCTGCAATTGCAGGTTCAGCGATGAAGACTTGCTGGTGTTGCTCACGGTGGCCGGTTGGAGCAAGAAGTTATCTTGCGGCGCTCAAGGTGACCACAAGGGAGAGCAGCACCGCCGGGGATAAACTGCAGAGTCCTTTTGGCGCTGCGGAGCAGCAGTGGCAGAGACTCGGGCACGGCAGAGGGGCAGCGCGGACGCAGCGGATGCACCCGTGCGCAACCGACTCTCTCTCTTTCTATTCCTTTTGCTCTCTCTAAAAAATCTGATTTCTGAAATTATGAAAGCTCTCCCCCGATTATGAGACATAAACATATATTTATAGTGTAAACCTAGGTCAATTAGCCGGGCTTTCTAATCCAAATGGGCTTAGGTTTAGGCTTTAATTTAATTATAAGTGGGCTTAATTAATTTGGGCTTTTCTTTAATTAAGCATAATGAGCTAATTTAAGCTCAAATTAAGACAACCAAACCCTTTTGCGTGTGATTTTCGGCCCATGCTTTCCGAGTAAGCCAAGTCTTGTTCGATGCCCGAGCTCGATTTACATGATGAATTTTAAGCTCGCTTACCACCGTCGATCCGATGCGAAATGCAGTTAATCTATTGGAACCTAAACTTTATGTTATGCGATTTGTAATATTTTTGTTCAGGGATTAAAATTTAATCCCTAATTTTCTATGCAATTAGCCACTAAATGATGTGCCGAAATTTAGGTGTCAATAGCTGCCCCTCTTTGAGTGGAGGCTCGCAGAGGTTTCGCTCAAAGACTGAGACCTAAATTTAGACTATGCAAAATGATGAATGATTTTTGATTTTTTTTAATGCAATGATGCATGATATGCAAACAATAAAGAACGTATGCTAAGGCTTCTCATTTCGTGTAGAGCGGTAAAAGAGCCTTACATACGGATCGCACAAAAAGCGTCCAAGCGAGGGAAAACTTTATAATGCTTTAACGTCCATTCGATCTCCATACTTCTAGTCCACTGAAAGTAAGGTTCTCAAGGTACAGAATTGTGACACTCCGGATTTTGACCCAATTTGGGATTTATAAAACGTGCGATTTGTCAGTGTGCTTATAGTAAAATCTCGCCCGGGAACTGATCACTCCCGGTTATTATTTTAAATTAGAGATTTCGCTAGAATCGCACTCGATCAAATTTGGTCGTTAATTAGACCCTGAACTTGGCAGTCGATTTTCGGGTGTTTTAGGACGAAATAAATTGGACGGTGTCGATATTATTGTGGCCAGCGTCGAGATTATCAAGAATAGTGAAAAAGTGAATTTTTGGACCGGGTACGAATTTGGACTAGTGGACCTCCCTCGTAATGTGTCTTGGATTATTTTATTTTGGTATTTTTGCCTTAGATTATTATTGGGTTTTTTCGTGGACTGTTAAGTCTTTTTCTGGATTCGAATCGGGACTGTTAGGTCAGTTTTTAGTTCGAACCGTGTCTTTTGGATCGCGTTCGAAAAGTTAAATCAGTTCTCTCTCTCTCTTTTTTCTCTCTCTTTCTCTCTCTCTCTCCTTCCCCCTTTCCCGCCGGCTTGCCCCCCTACGTGACTGACCTGACACACCCACCTACTCCTCTCTCTCATCCTTATCTCCTTTTTCTTTTTTTCTTCTTCTTTTCTTTTCCTTTCCTTTTCTCTTCCTTCTTCCTCTCTTCCGCATCCACTTCTGGCTCCTTGCTCCTGCGTCTGTCACATTGCTTCTGGTTCTAGTTCTGCTTATGCTTTCCTCTGCTCGACCGGGCCTGTCGTCGCCGGTCGCCCTGTCCCTGGCTTGCCCACGCACGCTGGCCTAGCCACCGCCGCCTCGCGCCGTCGCGCCACCCTAGCTCCTCCCCGACCGAGCCGTGACCGACTGTCCCCGGCTTGCCCGCGAGGCGCGCGAGCAACAGCTCATCGCTGCATCAGCCGCGGTCTGGCGTTGCTCAGCCGTTCGCCGACCTGTCCTCCGCCGTCCAGCTCGCTGCCGTGCCGCCTCGTCGCCGCTGGTCCGCCGTCTCCCTCTTAGCCTCTCCCCCTCTATCTCCCTCTCTCTCTCCCTCTCGCTCTCTGTCTCTCTTTCACCCCGGCTGTTCTCACCTCCCAGCACGCCGCCTCCCCACCTGGCCGTCGCCGCCGCGTCGTTGCCGCCGCCGCCGGACGCCGCCCCGGCCGCTAGGCAGCCGCCTGCCTCGCTGAGCAGCCCCCGTGCCCGAGCCTTGAACGAGCCCGCGCCCTAGCCGTCACTGTTCATTTTTTTGGGGTACTGTTCACGGCCCGTTACTGTTCACACAGTACTGTTCACTGCCCCGTTACTGTTCACACAGCACTGTTCACGGCCGTTACTGTTCATAAAACACTGTTCACGCCCGTTACTGTTCATACAGCACTGTTCACGGCCCCCGAGTACTGTTCATCTGGCCCATTTTGAGCCCGTGCGGGTTTTTCTCCGAGCTAAAACCTAGTAAGTGATATCCTAATCCCTATTTAGTATAATGAGTACTATTAGACATGTTTAGGGATTTATTTGATTAATTTAGTGACTAATTTTAGAAAAGAGATTAGTCGGTTAAATTATTATTCATGCGTGAATTATGTGGCGAGTGGTGGACTGATTTATGGTGATCACGTGGCTAATTGTGGGGTACTAATTGACCGTATCACTGTGGTGCATGTGGGTGAAAATTTGAGCTCGTATGTGACTGGCTTAGATGTCGGGAGTGTGGACTGGTATATCGGACTTGTGAGGTGACTGGGATTGGCTTTGATTGGAATTGGTGTGGTGCTTTGAATTGGCAAATTGAGATGTTGCGAGTGTGTCTTGAATTGGGTTGGTACGATTTGTGAGAATGGCAAAATTGTGTTGTGGTGCATGTGCACGTGAAAAAGCCCGGATCGATCGGAGGGCTGCCAACCTAAGGCGTAGGTTACGCGGGTGTGGCAAATGAGGCATGACTAGATCTGAGGCGTAGGTTACGCGGGTCATTGGAAAGGAAAAGTGTCCTGAAGCGTGGTTACGCGGGACCGAGCCCGGCTTGATCTAAGGGCTGAGCCTGAGGCGCAGTAGCGCGGGCTGTGAGATGGGGCCTGAGGCGCAGTGGCGCGGGCAGTGTGAAAGGACCTGGGAGGTCATGGAAAGTTGTTCGACCACGCATGCGATTCGAGTGTGACTGAAATTGATTGATTTGACTGATTGATTGACCGATCGAAATGTTGGAATTGATTGGGTGCTATTGTGGCTAGCGTGTGAATGATTGTGGTATGTTATCGAATTATTATTATTATAATATATTTGACTGACGTGTAGAGTTGGCACGCGTTTGATGGCGAGGTAAGTACTTTGAGGTGAATTCGGTATATTGGGAATTAGATTGCATGTACTGCTTGTCTGGGTACGCATTGGCCTATATAGGGCTTAGGTTATTGGTTACTGAGACTCGTTCTCACGGTTATTATATAACCACTTTCAGATTCGCGACCATGAGTGATCCAGGGATGCTGCTAGAGTACCACAGGGATTGAAGGATAAACCAACTTACCCTGTCTTTTGTATACCCTTGTGTAGAGGAGATAAGTTTGTCAACCACCGCCCCTTTTTGAAAAGCGTGGTTTGAACTTAGTAGCCCAGGTTATTATTTTGTAGTAGTGACTATTTTATTATGTTATGTAATTATTGTTTTGTTTTATCCCTTGGTCATGTTTTTAATATCTGGGTTGTATTATATGCTTCCGCTTGCGTAATTCATTCGAGTCGGCGACGCGTCCTGGGACGTCGCGTTAAATAATCGACCGTGGACGGGATGTCGCGAGCTCGGTGGGGTCCGGGGCGTGACAAGAATTGCCTATCTGTTACCTGTAGTTTCCTAAAGATGCAAAATAGCGCATGATACGAAGAAAGAATAGGATGTGTTGCCTATACCACTGGGCAATCACGAAAAAGATCATGTCACCTCTTCCATTAGGTGAGTATGAGGTTGGTTGTGCCACCTATTCCACTGGGTGAACACAGAATGAAAACTTATGTTGCCTGTTCTACTGAGCAAACATTAAATGGGGTATGTTGTCTATTCCACTGAACAACACGGAATAAGGAACTATGCTGCCTGTTCTACTAGGCTAACATGAAATGAAGTGTGTTGTCTATTCCACTGGACAACGCAAAATGAGAAACCATGTCCCCTGTTCTACTAGGCGAACATGAAATGTGGTGTGCTGCATACTCCACTTAGCAACACCAAGAGATATGTCACCTGTCCCACTTGGTGAACATATGAGAGGGATCATGTCTCAGATTTTACGAAAAGAGAAACAATGAAGAATAATTAGCAGACGTACCTGATTTCTTCTTGTGTCATAAAAATGGCAACGCCAATTGCATTGCACCTATTCTTACCTGAGAAAAGGTTAAAACAACACATGCGCAAGGGCAGAGAAAACATAATTCATGGATCTGCTTGTATTACCAAGCTTCACTGGGGAATTTATCAATAAGAACAATCATTTCATCCTTTTGACAATTTGATCACATTACATGAGAGACCTTTAATCAGAAAGGACTTTCTACTCACTCTCAATGAAAGGCTTTTGACCCGACTTTTGATGCGGGCATAAGAATCACTCAAACTTTCTTCATCGTGCTTGACAAGGGTTCGGATATTCTCAAAATCAAGTATAACTTGGCCAATCTGAGAGGTCTTTATAAGGACTAAAACGTGGGTTAATGGTTTAGCAAAAGGGACTCTTCGAGTCGAGGCTACTGAAAGAATTGATATCACCAGCTGCTTCGGGTTTACAAGTCAGGAATATTACAAAACAAATGAGATAGAAAAATCTTGCTCGCACTTCTTCGAGCAACATTTATAAGCATTTGAAACTCTACGTTAACTCCAGTGCCCTATTCTGAAGAGACTTCGGTAAAGGTTGTAATGTAGGCTCAGGTAGGCTTGAAATGAATAGCCTATTTCCATCAAAAGGGGTATTATGAACATGGAGATTGGTGATCATCGAATCACGCTACTGGTACCATTGATCTATCTATGGCAATTGCTCCACATATAAACCTTCAAATGGTCTTTTCTTTGAAGAATGATCTTGCATATAGACTCAGTTCTTGCTTAAGCCTTTCTTTCTCTCTCATTTTTCTCTCTCCTCTCCTTTTTTTTGAGAGAGATTTTCTTTTCGAGCGATTTTTCGAGAGAGAGAACTTCGATTTCATGGAGTCCTTTTGCATTCTTTCTGATGAATTTTCTTTTGAGCTCCCATTTGCCTCAAGTCATCTTGAACTTGCTTTGAGATGATTTCATTTGTTTTCCACAAGCATGATCACCAATCGGGTTGAAATGAATCCACCGCTCAAATTGGATATGCAAAGGGTATAATGTGTAGGGATATAGAAAGAAATGCTCTTCGTCATATCTAAGGCACTTGAGCTAACACAGAACTTGCATGCAATAAATATACTTGAAGATTGATGCAAGTGAAAGCGAGAAAATTCTAACCATTTTGAACTTTCTAAGAAATTGCCCCGATATGGGGTTGTTCCTGACAGGAGTAAGAAATGAAACTCCATTCAAAGGGGTTAAGCAAATGATAACCTGTAGTGTTTAGATAGAGGAAATGAATGCCTCTCATCATTTTGATTGTCATACTTTTCGTGAGATAACCCTTTACCTTGTCAGCACGGAATTTTCACTCAACTCGCACTAGGGATTATTATTCAGGACGTGTATGGACATGACTTGCCTTTCATCATCTTGAAGTCTCTCATGCAATATGATCACTTCATTAGGACAGAAATAGATTACCAGATCAAAAGCTTTCCTCAAACAAAACTTGGTAACATAAATTGATTCATGAAATTCAACTCAAAATTTGATAGAAACGAAGTCAGAACGAGTACAAATCAAGTATAATGCTTCTTCACAAAATCAGAATTAACTGGACTGGAAAAAACAAGACCATCCATCTCGGCCAAAATCAAAGCACCTCCTGGAAGGACTTTCTTCACAACGTAGGGGCCGCCATAATTTGGGGCGAATTTTCCTTCTGCAAGAGGAACTATTGGTAATAACTTCCGCAGGACAAGGTCACCTACTTGAAAATGTCGAGGCTTGACTTTCTTGTTGAAAGATTTAGCAACTCGTTGTTGGTAGCACTGGCCATGACATAGAGCTCTAAGCCTTACCTCATCAATCATGTTCAACTGGTCCAACCTCTGCTGGATCCAATCTGCTTCTGACAATTGTACTTGTGAAAGAATACGTAATGAAGGAATTTCAACCTCTACAGGTAGAATTGCTTCCATACCATACACAAGAGAATATGGAGTTGCCTCTGTATATGTCCGGATAGAAGTCCGATATGCCATAAGTGCAAAAGGTAATCTTTCATGCCAATCACGATAGTTCTCAGCTGTTTTAGCCAAAATTTTCTTGATGTTCTTGTTGGCTGCTTCAACTGCTCCGTTCATTTGCGGACGATACGGAGAGGAATTCAGATGCTTGATCTTGAACTTCTTGAACAAATCATCCATCAATTTATTATTCAGATTCGACCCATTATCAGTAATTATGGTCTCAGGTGCACCATATCGAGCAATGATGTCTCGACGAATGAACTTTACCACATTCCGGGCCGTCATTGTCTTATAGGACATAGCTTCGATCCACTTCGAAAAATAATCGATAGCGACCAGGATAAACCGATGCCCATTCGACGCTTTAGGATTGATTGGGCCAATCACATCAATGCCCCACATAGAAAATGGCCATGGTTCGGACATCTGATGCAATTCATTCGGAGGAGTATTAATCTTGTCACCATGGATCTGGCATTTGTGACAACTCCAAACATGCTGAATACAATCACTTTCTAAAGTGAGCCAATAATAACCCATCCTCATTATCTTCCTTGCTAGCGTATGACCATTCATGTGCGGACCACATACTCCCTCATGCACTTCTAGCATCAAATGAACAACCTCGGTTGAATCAACACACCTTAATAAAACCGAATCATAGGACCGCTTGTATAGGCATTCTCCGCTCAAGAAGAATTTCGATGCCATTTTCCTGATATATTTTTTGTCAGATGCGGTACTTTTCACAGGAAACTCCTGTGTTTGAAGATATGTCTTGATATCATGATACCATGGCTTGCCGTCAGGCTCTTTTGTTGTGGCCATGCAATAAGCTAGTTTCTGTAAGACTTCTATCTTCAAAGGTTCAACTTCTAACCCACTTGTCACTCGCAGCATTGCCAATAACGTGGCCAGAGCATCGGCAAAACTGTTTTGAGTTCTTGGCAAGTATTCAAACGAAATGCCTTCAAACTCTTCCACCAACTCCTTTAAATAGATGTGATAGGGCTGCAACTTAGCATCTCTAGTTTGCCATTTACCAACGGTCTGAAGAATAATGAGGGCTGAATCCCCGAACACCTTAAGTCGGGCTACTCCCATTTCAATTGCAGCTTGTAACCTGAGAATGCATGCTTCATATTAGGCAATATTGTTCGTACAAGGAAATGTCAATTTCGCTGCGACCGGATAATGTTGTCCGCCTGGAGATATTAAAACTGCCCCAATACCTGATCCTGACAAGTTTACGGCTCCATCAAAATACATGGTCCATACATACTCATCAATTGGCATGACTCTATCCTCTAACGGATCCAAATTTTCATTTTTCCCAGGATTTTCAGTTAAGACATCGGCAATTACTCGTCCTTTGACTGATTTCTGGGACATGAATCGAACATTAAATTCTGAGATGAGAATCTGCCATTTTGCCAGTTTTCCAACCAAAGCGGGTTGATTGAGCAAGTATTTGATGGGATCACACTCTGTCATAAGCAATATCTGATAGTGCAAAGTGTACTGCCTCAACCTGTGTAGCACCCAGACCAATGCTGCACACGTTCTTTCTGCTTCAGAATAGTTCATTTCAGAGGCGGTGAACTTCTTACTCAAATAATAAATAGCACGCTCCTTTCCATCCTCTTCACCTTTCTGAGCAAGCATGGTGCCTAAGGATTCATTGTGGATTGAAAGGTACAGGATCAGAGGTTGCCCTGGTGTTGGTAGAACAAGCACTGGAGTATTCATTAAGTAGTGCTTAATCTTGTCGAATGCCAGTTCACACGCTTCATCCCATCTAACCACCGCATTCTTCTTAAGGAGTTTAAAGAAAGGCTTCGCTGTCTCAGATAGTTGAGAAATAAATCTGGCAATATAGTTTAATCTACCCAATAAGCTACGAACTTCCTTCACCGAAGCGGGAGATTTTATTTCACAAATGGCCTTCACTTTTGATGGGTCAATCTCAATCCCTTTGTTACTGACAATGAAGCCGAGTAGTTTGCCAGAGGCTGCCCCGAACACGCATTTTGCCGGATTGAGGCGCAATTTGAACTTACGAAGCCTGTCGAATAATTTCTTCAAGGTTTCTATGTGATATTCTCCACGTCGAGTTTTCGCAATCATATCGTCAACATAGACCTCGATCTCATTATGCATCATGTCATGGAACAACGTGACCATTGCCCGCTGGTAAGTTGCCCCAGCATTTTTGAGATCGAAGGGCATCACCTTGTAATGAAATGTCCCCCAAGGAGTGGTAAATGTTGTTTTCAACTTATCATTCTCGTTCATCAAGATCTGATTATAACCTGAGAAACCATCCATGAAGGAAAACAATTCGAATCCAGCTGTACTGTCCACAAGCACATCAATGTCCGAGAGTGGAAAATCATCTTTAGGACTAGCCTTGTTCAGATCTCGGTAGTCAACACATACTCGAACCCGACCGTCTTTTTTCATCACTGGGACTATATTAGCAACCCATTCTGAGTATTGGGTAGTCTCAATAAATCCCACGTCAAGAAGCTTCATGACCTCTTCTTTGATTTTCTTCGCCAGTTTTGGCTTAGCTCTTCGCGGCCTTTGTTTCACAGGCTCAACCGAAGGATCAGCTGGTAGACAATGTTCGACGATCGATCGATCAAGACCCGGCATGTCAGCATAAGACCAGGCAAAGATGTCTTGATAATCTTTCAACAACTGGGTCAAGCGTTTGGCCATATCTTCAGGAAGACATGCCCCGATCTTAACCTCTCTAGGATTCTCCATGTCGCCAAGGTTAATTACCACGGTTTCCTTAGCGGTCAGAGGCTTAGATTTCTCATGGATTTCCAAGTTCCGTCATATCTCTTCATCATTCGGGTCATCTGAGTCATTGGATTGGCTTGCATCACATATATGAGGGTCCATGATTCCCGTCCCTTCACATGCCTCGAGATTAGTCCTGAAACATAAAAAAAAAAAGGATCAAAAAGACAAGACACTTAACTACATGCAATTTTTTTTAAAATTGTTCTTTGCTTTTTTTTAAAAAAAAAATCATTTTGCTTTCGAAGACAAGAATTCTTGAGAAGCCCAACCCTCAGTTCTTACCATAGATGACAAATTTTCAATCGTTGGTTATCGTCATCGAGTTGGTTTGGGGCACTTCAACAAGATTCAAAAATGATAAAAACTTCTGTAATTTTATTGATATCGAATCAATGAATTACATCTTATTGGATTAAAAAATCTAAGTGCAACATGAATTGGAATGAAAATTGAGAAAAAGCAATAAAGATTCCCACGCAGAGGAGATACTAAAACTGGAAATAATTACTCCTGAGGGCCTACGCCCATCCCTTCAAGTGGTCCTTCAGTGATTGCACCAATGGAGGTCTCAGCAAACCAACCGGTGAGGTAGGGTATGCCATCATTAAAGTCAAAGTCTACCACCCTCGACTCCAGCTTCTTGAGAATACGGGGTGTCTGGTCATCCTCAGAATCATCAGACAAGCCGACCAAGATCGTTTTACCGTGCTTCTTAGGGGAGTCAGCTAGGGCTTGTGGCGACTTAGGAAAGATAAGCCCGAGATCATCCTCAGTTGGGCTCAGATTTAAATGCTCATATCCTCCCACAACTCCAGCCGAGTGAAAGGTGTCGTTGATGGACGGTGGTAAGGGACTTTGGCCTGCTCCTATTCGGCTTCTGCAACAATCATTGCTTTGTTCGCGGCTTCCTTGCCCATGATATCCCAAACCAGCTTTGTGGGATTGTCCATTTGTCTCGATCAGGGCATGAATGCCTTGGCCTTCCTTCCCAAGACCTTGACCTGGTTTAAAACCATTACCGACCATGACCTTGGCCACCATGAGAGCTGCTTTAGAAACTTCAGGGACGGGCAACGACATATCGGAGGAAGCTTGAACAACTTGAACTATCTCAAATGAATGATAACTATCTTCCTCAACATGATCGGGTTCTATGTATGGGATCGACGTTGCATTGAAGATTCGGTGATCTTCCTCTCCATAAATTGTAACCAACTTAGCTTCAGCCACAAACTTGATCTTCTGATGCAAACTGGAGGGTACTGCGCCTGCATTGTGAATCCATAGCCGTCCCAGCAAGAAGTTGAAAGCCGAAGGGATATCCAGCACTTGAAAAAGAATATCGAACACCGAAGGTCCGATTTGCAGCTTTAAGTTAATCTGGCCTATCACATCCTTCTTTACTCCATCAAAGGCTCAAACAGAAGTCTTGGCTGTTTGCATGGTAGATGGATGAATGCCTAGTCTTTTCAAAGTAGCCAACGGGCATAAATTCAGAGCCGACCCGTTATCAATAAGCACCCTAGCCACGTGAGTCTCCTTGTACTTCATTGATATATGAAGCGCCTTATTATGACCACGTCTTTCGACTGGGATATCTTTATCAGAAAATGCTACTTGATCCTTGAGGAGGATCGTCCCGACAAACCCCTCTAGCTTATCTTCTTCAACAGTCTCGGGCACATGAATCTCACTCAAAACCTTCATTAGAGCACCAATATGCTTATCTGATGTCTGGAGAAGTTCCGATAACAAGACTTGTGCAGGTAACTTTCTCAGCTGATCAACCACGTTATATTCACTAGCCTTAATCACAGCTAGGAATTCCTTTGCTTCTTTCTCAGCCACTGGCTTGGTCGGTTGCTTATCAGGATAAGTTCGCCCTGACCTTATTATCAGATCAACGTCGTATGACCATGGAACCATCTTGTCACTCTCATAAGCGTAGGGCTGAGGTGATGCCAGGATTAATACTTCTGGAGTGTCGGGTATAATGATCCCAAGGTCATCATCAGAGGCGTCCTCGAGAAGGGGAATGTCAGTTAGCTCAGGGTACAACTTAACTTGTTCATCGGTTAACATTGCGAGTTCTTCATTCCAATCAATGATGACCTGAGATATAGTGGCCACTACCCCGAATTCATTAGCCGTCCCAATCATTCCTTCTCTTATCAACTCATCCACCTTCTTCTCTATTTCCTCAAATGATACCACTTCACCAGTTGAAACATAACCAACTCGGACTAAAGCATCGAACATATCCTCGACAGGGACCCTAAAGCCTTGAACTTGCCTGACCTCCGGGCCAAGGACAACATTTGCACTACTTGAATGATCAGGGAGTGGATTGTTTTGCACATTGGGCTTACCGGCTGATTGTAGTACAAACGCTCCAATGTCAAGTAGATCTTGTACTCGATGTTTGAGCACTTGGCAATCATCTGTCGAATGTCCTACTTCACCTCTATGGTAATCGCATTTCTTCGACGGATCATACCTTGCAAAGCTGGCAGCATTAGCTCTTTGTGGCTCTGAATTCAGTAAGTTCTTCTTCCTCAGTACCGCCAATATTTGAGATAACGTCCTAGGAAGTGGAGTAAACTGGCGAGATTTGCGCTGCTGGCATGAGTCCTGCTGGCCTTGCCGTCCATAGGAGGTTGTCTGCTGGGTGCTAAATTGTAGCTTTGGGGCCTGAGCTGGCGTCTTCTGCACATAAGTCATGTTGACTTCGGGGGCATGCTCTTTGTCCTTCTTACTAGTGAATCTTTTACCTGATGAACCTGACTCACTTTACCATCCTTTCTTGAGCTCAGACTCAATCTCCTCACCCATGGCTATCAGCTGGCTAAAAGATTGGACGGCCGTTACTAGCATTCGTGAACGAACTGGCTGTGGTAGAGTGGACACGAATAATTTCATTAAGTCACGTTCTGAGGGTTCAGGCATGATCTGTCCCGCCATGTTCCTCCAACGAGTGACATACTCCTTCAGAGTCTCTCCCTTTTTCTGCTCAGCTCTCTCCAGATCTTCTCTTGTAATAGTGACGTCGAGATTGAACTTGAAGTGCTTGATGAAAAGATTTGCCACCTCTTCCCACGAGTCTTTCCGGTTGATTTGGTGGTTGGTATACCACCTCGTTGCAGCATCCTTCAAGCTTGCTTGGAAAGTTTGGATCATTAGGGGTTCGTTGGACACATATCTATTCATGAGCCCCTGGTACATATCGATGTGCTGAATTGGGTTTGAGGTACCGTCGTACTTTTCAAAGGCTGGCATCTTGAATTTATCGGGCATTTGGACCCGAGTAAAAATGGACAAATCAACAGGTGGAACACTTTGAGTTCCCTCCACTTCGCGTAACCTCTGGTCGAGTTTGGCCAACAACTTGGCATTCTCATCGTTGGAGGGTGAATGAGGAATAGGGACCAACGGAGAAGCATTATTGTTGGTCAAAATGGCATCATCAAGTTGAGGAGTGCTCACTGTAGGAGATTTGTCAAGGCGGAGGCCATGACGAGTTGGAGGTGGAATCTCCGATTACGAGGCGACATCGATCTGCTGCTACTTAGCCATGAGATCACTCATCATTTTGGACATGGCAGCCGTGACCTGCTCATTGATTGCATTCATGTGTTCTTTCAGCTTTTCATCGATCATGGCTGCAATCTCAGCTTGATTGGCCATCCTTCTTTTGGTCACCGATCGGGTATTATGAGGATGAGGGGGATCCGTGGCAAATTACCTGCAAAAGTAATGATGGAATAAATACAACGAATAAGAATGACGAGTCGGTCCATGACATCCTCTAGACCCTCAAGGTGAAATTTCTTTCGAACGACCGATTCGTCCAGTAAATCCCGATATTCCAAATAAAAACTTGGACTGATTCCAAAATTTACAAATTATAGCTCCGCGTTTTTTATTTGAATTGCTTAAAATTGAAAATGTCTGAAAAGAATTCTTATAAAAATCATTCGGCGACATTTATTACCAAAAATAGCATGAAGTACAAATGTAAATTTCATCCTAAAAAGAAAAACTCGCTAAACTAAACTAGAAATCAGACGGTCTTCCTCTTTTTAGAGGCCATGTGATCTATAGACGAATGGGCCTTCAAGGCACGCCGTAATCGTGCATTCTCTTCAGCCAGAGCATCTGCTTTATCCTGGGCCTTCGTCGCCTTTTCTTCGCTGATTTTGATTTGAGTCTGAAGGGTATGCCGTACTGTTACGACCGGGATCTTCGGGAGTATCTCAGCAGGGATGGTATGATGTTGAATATACCGGGCCATGGCAAAGTGACGCTTCATCCTTCCGGTGGGCTCGTCTGCGGGCCAAATCAGCTTCTGAGTGGAACAATTCTGCCAAGCCTCAGAATGATGCCTAAGCTCGACTCTGTAGGATTCGCCTTTCTCGAACTGGACTTGAAATTCATTGGGCTTGAATGGAGGTGGGACATCCTGCAGAACTCGGAATTGACGTGTAACCCGAAGGGGCTGATAGCTGGTTGCCCCATAAATGCCCATCAAAGGTACGGGCTTCTAATCGCCATGGTATAGTTGAGCCTCAACCTCTCGAAACCACACAGCTTGCCAAAGGAAAATCTTAGAGCTTGGATCCTTGAACAAATGGACCCATTGTGTATAGTGCAAGCTCTTAGTTTGATCTTGTATTTGTTTGAACCTTAAAATAGGGTTATCAGTCATGCCCATTTCAAATACAGTCATATTTTCCCCAAATTGAGAAAGATGTGAGAAAAACCATATTTGTAAAAGCTCAATCGGGGCTCGAAAAGTTCTATCTTTTTCTTTCTTGAAACGTGTCAGAGATATGAAAGTCTCTGCCAAAATTGTGTTTATGAAACTAACTCCACCACATATTAGTTTTACCGTCCAAGCTATCACAAGATCAACAGTATTTTGACGGAATGGAAAAATGATGAATCCAAAAAAGGCTAAGATAAAAATCTTAGATTTCATAATGAGGGAGCTATTTTCGAAACATTCAATAAGAAAAGATATTGGGCATGCTTGACAATTACTTTTTAGCACTTTTTTAATTTCTTTTTTGGTCAAACTCAAAAATTCAGCAAGCGCTACAACAGGATCTACCTTAATGGGTGGTTCAACTATATCCAACTCAATCGATTTCCCAATGACAATACTATATTCTTCCAGAGTCGGTGTGAGCTCAAACTTACCTCCCAACACAAATGTGGTCGTCTCGGGGCACCAAAAATGGGCGAGTGCCTGCATGACCCCGCTCTGAACATCTATGTCTAGGATTGGCAGCATGAATCCAATGCGCTTGAGAACGTACTGCTGACCATCTGGCTTCAACTGGCTCCATAACTTCTTGAGCTCCAGCTTCGGAGTAGGCACGAAACGGATATCGAGGCGACCCATTCTTATATAGACCACGTGCCAAAAAACTCAACCTAAACCATGGACCGACTCAAAATAAGATACAGAAAACCAAAGATAAAGCTCGAGAAATTACCGTCTTTGGGAAAAAATGTCAATCACATAGACATGCACATGAATCGTGAGTTTAAATCTTAATCTATCTATCCTAATAGATTTTGCAAAGTGAAATGATGAACGGAACGACGTGTCGTAGCCTCGCGTACAATCATCATGACTAGTCGTAGCCTCGCATACAATAGTCATGACTAGTCGGGTCCAATCACTTTGGCTCAATTCGGTCGACAAGGGCAACCCCCATGCATCATAGCCTTACGAGCATGAAGACGGCCCTTGAGCCATTTTTTTGGAAAAATTTTCGAGATCCAAATGGGATAAACTTTAGCGAAGCCTTATCGCCAAGGTTAAAGAACCACTTAAATACCATCTTAAAATTACGGGTGTGACCCAGGTCCGATCACAGGTTGTGTGTGGTGTAGTGCAAATACTGTAAATCATGCACAACAATTATATGCAACCACCACTTCAATAGTACGAAAATTAAACCAAATTCCACTCCACCAAACCTGCAAAACAAAGGGTTAGCCAATCACTACTCCCCTTATAACTCCCATCTTACAAAACCATTTAACACCTAAGAATGAGAATTCAATCAAATTTTGTCAAATCGAGTGATTTTTCCATAAAAATTTTTTGGCCTAAGTCCTCCTTAAATTTTTTTTTTAAAAAAAATTTAAGTTAAATCCTCAGCGGAGTCGCCAAGCTGTCGCGACCTAAAAAAAATCGTGATGTCCGATCTTAGGCTAATGGATTACTAGATCAATTAAATTAACTAACCTAGCTCGAGTTCTCCCAAACTCTACCAATTCGCAACTTAGGTCCAATTGTGAGTATGCAAATATTTTCAATGGGAGTCGCCACTAATCATTTAGGGTAGGTTGATTAGAAACCTAAATAAAATAGCAAGAGTACTATTTTATTTCTGCGAACCAGAAATTATGAATTCGGGGACTTGGTTACGCTAGATTCCCTAACGCCCTTTCGGTACCAATTTCCAAAAAAAATACTCAATTTGACAATTTTGATGAGTCTTGACTTAAAGTTCAAAGGTGCAGAAATTTTCTCTTTTTTTTTATTACGTATTTAAATGAAAGCTAACCTATATGTAATGACGTGTAAAAAATGACATGCGATTAATGCAACCTAACATGCAAACTATATGTCATGCGACAACGTGACCTATTTCTAACGACGGGCATATTTTTTTTTGTTTTTTTATGAAATTCGGAATTAAAAATACCAATTATCTAAACATGTGATTTAAGCTAAAGAAATTAACCTATTCTAGAGCAATCTTTTTGATTTTTTTTATCGAAATTCGAAATTAAAATCAAGTAAAAAAAAGAAAAAAAAATAACCGCTAAATCTTTCGAATTAAGTTTCGATCTGAAGCCTGACAGATCGATCCTAAAATTCGAAATACCCGCTATGGAAATAACTCTATCTAAAGCCTGATAGATAGATTTATTTCTATGTGTGCGGTTGCGGATTAGGAAATTTTCCTAATCGATCACATCTTGAAAAGATTTTGATATCTCAAATATTTTGGATATATTCAAGAGATTTTGAAAACTCTTATTTCTATCCAAATTTGAAAAGTAATAGATATCCGAGATTTAAAAAAAAAAGGAAATAAAATCCTAATTAGAATATGCTTATTACTCAAATATGCAAAATTAGATATCAATAAGCACAAATTAGGTAATAAAATATTCAAACCAAATCATGATAAGATATTTACCTGATTTGCGGATTTCTTTCCAAATTTGAATCACGCGGATCGGAATTGCGACCGGCGGTGCGTCGGGAGTATCGGCGCGGCGTTGGGGGCGGCGGCGACGCACGAGAGGCGGTGCACGAGCGGTGGTGCACGAGCGATGGCGCGATGTTGAGAGCAACGGTTGTGGTGTCTCCTTGGTATTGCTCACGGACAGCAGGATGGTGTTTAGCTGGGGACCTCCACGGCTTGGACTGGTTCTCGGCCGAGGGTGCTCTCGGTAGGCTTGGATGCTTGGCCGACTATGGTGGCTGGTTGTGACGCTTTAATCACAAAAGAATCAAGACTGCTCAAAAACTCACTGGACCTCCTGGACATTCGCTACTTGCAGTTACTGTTGATCGGTCGCTGGACAGAGAAGAAACGAGCAGGAACCGTCACGTGAAGGTGGAGATCGTCAGGATCAGCTGGGCTACTGCTTCGGGGACACTAGGAGGGAGCAACGTTGACAGAAAAGTGACGAAGTCAACCTCTTGGACTCGGGTTCAGCCTTCAACTTGGACAAGTCTTCAACTGGGCGGGGGAAGCGACTAGTCTGATGCTTCGGGAAGATGCTTCGCTGCAATTGCAGGTTCAGCGATGAAGACTTGCTGGTGTTGCTCACGGTGGCCGGTTGGAGCAAGAAGTTATCTTGCGGCGCTCAAGGTGACCACAAGGGAGAGCAGCACCGCCGGGGATAAACTGCAGAGTCCTTTTGGCGCTGCGGAGCAGCAATGGCAGAGACTCGGGCATGGCGGAGGGGCAGCGCGGACGCAGCGGATGCACCCGTGCGCAACCGACTCTCTCTCTTTCTATCCCTTTTGCTCTCTCTAAAAAATCTGATTTCTGAAATTATGAAAGCTCTCCCCCGATTATGAGACATAAACATATATTTATAGTGTAAACCTAGGTCAATTAGCCGGGCCTTCTAATCTTAATGGGCTTAGGTTTAGGCTTTAATTTAATTATAAGTGGGCTTAATTAATTTGGGCTTTTCTTTAATTAAGCATAATGGGCTAATTTAAGCTCAAATTAAGACAATCAAACCCTTTTGCGTGTGATTTTCGGCCCATGCTTTCCAAGTAAGCCAAGTCTTGTTCGATGCCCGAGCTCGATTTACATGATAAATTTTAAGCTCGCTTACCACCGTCGATCCAATGCGAAATGTAGTTAATCTATTGGAACCTAAACTTTATGTTATGCGATTTGTAATATTTTTGTTCAGGGATTAAAATTTAATCCCTAATTTTCTATGCAATTAGCCACTAAATGATGTGCCGAAATTTAGGTGTCAACAAATAGCTTAAAACTAATTGAAATGCACAATTTGTTTAGATAATATCCATAAAATTTTAGGATTTAATTGCATTTTTTACGTGCTCGTTTCTGAATAAAATAAAGCAAAGAAGGCTGTCCGTCCGGCGACTTGCATTTCTTGCTTACCTAATTGTTCATGCTCGTCATATTTTCACATGCACATTTATATAAATATATGTATAATTGCTAGACCTATATTTTGTAGTGTTTAGGAGTTATAGTTAAATATTTTGGCCATTCTACCGTGGAAGTGGAGGAATCAATATTAACTTTTCTTTGTTAAAAAAAAGGACTTATCAAATGATAATTAGCGTTAAGCAATAATTAATTATTTCGAAAATACAGTTAAGAAGTTTCTGGTAAGTGAGCAATATGATTAACGCTAAACAATCAATAATTCTATATTTTACCTGAGAATTATCAACTGCTATGTTGTTATCGCAAGTATATCATAAAATAAAAACTCATTAAAAAAAATTTCTCATCTAATTCATTCCGATAACATTTTATATTACAACCAAAGAAAAGAATTCTTAATCCATTCTCTACTTTAATTTTTAAAAAAATTGTAAAAACCTTTTATCTATAAATCTATCCAATAAATTGATATCCGTGATCTCGCTAGAATCAAGTAAAGATACAATTTTGGGAAATTAGCGCCCTTAGAAAAATCACACAAGAATGAAAGAATAGACAAACATACAAAAGGGACCAAAATTTAAGTCAGGAGGGTTATCTAATTAAGGACATCATACAAGCATGAAATTTTAACTAGAATGATCTTAATCCATCGATATTATTGCTCTTTGCTTCTATTTGGTACCACCGTGCTAGTAGTGATCGATGGATGGGTGGCTCGCTCCACCTGCCTAGTTCGGGGATGCCCGAAAGGCAAATGGGGGCTTGGACAATGCCCTTGCATCGAGAAGCCTCGCTCGTCCGATTTTGATCTGGGCTTAGCTCAGATATTTATATGTAAACTTGATGTGTGATGGGAGGGCTTCTGTAATATAAAAAACTCGACTTTCGGACCCAACCCAACCTAGAAACCCCCTATTATCACCTTTATTCGATGCCCGTGTATCGTGTGTTGTGCACTACTCTCGGTTACTAGGTGAATAAGAATGAATTTTTACTAGGTCCATTGTCAATGTAAACTTTTTTTTACATATTTGCCATTGGATGGATGACACGTGAATGGATTGGATTGTGTAATAATCTATAAGTACATGTGAAATGTAACATCTTGAATTTTGACCCGTTACCGGGATTAATAAAGTGTATATTAATTCTCGTTTAATTTTAGTAAGTCTCGCCCGGACTTGATCATTCACGAGATACTAACCAAATGGGAAAGGCTAAATAGGGAACGGTACGTGAACCAGAGACCCGATCGCGATGAGTATCGATTTCGAGAAACTTCAAGGGAATATTTTGGGCCTATATGGGCCGATCTTAGGAAAGTGACGGATTCGATTTAGCCAATGATGTACGATCGGTTCGCGAGTAATTCCGCACGACCGAAAGTACGTTTGATGAACGAATCCCGAAACTAATCCGAACGATCACGACCTCCGGTACTAGTGATAATTCCTCACTCTCTCCCGAAATTTGAGTCTATTACGACTCGGACAATCCGAGGTCAATACGCGTAACCCCTAAACAGCCGCCCGTTAATGAGAGGCCCTAAAACTTCAAAATGAGTAAATTTGATCGTGAAATTGGACCCGAACTTCGACGTCGAAATTTCAAGGGTGATTACGAGTATTTTGCGAGACTGACGTCATTTTAGAGTGGGCACACATGTTTGGGACTAGTACGGCTGAAAACTAAAATTTCGACAGAAATTGAGAAAATTATAATTTTGCCCTTGGGCACCCCGATGTCCGTTTCTGAGATCAAACGAGGTTATTTTTTGAAACCGGTATCATTTTGGAGTAGCCACGTATATCTGGAGTACGTACGGTCAAAAATTGGAATTTCGACCTTGGGGCGAAAATTTACGGTTTTACCCCTCCAAACTTTCGGATTGATTTTCGAGGGCTTAAAGGATGATTTTTATGGATTTGACACCATATTATGTTAGCCACACATATATAGGACCGGTACGGTCAAAAATTGAAATTTCGACCTGGGATCGGAAAATTATGAAAATACTAAGGCCATTTTGACTAATTCCCAATTTTGACCAATTTTTGGGGACTTAACCAAGGTTATTTGGCTCAACCCAGATCTGGTCAGCCAATAATTGAGGACATTTGACCATTGGGCCCTTGAATTATTGGATGAGAATGAAGCATGGCCACTGGATTAGGGGCAAAAATGTCCAACCCCTTATATTAATGACACTTGGCTTCCACTAAGCTAAATTTGACTCATTTTTTACCAGCTCACTCTCTCTCTCTTCAGTCACTCACGACACACACACACACTCTCTCTCCCGTCCACCCTTTGAACGCTGTTCCTCCTCCTCTGTTCCTCTTCCGTTTCTGCTCAGCCGGCTACTGTTCACGCCGGAGCAAGCCATGCCGCCAGAGATGCTTGCCGTCTGGCCACCACCGTCGCCCCAGCTGACCAGCACCACCGTCTCTCACTCCCTCTCTCGTTCCTTTCTCTCTCTCCCTGTTTCGTGGCCGGGCAGTGACAAGACGCCGGCAAGCCTCGCTGACGAGCCACCGTGCACCATCATCGCCACCAGCCGTCACCCCAACCACCATCAACCACTTTCGTCCCCTAAACCGCCGTCCACGGCCGCCGTCCCAGCCCCAGCAGAGAGGACTAGCCGTGAATCACCACCGCTGTCGCCGCCGTTGACTGCCGGCTTGCCCCGGAACGCCACCGCCAATTCTTACCGCATGTCGGTAATTGGCCGCCTGTTTCCGTCGCCTCGAGTCAAGTTTAGGCAAGTATAAATCCCTAAACTCTTAATTAGCTTAATTTTACATTCTAGGGGTAATTTAGGGGTTAATTAAACTTAATTAGGGCCTAATTAGGTTTGTTTGTGTGTAGGGTGATTAGGGTATGTGATTAGGGCTTAATGAGGTGGTTTAAGTGTGGTTTAGTGCCTAAATAGTACTCTGTCCTGGTACTGTTCACACAGAACCGAATTTGTGCAAATTACCTAAGTTGGGACTTAGTTGATTCATTGATTAATGACTTGAAATTAGGCAATTTAGGGACTATTTAGAGCTTGTATAAATCCTATTGGGTGTCGCCATGTTCGAGGATTGATTGGTTAAGTTTGATTGGTCATGGTGGACCTTAGGCGCAATGAATTGGATTGATATGAGTGCGCGGTACAAGAGCTGGACTAATTGGGCTTGAATGGGATTAAATTGAACATGTCGGTAATGTGTTGAATTTTGCCTAAATTGTGAATGATTGTGCTTGGCATGTTGGCATTGGTAATTGACTTTAGATTCTCGGGTATGTGATTCGTATATTATGTTGTAAAGTGACTGGATTTGGGTGCATTGATGTCCGTGCCTAATGTGAATATTTACGGGTCTACGGGTCGATTTATTCAAATGTGGCCTTTGGGTCGGGCATACGGGTTGTTTTATTCAAATGTGGCCTTCAGGTCGGGCCTACGGGTCGTTTTAAATTGTGGTCTTCGGGTCGGGCTTTCGAGTCGGAATAAACTATGGCCTTCGAGTTGGGCCTACGGGTCGATTTATTGCTGAAAGTGGCCTTCGGGTCGTGGCTTTCGGGTCGGGATATCTATTGGCCCTTGAGTTGGAATAATCGTGTTATTCATGAAAATGGCAATCGTATGCTGATGACGTTATTTGTGTGTGTATTCAACAGTCTATACGTGATTATTATTGATAAATGCCTAACTTGCAGGGCTGTGATATAACAATTTGGGTTGCGGGCCTAGGAATTTATGGTGATTTAATGGTACACTGCTTGGTGTGTTTAGTTTACCTGTCAAGAGGTGCATGTTAGCCTAGTTTAGGCTTAGGGGTGATTTACTTGCTGAGATTTGTCTCACGGTTGTTGGAAACTGACTTTTCAGATCCCCGACAGTGAGGATGGCAGAGGCGCCAATTCGTTTTTGGGATTTCGCAGTTCATTGAGAAGACTATGTCTATGCATGTCGCACCTTTTTGACCAAGCCCTGCCTTAGTTTAGTATCCCTGGGCCACCATCCTTTTTGTTCAATGGTCATTGCTAAGTTTGTCTTCTAGTTGCTTTTCTTGTAATGGATATTGTATAAATTTCTGCAGTAATGTAAAATGTTTTTATTCCTACTAAATTCCAGTGCTGTGCTATTCTTGGTTGTCTTGTTTATTGTACGGGTGTATATATATATACGTTGCTTCCGCATGTGCATTGGTCTTTGCGCGTTGGATTCTGGGTCGGTGACGTAACCTAGGGATGTTGCACCACAAATTTGACCTATACGTGGGATGTTGACACTTCGTGGGGGACGTGGTGTGACATGAAAATCCATCCAATAATGAATATGTCGAAAATTTGTTTACACCAATCCTAGACCTATAATAATCTAATAAGAAAATGAAAGAAGTCGTAATCTTTTGGTATTTAGTGTTTTCAAGTTTTTTGAAGTCGTAGGGCAATGTTGCTTGTGAAGCTCTTTCGGCGAGCTCGCGATCCTAACAGGACTTAGAGCCTGTTTGGTTCAGTTTTTGGGAAATGCATTTGGTAAAATGCAAAGACCTTTGAGCTAAAAGGGTTTTTCGAAATGCAAGAAGTATTTAGTAATGTGTATTTTAAAATCACATTTGAAAGTAACTTTGGCCTAAATACCGTTTGGTAAAAATTATTTGTAAAAGACTTTTGCTGATTTAAAAACCAAAAAAAAAAAAAAAGCTAGCCAACGACCACCACGTTCGGCCACCGACCACCATCGCCGACCAAATCTGGTCGCCGGCCAACCTCACCTGGGGGTCGTGTGACCCTGGCGGCCGTCGCCTATGGTCGCCAAACCTCAGGCGTTGCCTGGGTCGCGCAACCCAAATGGCGGTTACTAGGGTTGCGCGACCCCCAAGTGACGGTCGCCGAGGCGCTAGCCCTCAGGCGGTGGTCGTCGGCCACTGGACCAGTTGCTGGGGAAGAGGATGAACGGTGATGATGAACAATACCCAATTGCATTTTGAAAATGCAACTTGCCAAGTCTCCTCACGAGTTTCCTTCAACCAAAGGCCCTTGGAAAGCTTTGGAGATGTAATTGCACCTCCACAGAGCTTGCCAAAAAATTTACCAAACAACTTTGCATTTACTCAAAGGACTTTAGACTCTTAAAGTAATATTCAAATGTTATACCAAAGAGGCCATTAGTGAAGAAGCCCTTGCTAATTCCAGGCCAATAGCCATGGTAGAGGGATAGTGTTCTTTGGAATGATGGGGCACAGGGGGCACGTTGGCTGTGAATCAGATTGACAATAAAATCGTGAGAAAATTGCGGAATTTCTCAAAACCAATTTGTTTTTTTTTTGTCTATACCAATTCACTATTTAAATTTTTGCATATAGTGCAAAGAAGTTTTCAACATGCAATTTCAAATACCGGAAATCCTTTTAAGAGTAAAGTTTACAATACCGCTGAACGGAGACAACTTTAAAATACTTAATTCACTAGTTCATCAAGAAACCTAACCTTCTTGCCTTCTATTACCTCCTAAAATATTATATAAATCTTATCATGAGCATCCCACATTGGTTCTTTGGAATACGCTTTTACTTTCAAATTACAATAAGGTGAATTGCACATATTCAACTATCACGTCGTGTATCGCACAAACAAACTAATGGGTCAATGGAGTTTACGTTTCGATTCACCATAACCGTACACTTAGCTTTAGGACGAATTGCAAAATGTCATCCGTAAAATGTTGATCACCGAAATTAGGGCGTCCTCGTAATTGAGTGTAAAAAAGGGTCAGCAAAATAAATAATGTCGTGGTACAATAATCGTTACCATAAAAATCAATTTTGACGGCACGTGATTTTGAAATTGCACCGTATGGTGAACCAAAATAGTTCAGGACATGCCCCTGTTCCGTGATCAAACCTTATCCTCCCCGAAACGACCACGCTCCCATGTCCAAACGACGACACGCGGCCTCCCCGTCTCGAGACCAAGAGCCACTAGTCCCGCCGCGGCCTCCTCTGCTCAGGTCTCTTCCGCCGCCGTTCGAAGAGGCCTCTGCGGCGGCAAGACGGGGCCCCTCAGCCTGCGGACGCCGTCACCCACCCATCGTCAAGCCAAAGATCCCAACTTACCCTCACTGTAAATGCTTTCTCTTCGCGCCCCTCCGCCGTCGGCGGAGCGCCTCGACACCGTCGCGCGAAGGCCCCCGATCACCGCGCCCACTAGGGCGCGAGCAGGAGGTCTCTACTTCTCTTCCGTCTCTTCCGCTAGGTTCAGCAGGAGTTTCGCCGCCGCCGCCGCCACCGCCGCCACTGACGTCGCTCCCAGGGAAGGGGAGTGGGAGCTGGGCGGCACGGGACGCTCTCCGGAGGACCCGGGCGGCCTTCCGGTGGGGCTCCGGCGAAACGCCATGCCGAGGCACGTCGCGGTGATAATGGACGGAAACGCCAGGTGGGCCCGGCGGCGGGGGCTGCCGACGTTGGCGGGGCACGAGGCGGGGGTGAGGTCGCTAAAGGAGCTCATCGAGCTCTGTTGCCAGTGGGGGATCGGAGTCCTCACCATCTTCGCCTTCTCGTCTGATAATTGGGTTCGGCCAAAGGTCAGTGGTCTTGACTAGTAATGGGAATGACGATGGGCATGGAATGTGAAGTCAATGCGAAATTTTATGGATTGATTGGTGTTTCTCTGTTTGGCAAGTCTTTTGTTTTGAGCATTTCCTGTGGTAGTTGTGAAGCTTATGGGACATTTGGGTGCAGGCTGAGGTTGAACTTCTGATGGGATTATTCGAAAGAGTGATTAAAATGGAGCTGGAGAATTTTATGAGGTTAGAGGCCGAAACTCCCGCATCACTTCATGGCTATGATTCTCCATGCCTACTCTGCATATGCTTGGAGTCGTGTGATAATGTACTTGGTCTATTGTAGCTGTTAATTGCTGTAACAAACTGAGAGGGAAAGTGATCGAAGTCTTTGATGATGCTGTTCCTGAAAATAACAAACCACGAGAATCAGTCCGTTTGAACAATCGTACAAGCTAGAAATGTAGAGACATCGCGGAAGGGAAGGCCTATTGTTGTTGTTAAAGGTTCCTAATAGATCAAAATGCACAGGACTTTGGAGTTGGTTGCATGGGCATAAACGAACTTGTGACAAGTTCACGTGATCCTCTTGCTGTTTGAAGCAGGATTGATGATTTGGGTTTCTTTCTGAACTAGTGTAACATAAAACTTATGGGGAATGAATAGGAAAATGGAAATACCAGGTTTTTTAGGCTGCTTTGAATTTCATCAGTTTGTGCTATAATTCCATTCAATCAGGGTCTTATGAAGGCGTTTCAGCTTGACAGGAAATGTTCATTCCTTATTATGATTTCATCGCCTATGATACACTGGTGACTTCTGGTTGACTAGTCATTGTTGTTGACGATATCTGATATGTTAAGATTTAGACATATCTATCATGATGTTGAGCTTCTCCCTTACTCGGATTGGAGTTAGATCAATGAAACTATTTTTCTGGTCTAACCCTTAAGATTCTGTAGAAGAAAGTTCTGGAAACGTATATGACTTTGTTGAGAATAAAAAAGGGTCTATGGGTCCATGGTTCTTATCCAACAATCTGACAGAGCGGTTTTCAAAATTAATTCTGCTTGATACTTTTGGGCTACCGAAGTTTGATAGAGGCTTCTGCAATGTCATATAATTGCAGACATAATCAAAATGGCAATTGATGCATGAAAGGTAAATTGACACCCCCAGACACACTCACATGTGGTGCATCTATAACCGTTGATACTAAAAGCTCATGTTTGAATTCAACTGAAAAAGAACACATGGATCTTATCACACTTTTCTGGAGCTTCCTTGGAAGGGACTCAAATTTGGGTATATGGTTGCTGTGCTAAGTAACTAAAGGTTGAGTTTCTTTCTCTAATTGCAAGCTAATTTTCACTGCTTATGTGCATAGATGCTTTGGATGGCAAGCATCCATAAATTTGATATTTTCGTGCTGCCTGTATAGTAATGTTGGCCTGGTGCAGTATGACTCTTTTTTCTCAGCAGGAGCTTATACTAGTTTATTACTTCCTTTATTTAGTACCAAGTTATGGAATTAGGACAAGAGCTTCAACTAGGTTCAGCTCCTTGTTATAGGGAAGGAGTTCAAATATGCATGATTGGAGATTCCTTGAAGCTTCCCAAGTCATTGCAAAAAGTATTTGAGGATGCAGAGGAGATGACCAAAAACAACTCCAGACTCCAACTTATTGTGGCAGTGAGCTACAGTGGGAAGCATGACATAGTGCAAGCGTGCAAAACTATTGCTCGCAAGGTAAAAGATGGTCATCTCGAGTTGGAGGAAATCAGCGAGAGACTAATAGAACGGGAGCTAGAGACGAGCTGCAGCGAATTTTCCTGCCCAGATTTACTGATTCGCACAAGCGGTGAACTTAGGCTCAGCAACTTCATGTTGTGGCAGTTAGCCTACGCTGAACTTTTCTTTGTGCAGGCACTCTGGCCTGATTTCGGGAAAGCAGAGTTTATAGAAGCCTTGCTTTCTTATCAGCAGAGGCAGAGACGATATGGAGCACGGATTTCCTAATCATAAGAAGATTATCTTCATATTCATAGCCTTGATGGGGAGAGATTGATCCAATTGATCCACCCTTCTCAATACGTGTCCTCTTGTTTAGGTGGTAAGTTTCATATATCAGGTGAAACTATCGCCCACCTTACAAAGTCCGAGCAGTTGATGCGTAGCTTATTTCATTGTAGACACGGATGCATGTCGTATAACTTGGAACCCATCCAAGTTTCTTAAAGTGGATTTGCCTCGTTATATTTCACGATTAATAGGAATAAACCGACTCTGCAGACATCTGGAAATACAACCTCTTCATATGCTTGTAAGTTGTAGTCATCAACTGCACAGTTGTAAAAGGCTTGTAGCAATTTTTTGAGGAAGTATTGCTTCTGCTTGGTCAAGAATGTATGGACTCTTGGCTTATTGTGCTTTCACTTGTGGGCTCGCTCCATGTAATGCAGAGGATAGAATTCCAGAATCACTGCACATTTTCTGGAGCCATGCCATTCTTTCTTGCACCTCTGACCTCCCCATACAATGAACTCGCTCAGGTGATTATCATTGGACAATAGGAAGGAGATGAATACTCAATTTTCATTCAAAGGTGCGAAAAAATAAAAAAAAAATAGAAAAGGGACAGTGTTTCGAAGCAGAGTACTCGTAATTGTGACAGTAAGTAAGCATGTTTTCAGCCACATCTCCAGCAAAAATGGCTGACATTGGAAACAGAATGTGTCCGGGACCAGCCAAACATTGCAAACCCAGTTTCCCGATCTTTGGCATTTTATTAACTACGTAAACAAAAGAGGTTTCTTTGCATGTGAAAAGCCACTTTAATCCAACATTTTCATTAAATCCAATGTTCAAAGTGGCAAGCTGGGGCATGCGTCTTCCTGTGTGCTTTTTTAGTCTTATCTTAACGTCGGCCACCACATCAAAAGGAAATCTTTGGCGTCTAATCTAGAGACACAAGCGGATGTATTTTTATTGTTGGGAATTGTTTAAGTAGATAAATTGCTCTACTCAATCTTTATTATCTAAGAGGGGACCGGTGTGATGCATGCATCCGAATTATCTAAGTAGATTGAGGGCAAGACCACGAGTCGACCGGAACCGACTAAAAATAGTGCATAGGAGAGGAAAATCCTTGCTTAGATTTGCATCCGTGGATTGAATATGGAAGGCGCATAATCAACCATTGTGATTGATTCGGAAACTTGGGTCTAGATACATGTCTTTCTAGAAGAGGGCTAGAAGACTTTTGCCAAAAAAGAGAAAATTACTGCATGTCCCCAGGTTTTTAGGATCTTTGCAACTAGCCCCCCAATATCTCAATTATGGCATAAAGCCCCCCGATGATTTTCAACCTGATTTCAATGAGCTCCCGGTGATGACTCCGGCCACATCATCCCTTGAGAATCGATCACGTGGTGTCGCGTGACGGATCGCCGGGAAGAACTTGAGGGCGAAATCGTCCTTCCACAGTGAGAATTACATTTTGCCCTCTAGATTGGTTACATAGTTACCAATTAGCTATTAATATTACGAAATTGTTCCAAGTTTCCCCCCTAGATTGGTTACATAGTTACCAATTAGCTATTGATATTTCGAAATTGTTCCAATCTTCCATTCTAATCTTAGGAAATTCGTTGCGATCTTCTCATTGTAGCAATCAAAGAGATTAATTATAACCGAAAAACCGAAAGGAAACTGAAAAGGACCTTGACCCTGTCACAGGTCTCAAATTGATTTCCACCAAAGATTGACTCGGGCATTTTCCCTTTCTTGGGTAGTGCCACCCTTAAGAGGATTGACCTCTCCCTCACTCAATAGTATTGAGTAACATGATATATAATAATTTTCATCGCCAAAGTGCCACCCTTTTATACGTCGAACTTTTCTTCGTTCAGGCACTCTGGCCTAATTTCGGCAAAAACGAGTTTGTAGTAGCCTTGCTATCTTATCAGCAGAGGTAGAGACGATTTGGTGTGAGGGGTTCTTAATCATAAAGAGATTGTGTTTATATTCACAGCCTTGATGGGGTGAGATTGATCCAATTGATCTCGCTCTTTGGATCCATGTCATCGTGTTTATGCAGTTAGTTTCATATGTCACCCACCTTACAAGTTACAATGCCCGAGCAACTGATGTATAGCTTATTTGATTGTTGACGCGGATGCATGTTGTCCAAAGGCTGGATAACTCATTCAAGTTCCTTAAAGTGGGTTCGCCTAGTTATATTCCTCGATTATTATGAACAGACCAACTCCGCGAACATCTGGGAATTCATTTTTCTTCATGTGCTGGTAAGTTGCATCCTGCATGCATCGAATACACCGGTTGTAACAGGCTCGTGCATGTCAATGGCCTGCATAATCTGCAATTTCTCGAGGAAGTTTTGCTTTCTATTCCTCAAGAATGTATGAACTCCTGGCTTGTTGTGCTTCACTTGTTGGCCTTCTTCATGTAATGCAGAGGACAGAATCCTAGAATCACTGCACCGCGTCTGTGGCGAGCCGTTCGTTTTCCTTGCACCTTTGACCTCCCCATAAGATGAACTCAGTCAGGTGATTATCATTGGACAATAGTAGGCAGGTGATAATCAACTTTCATCCATAAATGCAAAAATAAAAATAAGAAGAAGAAGAAGAAGAAGAAGAAGCATGTAGGGAATCGTTGACTTTATTTCTGCTCGATGAGTGCGAATGAAGAAAGAAATGGTCAATGCTACCGAGCACAGTGCCTGCTCCAGAGAAGTCCAATTGCCACACTTAATAATGTCTCATTCCTTATCCTTAAGCTTTACTATTATAGTAGAACCAAACAAGATTTCATTTTTTTTCTAATTCTAAGTTAGGTTAACGTGTAATTCACGCTGAGTCGAGCTTGATTTTAATGGCTGTAATCATACAATTTAAATCTTTTGGCATTCTCAATGTACTCTTTAACATTAATAGCACACGAGTGGCTCTCAACCAATCTCAAGTGCAAATCAAAGCTTCTACCACTTTAGGAGTAAAAGAACTTTGAAAGCCATTGAGCACGCAACTTGATGTACTAAAAGCCAATTCTGAAGCAATGGTAGTTACAAGAATAGACAAAGCTTTGCAGAGAGGCGACACTCAACATGGTCTCTATTTTCAACGCCAGAAAAAAGAGAAAGGAGGGGCCTAGGGTTCTTTGAAAAATAAATAAATAAATTTATATTCATATATTTACATATAGAGGTTGGACCAACCTCAAAGCCCCTGGATTTGGGACTAACCTGCATAGTACAGGTTCCAACGATCCCAGGACTAGGGATCGACCCAGTCCGCCTAGAAAACGGACCAAGATTGGTCGGGTTGGGCCGGTCCAGGGTTGGTCTAGGGTTGACCCTAAACGGTTGCTCACCTAGGTGTGATAATCAACTTTCATTCATAATGCAAAAATAAAAATAAAAAGAAACAGAAGCTGCAAATGTGGGGAATCGTTGACTTTTTCTCTGTTTGATGAGTGCGAACGAAGAAAGGGTCAATGCTACCGAGCAGAGTACCTGCTCCAGAGAAAGTCCAATTGCCTGTCTTATTCCTTATCCAGATGCTTTACTATTACAATGAAACCAGACAAGATTCCATTATTTTTTTTCTAATTCCGAGTTAGGTTAACGTAAAACTCACGCTGCATCGAGCTTGATTTTAATCATCGTAATCATGACATTAAGTTAGCATGTTTTCAGCCCCATCCCCAGCAAAAAAATGGTTGACATTTGAAACAAAATGGGCCCAGGACCGGCCAAACCGTGCAAACCGGTTGCTGATATTTGGCATTAACTATGTAAACAAAAAGGCGGTATTACATGTGAAGCCAGTCTAATCCACCAAGTCCATTTATTGCAATCTTTAAGTTGGCGAGCTGGGACACGCATCTTCCTGTTTGCTTCATTGAGCCTTACTTTTGTGTTAACTCTATATATAAAATCTTTGGCGGCTAATCTGGTACGCGAGTTGAGGTCTTTTTTTATTGTTGAGAGTCAGTAATGAATGTCCAATTCATCAGAATTAAAAAGAAAGGGAGGAGATTCTAGCCACGACTCAATTCCACACAATGTTTGGGTCAATAAGTCAATGAATTTTCTATGCAAAATCAATTGCTCTACTCAATCTTGGTTATCGAAGACGGGACCGGTGTCTTTTGCACATTTGAATAGTCTAAGTAGATTAAGGGTGAGATCACATAGTCGTTGGGAACTGCCAAACTATAGCATATAAAAAGAGGGAAATTCTTGCTTAGATTTGTATAATCTACTGTTGTGATTGATTTGATCAATGCAAACTGAGGTTCAGATAATTTTTTTTCTCGAAGAGGGCGGGAAGACTTCTACCAAAAGGAAAAGGAGAATTACTATTTGCCCCTAGGTTTATAGGATTGTTGCAAATTGCCTCCCAATATCGCAATTTTGGCATAAAGCTCCCGAATGTTTTCCACTCAATCTCAATGTGCTCTCTATGTTGACTCCGGCCACATTTTCCCTTGAAAATCGATCACGGTATGTCACGTGACTCATCACCGGCAAGAACTTGAGGGCAAAATCATCCTTCTGTGGTGAGAATTACATTTTGCCCTCTAGATTGGTTGCATGGTTACCAATTTTGCATGGTTGCATGGTTACCAATTATCTCTTGATGTTTCAAAATTTTGTCAATATGCCCTCTAATCTTTTGAAAGTCATTATAATCATCTCCTTCTAGTAATTTCAAAAATAAAAGAAATTAATTATAACTAAGAACTTGCAAGAAAAATTATAAAAAGGAATCAAACTCAATGATCCAAACATTTATGCCAAGGTTCCTTACCCTGACAAGGTACGAGTATTTAAATTGTGGAGGGGGGAGGCAGAAGGCTCTGTTTGGGTGATTTTAGGGGAAAGTCTTTGGGAGAAATGCCAAGGACTTTAGGTCTAAAGATTTTTTTCGAAATGCAAATAGTATTTAGTAAAGTGTAATTAAGAATGTATTGGGAAACAACTTTTAGTTTAAACGTTGTTTGGGAAAAGCTAAATTTGTAAAAGACTTTCGCTATATTTTTCAAACAAAAATAAAAATTGAAGCTCAGCAACTAACAGTGTGATATGGTGCCATCTCTCCGGTGATCAGATCTGACCTCGTTGCCGTTGCGCGTTGGAGAAGATAAATCCGGAATTTCAAAAGTTCGATGAGGGGCAAAGTTAGAGGGGGAAAAAAAATAGCATCAGCATTCTGGAAAATGGTCACTGCTCAAAATTGGGCGGGACTTGTATCGAGCAAAGAGCCTTTAAAGGACTTTGGAAATGCAACGCATCTTCCGAAAATTCTCTACATAAAACTCGCCAATCACCTTGCCACTTGCCAAAATCTCTTTTTGGACAGTGATTCCCTATCGCAGCCGAAGTGACCTTGAACTTTTTGATTCAGATGTCAAACTGATTTTCGCCCTGAGATGGAGCTGGGCATTTTTCCTTTCTTGGGTTGGGCCATCCTCACACCAAACAAAGAGCATCTGAATCATTGATGATCGATATCGCCACCGCCGTCAATTGCCAGGTGCCGTCAGTCATTATCGGCCATCTCCACCCACTCCATCTCCCCCCCCCTCTTTCTCTCTCTCTCATGAAACCCTTGAACGATGCTTTCAAATTGATTTACAAGTAACCTCCCCGTCATTTCGTCTAATCAAGTCCAGTAAAAATATATGATATCCATGGACTGCCCAGTCTCTCGTCTATTCCTTAGATGATGCTTTTAAATTGATTTACGAATAATTTTAATGTCATTTTCTAAGTGCAACGGAAATATATATGTAGATGACTCGGTCCCAGTCATCGTTCCCGCGGAAATTGGTCCGGTTCTCGGTTCCTGATTTATGGGGAGGAAAATGATCAATTGGATCAAACCGGCAGTACCGGCTCGGAGCATAAAATTTTTCTTATTCAGCAATGGCAAAAAGTGTAGATTATTTGTAGAAGTAATCTCTTCTTTTACTTGTATCTTTCCCGAGATTAGAAATTCCGCCATACACTAGAGTATCTTTCAATATATTTAGGAATTTTTTGAGAAAGAAAACTATTTTTCTTTTACAAAAAGAAAGATAATACCATCGGTTTTCGGGACAACTCGAGACCGATTCTAGGGTGAACAGGGTCGGCTCGTGATCGGCGAATCCGGATCCGACCCCCAAAAAAAAAAACCGACAACTGACCCTGTCCCGATCCTATTTCTAATTCTAGGACCCATCTCATCACTCCCAAAGGAGCCCACGTCAGGGGCGCATCGGAAATATCAAAGGGCTAATAATTAAGATACCGAGGGCGATGTCGCAACCCACCCATGAATGTATCACATGCCACACCGCCGATGCTTTTGTTCTTGTCTCGCGGGAGGGATGTTCTCGAAGGACACGGGCTGACAGCGACGCGTTCCTGGAGACGATGGCTCAAGGCACGCAGCCCAAGTGAGTAAAATCTTTTAATGGGGAGGGTCGTGATTCGTGCGACCCGAGATGCGATTCATCCTCCGCACGAATCGTGATCGCCAGCGTCGAGGAGGATCAGGACAAAACGCCGCCGACCTGTAATTCTCTTTGCAAGTTGGTGGTGCGGTGGGGACACCGTGCTCCCCCCTCAATGGATATAAGCCTCATCCAAATCCAGGCTGGGCACACCTTGAAACCTTATTGTATAGAGCTGATTAATTAAAGGCAGCATCGACTAAGGTATCGAGCATAAGACGTCGCTAATCAAGAAATGTTCTCTCTTTTTTGTTTTTTGGGGGGGGGGGGGTGTGACCCAGCCACCAATAAAGAAAGTTAATGCTCGAGACTCGTCGTAATCTCGTGCGGCCCGAGTGAGTTCCCGTGATTTCCGAAAGGCGGAATTGCGATATAATTAGGCCCCCGGCCAAAGCGAAAAGTGAAAGAGGAAATCGATTTCGGAGATTAAATTTACGAAATCACATGATTGACTATCATTGTTTTCTTTTTTGGACAAGTGCGCTGCAAGTTCCAAAACTTGTCATGAAGATGCAATCGAACCTTGAAACTTTCACAAAGTGGCAATCGACTCCAAAAAATACTTATTACGAAAGTACAATCGAGTCCTAAAATTTTCAATAAAATACAATTAATGGAATGACATGATTGGATCAATTCGATAAATTTTATAACTTGTTTGCACTTTTTGAAAGTTCGAGGGCCCAATTAAATTTTGTAACAAGTTTTAAGACTTCCAACGTACTTTTTTGAAAGTTTTAGTTATCAATCGCAATTTCATAACGAGTTTTAGGGCTTTCAATGTACTTATATTATATTATATAATATCTTTATATATTAACTCGTCGTTCATTTAAAAAAAATTGTAAACTGAAGTTTGTTTTTCCTAATTTTTTTGCTAGGGGTAAAGCCAAGTGACTATCGTGGCCGCGGATCAGAACGAGGGAAAGGAAATAGAATATGACCGACCTTTCCCTTTTTTTTTCTTTCGTTTGGGTCGAAAGAATCGGACGACTTGACGAGGCCGCCGGTATACCAAAAAAACCGGATGCTGCGCCAGCTGGTTTTTCAGCTCCCGCTCTGCCTACCAAGCCGTCGCGTGAGATCCAAACGGGCCACAAGCTCGACACGCCAGCCCCACCGCGGTCCACGTGGCGGGATCTCATTCGAGGCCGGAGAAGCCCAGGGCCCGCGGGCGGAGGAGGTGGCAGCAGGGGATCTCGGCCCGACGGGGTTTCGAAGAGGAGGGGGGGGGGCGGGGGAAGTTTTTCTTTAATCTCGGGAGAGAGCCGATGACGTGTCACCGCGCTAATCAACCGAAACGAAGATAATCCCCGCACTTAAAATGTTTCATTAAAAACTAGATAGAAGCTTTCGTCTCGATGGATTTATCGAAATGATTAAAGCGCTACCGGATAAGACGATTGGAATTTAATCCGGGAAGAGCTGCTTGCTTATCCCGACGAGGGCAGAACCGTAGTTTCCGCCCGGGATGGTGGGGTGGGGAGGAAACGTCCGGACGCTCCTGGGGTCGCGACGACTTTATAACGAAGGGAAGTCAGGAGGAGCTCGGAAGCCGGAGTCAGCGAGGGAGTGAGTGTGTGTGTGGCGGTTTTTCGGTGTGCCGGGGAACGCGACCTCGTGTATCGTCGTCGTCGAGAAAAGAGCCCCATTCCCCCCCTATCTCTTCTTTTTCTCTCTTGTTTTTCCGGGAAAGTGCGGGGAAAAGGAAAGGGAAAAGTGGGGAAGGAAAAGGAGGGAAAGACAAAAGAGCTCGGTCGTCATCGGTGGCGCGTCGGATGAAAAGCATCGCCTCCCGAGGAGAAGGAGGAGGAGGAGGAGGAGGAGGAGACAGCGGGGAGCCATGAGCAGTAACAAGTCGCCGTTCAGGGATTCTCTCAAGGCCCTCGAAGCTGATATCCAGCACGCCAACACCCTGTAATTCTCTCTCCGTCTCCGTCTCCGTCTCCGTCTCTGTCTCCGTCTCTGTTTTCTATAGCTTCATTTCGTTCGGATTGCCGTGAACGGAATGGAATGCGTGAAAAATCAGTCGGTGGTCGTCGGAGTCCAGCTGCTTTGTTTTGTCCCCTCTCTGTGTTTGGTTCTTTCGGGTCCGTCGCTGTGCGTTTCTTGAATTTTGGCTTAGCTCTGTCCGGTGGTGAACTCAACGAGGCGCGGGGGGTGGGGTGGGTGGGGGGCTCTCGCCAAAATGGTTAGTGTGCATTCTCGGGCGGTGGTCTCGTCCACCCTTGTTTGAATTGAGTTAAATTTTGCAATCATTTCCTCGTACGTGTGGAACAAAACTGCTTTTAGAGCTTCTGTGGTTCTGTGTTCCGGCCATGTCCAATCACGCGGTCTTTCATTTACCTATTGCCGCTGCTGGGACGTTAGGAGCCGAAATCGGCTAGTAGGGTGCGCATGCTGCTGTGTTGTGGGCTCTTGCATAACCTGTCCTTGTTGAAATTTCTGAAGAATCCTGAAACGATTTGCCTTTGGAATTTTATCTCCCATCGAGCTGTTGCGAGTAGAGGATTACTAGGTTGGTGAGGAGCTTCTCTATTTACAATGGGATTGATGTTAACATTTGGATCCGGGTTACCATCAGATAGTATAAACATTTCGGCATTTTGGTTTGTTACTGCTGATTGGACTGCCCTCATTATACTTGTGAGCCAGTCCTTGCTTTGTTTGGTACTTAACCTTCGAGTACATCCATATCTAGGACCAGGGTCTCCTTGCGTTTTTGTTGCATTGCTCGTTTTCTCATCGGTTACTGTTTCTAAAATTAAGCTTTTGGTGATGGGCTGGCAGAGTTTTACATGTATGTTTTCTTGGTGCGTTTGTCTGATGATTTCACTACCTACCTGTGTTTTGACTCTTTTCCATTTTCTCAGGGCCTTGGACTATCCGAGGGAGAATGGAGCGTACCTTCAGATGAGATTATCTTACAGTCCGGTTGCCCACTTATTTCTTTTTCTTGTCCAATGGACCGACTGTCACCTGGCTGGTGCGCTTGGGCTGCTTAGAATTCTTATATACATGGTACATGTCTTCCCATCTTCAGTCGGGTCAGTCCTTTCTTGTTCTTGTATAGAATTGTGTCTGCACCGGTTTGCATTATCTTCTTGGATGGATTAAGTTACTAATGTTTCATGTACAGAATGACTTATTCTGAGTCTGTGGATTGATGCAGAACTGTGCAGATGGCAAGACCACTATGTCTGTTTATGAGAGGAAAGCAAGCATCAGAGACTTTTATGGTGTGCACATATACTTAGAATTGGCTTATTCTTTGCGCTGCTTATACACTAAGAATTCATCTCCCTTTCCTGATAATGACATCCATGCGTTGTCCATGTTTGCTTTTGACAAGCAGCAATTATATTCCCTTCTCTGTTGCAACTTCAAAGAGGCATCACAGATTGGGAAGAGAGGAAGCAGAGACAAGTCTGTTCTGACCGGTATAGGAAAAAGGAAGAGCTGCTTTGGGGGAAGTTCTGTGAACTTGACTTCGAAAGAGAAGATGAGTGCGGGATTTGCTTGGAGACGACCAGCAGGGTTATCTTGCCTAACTGCTGTCATTCCTTGTGTTTAAGGTGCTATCAGAATTGGTAATGTTCTGCATCCTGGATCATTTACACACGACTCATTCTTGAGCTAGAGATACTAGTTGATTCGTACACAATTCTTGCACAGCATTGTTGCTGTCTTAAAGTACATGGCCCGTATTAAAACGGTTTCTTATGGTTCGGTGGATGGTTTTAGTTGTCTGGTTCCATTTACATCTTCGCCAATTACTTCATACCTTCACTCTTTAGCATTTGTCTAGAAACTGATGATGTGTTTGTGGGTGTTTGATCAGGTGCGCACGATCTCAGTCATGTCCTTTCTGTAGGGATAGTCTCAAAAGAATCAAATCTGAAGACCTCTGGATTTACACAGAAAAGCGCGATATCGTTGATTTGCCCACCATTCTGAAGGAGAATGCTAAGAGGCTGTTCATGTACATTGATAACTTGCCTCTGGTCGTTCCGGACACTGTTTTTCTTCCCCACGATACTCACTGTAGGTGAGTCAATTGTTCTACTGTATAGGCTTTTGATGTACAGAGCTAGCCGATATTTAAAATAATCTTTTGAAGTGCTGAAGTTAATCTATTGTCACTTCAATGGGTGTTAAACTCTTGAAATCCCTGGAGTTTTCTGAAGCATTGCATCTTGTTCTGCCTAATCAGGTTACTTTGTTTACTTTTTCGGCTTCTTTTCCATTGAATCTAACATGTGGATACTGGAAAAACATGGTATTCTACTGAAGTTGAATGAATATGTATTGAGTTCATTACAGGAATGTTCGTTTTATCATAATTGTCTAATGGTGGACACCTGACAGATGCGCCTCTTAGCATGAATCTAATCGTTTAGAAAGAAAAATTGGTATGATGTCAGTCTCTTAAGATAACGCTTGATTGTTCACGGGATAGAAAGAGATCATTCCTTGGCAAATGGTATCGTGGAAAGAACGTGATAAAGGGTCCAAGGATTTGAGAATCCTGGACGCCAAACGTGTCTTTTTCCTCCTCTTTGATTATAACACAAAACAATTTGGCATAAAATAACACGTGACCAATTGAATGAAATTGGAAATGCCCAAGTGGACATATCAAAGCAGCCTAGCTGCACGAAGAATTACAATTCATTTGCCGCAAGTGGGTCTTTTGACGCAGTAATCCGCTAGGACTGATCTTGAAGACGCATGTAGTCGGTGTAGAAGCGAGGGCGACTGTCCTCGGCGGCGTGACCGGTGTAAGCGTAGCCGCCATGGCTGGAGATGTCGAGACCCGCCATTTCTTCATCTACTGAGATCCTCAGGATCTCGAGCTTGTGAAGGGCATAGAAGAGAGGCCCCATAGTCGCACTCACCCAGCCCACAATCACCAGAACCTCGACCACCTGGGATCCAAGCAAGGCCCATCCCCCTCCCATGAAAAGCCCGTACGGCCGCGACACCCCGGTCTCTCCGGAGTCGTAGGCTTGGATCACGAATTCCTCCTTCGCGAACAGGCCCGTGAATATCAACCCCCACGCGCCGCAACCCCCGTGCAGCTGGGTCGCTTCCAGCGGGTCGTCGAATTTCAACTTCAGCGCCGCGATGTTGAGCCCAATCAGAACCCAAGCAGAGACGAAGCCGCAGATGATGGCGGCCCACGGTTCGACCACGGAGCAGCCGGACGTGATCGCGACGAACCCGCCGAGCAGGCCATTGCACACGTCCAGCGCGTCCCAGTGGCCCACCAGCAGTCGCCGACCAAATAGGGTCACTAGCCCCGCAGTGGACCCTGCCAGCGTGGTCGTGACCGCTGTACGGCCGATCCCCGTCCAATTACCTTGGTCGGACGTGTCGGGGTACGACACGAGGACCTTATCGAAGGAGCCCGGGTTGAACCCGAACCATCCGAACCACAACAGGAACGTCCCGAGCACCACAAGGGTCGCATTGTGTCCTCGCATTGGCACGGCCTTTCCGAACGCGTCGAACCTACCGGCCCGCGGGCCTTCAATCAATGAGCCCCAGAGACCAGCAATCCCTCCGACCAAATGCACCACGCCACTCCCTGCAAAATCAATAGCCCCCGACCCGAAAAGCAAGTCGCTCGAACTCGCGCTGAGCCACCCGCTCGACGACCAGACCCAATGGACCACAATCGGGTACACGAACCCGGTGAGGAAGAAGGAGAATACGAGGTACGCGCTGAATTGGGTCCGCTCCGCTATGGAGCCGCTAGTGATCCCGGCGACCGCAATGGCAAAAGCCCACTGGTACAGGAAGAAGCTGTAGTCGTAAGTGCTATTGGGAATGTCCATGAGAGCGAAGTTGTAGGTGCCGATGAAGGGGTTGGAGTTGGACCCTTCCCCGAACGCGAAGGCGAAGCCGAAGAGGTAGTAGGAGATGCTGCCGACCACGGCGTCGACCACGTTGGTGAGCATGATGTTCATGGCGTTCTTGGCGCGGACGGAGCCGGCGCACAGCATGGCGAAGCCTAGCTGCATCACGAAGACCAGGTAGGCCGAGAAGAGGAGGTAGATGGTGTTGATCGAATCGGCGACGCTCGCTTCCCACGAGACCTCCATGGTTGTCGTAAGGCGAGAGCGCGCGAGAGCGAGAGGGAGAGAGGAAGGAGAGGGGGAGAGAGGGATGATTGATGGTCAAGAGAGTTGAAAGATAAGAGTCCCAATCCTTTGGTATTTCCTTGGAAGAGATCTACTGGTACGTTGAATGGTAGTTGTGTCTCTGCCACAAAGCGCATGTGTGTAGAGGTGTTGCTGTTGTTGACTGCTAGTGCACTCCTCTTCAATGTCTTGAAAAGAGTGAAGGATAGGGGCCGACAGTGAACTCGGTCACTCGAACTCAGTCTCGTGCGAACCGCAACAGAACTGAGTAATGGTCCGAGTGGAGCCGAGCTTTGATACCGCCACGTCGTTTGGGTTGTCGTGTCTGTTTTCTTTATTGACCTTAATTAATTACCGTGCGGGATACGTTCCCGATCCCCCGTGTAATAGTCAAATGGTGGAGGGTCAACTTCTACTTGGAGCTTGACAGTAGTAGTGCTTTTTAGTATTTCACTGACTGTTCGAAATTGATGAGTATAGAAGGTATCATTTGGAATTCCTTTTCTCTTTGTCGTTTGTAATCGGCCAAATCCATCAATTTGTCATTTTATCTATCTGACTAGTTCTTGAGGCCAAATGGAGTTTGATTGCACCGACTCAATTTTAGGTATGATTGTGCGTTTATCATATTTTTTGTCAATCGAGAAAGACGTGTACCATTATTTAACCGAAATAAATATCTGTCTGTTTAGAACCAACAAGTGACTACTATTGTGCTAAACTCTATCGATAATATAAGAGACAAGAATTATAGGATTCGGAATAGGAACTTGTAAATATCGTCATTTTTCTTACAAGTATGCCAAATAAATTTGACATTTCTACTATATAGTCATAAGATTTTGTTGCCGTGATTTTATATCGATTGGACTGAAGACAAGAAAAGCTTACATATTACTGTAGGTACATTTATATTATAAGATTTTACGGGAAGACCATATCTGATAATGGAAATTTGTTGCTAATTCGTGCTATCTAATGAAAAATCACAAGAATAATGTGTTAATTCATGTAAACATGAAATAAGCATAATCATACTTTTGGGACACATAACCAATTGTTGACACGTTACATTGTTAATCGACTAAAGAAAAGATACCGAAATAAGTTTAAACCGGAATTGTTTTTACTCGAGCATAATAAGACACCTGTTTTATACATGTATAATTCAATTCACTTCAAAAGAATAAATACTTTTTTCCTAAGTCTACCAAACGTGTGGGAGACGTTAGTTTTATTGGGACTCACGTAAAGTCCAAATTTAACTAATAGAAGTACTAAATAATTGACTCAGGCTGGTATTTTGATATACAACGACTAGAATCTCTATAATCCAACATCTTCTATGCCTGACAATCTGACACGCGAGAGATCGGGAGTTCTCATTTTCAAGCTTCATGAAGTTTGACATTAATTACATCGAAATTACAAGCACGTGTTTACCCTTTTTTTTTTTTAGCTTAGTGCAATCTCAGAGGATCTCCCAGCTGGATTAGCGTCATAAACAACTCGTTGAACCACGTGGCATGTTTTCGCATTAATTTTATTGTTTTTGATGGTCACTTTAGCAAATTTATAATGCTTTTACATAGACGAATTATGATTATGAAGATTATATTTTAATTCTTAAGCATATGTGTATAGATTCTCTTTTGCAATATCTATCGATAGCAAGATGAAAAAAAAGGTTTATACTCCATGAAGGAAAATATACCATGATTAAACTTTATTTTTTGGTAATAAATGTTTTACAATAATTATTTCTATTTTGAAATATGTATTTTAAAAGTGAGGCTGAATACTTCTGAAAATTAGACTTTCCTACATCTAAGTTATAAAAAAAAAAAAGAAAAATCAGAGAGAAGAATTAAATTTTAGTAAGCCTTTCCTGCATCTAATTCGTAAAAAAAGTGAATACCATAGGACTTTCCTTCATCTAAGTTATAAAACGAAAAAAGAAAAATTAGGGAGAGAAATTACATGTTAATAAGTCTTTCCTGCATCTGAGTTACAAAGAAAGGTTAATAACATAAACAATCCCAAATGGTTATACCCACGCCACATTTACTCCCAAACTAATTTTCCTATCATAAAAAGTCTAAAATTATAAACCCGTCACATGCAACTCTAGTGTCTACCACAATAGGTATGAGGGAATAACTGTCCAAAAGGTCCTAAACATATTGTACAACGACTAATTCAATGCTAAACCTTTCAATTGTGCCAATTTAGTCCTAAATATTTTGACGATCTGTTAATATAATCTGTCTGATCAAATATCCAAATAATAGATTCATGACTAAATTGGCAAATCTTTAAAATGTTTATGACTAAATTGACACAAAGAAAGGTTTATGACTAGATTGGCAAATTGTCAAAAGATTTAAGACTAAACCGGCATAGTTGAAAGGTTTAAGACTAAACTGGTTTTCGTACAATAGGTTTCTTTTTGGACAATTCTCTCCTCATGCGAGAGGCAAAAGGATTTGCTATCTCTATATCCTAAAGACCAAATAAAAGCCTCTCTTTCAACTACAGGAGCGCTTGCTTCAGGAGAAAAATAAAATCTTACCGGTTCTTTCCTCGGGTTGATTTCAATGTATCATCCAATGCATTGTAAGTCATGCATCCCCTCAGAAGGAATTTAAGAAATACAACAGCTAAATGCAAATTCACCTTGCTGGAAGCAGAGAAACTGATGTACTCACAGTCTCGCTTGTATCAAATCAGTTGAAACAAAAGCTCACCGGATCATTAGTCTAGTCATGTGAAGCTCACAACTCCATGTTGGCAAGAACCAATCGAGGACAGAGCAAGATCAAAGTGACATACGTGACGGTTAAAATTGAAGGCAAATGCTAACTCTTTCTTGAGTTTTTTATTCAATGTTCTTGACAATGTCTTGAATCAACCTTCTAATAGAATCAAACGAAGGCCCGCCTTACTTCACGGCGTTCCTCGCTGCAGCCCTCATTTCCTTCACCTTCTTCTCTGTTGTTGCGCAGCCGTCGCCCTATCAAGTGTCCAACGGCCCTCCATATCTCCTCCACTGGCATTAGATCGTCGCCGCCAGTTGCCTTCGCGTCGCACTACTCGATCGCTAATTGTAAATCCAGAGCTCTGGAAGAAGATGATAGGGTTTGGGGCGGGCTTGGAGCAAGAAGAATAAATGGCTCTTGTTTGTTTTGGGTGGGCTTGTTTCGGGCGGGCTCGGGTAGATCCAAAGCAAGTTTAAGCCTTGTTTGTACTGTTACCCAAATAAATTAAGGCGAACCCGACGCAATACGAAAATTTCCTGTTTGGATTTCGGGTCATATTTTTGACACTCCTACTCAATGCCACCACTAATCCCAGTTCCTTCACCATCGTGGACAAGCAACTGCTGCTCGACGTATATGGGTCACGTCACGATCAGCACACCATGACACAGGCTCTCTATAATGGAGTTCCAACCGCAGCGAGACACGAACCCACCAATGGCGACGTGCGCCAGCACCTCCACCTGTGGCAGAGAAAGTTCAGGCGAATCATCATATTGTACCTCAACTAAGCTATAACTCACGGACACTTGCATCTTTAGTTACAAGCTAAAATAAGTCCATTAAGAAAATGTCGATAACGATTTCTAGCTACTGATTGTTCTTACATCTTGTGCCATCAGTATCTGCAAATATCATGTTGGTGGGTAAGCTGTGTCAAGAAAGGGCCTTAAGGCCCAGGCTAGCGCGCCGATGTATTTATTAAAATATCGATAGATTACCTTTTATAAATCATTTTTACTTTAACATTTATAATTGATACAAATAATAGGATAAAATAAGCTCAAATTTCTAATGCAGTATGAAACTCAACTAAAGTAGTAAAATAAAATAAAAAAAAAGCGCATTTTTTTATACTTCTTTTATTTCAAAAAAATAAAAAAAGTGGCCCAATGTTTTTCCCTTGGGCAGGCTTGGGCCTGAGCATTCAAGCCTGGGCAGGACCTCTAAAGGTTTGGGCCCGAGCAAGCCCGGGATGATCAGAGGCCCGTCCAATGAGTAGGTCCAATTACTAGACAATCGGGCCCAGTATTTCGGTACACATTTTAATGCATGTTAATGACTTTACTATAAAGCATATGTCCCTTTTATGAATTGAGATATCGTATGGGAGGCGGAGGTTTATTAAAATTACGTAGAGCATCATTGAAGAATACGGAAAATTGACCATTTCAGACTATAAAACTTAGTAGGTATCTCATTGTTGAAAAGCGAGAATTGGCTTCTCATGCCGCATCATCGATATGGCTATGATGCAAAACTCTCAAAACAAGATTAACTAAGCAGTTGAAAACATATATAGATAATGTGGACGAACTAGGTATATGGCACCATCGGTGCAGATAATTTCATATTTGGGCTTTCATTCAAGTTTTAATTTACTTCTTGCCTATTGGACAGACTTGATCGATGAGGGTTTAGATGGATTTGAACTTGGTGTAAGATTCAAAAGTCCTCACCTTGAAACACGCACGATTTATATAATATCAAATTTTCTCCTCCAAATGATCCTAGTGAGTGGGCTTCAACATTGGAGATTTATTCCCTAGGCTCGCCCAAAATATATTTCATGCCCAGCTACACCTATTCATGGATTTACTCGTATTTCATTCAAGATGAGAAAATATTATATAAACTTAACTTGTGGATGATGTAGTAGGGAGAACCGATCACAGCACAAAAATTATATTGGGACTTGTGTTGGTTAATGGAATTCATAGATTTTAAAATGTAATTGACTTATACCAAATTTGTTCCTGACTTTGTTTTCGAGATTAATTAAAGTAACAAATGAGCTCAAGAGATTACTAAAGATGGATACATATAGGGGAGACCTATTACAATTATACCAATTCAGTCCTAAGCATTTTTATTTTTTTGCTAATTAAGTTATAAACCTTTTGCATTTGTGTCAATTTAGTCTATCCGACCAATTTTAGTAAAAAAATTGATGATATGAACATCGTCCTAAATGGCGCCGCCGGCGCTAATGTTGACAATTTTAATATTTTTTTGATTTTTTGATTTCTTCTTTTCTATTTTATATATTTTTTTCTCTTTCTTTTTTTTTTCCTTCCTTTCTTTCTCTAGCCAGTCGATTGACCTCGGCGACTGGCCATAGGTTTGCCAGCCCTCACCTTTGTTCGGCCATAGGCTCGCCAGCCCTCACCTTTGTTCTGTTGTTAAGCATCGCCTCTGGAAGGGAAGAAAAAAAAGAAAGAGAAAGAAAAGAAAAAAAGGAAAAAGAAAGGAAAAAAAAATAAATAAAATTTCTTAATTCATCTTTGCATCTTGAATACTATTTTGAGATAGGACGAAATATCAATATTTCTGACACGATTGGACGATTGTTGTTGAAAGTTATGATTGCTTGATATCCGGCTTTTTGATTTGGGCAAATTGGGTATCATTGGAAATCTCTTGATGAGTACAACCCAATTGTCATTCAACTTTAATCAAACTTTAGATAGAAAAGTTAGCCGTCTATGCTCCTCTTCTTTATCATTCATGGAAAAATTTCCATTCGTTCCTCTATTTTAGGCGCAATCATGACTTAATTTCAATAATCAAGCAACGTTTTGAAACTAAATCATTGAAAATTTGTGCATTGCTTTGAACTTGGCCCAATGTCCATTTCTTTCCACAGCACCACTAGCTTAGCCTCTCACATGGAAAAATTGTCTAATCACTTTATGAGCCTGTCAATTGATTGACAATTTCAGACCCAAAAGAAAATTTTGATTGACAATTTCGACCCAAAAAAAAATTAATGGACAATCATCGCCGGCCGTCGATGGACAATCATCGCCTTCCGTTGAATTGTCTGAGTTGATGTCAACCGTCTGATTGGGCCCAACAAGTTTGTCCCCCCTTAGCCCATGATAGGGTATAATGATGCTGTCCTATGAAGATTAGGTCTTCTCGTTGCCGTGAGAAAAGGATAGAGGGTCTTACACTGCATAAAAGGATTCCAACCAAGTCATACAAAGTCCAAGATTGCAACATCCTGAACTGGTTAATTTGTGTTCTTTTAGCGTATTGATATTTCTGCATAGCGATGGTGGTGAGATCTTTGAATATAGATGCAAAACGTAAACCGTTGCAAATGAAGTGAAAGATCACGGTGTGTGCTTATTATTGAATCTGATGATTGGTCGCTGAATAATTACGGTGGCAGATTTGTTCTTGAGGAACGATAATATGTTTATAGCTACAACTTGCGCTTTGTTATTTGCATTCTGGCATTTGCTTTATTCCGCAGTTATTTGGGATTTACGAGGCTTAGAAGCTTTCTATGTACATCTCGATTATTATTCTAATTCGATAAATGAATGTAATCTTTCTTTTCACCCAAAAAAAATGAGTTATTTAAGTCGATCTAGTCCAAATCCAAAGGTGACCAATCCAAATTTGACCTTGTCCTTCCGTGTGCCATCTTCGAGCCAAGATGCACCAATCATCTTATGATCAATTGTGCCAAGGAAACAATAAATAGGACAGAGTGCGGAGTCGTCTGCATGATGTATTTATCTCTTGAAAAAGAAATTATACAGATCAAGATCATGTGAACTAACTTTATCTCAACCATTGAGTAGTGTGGCCACTATATAGGACCCGCACGATTTGATGATCGAGATTAAGGTGCATGCAATATTTACTTTCTAACATTAATCCCCCCAACTGTGGTTTTCTTTTGTCTGTTCGTCCAGCAAGATTGGCTTGCCGAGGAGAATGGTTTTAGTTGCTTGGTCTTCTCATCATCACCTCCCATTTCTGCTTTTCCAAATAATGTTGGGGATGTTTCTACATAATTAATTCTCAAAGTAATTTCGAATAATTATAAGATAGATAGTTACATAAATAGTTTTTTTTTGGTAAAGAATAGTTACATAAATAGTTTGTACTCAAATAAATTATAAAAAATTCTTGTATCACTCTATAAATAAAATTTCTGAATCGATCTTTGCATCCCAATTACTATCTTGAGATAGGGAGAAATATCAATATTTCCGACACCCCACAGTCGTGAAAGTTACAATATCTGGAGATCCCGCTTTTGATTTGGGCATATTGGGTGTCATTGGAAATCTCTTGATGAGTACAACCCAATTCGTATTCAACTTTGATCATAACTTTAGATAAAAAAAATAGTCCTCCATGCTCCTCTTCTTTATCGTTCATGGAAATAATTCCATTCGCTCCACTAATTTAGGTGCAATCACGACTAAATTTCAATAGTCAAGGAACGTTTCGAAACTAAATCATGCGCATTGCTTTGAACTTGGCCCAATGTCCATTTCTTTCCACAGCGCCACGAGCTTTAGCCTTTCACATGGAAAAATTCTCTAATCAATTTACGATCGGGACAATTGATTGACTATTATCGTGAACCACTGATGGACAATGATCGTCATCTGTTGGATTGTTTGAGTTGATGTCAACCGTCTGATTGGGCCCGGCAATTGTTTGAGTTGATGTCAACCGTCTGATTGGGCCCGACAACTTTGCCACCGTTTAACCCACGGCAGGGTATGCTGATGCTGTCCTGTGAAGAATAGGTTTTCTCATTGCCGTGAGAAAAGGATAGTGTCTAACACTGCATAAAGGATTCCAACTAAGGCATACAAAATCCAAGATTGCAACATATTGAATTCACGTTTTTGGGGAGTCAAATGTTGTAAAATTCAAAGGTGCTCTTTCCTACTCTTATTTAGGTCAATAATATTCAATATAGGCTCCGTTTGTTTCGCGAAAAATAAATTATTTAAAAATATTTTCCTAAATTAGAGATCTCTAGCTCTCATTTTCACTTCCATCTGTCTCTCACAAATATCTTAGGGAATAGGTTGCATCTCAAGCCGACGCGAAGCAATACATCCTACTACCTTCGGCGATATTTCAGGCTTACTTGGACAAAGTGGTTCAAACTTCAAAGCGAAAATTCTTCATCTTTAAGATGAGACGACTTCATTATCGGTGCCATAAGTGTAATTTCCCCGTCAATACTCTTGGATGTCTTTATCAGGACACATGATAAAAAAATACTCTTAGACCGCCATAAGTGTGATTTCCCCGTCATCACCCTCTTGTTTGTACTTGGTGACTACTTACTTCATATAATTGTCCAGCAATTTCCCAGACGAGTAATGCTGAATTACAGGTCCATTTCGTCACCCGTGTGCAGCACGGGCCATAAGTCTAGTCAACCATGAATCGACCTCGTCAACGCTTGTATGCGAAGTTGAGATTCTTCTGTAGTGGAATTTAAGCCCAAAGTTATGTGGTCTTCCACGTGACCAGACTTGCTCTTTTGTTTTCTAGCGCATGACTTGCTAAGTCCACCGGTTCTCGAACTTCCTGGGGATTGAATTGTGGGCCTTTGGACCCCCAAAGAAAATTCAAGGTCTTTCTTCAGTTCATTTTGCATACCTCCAGATTTGCTCCAATACAATCATTTTCTTAATAATCTTATTATTGTGGCCCAACAAACGGGAACAAATCAAATAGCAAACACGCTCTATGCTCTAAGATTATTTTCCATGATCTTTTTATTGGAGAAGCCTCTCTCTCTCTCTCTCCAGGACGAAAGTTTCTATGGACATGAAAAATAAAGGATTATTATTAAAAATACTGCCAGTGATAAATATTTTTCCATTTGCGGTCTTCATGGCGGGAAGTTTTTGCAATAGGAACCCAGTAGCAAAACACTTGGAATCTTGAAAATTAACCATAAAAATTGTCAGAAATTATGAAAACGAAGGATTCTGGGGCCGTAGACAATGGCGAAAAAGAAATACAACATTGTACTCTGAGTTAGCTATTCAAATTAGTATTACGGGCTCTCTAACTCCTCTTCGATCAAAAGTTAATAGTATTTTTATCAAACGTTGCGCAAACTCTTCTTCCAAGCTCGCCTTGCGATTGTTTACTTGTCTGGACGCCCTAGAAAATCTTCAGAAACAGCGTACGCATCAAATTGTATTTGGGTTGTCACGATTAGTATAGTACAGAGTTAACATAATTTGAATTTATGGGTCTTGAAGAAAAGTCAAGTTTTTTGTGGACCTAATTGTGGCCTTTGGATGGACCAAATCTAAACGGTCAATCTCATGCTTCTAGCTGGCTGGGAGAACTTAAGAACACCGTCATCTGGTCTTTCAGCTTGCTTTGTCTCAACAGATCCAAGTATGGAAACAACTTTCCCAAACTTGAGAATGCATTTAGTATTAGCTTTTATCAGCCTCATTCCCGTTATACATGAAACTCACTCCAACACTTGTATTGCCTCTGCTTCCTATCCTGAAAATGAAACTGATAGGGTGGCATTGCTCGCCTTCAAGGACAAGATAATTGAAGATCCTGAAGGGATTATGATTTCTTGGAACGAGTCTGTTCACTGCAACTGGCCGGGAGTTTCTTGCAGTCGCCGCCATGCGGGAAGAGTCACTACCCTCGACTTGGATAATCAAAAGCTCCTTGGCACAATACCTCCTGACATAGGGAATCTCACCTTCTTGAGGCGTATTAATCTACAGGCGAATCGGCTTCAAGGCAACATTCCAGAAGAGTTCGGGAGGTTGTTCAGACTGAAGACTCTCATCCTCTTCAACAATGAGCTTGGAGGGGAGATACCACGGAATTTGTCATCTTGCATAGGTTTGCAGCATATCTATTTGCGTTACAATCGACTCAGTGGGAGGATACCTGACGAGCTTCGGTATTTAGTTGAGAGAGAACTCATTGTTTTTGACGTCACGGTGAACAATCTTACCGGGGGAATTCCAAGTTGGTTGGGGAATGGATCTTCACTTACAGAGTTACGTATGGGGAGAAATGACCTAAGAGGTCCAATACCGGCTGAGCTCGGAAGCATCTCAAAATTAAACACCCTAGCTTTATATTCTAATAATCTAAGAGGACGCATCCCCTCTTCTATATACAATCTTACATCACTTGTCTACCTTCATGTAGGGGATAATAGCCTACATGGTGAAATCCCACAAGAAATTGGCAACTATTTTCCTCATCTCCGGGAGCTTTGCCTTCCAGCAAACCAATTTTCAGGGCAGGCACCGCATTCGCTGCCTAACGCTACTCGACTTGAAGCACTGTTTCTCACTTCTAATTGCTTTACGGGGAACGTGCCTGCCAATCTTGGAAACTTGTGGAATCTTACATGGATTAGTTTTAGCGATAACCAGTTAACAGGACCTGACAGCTTAGGTTTCCTCACTGATTTAACCAACTGCACTAAACTGAGATTCTTAGCTTTCGCCTACAACAAATTCAGAGGAGAAATACCTACTTCCGTTGCCAATTTGACCAATACGCTTCAATACTTACTCTTGGGATCAAACCATATCACAGGTAATATCCCTCCAGAAATCGAGAAGCTGAATGGCCTACAGGTCTTGGCGATATTTAACAACAGTATCAGCGGTGAGATTCCCCATGACATTGGTAAGCTAAAAAATTTGACGTATCTTTTGCTTTGGCGTAATAGGATTTCAGGGGCAATTCCTTCCTCTCTTGGAAACGTCACCCAATTGCTTCAACTGGAGCTTGAGGAAAATCAATTAGAAGGTTACATTCCTCCAAGTCTTGGGTGGTGTCGACAATTGCAAGAACTGTTACTGTCAGATAACAACCTTAACGGTTCAATACCCAAAGAGGTCTTCGGCCTTTCTTCTCTATCCCTCTCTTTCGATGTTGCTCGAAATTCCTTAACGGGGCCATTACCCCTTGAAGTGGGTAACATGACCCAAATTGTGGATGTCGACCTCTCTGACAACAGGCTGACTGGAGAAATACCAAGCACTTTGTCCCAGTGTCTGATGCTGCTAAGCTTGGACATGGCAGGCAATTTATTTGAAGGAAGTATACCGCCTTCTCTTAGAACCCTGATTGGCCTTCAGTGCCTCAATCTCTCAAGAAACAGATTGTCCGGTCAAATTCCCATCTATTTCGAGATTTTCACTGTGCTCGAAGCATTGAATCTGTCCTTCAACAGCCTTGAAGGAGAGGTACCGCAGGAGGGGATTTTCAGAGATACAAAGCGCATATCAATAATGGGAAACAAAGAACTATGTGGGGGCATCAAGGAACTTGGACTTCCCGCATGCGAAGTCCATAGCACAAAGAAGCCGAGGAGGCTTCCAAAATTGAAATTATCTATCGCAATAATTGTCTCATTTTTAATCCTGTTGACATGCTTCACTGTTGTTGTGTACTGGAGGAGGAAATTTACGACGAGACCTAGTGCTGCATTGCCAGCAGATGAGCGCTTCCAAAAGGTTTCCTATGCAAAGCTCCGCCAAGTGACCAATGAGTTCTCACCATCTAATTTGATTGGTCATGGGAGCCATGGTTCTGTGTATAGAGGAATGCTCGATGGAAATCGACAGGTGGCAGTGAAAGTGCTCAACCTAAAACAGAAGGGGGCTTTTAAGAGTTTCTTGGCAGAATGTGAAGTGCTGAGAAACATACGCCACCGAAATCTTGTCAACATCATCACTGTTTGCTCGAGTATCGACTTCACAGGTGCGGAATTTAAGGCTCTAGTCTACGACCTGATGCGAAATGGTAGTTTAGAACGGTGGTTGCACCCTAGCAAAAATCAGCTCGACATGCCAAAGCTCAGTCTCAGGCAGAGGTTAGACATTGCCATTGATGTGGCTTCTGCCATTGAATATCTTCACCACCAATGCCAAACGAGCATCGTACACGGCGATTTAAAGCCAAGCAACGTTCTTCTTGATCATGACATGGTAGCCCGAGTGTGTGATTTCGGGCTAGCGCGATTTCTTCGTGGAAGCACAAACCTAGATGCTTCTCAATGTCAAGCAAGCTCCAGTGGGTTAAAAGGAACCATTGGCTATGTAGCTCCGGGTATGTTAATCCTTCTGCTTTCTAATCATATTGGTCTCAGTTAATACCTTATTCAAAATGGTGAATTCTAGTGAAGAAAATGGATTTCCAACTAAGTACCCGTCTGACATGACAAAGCCGATGTTGCTTTCTAGAATATGGCCTAGATGGTACTTCATCGTTGCAGGGAGATGTGTACAGCTTTGGGATACTGTTGCTCGAGATGTTCACCGAAATAAGACCTACTGATGTTATGTTCAAGGATGGATGGACCCTCCATGAATTTGTCAAGACTGCTCAACACAAAAACTTGTTGAAGATCCTAGACCCTTCACTGCTATCTGCGGAGTATCCTATCGGGACCGGCGATGGACAAATTAGTGATGCCGACATAGTCAGATTTGAGGAAAATGTTGCTGACATAATGAGAATCGGAGTTCGCTGCTCGGTGAAACTTCCGAATGAGCGCATGGACATGACGAATATATTATCCGAGTTACGTGCTGTCAGAGAGAAGTTTCTAAGGCATGGCATGTAAGATTAGGATGAGGATTTAACTTCTTCTGTTGCATTTCCAATTCCTTTTCACTTTCTTCCCAGTGTCTAAATGTAAATGGAAAATGCAAGTTTACTGCTTCATGTATGCGAGAGTCAAAGAGTTTGCTATCTCCATATCCTCAAGCCAAACAAATGCCTTTCTCTTTCAACAACAAAAGAGCTTCCTTCAGGAGATAAATAACATCTTTCGGGTTCTTTTCTCCGGGTGATTTCAACGGATCGTCCAATGCATTATAAGTCGTCCATCTCCCCAGAAGGAATTTTATAAAGGAACAACTAAATGCAAGTTCATCTACCTAGAAGCAGAGGGACTGATGTATTAGGAGAGTAGCTTGTACCCGATCAATTAAATCAAAACTCACCAGATCATTAGTCTAGTCATGAGAAGCTCATAACTCATCTAAGTAAATTGTCAGTAACTTACAGCTCCGTCATTATGGTTACCCAGCAAAACGAATACAATGACTTGCAAAAATTCACTCTTGTAGTGACCGATGCGAGATTAGAATCAAGTTCAACGCCCACCACCCACCAACTCGAATGATAATTTTATTGACTCAGACGAATTAGTAAAGCATGGTCGTTGAACAAAGGAGCAGGACACATTGCTGACGGGAAATAAAGGACAGAGCAGGATCAAAGTGACGTACGTGATGGTTACAATTGAAGACAAACACTAACTCTTCGTTGGTTACAATTATATCCTAAAAATAAATTGTTTTAGGATACAATTGTTTTAATTTTCGTTGTGGCTGTGTTTTTATCTATGTATTAATTTAGTCATGCATATATTAAATGTTATAAAACCATGCACAAGTGAGAAGGAGAAATGCTCCTGACAATCTTTAAATGCCATAACTTTTAGGGCGGTTTTCTCTTGGGCCCCTTCAAGTTTTGAATTTTTGGCTCAAAGGGCTATGGGCTCAATTCTTGGACGAAAGCTCCATCAATTTAGAACATGTAAATTGTAATGAGCTAAAAGAGAGATTTGAGCAGATTCGTTATGGAAATTGTGAAGAAAATATGGTTCCTCCTTCACACGGATTCCCACAAAGCTGAGAGATTCTTTACTTTTTCCCTGTCCTACAATTCAATGTGCTCTCTTTATTCTCGTTCTTGATGATGCCCACCAGAGTTTCCTAGTATTTTATTACTGGCCCGAATTGCAAAACACGTTGTGCCGGTCTTCTGGATGGGTTGCAATCAATTCTCTCCGTTGTTTCTTCCAAATTGAAACTCAGAATGTGAACTTTTTTGCCTGTGTGCGTGGGAACACCCAATTGTTTTTTTAGCCTTTGCCTTCACAAAAGGGTCAGACAAAGACTTGAGGGTGGATCGGTGTATATTACAAGCAAAGGGAAAAACGTCGGGTCTGTTTTGCTTTTCCAGGAAGTTCATTGCCTGTAGCCCTAAATCAAGGTCACTTTTCACCAAGGGCAGGCCCTTCTGCGATCCTTCACGGATCAATCCCGGTCATAACGGATCAAAGTCACGTCCATTTCTTTATGATTCTCCTCAAAAGTGTCTTGACGTTAAAAAACTTGAATTTTATCTCTCTGCTAGGACAAAAGCTCAGAAGTTTTTCATAAAGTTCCTAGATGCCAAGATTAAGAAAAACCATGACAGCAGTGTCCCATCTATAATTTCAATGGGTGTGTTGATAATTATCGAAATATAAGAGCTTGGGTCCCGGTCAACCCGGCCGGATCACCGTTTGGCGGTATTACTTTGGTATAACTTATTCTCCTTTATTGAATTCCCCAATTTTGAACCCAAAATGTGCACCTATCTGTCTGTTCACACCTTATCCTTTGTTCAAAGTTCTCCAGAGGCATTTATATTGCACATATGGGACTGGCAATAAAAACATAATTGTGAAGGGGAAAAGCTCCATCTCAACCATTGATTAGCGTGACCACCGCATATAGGACTCACACGATTTAATGATTGAGATTAAGGTGCATAAAATAATTACTCCAATCTCCTAGCTTCTAAATTTTCACAACATTAATTGGCCCAACTGTGGTTTTCTTTTGTCCGTTCGTCCATCAAGATCGGCTTGCTGAGGAGAATGTTTTTAGTTGCTTTGTCTTCTCATCATCACTTCCCATTTCTGTTTTTTTATAGGAAGGTAAAAAAAACTAATTTACGCAATCAAATCTCATAGTTATTTCCAATAATTAAAAGATAGTTACATGAATAGTTTTTTTTTTTTGGTAAAGAGTTACATGAATAGTTCGTACTCAAATATGTTATAAAAGTGTCTCATATCACTCTATAAATAAAATTTCTGAATTAATCCTTGCATCCCAAATACTATCTTGAAATAGGGCGAAATATCAATATTTCTGACACCCCATGATCCGACAATTGTCGCTAAAAGCTACGACATCTTGAGATCAGATTTTTTGATTTGGGCACATTGGGTGTCATTGGAAATCTCTTGACCAATACAACCCAATTTGCATTCAACTTTGATCAAACTTTAGATAGAAAAATTAGTTGTCTATGCACCTCTTCTTTATCATTCATGGAAAAATTTCCATTCGCTCCTCTATTTTAGGCGCAATCATAACTTAATTTCAATCATCAAAAAGCGTTTCGAAACTAAATCATTGAAAATTTGTGCATTGCTTTGAACTTGGCCCAATGTCCATTTCTTTCCACGGCGCCACGAGCTTTAGCCTTTCACATGGAAAAATTGTCGAATCACTTTATGAGCCTGTCAATTGATTGACAATTTCGACCAATAAAAAAATGATTGACAATCCTCATCGACCATTGATGGACAATTGATAGCTGTTTTTGGATTGTCTGAGTTGATGTCAATCATCTGATTGGGCCCAACAACTTTTCCCCCGTTTAGCCCACGACAGGGTATGCTGATGCTGTCCTGTGAAGATTAGGTCTTCTTATTGCCACGAGAAAAGGATAGAGGGTCTAACACTGCATAGAGGATTCCAACCAAGGTGTACAATGGTTAAGATTGCAACAGATTGAATTCACAATTTTCTTTGGAGTCAAATGTTATAAAATTTAAAGACTTTTTTCCTACTATTATTTAGGTAAATAAGATTCAATTCAGCTTCTGTTTGTTTTGCGGAAAATAAATAATTTAAAAAATATTTTCTTAAAAATGATCGCTTGTATCACTTATAAAAATGAATGAATCAAAAATATTTTTATCGTCTATGAAATATTCATGCATAAATTGTTGTCGATAACGAAAAACTTTTTATTGACTTATTATTTCAAATGATACAAATAATCATTTTCAAGAAAATATTTTTCAAATCATATATTTTCTGCGAAGTAAAGCACCCTTCAGAAAGGCGCAAACTTGATGCGGGGAAGATCTTGTGTTAACGGGTATTGATAAAAAGGAACTAAAACACCAAATGGAAATTGTATAATTACCAAAAATAAAGAGTAGCAAAATCCTCGGAATTCTTGAAAATTATCTCCAAGTAGACAAGGAAATCTGACAATAACCAAAAACGTTAATGGGTTAAAATGAATGCAGAAAGTAGGCCTATAAATATGAAATTTGCCTACAACTACGATAACGAAGGATCTTGGGGCCGCAAAAAATGGAAAAATATAATTAAACAAAAAAACAACCTTGCACTCTAAGGTAGTTCTTCGAATTGGTATTATGGGTTCTTTAACTTCTCTCGGACCAAAAGTTATAGTATTTTTATCAAACATTGTGCAAACTCTTGTTCCGAGCTCGCCTTTCTGTCTTTTTGCTTGTCTAGACGCCCTACAAAACTTTAGAAATTGCGTAAGTATCAACTTAGACTTGGGCTGTCGCTGACGATATTATACAAAGTTAAGCTAAGTTGAACGTATGGAACTTGAACAAAAGTCAAGTTTTTTGGTGGACTAAACTGTGCTCTTTGGATGTGTCACAACCAAAAACCTACCAGGAGTAGCGACATGGCCGTCCTTCTATCCGAAGGACACAGCCTCAAACACAACCAAAGAACCAACTCCCAAAAATTCCTGTTGATATCACTCTCACTCTATTGACCGCTAACGTAGGACCTGAAAAGATTAGGAAAGAGAAGAGTGAGCAATTATAGCTCAGTGAGTAGTGCGTATCTCTTCCAAGCGGATCAAACATTCACTATGCACCTTTACAAAAACAATATCAAAGCTCACTTGTCTCAAATCCAATATATAATACACATACAAGACAAGAATGGGTACTTTTCAACAAAACTTTTTTACATATTGGAAATACTCATTTAAATCAACAATATCAAATCAAGCATCAATGGTCCCATCCATTGATCAATCTCATCAATTTCACATATCGATAGTCCATTATATCGACTAATTTCAAATCACATGTCAATGGTCCATCCATCGACCAGACTCGTGCTAAAATATTTAACCATGGTCACGCATAACGCCCCATGGCAAGGTGACTAAGCTCTCCCCTTAGCAAGGTCTCCACCTATATTGCCGTTGGCTGGCCCACAAGAAAATCCTAAACTAGTATGCGCATACCCACAAGTCCCTCAATGGGCTCACAACGATATTGAGTAGCAATACAAATTCACAATAACATCCTTTACAATTCACAAACCAATTTGGAATCAATATTACCTTTCATACATTAACATTAAATAATATCAATATTAGCATAAATTTACATGTAAGTTGATTATTAGTAGACTTGATCAATGGGTGGGCAACTTGCGAGCCTGCCCATTATTTTTTAGCCTAGCAAAAACTGTAGGTCAGGTTAGTGGGCAAGTTATGCCTGGGTAAGGGCCTTAAGGCTCGGCGCATCTATATATTTATTAATATAAAATTAAAAAATTAGGTTTTATTAATAACTTTTTCTTTGACATTATACTTTATAAACTCGAACAGGATAAAATAAGCTCACATTTCTAATGTAGGATAGAAAAATAGTATAAAACTCGTAGATAAAGTAGTAAAATAAAATAACATAAAACCCCAAAATTATTTATCATATATTTTTCATACTTCTTTAAATTTTTTAGTTGAAACTTTAAAAAATAAAAACGTGGCCCAATGAGTGGGCCCGGCCCCCGATATTTTTCTTCAACGTTAATCGGCGAGTCGGGGTTTTCTTTTGTCCGTTCGTCCATCAAGGTCGACTTGCCGAGGAGAATGTTTTTGGTTGTTTGGTCTTCTCATCGTCACCTCCCATTTTCCTTTTTCCAAGTAATGTTGGGAATGTAAAAAATAATCTTCGTAATCAATTCTAAAAGTTATTTCGGATAATTATAAGATAGTTACATAAATAATTCGTACTCAAATACGTTATAAAAGTATTTCGTATCACTATAAATAAAATTTCTTAATTGATCTTTGCATCTCAAATACAATTTGAGATAAGGAGAAATATCAATATTTCCGATACTTCACGATTGGATGATTGTCGTTGAAAGTTACGATATCTTGAGATCCGGCTTTTTGATTTGAGCAAATTAGGTATCATTGAAAATCATTGACGAGTACAACCCGATTCACATTCAACTTTGATCAAACTTTAGATAAAAAAAGTTTAATTGTCTACGCTCCTCTTCTTTATCGTTCTCGAAAAAATTTCCATTCCCTCCTCTACATTAGGCGCAAGCATAACGTAGTTTTAACGGTTGAGCAACGTTCAAAACAAAATCATTGAAAATTTGCTCATTGCTTTGAACTTGGCCCAATTTCCGTTTCTTTCCACAGTGCCATGAGCCTTAGCCTTTCACATGGAAAAATTATCTAATCAATTTATCAGCCTGTCAATTGATTGAGGGATAATGACATAAATGATCCCTAAATTTTGGTTCAATGTGTAATGTAGTCCCTGAACTTTTAATTTGTCCAATGTGATCGCTAGACTTTTGGTACATGTTCAATGTAGCTCCTGAACTATATAAAAATGTTTAATATTGTCTTTCTATTAATTCAAGATCAGAAATAATATTGAACATTTTCATATATTATTTAGGGACTAAATTGGACACACCAAAAGTTCAAGGACTATATTAAATAAATTAAAAACTCAGGGATCACATTGAACATTAAGCTAAAGTTTAGGGATCATATTGAATAAATTAAAAGTTGGGGGATCACATTTCGTATTAGACCAAAGCTCAAAACTCATTTGTGTCATTTTCCTATTGATGGACTATGAATCGTTGTCCGTTGGATTGTCCAAGTTGATGTCAACCGTCTGATTGGGCCCGACAACTTTTCCACCATTTAGCATATGGTAGAGTATGCTGATGCTGTCCAATTGAAGATTAGGTTTTCTCATTGCCGTTCGAAAAGGATAGAGGGTCGAACACTGCATAAAAGAATTCCAACTAAGGTGTAGAAAGTCTAAGATTGCAACATATTAAATTCACATTTTTCTTTGCGGAGTCAAATGTTCAAAAACATTTTTTTCTACTATTATTTAGTAAGATTCAACATGAGTTCCATTTGTTTCGAAAAAATAAATAATTTAAAAAATATTTTTTAAAAAATAATCGCTTGTATCACTTATAAAAATGAATAGATAAAAAATATTTTTATCGTCCACGAAAATGTTTAAGCATAAATTATTATCAATAGTGAAATTTTTTTTTCGTTGATTAATTTTTCAAGCAATATAAAGGATCATTTTTAGGAAAATATTTTTAAATCAATTATTTTTTGCTAAAGCACACTTACAAGTAGAAAATTTTCATTTGTGACTTCAAAGAGACAGATTTAGAAAGGCGCAAACTTGATGCGAAGAAGATCTTGTGTTAATTTTTTTTCATTGAAAATTCAATTCTTTGATGTAACATTAGAAACCTATAAGGTTGGGGGGAGGGGGCGGGGGAGGGGGAGGGGAGGAGCTAAGTGAGGGTCCGTTTAAAAGAAATATGAAGCAATACTTTGTTTAACCTTGAAGTAAGATTAAAAGGAACTAAGGTTCCGTATGTTTCGCGGAATACAATTTTAGAGAGAATGTTTTTCTGTTTTTCCGGCGTTTGGATCACTTATAAAAATGAGTTAACAGAAAATCTATACTTAAATTCAAGAAAATAATTTCCTCTTTAAAAAATCGAAAATCATTTTTCAAAATATGATTAAATATTGATGCTTAGACCAGGAACTCTGTGTTTGGGCACGAGAACCCCAACACTTGCTCCCAGGCCCTTGGCAGCAGACCCAAGTCTAGAAGCCAAGGTCTAGTCCATTAGGGTCCATCAAGGCCAAGCCCGAATCCAAAGAGGCCGGGTTTGGAACCTCGATACTCAGGCCTAGGTCCACAAAGGTTGGGTCGGGACACTAGCGTCGGTGTCTGGGCCTAGGACTTCAGTACCATTGCCCGGTGCCATAGCCTGGGTCCACCAAGGCCAGGCCCGAGACCCCGGTGCTTATGCTCAAGTCCCTAGTACCCGAGCACTAGTCCATTGAGGGCTGAGCTCAGGTCCATAGCGCCTGGGCCCAAGACCACGTGCTTGGGATCGAGGCCATCAAGGCCAGGCCCGTGACCTCGGTGCTAGTGCTCAGGCCTATATCCATTAAGGCCATGCCCATGTCCATCGAGGTCAAGCTCGGGACCTTGGTGCTTTGGCTAGGTCTATCAATGTCAAAGTCGAGTACCTAATGCCCATGCTCGTGCCCCCACATTTAGGATCGAGTGCATCGAGGCTGGGTCTCGAGTCCCCAGCGCCTGTGCCTGGGTCCATGAGGTCAAGCTTGGGACCTCGGTGCCCACACCTCTGTTTGTTAGGATTAGGCGCATAAACCAACGAAATAGAGAGTAAAAGGCGAGAAAGAGAAATCGAGATATAAAGTTTATCATGATTCACCTTTAAACTAGGGCTACATCCATCAAATGATTCTACTATAATTAACACATCTCACCTCTCTGATATAACTCTTAATAATATGAGAAAGTGATTATATATAGGTGCAATAGCTATTTATGGGCCAAGCCCAAACTACCAATAAAATACGGGTCCAAACTATAAAAACTTTCTAGCATTGCGAGAGCCGTGCCTTCCTATTGATGGAAGTATAAACCACACCCTGACACTGTCCATCAAGGCCAAGCCTGGGTCCATTGAGATCGGGCCGAGGACTCTGGTGCCAATGCTCAGGTCCCCACTAATTGCGCTGGGTTCCACTTAGGTCGGGCCTAACGCTCGGGTCCATCGAGACCAAACCCAGGATTGATGCCCGTGCTCATGCTTGGGACCTAGGTATTCGTGCTCAGGTCAGGGTCTATCGAGGCTGAGCCCATGGCCCTAGTGCCCGTACTCGATTTGTTGGTTGCCCATGCGCAAATCGCTAGTGCCCGAATAAGTATGTATGTTTAGTAAAATCTAATAAGATTTTCTTAACCAAACGACAGAAAATATTTTTTCATTTTATTTTCAGGTTTCAACCAAATATCGGAAAATATTATCATTTTCAATGACTTCCTGTAAAACATTTTTACAAATGTCACATTTTTCACAAAATAAACGGAGTCTAAAACACCAGAATGAAATTGTATAGTTAACAAAAAATAAAGAGTATCAAAATCCTGGGAATTCTTGAAAATTTAATCTAATTAGACAAGGAAATCTGACAATAACCAAAAAAGTAAAAGGGTTAAAATGAATGCAGAAAATAGGCCTAAAAATATAAAAGTCGTCTGAAAACGAAGGATTTTAGGGCGGTAAAAAATGGCAAAAGAAAAGAAAAGAAAAAAACAACCTTGCACTCTAAGGTAGTTTTTCAAGTTGGTATTACAGTATCTCTAACTACTCTAAGATTAAAAGTTATAGCATTTTTATCAAATGTTGCGCAAACTCTTGTTTAGAGCTCGCCTTTTGGTATTTTGCTCATCTAGACGCCCTTGAAAATCTTCGGAAATTGCGTACGCTTCAACTTGGTCTTGGGCCGTAACTAATAATATTGTACGACGTTAACCTAAGTTTAACTTATTATGAACAAAAGTCAAGTTTATTGGTGGACTACATTGTGGTCTTTGGATGCATTAATTCAAAGACGTTTAACCTAAGTCGAACTTATCTTATGCTTCTAGTTGGCTGGGAGAACTTAAGAACACCATCATCTGGTCTTTCTGTTTGCCCTGTCTTAACAGATCAAGTATGGAAGCAACCTTGCCAAACTTGAGAATTAATTTAGTATCAGCTTTTGTCAGCCTCATTCTCTTCATACATCAAACTCGCTCCAACACTCGTATTGCCTATGCTTCCCATCCTGGAAATGAAACAGACAGGGACGCATTGCTCGCCTTCAAGGACAAGGTGATTGAAGATTTTCAAGGTATCATGAGTTCTTGGAACAAGTCTGTTAGTCACTGCAACTGGCCAGGAGTTTCTTGCAGTCGCCGCCACGCAGGAAGAGTCATCGCCCTCGACTTGTTGAATCAAAAGCTCCTTGGCACAATATCTCCTGACATCGGGAATCTCACCTTCTTGAGGCATATTGATCTAGAAGCGAATCGGCTTCGAGGCAACATTTCAGAAGAGTTGGGGAAGTTGTTCAGACTGAAGATGCTCGTCCTCTTCAACAATGAACTCAGAGGGGAGATACCACGGAATTTGTCATCTTGCGTAGGTATGCAGTACCTCTATTTGCAATACAATCGGCTCAGCGGGAGGATACCTGACGAGCTTCGGAATTTAGTTGAGAGAGAGCTTGCTGTTTTTGGGGTCTCAGTGAACGATCTTACTGGGGGAATTCCAAGTTGGTTGGGGAATGGATCTTCACTTACAGACTTAGATTTGGGGCAAAATGACCTAAGAGGTCGAATACCGGCCGAGCTCGGAAGGATCTCAAAATTAGAAAACCTGACTTTACATTATAATAATCTAACAGGACACATCCCCTTTTCGGTATACAATCTTACATCACTTGTCTCCCTTTCCGTAGGGGGTAACAACCTACATGGTGAAATCCCACCAGAAATTGGCAACTATTTTCCACATCTCCGGCAGCTTTACCTCTCAGAAAATCGATTTTCAGGGCAAGTGCCGCATTCGCTGCCTAACGCTACTGGACTTGAAGAGCTTAGTCTCACTTCTAATAGCTTTTCGGGGAATGTGCCTGCCAATCTTGGGAACTTGAGGAATCTCACAAGAATTGGTTTTGGCAATAACCAGTTACAAACAGGACCTGATGGCTTAAGTTTCCTCACTGATTTTACCAACTGCACTAAACTGAAAGCGTTAGATTTCGGCCACAACAAATTCAGAGGAGAAATACCTGCTTCCGTTGCCAATCTGACGAATACGCTTTAGGTCTTACTCCTGGGATCAAACCAGATCATAGGAAATATCCCTCCAGAAATCGAGAAGCTGAATGGCCTACAGATCTTGGCGATATACAACAATAGCATCAGCGGTGAGATTCCCCATGGCATCGGTAAGCTCCAAAATTTGAGGTATCTTTACCTATGGCGCAATAGGATTTCAAGGGCAATTCCTTCCTCTCTTGGAAACGTCACCCAATTGCTTCGCCTGGAGCTTCAGAAAAATCAATTAGAAGGTGACATTCCTCCAAGCCTTGGATGGTGTCAACAATTGCAATTACTAACACTTTCAGATAACAACCTTAACGGTACAATACCCAATGAGGTCATCGGTCTTTCTTCTTTGTCCCTCTATTTCGGAGTTGCTCGAAATTCCTTAACGGGGCCATTACCTCTTGAAGTGGGTAACATGAGCAAAATTGTGCATGTCGACCTTTCCGACAACAGGTTGACCGGAGAAATACCAAGCACTTTGTCCCAGTGTCTGATGCTGCTAAGCTTGAATATGGCAGGCAATTTATTTGAAGGAAGTATACCACCTTCTCTACGGACCCTAATTGGTCTTCAGTATCTTAATCTCTCAAGAAACAGATTGTCCGGTCAAATTCCCATTTATTTCGAGAATTTCACTGTGCTCGAAGCGTTGAATTTGTCCTTCAACAGCCTTGAAGGAGAAGTACCGCAGGAGGGGATTTTCAGAGATACAAAGCGCATATCGATAATCGGAAACAAAAAACTATGTGGGGGCATCAAGGAACTTGGACTTCCCGCATGCAAAGTCCACGACACAAAGAAGCGGAGAAAGCTTTCAAAACTGAAGTTATCCATCACAATACCTGTCTCGTTTTTAATTGGCTTAACATGCTTCAATGTTGTTGTGTACTGGAGGAAGAAATCTACGAGGAGATCTAGCTCTACATTGCCAACAGATGAGCGCTTCCAAAAGGTTTCCTATGCAAAGCTCCGCCAAGTGACCGATGAGTTCTCGCCATCTAATTTGATTGACCAAGGGAGTCATGGTTCCGTGTATAGAGGAATGCTAGATGGAAATCGACCGGTGGCAGTGAAAGTGCTCAACCTAAAACAAAAGGGTGCTTTTAAGAGCTTCTTGGCAGAATGTGAAGCGCTAAGAAATATACGCCACCGAAATCTTGTCAACATCATCACTGTTTGCTCAAGCATTGATTTCACCGACACAGACTTTAAGGCTCTAGTCTACGACCTAATGCGAAATGGTAGTTTAGAACAGTGGTTGCACCCCAGCGAAAATCAGCTCGACATGCCAAAACTCAGTCTCAGCCAGAGGTTAGACATTGCCATTGATGTGGCTTCTGCCATTGAATATCTTCACCACCATTGCCAGACGAGCATCATACACGGCGATCTAAAGCCATGCAACATTCTTCTTGATCACGACATGGTAGCTCGAGTGTGTGATTTCGGGCTAGCGCGATTTCTTCGTGGAAGCACAAACCTAGATGCTTCTCAATGTCCAGCAAGCTCCAGTGGATTAAAAGGAACCATTGGCTATGTAGCTCCAGGTATGTTAATCCTTCTGCTTTCTAATCATATGGGTCCAATTTAATAGCTTATTCAAAATGTTGAATTTTGGTGAAGAAAATGCAATTCCAAAGCCCCATCTAACATGACAAAGCCAATGTTGCTTTCTAGAATATGGCCTCGGTGGTACTTCATCGTTGCAGGGAGATGTGTACAGCTTTGGGATACTGTTGCTCCAGATGTTCACCGGAATAAGACCTACTGATGTTATGTTCAAGGATGGATGGACCCTCCATGAATTCGTCGAGGTTGCTCTGCACAAAAGCTTGGTGAAGATCCTAGACCCTTCACTGCTATCTACGGAGTATCTTGTAGGGATCAGCGATGGCCAAATTAGTGATGCCGACATGGTAAGATTTGAGGAAAACATTGCTGACATAATGAGAATTGGAGTTCTTTGCTCGGCGAAACTTCCGATTGAGCGTATGGACATGACGAATGCATTATCCAAGTTATGTGTTGTCAAAGAGAAGTTTTTCAGGCATGGCACGTGAGATTAGGAGGAGGATTTAACTTCTCCTGTTGCAATTTTAATTTCTTTTCAGTTTTTTCTAGTGTGAACTGTGAATGTAAACCCAAAATGCAACTCTACTGCTGCATGTATTTGTGACAGGCAAAGAATTTGCTCTCTCTATATCCTTAAGCCAAATAAATGCCTTTCTATTTCAACTATAGAATAGCTTGCTTCAGGAGATAAATAACGTCATACTTGTTCTTTTCTCGGGTTGATTTCGATGTATCATCCAATGCATCATAAGTCATCCATCCCCTCAGAAGGAATTTAATAAAGGAACCACTAAGTGCAAATTCATCTACTTAGAAGCAGAGGGATTGATGTATTAGGAGTCCCGCTTGTACCCGATCAATTAAAATAAAGCTCACCAGATCATTAGTCTGGTCATGAAAAGCTCATAACTCATTTGTCTGAGTAAATTATCGGTAAGTTACAGCTCCGTCATCATGGTTACGAGCAAAACAAATGCAATGACTTGCTAAAAATTCACTCTTCTAGCGAGCGATACGAGATTAGAAGAAAGTCCAATGCCAACCACCGCCAACTCGAATGGTAATTTCATAAACTTCAGACAAATTAGTAAGCAAGTTCGTTGAACAAAGGAGCAGGACTCATCGCTGGCAAGAATAAAAGACAGAGCGAGATCAAAGTGACTTATGCCTGATGTTTACAATTGAAGACAAAAGCTAACTCTTTGTTGAGCTTTTTATTCAACGTTCATGATGAAGTCTTGAATCAACCTTCCAATAGAATCATGAGAAGACCCACCATTCTTCACGACGTTCCTCGCTGCCTCCCTCATTTCCTTCACCTTCTTCCTTGTCGCTATGGCGCCGCCGCCCATCAAGCGTCCGCCGGCACGAGATGGCCACCAACGGCGTGCCCCTTATAGTCTAGCCTTAGCTCCTCCACTAAGCCCAGTTTCATCACCATCGTGAAAGTGTTCAGCTGCTGCTCCGCGTATAGGGGCCACATCACGATCGGCACTCCTTGCCACAAGCTCTCTAAAATGGAGTTGCAATTGCATTGAGACACCAACCCATCAATGGCCGTGTGTCCCAGCAACTCCACCTGTGCCAGGGATAGTATATACAAATTATCATATTTTACCTCAACTTTTCTATAATTCAAGACCCTTGCATATTTAGTTATGAGATAAATAAAGGTGTAAGGTCACCACAAGTGTCACAACTTTCGTATAACGCTCAACTTTTATTTTTTGATCACTTGAGTGCCATAATTTTAAAAAATGCTCACTTAAGTATCATAACTTTTAATTAATCATTTAAGTGCCATAATATTTTAAAAACGTTCACCCAAGTACCGAGTGGCATGACTCTTGTGGTGAACATTTTTAAAAAGTCATGGCACGTAAGAAATCGATTGAAAATTTATATGGCACTTAAGCGATCAAAAAAAAGTTATGGCCCTCAAGTGAGAGCCATACATAAGTTATTACACTCAAGCGATAAAAAATAAAGTTATAGCATTCAAATGAGCACTATACAAAAGTTATAGTTCATATGGTATTCTTTTGCTGCTAAATAAGTCTATAAGAAAAATTTCCTAATCAATATCTAACTACTGAATTGCTTTTACTTCTTGTGTTGTCCATTGAAAAATCAAGAGTATTAGGAAAAATATCACCTTTCATACATTAACATAAAAAAATATCAATATTTGTGTAAATTTATATGTAAGATGATTATTAGTAGACTTGATCAATGGGTGGGCAACTCGCGAGCCTGCCCATTATTTTTTAGCCTAGCAAAAACTTTAGGTCAGGTTAGTGGGCAAGCTACGCCTGGGTAAGGATCTTAAGGCTCGGTGCATCTATATATTTATTAATATAAAATTTAAAAAAATTAGGTTTTATTAACAACTTTTTCTTTGACATTTAAACTTTATAAACTCTAACAGGATAAAATAAGCTCACATTTCTAATGTAGGATAGAAAAATAGTAAAACTCATAGATAAAGTAGTAAAATAAAATAACACAAAACCCCAAAATTATTTATCATATATTTTTCATACTTCTTTAAATTTTTTAGTTGAAACTTTAAAAAATAAAAAAGTGGCCCAATGAGTGGGCCCGGCCCCCGATGTTTTCCCTTGGGTTCATGCCTGCAAGTCCAAACCTTGGCGAGATTTCTAAAGGTTCTAGCCCGAGCGGAACCGGTCTGATCCCGCCTAGGCATGCCCAATGACCGAGTCAACTTGCCGGACGATGGAGCCAAGTACTTGGACTAAATCTTGCTCAGGTCCTCTTGTCATTGAAAAAACAAATTAAGTATTCTATATGAATTAATCAAGTCTGAACCCAGCAGGTGGCGGTGGGCGGTGTCCAGCGGCGAGTAAGCGGCGGTGGCCGACAAGAGTGAGCAATAAAAGAGACTTGTTAGTTCTATTTTTGGAACAGTAGAAATTTTAATTTCTCATTTCTATTCCAAATCTATTTCTTGGCCAAAATTTATCCCAGAAATAAAAAAAAATGAAATTATTTTATCAAACGTATTTCTGTTCTAAACCTGTTCTAGGGAACAAAAAAAAATAAAAAAATAGGAAAACAAAATGGTTATCATTTGCGCCGTAAGTGTGTAAGAATCAAAAGAGAAATTATATACTAGATCCACTCATTTTGCCTTTCAGGCCAATCATGCTTGGCTGGACCCAATAAGCTGTTTAGCATATGATCACCTCAAGGATTACCTAAATTTTAGTTCATCATAATTTGATACATATTTTTATGCATGCTAATTATTCTAGGGATAAGTGTATTGAAAGTCATAAAACTTGTCACGAAAGTGCAATTAAGTTCTAAACTTTCAAAAAGTCAATTAAGTCTTAAAACTTATCAAACTGGTCCAATCAAATCTTTATATTGATTGCACTTTTTGAAAGCTTTAATGCTTGATTGTACTTTCATGAAAAATTTTAGGACTTGATTATACTTTTTGAAAGTTTGAGGATTCGATAGTACTTCTATGACAATTTTTAGGACGTAATTACACTTTTTGAAAATTTTAGAATTCAATTGTATTTTCTTGATAAGTTTCAAGACTTCTAATGAACTCATAACATTATTTTACTATCGAACATATGTCCTTTTTATGAACTGAGATATCATGTGGGAGTCGAAAGATCATCAAAATTACGTCAAACATCATAAAAGAGTAAGAACGATTAGCTATATGAGACTACAAAGCTTAAACAGAATCACAATGTTGAAAAGTCAGGATTGACTTACCATGTCACATCATCCATGTAGGAATCACAGAAAGCTCACAGATGACAAGATTAATTTAGCAGTTCAAAACAAATAGGTACCGTGAGCATATAAGGTATATGACGCTGTCTATGTAAATTATTTCATATTCGGGTCATTTATTCGAGTTTTAACTTACTTTTTATCTATTTCGTAAATTTGATCAGTAAATATTTAGACGAATTAAATTTGGTAGAAGATTTAAAAGTCATCACCTAGAAGGGCACGTAATTGATAAAATACTAACTTTCAATCCTCCAAATGATCGGGCCCTAACGAGTGAGTTCGAACAACATTTGTTCCCTTCTTACCTTATTTCAACCCTCCAAATGATTGGAACGCACACATTTTCACAATATGATTGACTTATACGACATTTGTTCCCTTCTTACCTTATTTATGAATTAGTCAATGTGCTTATACTATCTTTGCATTAGCACTTCATTAAAACATCGGCAAGCAATAAATGTATACTGCGTATTCCTTTTCATATTATAAAATATGCCCACTAAAACCCCATGTCTCTCCCTTGTGGTTGCCGAGTCTGGCTTGTGCCTCAGATTTGAGTAGCTCTACATTTACTCATCTTTGCATGAGCACTCCATTAAAACATCAACATGTGATAAATGTCTACTGTGTATTCTTTTCCATATTAAAAGAATATGCCCACGAAAACCGCATCTCTCTCTGGTTGTTGTCAAGGTTAGCTTGTGCCTCAAATTTGTGACATTCCGGATTTTGACCCAATTTGGGATTTATAAAACGCATGATTTGTCAGTGTGCTTATAGTAAAATCTCGCCCGAGAACTGATCACTCTCGGTTATTATTTTAAATTAGAGATTTCGCTAGAATCGCACTCGATTGAATTTTCGCCGTTATTTAGATCTCGAACTTTGCAGTCAATTTTCGAGAGTTTCGGGACGAAATAAATTGGACGGTGTCAATATTATTGTAGCCAGTGTTGAGATTGTCAGGAATAATGGAAAAAGGAGAGTTTTTGACCAGGTGCGATTTTGGACTAGTAAACCTCCCTCGCTATAATTTAATTTAATTAAGTTGGCGTTTATCCCTTTTTATATGCGAGGCTTATTTTGGACCGGTAGAACATTTTCGATTTTGAATTTAGACCCTCGGTTTGCGTTTAATATTTGAATGAGTATAATTTTTTTAATTCCTCTCTCTCTCTCTCTCTCTCTCTCCCCGGTCACTTTTCCCCCCCTTCGCACGTTTGTCCCCCCTTGTCAGACCTATCCGTTTCTCTCTCTTCTTTTTTCTTTCTTTCCTTTTTCCTTTTTCTTTCTTTTCTTCCTCTCTTCTTCTTCTCCTTCCACTACAAAAAAACATGTTTTTTGCGACAGATTTTGCGACGAAAAAATCGCAAAAATCCGTCGCAAATCATTTTTGCGATGAATTTAGCGACGGAAAAAATTCCGTAGCTACTAGGTCGTCGCAAATTTTTGCGACGGAAAATATTAATTTTCGTCGCAAATTTGCGACGGAAAAAAAATTCGTCGCAAAATTCGTCGCAAATTAGCCACGAACACTATCCGTCGCAAAATTCGTCGCAAAATCCGTCGCAAAATCCGTCGCAAATTAGCCACGAACACTATCCGTCGCAAATAATTCGTCACAAAATCCGTCGCAAATAATTTGTCGCAAAATCCGTAGCAAAAATCGTCTAAAAAATCGTCGCAAATAATTCGTCGCTAATTTGCCGCGAACTATATTCGTCGCAAAATTTTTCGCTAATTTGCCAAAAAAAAAATTTTGGTCAGTAATTTACAGCGAACTTATTCGTGGCAAAATTCGTCGCTAATTTGCCACCAAATTTTATTTTTTTTTTTAGATTGATGGACCGTGATTCTTAAGGAACTTCCATACATATCTATTCATAGCGTCCTTAATTCAGCTTGAGCAAACTAGGTTTGCCTATTCTCCACCAAATTAAGCAAAGATTATGCCACAAGGCATAGAGAATGCTCCAGGTTCTTAGATCGGGAAAAATGGCCGAATTTGGAGATCATCCATCAATGCGAAACCTTCAGCATTCATTTGCACACTAATGAACTAGTTCATCCCAACCAAGCATGTATATACCTAAGTTTAAAGAATATATTATTGGCTACATTGTAAATGTTACAATTAACTCTAACAGGCAACTCACATCCGCATTACTTTAAAAAACAAATGGTCTATCCATCATTTCACTGGTTAATCTCGAAGAAGAATATTGCAGCTAGTTTGCTGGTTCTTGGTGGCAGCTAAACTTACACTTAAACACTAAACAACCAAAGCTCAAATAGCAAAAATGACATGAAACCCAAAACATGAAATGAAACCAGCAGGACAAGGCAGAATTTAATTCGAACTGAAGGAAGAAAAACTCCAAGGAGAGATCTGCAGCGCATTATTACAGAGATGTAAAAGCCAAAATACAATATCAAAGAATGAAGACTACAGAATTGTTTCCTAAATAAATTCTGGATAAATCAACAACAGAGGGAGAACCTCAAATAACATCTTCCTCAACAATGGTTTAATCCCACAAAAAAAGAAGAAAAGCTTAATCCCAGGACCTTCAACTTGATCTAAATGCAATTAGCATTCACTTACCTCTTCACTAAATATTATAATCTAAGAGAAAATGTGGAATCTCCTTACCTGATCGAGACTCCAAGTGCTCAAAACTAACAGATCTTGAAATCTCCCAAAAACCTCTCTACTACTTAAAATGGATAAATCTCAAGAATATATATAGAAGATCATAATAAAACATGCAGATGCAACTCATTGCAGATCATTCTCCTGCTTTTCTCCTTTCTCTGTTCTTATATTTATATCACGAATCCCGATCTCCTTCGTCCTTCTGCTATATGGCCGGAGAGTTCTGCCGCTTGGTGCAAATGCACTCGAACCCGCGAAAGCGAGCCATCGCCGACCTCGAAAGCATCTAAAAAAATCCACCCATTGACCTCCAAGTGCCCAAAACAATCAGATTACCGAAAAAATGCCTCGTTTCTGTTCAAATATAGAGCAAACAACCATGTATTCCTGTAACACGACACCATCAGCAATGCAAACAGTTCAACAGTGTCTTGAACACTCCAGAAAATCATCAGAAAAAGGCAACAATCGCTGTACTATCACCTCGACAAGCTCACCACACCAAAGACACGAGGAAATCCGAAGCACGAAGCACCAAATCAACATCGCCCGGAGCCTTACCTTATCGAGCTTCTCAAAGGTGTCCGCTCGCCGCGGCGTCCAGCCATTGATGGCCTCCCCGACGACCTCCGACAGCCACGACGGCCACCCGGCGGCGACCTGCTCCCCGTGGACGTGCTTCGACGGGTTGCTCCTCCTCGGATTTGGCCTAGGCGCCGCTCCTTGTGGCGTGGCGGCCGTCACTGCTCGTCGTCCATCCGCCCCCCCCCCCCCACACCCCCTGCCTCTGCTCGCGGCGAGAGGATGGGAGAAAACAGAACGAAACATAAATCAACAGTCAAATCTGGAATGGATTGAAAGTAATTCTAGAGTTCAATCAGAGATGAAAACGACCTGGCAAGTGCGAGTTTTGATCGATGAATTCCGTTATCCCCCGATTGTGGCGAGGAACCGGCTGTCTGTGGAGATTTCTCCACGCACATCTTCCTCAGCTTGTTGTTTCAAAATTGCCTCGCTCTCTGTTCCTCTCTTGCACAATTCACCGAACACCTTCTGCTCAGAAGACGCGGCACGTTCAACGACCGGGAAACTCCGTGGTCGAGTTCGACAGTCGTGGTGGGCGGCTAAACAATGAACGACGATCCTTTCGAAGATAGTTCGAGTCGCAGCGACGCCATCCCCCCGTCACTAATTCCTCTCTGATTCAAAGTCTTTCCCCTCTCCTTGTCCTTCGCACACGTCTGGACCAGATTCATCCGTCCCCGGGCCATCTCGAGCTCGCGCCGCCGTGGCTGCTGAACCATCACCAGGTCGTTCCAAACATGCTCGTCGACTTTTTGCTTTGTTCTGACCTCTTCCACTTCATCGCTGCCTTTCGAATTCCATTTTGCCGTCGCTCTCGCTTGCGTCCTTCGTTTCGCCCGTCTCCGCCGCGCGCACAGGGGATGGACGTCGCCTGGTATTTTGATGAGAGCTCATCCGAGAGCTCAGGTTGAGATCGTTAGGAGTCACGGGAGGGGGAAGCGCGAGAAAGGAGCGCGAGAGGTTTGGGGGTGTGGGGGAGAGGGAAGAAAAAGAAAGAGAAAGAGAATCAGAAATGGAAGCAAATCTCTTCTGATCAGCAGAGAGAGAGAATGGGTGGGTGAGGGCGGGCTAATTGGGAGTGGGGGCGGGAAGTCGAAATTTGCGACGGATTTCTCTTTTTCGTCGGAAATTTGCGACGGATTTTTGTTATCCGTCGCAAATTTGAGACGGAGTTTTTTTTCCATCGCAAATTTGCGACGGAAGAAAAATCCGTCGCAAATTTGCATGGGATTTTATTTTCGGCGCAAATTTGCGACGGATTGTTTTTTTCCATCGCAAATTTGCGACGGATTTTTTTATTCGTCGCAAAAATTTGCGACTGATTTTTCTTCCGTCGCAAATTTGCGACGGATTTTTTTCTTCAGTCGCAAAAATTTGCGACGGATTTTTTTTTCAGTCGCAAAAATTTGCGATGGACGTTTTTGTCCGTCGCAAAAATTTGCGACTGATTTTTCTTCCGTCGCAAATTTGCGACGGATTTTTCTTCTGTCGCAAAAATTTGCGACGGATTTTTTTATCCGTCGCAAAAATTTACGACGGATTTTTCTTCCGTCGCAAAAATTTGCGATGGATTTTTATTCCGTCGCAAATTTTTGCGACGGATATTGTTCTTTGCGACGGATTTTTATTCTGTCGCAAATTTTTGTAACGGATATTTTTATTCCGTCGCAAATTTGCAACATATATTTTTTCCCGTCGCAAATTGCGACGAAAAAATCCCAATCGCAAATTTCCGTGGCAAAATTCACGTTTTTTTGTAGTGATATATATCATTGTCAAATGAGGAGTACACGAACTTATTTATCATTTTTATAGGATGACTATCTAAAAGGGAAAATATCAATTACAATCAATTAAAGGAAATATAAGGAATCTTCTAAATATTTCTCTAATAGAATGCATGCCCTCTATTCACTCATCATTCGGATGTAACCCTTTAGGAATAATTCATCTAATTGGTTAGATCAAATTGATTAGGCCTAAATAAGAATATCTCTTTTATATGATCTCCTATAGATATCCCCATATAGATACATTGACTTTACATTTCATATATCCACCCGATTCCGATCTATTTGAAAATTGCTATAATTTATTTATCCATATATTTACGCATACATAAGAGCTACGCGCGGAGGAAACCGCCGTATTCAACTAAATAGATATCTGTGTTATCTATATTTAAGTCTTGAAAAAAAAGAAGATAAGATTTGCACCTATCGAATCTAAAAATCTTATTTGGGACGAGAACATTTTAAGAGATTATCTAATATCTTGAGTTTATAATAGATCTTATTTAATTTGAATTTTTAATATCTAATCTCTCTTAGAATTGGACGTGTAGCAAATCTTCTAATCTCTTTTGAATTTGAACTTGTGACAATCGTCTAATTCGTCTCTACTTTCGTCGCAAAATGGTAAATTTCGTTGCACAAATTAGCGACGGAAAATAAATCCGTCGCAAATTTGCGACGGAAAATTAGTCATTGCTAATTTGCAATGGAATTAGTGACGAAAATTTTTCGTTGCAAATTTGCAACGAATTTTGCAACTGATTTACTTTCCGTCGCAAATTTGCGACGGATTTATTTTCCGTCGCAAATTTGCGACGAATTTTGCAACGAAATTTTTCCGTCGCAAATTTGCGACGAATTTTGCGACGGATTTATTTTCCGTCGCAAATTTGCGACGGAAATTTTTCGTCGCTAATTTGCGATGGAATTAGAAATCCGTCGCAAAGTTTGTCGCAAATAAGCGACGAAAAATTTCCATCGCAAAATTCATGTTTTTTTGTAGTGTTCGCTGGCTTGCCCCCGACGCCACTGCTTCTGGCTTCTTCTCTTGCTTGCTGCTCGCTCGACCATACCTTGCCAGCGACCAGCCCAGCCACCGCCGCCTACTGCCTTGCGCCGCCGTCGCCCGACCGAGCCACGCAGCCGCTCATTGCCCGCGACCGCCGCTCGTCGGCCCTGCCCGCGCCGCACGCGAGCAGCAGCTCGCCGCTGCGTCCGCCGCGGTCCGGCGTTGCCCAGCGGCTCGTCGACCTGTCCTCCGTCGCCCAGCCACCCACGACGTCGCCGTGCCGCCTCCGGCCGCCGCGCGACCTCATTCCCCCCTTGTTTCTCTCTTCCCCGGCGTCATCCCCTGTTTAGGGCTCCAGCTTCGCCCCCGCCGCATGCCGCCGTTCTGGCCGCCGCCGCCTCGCTTTCACCATCTAGCCTTCCCCCCAACCACCGACCGCCACCCCACCGCCTGGCCAACCACTCGACACCACCCCTCCCCTATTCCAGCCAACCCAGTGCCTCCCCTCCGCTTCCTCTGTTTTGCCCTCATCGGCCCTGTTCCCGTCGCCGCCGTGGGCCGCCGCTCGACGCCGAAGCTGCTGCCGTCCCGGCGAGGTCCCGGTCCTCCCTTATTGCTGCCGCCTTAGTCGGACTTCCTTGCCGCCCAGCCGGGGGGCCGAGAGCCTCGCTGATCGCCGCCGTCGCTGCTGTCTCGACGATTCTCCTCGCTGCCCAGCCTTGTTTTCTCGCTCAAGTTGGTGTAAGCAACACCCTAAACCTTATCTAGGGCTTTGGGTGCTAATAGGCTTGCTTAGGGGTCATTTGAGGTGGAAATGAGACTGATTAGGGGCTGTTCGGGATTGATTTGGTGGCTGTTAGCGCGGGTTGATGACGGGATTGTTGGCTGGTTCAGGCCGAGTGAATGGGTTGGAACGTAAGCTGAATCGAGGTGGTTTATTGCCAATTTTATGGCTGGGTTGGAGGTAGTATAATGCTGGAAAATTTTGCCGAGTTTATTGACTATTCGTGTGTGATTCAATGTCCGACTTGGCGATGGTTTGTGTGGTTTGTATGTGACTGATTTAGAGGTGGATTTAGGGCCGTCATTGGGCGAGTTGTTGGCTGGTTGTTAAGGCCGAGTTAGGGGTTGTCATGAGCCGGGACATTAGCTAGTCAGAGGGACTAATATCGGATAAGTTTTGGAGTAAAATGTGGTCCTTATTGTATCGGTGTGGCAGGCTAAGTGTGGCTGGTGATTATTCGAATTACGGCCTGATTTAATGCTTAATATTGTGTGTTCATGTAATGATTTGATGACGAGTAATGGCTAACCTTGATTGACCGTATGTGAGTGTGCGAGTGTGACTTTAATTGGTGGAACTGTGGCCTCTTTGGCATAAGTATGGCGAATTGTGCTTTGGTTGTCTGGAAATGGTTGCGTGATATTTGATTATGTGAAAGATATGAAATTGATTGAATTATGTGGCGTGTGTGCTTGACAAGCCCGGATTGATCGGAGGGCTGCCAACCTGTATGGTGTTGACCCGGGTTGTAAAAAAGGACCTGTAGGGTGTTGACCCAGGTCGTGAGAAAGGTCCTGGAGCGTGTTGACGCGAGACAAAGCCCGGATTGATCGGAGGGCTGGCAACCTGTAGGGTGTTGACCCGGGTTGTAAGAAAGGATCTGTAGGGTGTTGACCCAGGTCGTGAGAAAGGTCCTGGAGCGTGTTGACGCGGGACAAAGCACGGATTGATCGGAGGGCTGCCAGCATGGAGCGTGTTGACGCGGGTGGCAAGAATGGACCTGTAGGGTGCTGACCCGGGTCATGAGAAAGTTAGATGAATGCGCATGTGTATTATACCTAATTGAAGTGGTGAATGTACGTGTGAATGACGCTCGAGTAATTGTGATAAGTACGTGAAATGTTATTTCAATATAGTGATTTGACTAATGTGCAGAGTTAGCGTGTGATTTGAGGCAAGGTAAGTACTTATGTGAAAATTGTTATGTGGATAGTTAGATTGCATGTTTATACTCATCTGGGTACGCATTGGCCTATGTGGGGTTTAGGTTGTCTGCTTATTGAGATGTATTCTCATGGTTGTTAATCAAACCATTTCAAGTCCGCGACCGTAGTTGTTTGGAGACCCTGCAAGGATAATCTCGGGGATCGAAGACGGGTCAAGGACCCTGAATTTTGAGTGACCCACTTTGTAGAGTAATTAAGTTGACGAACCACGGTCTCTTTTGTTGAATGTGGTTTGTCGTTTTTGGCCTAGTTGGCAGTTGACTTTTGTGAACATCGTATGTATCTACCAAGTGTATGAACTGCAAGTTTTGATTGTGCTTTTGCTACCCCCTTCTTCATTATTTTATGTCTGGGTTATTTCATTTTGTTTCCGCGCGCATGCCTAATCTCTGATGTTTGGGTTGGGTCGGCGACATGCCTGGGACGTCGTATTCAATGTTCGACCATCGAGGGATGATCGCGTGCTCGTAGGGTGCGGGGCGTGACAAAATTAGGTAGAGGCGGGCTCTCATCTTCTCCACGATGGAAGAACCAAGATCCATGTTGGAAAAGGAGAATAGTTTTGCTCGTCTCCATCGTCGAGGGCAGAAATGGCCAGTGAAGGAGACTGAATCTCCAAATCCTCCTGCTCCTCCCTCCCACAGAGGAGACCAAAATCTCCAAGGCCTCGTCCATCGATGAGGGACACAAAGCGTGACGGTGATTGGGGAGGATGGCAGCGATGGGTCGTAGGGACAACGTTTGGACATCGGTTTCGTCTGTAGTTAATGAATTTCGATGGTATTTGCAATTAGGTCACTGTACTTTATACTTTCACTCAATCCATTAAAATTTCAAATCCATCTACTTTGACCGAAATACACCCACTTCTCATACCAAATGCTGACATGGCGCCACCGTGTTGATGACATGACACTTGTCCATGTGTCCACTCCATCAACAATTCGTCAAAAAATTGGTCGGATTCCAGGCAGGTGCATCAATTGCAAAAATTGAAAGTTTAGTGCATTTTTATGGGAAGAAATCAAACTTTTTGCCTACGTCAAGGTGGATTCAGTAAGTATGAAAGCCACATGGCGGTGGTCGCAAGGTGGCTTAAACAATGTCCTCTAAAAATGTAGTTTTCTGGCTTGATTTGGGTTGAGCCTGAATTGGATAGGCCTTGAATAAATTCCATCATAGGGCATGAACTGGACAGGTCAATATGAGTTAATTAAGTCGATCTAGTCCAATTCCAATGGTGACCCAATCCAATTTTGACCTGGTCCTTCGATGTGCCATCTTCGAGCCAAGATGAAGTAATCATCTTATGATTAATTGTGTTGAGGAAACAACTATTTGAATGGAATTATGTATAAACGGAGTGCGGAGCGGTTCATATAATGCATCTATGAAAAAAAATTAAGTGGACTCTGATCATGTGAACTAACTCCATCTCAACCATTGAGTAGTGTGACAGCCATATAATACCCACATCATTTGATGATCAAGATTAAGGTGCATGCAGTAATTACTTCAATCTCTTGGAAAGAAACTTTGGTTCTCATCCTACAACATTTCTTTATGTTTTTATCTATGTATTACTTTAGTCATGCGTAAATCTCATATTATAAAACCATACAGAAGTGAAGGAGAAAAGCTCCTTACAATCTTTCAATGCCATAACTTTTAGGGCGGTTTTCACTTGGGGCCCCTCCAATTTTTGAATTTAGGTCCAAAAGGCTGTGGGCTTAACGAAGGTCTCCCAGCTTCTAAATTTTCTAACATTAATCGGCCCAACCGTGCTTTTCTTTTGTCTGTTCGTCCATCATGATCGACTTGCTGAGGAGAATGTTTTTAGTTGCTTGGTCTTCTCATCATCACCTCCCGTTTCTGTTTTTCCAAGTAATGTTGGGAATGTAAAAATTAATTTCGGGTAATCAATTCTCAAAGTTATTTCGAATAATTATAAGACAGTTACATAAATAGTTCGTACTCAAATACGTTATAAAAGGGTATCGTATCACTTTATAAATAAAATTTCTGAATTGATCTTTGCAACCCAAATACTATCTTGAGATAGGGCGAAATATCAATATTTCTGACACCACATGATCGGACGATCATCATTGAAAATTATGATATCCTGAGATCTGGCTTTTTTTATTTGTGCAAATTGAGTATCATTGGAAATCTCTTGACGAGTGCAATCCAATTCTTTATCCTTGTTGGAAAAATTTCCATTCACTCCTCTATATTAGGCGCAATCATAACTTAGTTTCGACAGTCAAGGAACGTTTCAAAACTAGGGCACTATTTATTTCACGGAAAATAAATGATTTAGAAAATATTTTCCTAAAACCGACTATTTGTATCTCTTGAAATAGTTAGTCAATAGAACGCGTTTTCATCACCGATAATTATTTATGTCTAAATATTTTCGAGAATACTGAAAGTATTGTTCATTCATTTATTTTTGTAAATTATACAAGTGATTACTTTTAGGAAAATATTTTTTAAATTATTTATTTTTTGCGGAACAAACGAAACGCAAATCATTAAAAATTTGCGCATTTCTTTGAACCTGGCCCAATGTCCATTTCTTTCCACAGCGCCATGAGCTTTAGCCTTTCGCATGAAAAAATTGTCTAATCAATTTACGATCCGGACAGTTGATTGACAATTATCGTGAACCACTGATAGACAATGATCGCCATCCGTTGGATTGTTTGAGTTGATGTCAACCGTCTAATTGCGCCCGACAACTTTGCCACCGTTTAGCCCCCATTAGGGTACGCTGATGCTGTCCCGTGAAGGTTAGGTTTTCTCATTGCCGTGAGGAAAGGATAGAGGGTCTAACACTGCATAAAGGATTCCAACTAAGGCGTACAAAGTCTACGATTGCAACGTATTGAATTCGCATTTTTTTTTGGGGAGTCAAATGTTATAAAATTCAAAGGTGTAAATAATATTCAACATAGGCTTTATTTGCTTCACGAAAAATAAATGATTTGCAAAATATTTTTCTCAATTAGAGATCTCTACCTCTCATTTTCATTTCCATCGGTTTCTCACAAATATCTTAGGGAATAGGTAGCATCTCAAGCAGACGCGAAGCAATACATCCTACTATCTTCAGCAATACTTCAGGCTCAGTTGGACAAAGTGGTTCAAATTTCAAAGCGAAAATTCTTCATCTTTAAGACGAGACGACTTCATCATCGGTGCCATAAGTGTGATTTCCCCCTCAATACTCTTAGATGTCTTTATCAGGGCACGTAAGTCATCACCCTCTTGTTTGTACTCGGTGACTAGTTACTTCATATAGTTGTCCGGCAATTTCCCAGACGAGTAATGCTGAATTACAGGTCCATTCGTCACCCGCGTGCGGCACGGGCCATAAGCCTAGTCAACCATGAATCGACCTCGTTAACGCTTGTATACGAAGTTGAGATTTTCTGTACTGGAATTTAAGCCCAAAGATTTGTAATCTTCTACGTAACATGACTTGCTCTTTTGTTTTCTAACACACGACTTGCTAAGATCAGGGGTTCTCGAACATCCTGGGGATTGAATTGTTGGCCTTTGGACCCCAAAAGAAAATTCAAGGTCTTTCTTCAGTTCATTTTGCATACCTCCAGATTTGCTCCAATACAATCATTTTCTTAATAATCTTATTATTGTGGCCCAACAAACGCGAACAAATCTAATAGCAAACATGCTCTATGCTCTAAGATTATTTTCCATGATCTTTTTATTGGCGAAGCCTCTCTCTCTAGGACGAAAGTTTCTATCTATGGACATAAAAAATAAAGGATTATTATTAAAAATACTGTCAGTGATAAATATTTTTCCATATGCGGTCTTCATGGCGGGAAGTGTTTGCAATAGCTAGGAACCCAGTAGCAAAACACTCGGAATCTTGAAAATTAACCATAAAAGTTGTCAGAAATTATGAAAACGAAGGATTTTGGGGACGTAGACAATGGCGAAAAAGAAATACAGCATCCTTACCAAAAAAAAAAAAAGAAATACAGCATTGTACTCTGAGTTAGCTATTCAAATTAGTATTACAGGCTCTCTAACTCCTCTTAGATCAAAAGTTAATAGTATTTTTATCAAACGTTGCGTAAACTCTTGTTCCAAGCTCGCCTTGCTGTTGTTTACTTGTCTGGACGCCCTAGAAAATCTTCAGAAATAGCGTACGCATCAAATTGTATTTGGGTTGTCACGATTAGTATAGTACAGAGTTAACCTAATTTGAATTTATGGGTCTTGAAGAAAAGCCAAGTTTTTTTGTGGACCTAATTGTGGCCTTTGGATGGACCAAATCTAAACGGTCAATCTTATGCTTCTAGCTGGCTGGGAGAACTTAAGAACACCATCATCTGGTCTTTCAGCTTGCTCTGTCTCAACAGATCAAGTATGGAAACAACTTTGCCAAACTTGAGAATGCATTTAGTATCAGCTTTTATCAGCCTCATTCTCGTTATACATGAAACTCACTCCAACACTTGTATTGCCTCTGCTTCCTATCCCGGAAATGAAACCGACAGGGTGGCATTGCTCGCCTTCAAGGACAAGATAATTGAAGATCCTGAAGGGATCATGATTTCTTGGAATGAGTCTGTTCACTGCAACTGGCCGGGAGTTTCTTGCAGTCGCCGCCATGCGGGAAGAGTCACTGCCCTCGACTTGGATAATCAAAAGCTCCTTGGCACAATACCTCCTGACATAGGGAATCTCACCTTCTTGAGGCGTATTAATCTACAGGCGAATCGGCTTCGAGGCAACATTCCAGAAGAGTTCGGGAGGTTGTTCAGACTGAAGACTCTCATCCTCTTCAAGAATGAGCTCGGAGGGGAGATACCACAGAATTTGTCATCTTGCGTAGGTTTGCAGTATCTCTATTTGCGTTACAATCAGCTCAGCGGGAGGATACCTGACAAGCTTCGGTATTTAGTTGAGAGAGAACTCATTGTTTTTGACGTCACAGTGAACAATCTTACCGGGGGAATTCCAAGTTGGTTCGGGAATGGATCTTCACTTACAGAGTTATGTATGGGGAAAAATGAACTAAGAGGTCCAATACCGGCCGAGCTCGGAAGCATCTCAGAATTAAACACCCTAGCTTTATTTTTTAATAATCTAAGAGGACGCATCCCCTCTTCTATATACAATCTTACATCACTTGTCTACCTTTGTGTAGGGGGTAATAGCCTACACGGTGAAATCCCACTAGAAATTGGCAACTATTTTCCTCATCTCCAGGTGTTTTGCCTTCCAGCAAACCGATTTTCGGGGAAGGCACCGCATTCACTACCTAACGCTACTGGACTTGAAGACCTGTTTCTCACTTCTAATAGCTTTACGGGGAACGTGCCTGCCAATCTTGGAAACTTGAGGAATCTTACAAGGATTAATTTTAGCGATAACCAGTTAACAAGACCTGACAGCTTACGTTTCCTCACCGACTTAACCAACTGCACTAAACTAAGATTCTTAGCTTTCGGCCACAACAAATGCAGAGGAGAAATACCTGCTTCCGTTGCCAATTTGACAAATACGCTTCAAATCTTACTCCTGGAATCAAACCATATCATAGGTAATATCCCTCCAGAAATTTCCGAACAATAGTAAAAGCAGTATTTTCTTATCGGGTGGACCCCCGACCTTACATAGACAAATACTACATTGTCTTGGCTTCCAACTGGGATCTCTCCCCTTTCGATACTTAGGGGTTCCTATCATTTCCTCCAGGCTTCGTAAGGAGGACTGCAAGATCTTAGTTGACTCAATAACGGCGAGGGCCCGATCTTGGACTCAACGCTTTCTATCTTTTGCAGGGAGACTCCAGCTCATCAAGTCTGTTCTACACTCCATTCAGGTCTACTGGGCTACTATCTTCTCCCTCCCAAAATCTGTTTTAAACAGTATTGAGACCATCTTGAGACAGTTCCTCTGGAAAGGACCTGATCTTGGCCCAGGCGGTGCAAAAGTACATTGGAACCATATTTGCCTTCCCAAAGAAGAAGGTGGCCTTGGTATTCGTCGGTTGGCCGAATACAATAGAGCTCTGTCTCTAAAGCATATTTGGCTCCTCTTCTCGGACAAGGAATCCTTATGGTGCAAATGGATTCACTCCAATTTCTTAAAATCTAACTTTTGGATTGCTTCCAAGCCCACATTCTGTTCCTCGACCTGGAAGAAGATACTGGACCTGCGGCCTTTAGCTCAGACACTTTTCCGTTGGAGGATAGGCAATGGTCGCTCTGTCTCTCTATGGTTTGACTGGTGGCATTGCAGAGGACCTCTTTATCTTATATTCTCCAATGTTGACATTTATCAGTCCCGGATTCCCAGGGATACTACGGTTAGGGATTTCTATGAAGGCATATGGCAACCTTCACCCATTCTAGACTCTATCCTCAGCTGGAATGAGCCGGCGCCTACCTTTGTGGACGCTCTTGACAAACTGATATGGAGTCCAAATACTTCGGAGTCCTTTTCGATTTCCTCAGCTTGGGACCATATCAGAAGTAGAGGCCACTTGATTCCTTGGCACTCTTTTGTCTGGGATCACCACATTGCACCCCGCCATGCTTTCCTCCTATGGATAGTCACCCTCAATAGGCTACCTACGCAGGTTCTTCTCCTTCAATATCACAGGATTGAGGCTGCTTTATGCGCTTTCTGCGGTTCAAGACCAGATTCGATCAACCATCTCTTCTTCAGCTGCCCCTCCACTAGAAGGCTAGCTTCCTTTTGGGCTACCAGGTGCAGCCTCCCTTGGCGGAACCGGCCGTGGCATGAGCACATCGCTTGGGCAATGACAGTTTGTGGCGGCACTTCTTTTGCTCACTGCCTCTCTCGCTTTTCCTTTGGGGCGTTGGTCCATATTATCTGGTCAGAGAGAAACAGCGCTATTTTCAGGAACAAGTGCATTTTCCTTCCAGGCATGCGTAAGCACCTTCTCAAGGTTGTCAAAGATAAAGCTTTATCTATGGGAAGAGTTCAAGACACTCCCAGGAACCGCCTATTCCAAAGAAAGTGGGATCTCCCGCCTACTATTTTTGATGTGGGCTGATCCCCCTAGTCTCCCGGTCCTTTGTTTAGTTCCAGGCTCTTCTTAGTTTTTCGGTGTCTGTATAGCCTTGCAGGGCCTTCCTTGACCCTATTTGGACATTATTGTCCTAATAGGGTCAGGCTTAGGTTCGTGCTTAGTTTGTATTTGGTTTATTGGAAAGTTATATACATATTTACCCTTACCAAAAAAAAATATATTGCCGCGTCATGTAACATAAAAGAACAGAGAGAAAAACATGAAGGGAGAAAAAGAAAGAAAAAGAAAATCTTAGGGAGAGAGAGGGGTTGCCATGGCCACTCAAGCTCTAAGCTTTGGGTGGCCATGGCCACTAGAGTTTCAAGCCATGATGGCCGCCGCGAGCGAAATAGAGATGGGGATGCCAAAAGTCGGGGGTCAGAGGGAACAATTTCTCATCAACAAACAATCAATCAAGTGCTCCCCCGTTTTCTATGACTGGGCAAAGGTGTTTTGCCATGAGCTTGAAGCTTGATCAGCCATGGTAGCCAAGAGTTGAAGTTGATTGAACTTCAAACTTAGAGAGAAAGAATGGAGGGAAGGCTCTCTGCATCTCTCGACCTCCTATTTCCGTATCTCAATCACCAACCCATTCCATCCAAATTCACGAGGCTCTTCACTCACTTCAACTCCCTCATTTTGCCTCCACCCTCGAGACCCCCAAGACTACTGCACATCCTGCCGCCGGCTTCAATTTCTCCTCCACAAGCTTCTCTCTCGAAAACCCTAATTTCCCTCCAAATTACTCAAAATTGATCAAAGCCACCTCAAGAAACAACTTCAAAGTGTAGTCCCTCATGAAGAACCTCTCCATCTTCAAGTGAGCCCCAATCGGTGCTACCGAAGGTAGGATCACCGGTGCGTTCACTTACGTGTGCTTGCGCCCGCTCGACACCATCAAGACCAAGCTCCAGACAAAAGGCGTCTCGGAACTGTAGAAGAACACGTTTGATAAGTATGATAAGTGGAGCGAGGAGGAATTACTGGGAGTCTTAAGCGACGAGGTGTACGGCGAAGCCCTCGTCAGATTTGGGCTCGGCTAGCCAAAATCCCCAGACGCTACAGTACCCCCAACCATGGGGAAGATGAAGTTCTTTATCGTGCCCATTTACAAATTAGATTGGCCAAATAAAAATAAAAAAATGATAAAAAAGAATAATTAAATTAAATAAATTTTTAAAAATTGTTAATGTTGGATTTCCCGGCGTCTATGTAGGATTTCTGGCGAAGCAAATCCCCGATAGCACTCAAATGATCGATTTCTCAAATTTGTGGTACTTAACTGAGCAAAAAAAAAATTATGATACTAAAGTGAACGTCATACGAAAGTCGTGGCACTTCTACTATTGTTATCCCTTTATTTTACACAAGCACAACTTATTTGATCCTTTATGAGTGGTCAGTTGATTGACAATCATCGTCAGCCATTGTTTCACAGTGACTATCATCCGTTGGATTGTCGGTGTTCATATAAACTGTCTGATTGGGCTCGACAACTTTGCCACCATTTAGCCCATGGCACAAATAAAAATTGCGTATATGCATACATTATATGAAGATTTGGTTTTCTCACTACAGTGAGAAAAGGAGAGTGGGTCCAATAAATGTTGTACAACATGTTTAAATATTTAAATATTAAATATCGTCTTCATTCGATAATTTAAATTTTAAAATAATTTATAGTGATCTCACAAAATCTCAAATTTTCAGGAATCTCTGCATGCTTGGTCCTTAATCCTATGACAAACAACAAAATACGTAGATATTCCACAAAAAAATGGTTAAAAAAACATTGCTTAAACAAAGAATATCTGGATAGAGACAAAAGTGCTCTATCACGTACATAACTCACTAACCTATGCTGTTCATGGGGCAAACATTAACAGTAAATATCAAAATGTCTAGATTTTGTTAAACCCCCTTAATAAAAAGACATGGGATTCTTCCTGCGAGAACTCTCAAGATCTTTTTTCTCATTGCACCGGAAGACTAGGAGAAATCTTTACTAGACATTAATTTGCCATTCACCTAAAATAAAGGCGGTCTTTCCTACAATTGCTTAAGTAGATAAAGTTCAACTTATGAGTAGAAAATTTTGCATTTGTGATTTTCAAAAGATAGATTTCAAATGACACAAGCCCGATGAAAAGAGACAAGAAAACCAAGAACACGTTGCTCATGATCGGCCCAACTTCAAATGTGGAGAGACTTGGCATGGCTCTTGCGGTGGTTGTGGATATGGGTTCCTAAATAGCTCCGCCTCTGAGGACAAACAAGTACTGCAGAGATATATCGATATCCCATCAACATAAGGAAATGCATATGATGAATTTAGATATCATGACGGGTATCAAGTAGACAAATTTGAGGAAGAGAGTTCCACTCAGATACCAAACTACATGAGATGAACTCCCAGCGTATTCAGATATGAACTCATTTTTCTTAATCCAATAAGCTTAACTTCGGTCGATTATGGCTTTGACTTTTGGATGATAGTGATTATGGAATTATTTTTTTTCCATGTCAGTCCATCTATAACTTCCCTCTAAATGATCTCAGTTTGAACTATAATCAATACATACTTTTTCATTTCAAATAGACAAAATATAGTAGTGCTCGATCCAGATTTTTATGCAATAAAAATGCTATTTCATAACTCATAGTATATCTAATTCGTATCGCTTTCGGAATATGAGTTTACAAACTCAAAAAAAAGATAGTACCACTTACTTGGCAAAGTTAAAAACCAACTTACGAAGTTACTAGAACTGACGCACTCGTATTCCTATCAATTAATCGAAAGACCATATCAAAATCTGAGTAATAGACTACTCCAACGAACAACTCGACTAAGCTATGCTTCTACGTCAACCAATCAACTTCCACACGCTAATGAAGAAACTTGTTTATAATGAACGTTCATCTTTGTTCGTTATGCGTATTGTATATTACGCGTAACTTACGCATGAAACTTCAGAAATTTGTTCTGATTAAACTACACTTTAGAATTGATTTTCGTCAAACCCTACGGCTCCACAACGCCTAATCTATCATTACCATATAAATCTACAGCTCGACAACTCCTTAACTGGACCTCACAATTCACATAACTCCGAATTTATAACCTAACTTCGAAAATTACTCTAATTAAATGAATAATAGGCTTGAATACTTATTGGGTGTTGCAATTAGGAGTTAATTCACCTTAAGCCGAAAATTTTCTCTGTCTTCGTTTTATCCATTTCCTTTTTACGGGACGAGCTCCCTTTGATTTTCCTTGTTGTGTCTGCTGGAGTTCTTTTGCACCATCTGTTGAAGAAGGAAGAAAAATGGGTTGGGACTTGGGCTTTGGGAGGCATGGGCTGGGTTTATAGGCCCAACAACATGCAAAACTTCAGAAATTTGTTCCTATCAAACCATATTTCGGAATTAATTTTCGTCAAACCCTTTAGCTCCACAAAGCCCACTCCTCAATTGAACCTCATAGTTCAAAATTCACATAACTCTGAATTTACGACCTAAATTCGAAAATTACTCCGATTAGACAAAAATATAAGCTTGAATACTTACAAGGAGTTGCAATTCGAAGTCGATTTCTCTTGTAGGGACATCCGTAATGGCCGCGCTTGAAAATTTTCTCTCTTTCTTCATTTTCTCCTTTTCCTGTTCACAGGACGAGCTCCCTTTGATTTTCCTCGTTTTGCCCGCTGGAGTCCTCTTGCAATATCTATTGAAGAAGAAAGAAAAATGGCTTTGGGGTTGGGCTTTAGGAGACATGGGCTGGGTTTATGGGTCCATTAGCATGCGAAACTTAAGAAATTCTTTCTTATCAAACCATACTTCGGAATCAATTTTTGTCAAATCGTACGCCTCCATAGCACCCACACCTCAGTTGAACCTCACAGTTCAAAATTCAAATAACTTCAAATTTACGACCTAATTTCAAAATTACTCCAATTAAAAAAATAATATGCTTAAATAATTACCAAGTGCTGCAATTCAGAATTGATTCAGCTTGTTGGGAAAACCAAAACGGCTATGCCCGAAAATTTTCTCTCTCTTTGTTTTTCTCCTTTTCTAGTTCACGGGACAAGCTCCCTTTGATTTTCCTTATTTTGTCCGTTGGAGTACTCTTGCACCATCTATTGAAAGAAGAAAGAAAAATGGGTTGGGACTTGGGCTTTAAGAGACATGGGCTGGGTTTATGGGCCCATCTACTACAGAAGCCACTACGGCAGTGGTGGCGAGGATGATTTAGACAATGCACTCTCAAAATGACAGTTATTTGGCTAGATTTGTGTTGGACCTGAATTGTGTTGGGTATGAATAGATTGCGTTATATTACGTGGATAAGTCAATAAAAAGTTCATTAAATCGTTCTAGTCCAAACCTAAATGGGAACTGATCCCAATTTGACTTGGTCCGTCCGTTTACCAACTCCTATAGCTTCAGCCTCTGATTCAACAGGAAATTGTGCCCAGAAAATAACAAATAGGACGAGATTATTTATTAATCCGAGGGTATAGTAGACCATGTGATGCATTCCTCAAAGAATTTTGTATGCACCCAGACCACGTGAGCCATCTCCATCTTAGCCAACTATATAGTTTGCCTCCACGTAAGATTCACATGATTTGATGGTTGAGATTAAGATGCACATAATCAGAATTTCTATCTCTGGAAAACCCACTTTGGTTCTCATCCTACCCATTTCTTTTTAATTTCGAGTTAGATTGCTCGCTACCATTCATCTAAAGCTAGTGATTCTTTTGGCATAAGTGAAGGAGAAAAGCTCTTTACAAACATTCAATACTTTGAAATTTAGGCGGTTTTCAATTGGGCCACTCTAAGTTTTCAATTTTGGGCCCAAAAGGTTGTGGGCTTCATAAAGGATTCCGAGCTTTCTGGCTTTTCTCTACCTAACGTAGGACTTAATCTTAAAGAAGAGCTAATCGGCCCTATTGTGGTTTTCTTTCATTCATCCGTTTGCCCCATCAAGATAGACTCGTATCGCTCTATGAATAAAGTTTCTAAATTTGTCTTTGTATCCCAAATACTATCCAACTTCCCAGTAACATCTCATTATTGTGTACACCCGTCTCATGTGTGCCCGGTCTACAGTATTCGTTGAATTCAATGGGACTCACATAAGATCCATAATCGTCTACAGTATTCGTTGAATTCAATGGGACTCACATAAGATCCATAATCCAATTGCTCGCTTGAGCTAGGTACACACAACCACTCTTTAGTAACAGTTAACAAATAGTTCGACTATAGAGTATCTACATGACCTGTTTTCCACACATCTCGCGCATATCACCGTTGGTATGGACAATTTTGACTTTAGCTAGTAAATAGCTACTCATATCGATGGTACTAGACGAGAAATGTGGAAAAAACGAATCATGTGGTCGGTAAAAGCGAGCGTTAATCCTTCATGAAATGCTAAAAAGGGGGGAAAAAGGAAACCCAACATTGATGAAGATCATGCATGGCGTGCGGTTGGGGGCTGATTGACTCGTACTTTGACCACCTCCATAGTCAACTATTAAAGATAACCATGGCATTCACGCAGTCCATACTTTGGGGAAGAGTGTCCGTAGCAATGAAAGAAAATCCACGCCATCGGACTATCATCCGATTGGCGGACCAAAAACGTATTTTTTTAGCAAAAAAAAAAGGAAAAGAAAGGAAAGAAAAATTATCTTTCGATTCATTTTGTGTGGACATGAAGAAATTAAAATTCAAAAAGTCACGACAGATAAATTCAATACAATAGCCCCCACCAGCCAAGTTGAAACCCCATTGAAAGTGACTGTTTGCACGTGCATGGAAAACAAGCCCGGTCGAACTTTAGATTTTTTTTGGGAGGCCAAATAACCAAAATACCCCCTCCTTCCATAATCGTTAGCAAGCGATTGAGGATTGAAGGCAAGCCAGCTTTGCATTCTCCACACACCAAGTGAAGTAACCTAGAGGAGATGATCAATCGATTGGACCACGAGGTAAACCTGCTCCGTCGATCATCATTAGTCAATCAATGTGTACCTTCTTTTGGTATTGACCCTCCAGCCAAAATCACATTCGGATCCAACTCCTTTCCCAATCAAGAAAACTAAGCGGTTCACACATGGTTCTGGTCAATAAAATTTCATTTTGGAGGCTTAAACATGGACGGGGTTGACCAAATCCAAAGAACAAGCAGCCGATGAATGGTTGAATGGGGACTGAATATATAGAAACTTGGATCTATAGCATGTTAGAAAACCAACCTATTGAAACGCTAAGTTAACAGACAGTGGAAACTAGGTACATGCATATAATAAAGACGATTAAAATTCCCGTCCAAGTGAAGTTGAGTTCATAACTTTTCGTCCTAAAACGTTCTAACCATTGGAGAGTGGTGTGGGTTTTTTATATCTTAATGTTCCCTCTCATGCTAAGCTCGAATGGAAGACGAAAGCCCCCGATGACAGAAGGAATTAGATGAAAACCCCATTAAGGTACGAAGAAGCGAAACCCCGCGAACAAGTGCAAAGAGACGGATTGGGGGGGATCACGTACGACATACCTCCAATACTAACCCGATACCGAAGTAGTTGAGCGTGTGCAATCAATCGTAAGCAATCACTTCTAGGGCTTATTCGGTCATTATGGGCAAAGGCATAGGAACAAAACGAAAGATGACAAGAGGAGGCGAGAGATGGAACTATCGAGAAGAGTGTACGTTGGAGCTAAGGGACTCCTCTACACGTGACGAAGAGATAAGGCGATTGGCATGGCATCGGTGTCCGCATGTCCCCGTCCGGGCCTTGATCCCCATGTGAAATCCTAAAACGTTTTTCCCCCTATTGGGGATAACTCCAATCCCCCCTTATACATCGTGTTTGTGTGTGGATGTGTGATGTGAGTGCCATTTGACAACACAATCAAATGCCAGCCCTCCATTTCTCTTCCAGAATTCTTTTGCCTTTAATAAGGATCCGACAAGGCGAGACGATGGATTTCCCATCGTCCACTTTCACATTGCTCTCTTATCATTAGCTTGTTTCGGTGTGACAAGACAGTGATGATGCTATATTACCGGTGCGATTATCGGACCTGATTTCAAGTTTGGTGGCCCGCTAAGCCCGCTGGGATGAATACAGCCTAAGGCACGTACCGAGCATGTCCAGGCAAACGATTTCCGACTCGGGCACGAGCCAGTCCACATATGCTTGTTTGAATCCGCATAGACCTGATTGTTGTATTCAAACTAAATTATATTATGGACTGGTCTCGACAGTGACTTTCATGACTACTAAGGGTCAATGGGGGTGTTTGGTTGAACTTTGGGAAGGGGCTTTGGGCCTCGAAAGCCCCTTCCCAAAATGCTAGTATGTTTGTTTTAGCATTTGGCCTAGCATTTGGCCAAATGCTAGCATTCTAAATGCTGAAAGCCCAAGGCTGGTCTAGACCAGCCTTGGGCTTTCAGCATTTTGCGAATGCTACTGTTCATGTTTTTTTTTTTTTTTTTAGGGTTTGAAGCTTCTTCGGGCAGGCGACGGCGGCCGGCGAGGAGAAGGGCCGGCGAGCCAGATCCGCCCCCGCCGGCGGTCGCCCGAGGCCAGGCGACCCTCGGCGGGGGTCGCACGGCCGCCTGGGGTGGCCTGAGGCCGCCTGGGTCGCGCGACCCAGGCGGCGACACGACCTCAGGCGACCGCCTGGGTCGCGCGACCTCAGGCGGCCGTCGCCTGGGTCGCGCGACCTCAGGCGACGGCCGCCGGGGTCGCGCTGACCTCGGGCGACGGCTCGCCTGGGTCGCGCGACCCAGGCGGCCCAGGCTCCGGCGATGGGTGAGTTTCATTTTTTTTGTTAATAAATAAAATAAATCTCAAAGTCCATTTGCAAAAAAAATTCACCAAACACTATATTTTGGCCAAAGTAACTTTACAAAATATTTTTACCAAACACCATTACTTTTCCCCAATGGACTTTCATCCAAAGATATTTGCATTTCCCCAAATGCATTCCCCCAAAGCCGAACCAAACAGGCCCAATATATAGATCATGGCAAAGTGAATATCTGCAAGAATATCTCATATAGATTAATGAAACTTGCAAAACATACTTCTGTTTTTAGAAATAATCGGTCCAGACCCCTTGTCCGACCACTGGGCCAAACTTTTCTATTATAAAACACCCGTATTATTCCCTGAAATTCCCATTAAAGTAAGGAATCTCCATCAAATTTTACTAAAGTGCACAAGCGTTCGTTTCCACATCTCTAGCAGCATGCGAGCAAACGTGTTTTCTAGAAGTGCGTCCATTGAATTTCACTAGATTGCATTCATTATGCAATGACATTTTGCCTTACCTTAAAGGAGTTAGTGAGAACAAGTATGATTGAAGTAGTATGATGAGCCGACGCGGCATGTCGCTGGAGGAATGTGGTTTGGTAAAATCAAGAAGCCTTGGGAAAATTACCAAAATAGTCCTAAACATATTGTAATTGTGCCAATTCAGTCCTAAACATTTTGCATTTATGCAAATTTAGTCCATCCGGCCAATTTTGGCAGGCCAGCGCTGACATGAACCCCGGCTAGGCGGCAAACGCTGGCGTGGCAATTTTTAAATTTTTTTTTTCGAATTTTTTAATTAATTTTTTTCTTTTTTTCCTTCATCTTCTTCAACCTCTAGCCGGTTGCTAGTCTGGCGATCAGCCAAAGGCTGGGGCAAGCGAGCCGAGCCTTGCCAAACCTGGCAAGGTCTCATCGTTGCTGGTTGCTTCGAGCAAGGCTGACCTCGCCAGTTGCTGGAGAGGTTGAACCCTCGCCAGCGACGATGAGGACGAGACCTCGCCAGCAGCTGGCGGGGCCGCCTCACCGGCGACTGGCTAAAGGTTAAAGAAGATGAAGGAAATAAAAAAGAAAAAAAATTTAAAAAATATATTTAAAATTGCCTCGTTAGCGTTCGCTGGCCGACTAACGTCCACGTCAATGCCGGATGGACTAAATTGGCACAACTATAAAAAAGGTTTAAGACTAAATTGGCATAATTATAATAGATTTATGACTGTTTTGGTAATTTTCTCGGGAGCCTCTGCACTCTCGAAATGTGAAGGCATCTCCGCCACTCATTCGTGAATAGAGGTGATAAATGGTTGATGGCTCACTTGGCTCGAGAGGTAAATAAATAGATATGGACAATGTTCGTACATGAGCAAGCCTGGCCTCACCCATTTTTGACTTAGGTCAGCTCGGATCGAAAGTTAATATATCAATTTTATGTGATTGGCAAGGTTGGACAACATATAAAGCTCGATCTTCTAGCCCGAACGTGGCCCACTATAAGATCACCTCCAGTCGGGAACTCTGCATGTTGAGGTATCTTTTTTTTTATCATTGAGAGCATTTGATATCGCGACATATCTTTTCAATGTTGGGAATGTAAAAATTAATGTACGCAATCAATTCTCAAAGTTATTTTGAATAACTATAAGATAGTTACCTAAATAGTTAGTACTCATATATGTTATAAAAGTGTCTCGTATCACTCTATAAATAAAATTTCTGAATCAATCTTTGCATCTCAAATACTATCTCGAGATAGGGCGACATATCAATATTTCCGACACCCCACGATTAGACGATCATCATTGAGAGTTACGATATCTTGAGATCTGGCTTTTTTTATTTGGGCAAATTGTGTATTGTTGGAAATCTCTTGACGAGTGCAATCCAATTCTTTGTCGTTGCCGGAAAAATTTCCATTCGCTTCTATGCAATCATAACTTAGTTTCAATTGTCAAGCAACGTTTCAAAATTAGGGCTTCGTTTGTTTCGAGATAAATAAATGATTTGAAAAAATCTTTCTAAAACTGATCGTTTATATCGCTTAAAATAATTAGTTAAAGGAACGTATTTTCATCAGTGACAACTATTTATGTCTAAACATTTTCGATGACAATGATAATATTTTTCGCTCATTTATTTTTGTAAACGATATAAGTGATTGTTTTAAAAATATATTTTTTAAATTATTCATTTTTTCGCATAACAAACGAAACGTTAATCATTGAAAATTTGCTCATTGCTTCGAACTTGGCCCGATGTCCATTTTTTTCCACAGTGCCACGAGCTTTGGCCTTTTGCATGGAAAAATTCTCTAATCAATTTACGATCCTGACAATTGATTGACAATTATCGTGAACCACCGGTGGACAATGATCGCCATCCGTTGGATTGTTTGAGTTGATGTCAACCGTTTGATTGGGCCCGACAACTTTGCCACCGTTTAGCCCACGGCAGGGTAAGCTGATGTTGTCCCGTGAAGAATAGGTTTTCTCATTGCCGTGAGAAAAGGATAGAGGGTCTAACACTGCATAAAGGATTCCAACTAATGCGTACAAAATCCAAGATTGCAACATATTGAATTCACATTTTTCTTTTGGAGTCAAATGTTACAAAATTCAAAGGCGGTCTTTCCTACTCTTATTTAGGGAAATTATATTCAACGTAGGCTCGATTTATTTTGCGAAAAATAAATGATTTGGAAAATATTTTTCTTAATTAGATATCTCTCCCTCTCATTTTTCACTTCCGTCCATCTCTTACAAATATCTTAGGGAATAGGTAGCACCTCAAGCCAACGCGAAGCAATACATCATACTATCTTCGGCAATATTTCAGGCTTACTAGGACAAAGTGGTTTAAACTACAAAGTGAAAATTCTTCATTTTTAAGACGAGACAACTACATTATTCGGACCATAAGTGTGATTTTCCCCCAATACTCTCTAAGATGTCTTTATTGGGACACATAAGTCATCACCCTCTTGTTTGTACTTGGCGACTAGTTACTTCATATAATTGTCTGGCAATTTCCCAGACGAGTAATGCCGAATTACAGGTCCATTCGTCACCCGCGTGCAGCACGGGCCATAAGCCTAATCAACCATGAATCGACCTCGTTAACGCTTGTTTGTGAAGTTGAGATTTTCTGTACTGGAATTTAAGCCCAAAGATTTGTAATCTTCTACGTAACGTGACTTGCTCTTTTGTTTTCTAACGCATGACTTGCTAAGTCCACCGGTTCTCGAACTTCCTGGGGATTGAATTGTGGGCCTTTGGACCCCCAAAGAAAATTCAAGGTCTTTCTTCAGTTCATTTTGCATACCTCCAGATTTGCTCCAATACAATCATTTTCTTAATAATCTTATTATCGTGGCCCAACAAACGCAAACAAATGAAATAGCAAACATGCTCTATGCTCTAAGGTTATTTTCCATGATCTTTTTATTGGCAAAGCCTCTCTCTCTCTAGGATGAAAGTTTCTATCTATGGACATAAAAAATAAAGGATTATTATTAAAAATACTGTCAGTGATAAATATTTTTCCATATGCGGTCTTCATGGCAGGAAGTGTTTGCAATAGGAACCCAGTAGCAAAACACTCGGAATCTTGAAAATTAACCATAAAAGTTGTCAGAAATTATGAAAACGAAGGCTTTTGGGGCCGTAGACAATGGCAAAAAAGAAATACAGCATTGTACCCTGAGTTAGCTATTCAAATTAGTATTACGGGCTCTCTAACTCCTCTTCGATCAAAAGTTAATAGTATTTTTATCAAACGTTGCGCAAACTCTTCTTCCAAGCTCGCCTTGTGGTTGTTTACTTGTCTGGATGCCCTAGAAAATCTTCAGAAATAGCGTACGCATCAAATTGTATTTGGGTTGTCGCGATTAGTATAGTACAGAGTTAACCTAATTTGAATTTATGGGTCTTGAAGAAAAGTCAAGTTTTTTTTGTGGACCTAATTGTTGCCTTTGGATGGACCACATCTAAACGGTCAATCTCATGCTTCTAGCTGGCTGGGAGAACTTAAGAACACCATCATCTGGTCTTTTAGCTTGCTCTGTCTCAACCGGTCAAGTATGGAAACAACTTCACCAAACTTGAGAATGCATTTAGTATCCTCTTTTATCAGCCTCATTCTCGTTATACGTGAAACTCACTCCAACACTTGTATTGCCTCTGCTTCCTATCCCGGAAATGAAACCGACAGGGTGGCCTTGCTCGCCTTCAAGGACAAGATAATTGAAGATCCTGAAGGGATCTTGATTTCTTGGAATGAGTCTGTTCACTGCAACTGGCCGGGAGTTTCTTGCAGTCGCCGCCATGCGGGAAGAGTCACTACCCTCGACTTGGATAAGCAAAAGCTCCTTGGCACAATACCTCCTGACATAGGGAATCTCACCTTCTTGAGGCGTATTAATCTACTGGCGAATCGGCTTCAAGGCAACATTCCAGAAGAGTTCGGGAGGTTGTTCAGACTGAAGACTCTCATCCTCATCAACAATGACTTCGGAGGGGAGATACCACGGAATTTGTCATCTTCCATAGGTTTGCAGTATCTCTATTTGCGTCACAATCGGCTCAGCGGGAGGATACCTGACGAGCTTCGGTATTTGGTTGAGAGAGAACTCACTGTTTTTGACGTCGCAGTGAACAATCTTACTGGGGAAATTCCAAGTTGGTTGGGGAATGGATCTTCACTTACAAAGTTACGTATGGGGAGAAATGAACTAAGAGGCCGAATACCGGCCGAGCTCGGAAGCATCTCAAAATTAAACACCCTAGCTTTATCTATGAATAATCTAAGAGGACGCATCCCCTCTTCTGTATACAATCTTACATCACTTGTCGACCTTGATGTTGCGAGTAATAGCCTACATGGTGAAATCTCACCAGAAATTGGCAACTATTTTCCTCATCTCCAGGGGCTTTACCTTGGAGTAAATCGATTTTCAGGGCAGGTACCGCATTCGCTGCCCAACGATACTCGACTTGAACACCTGTCTCTCACTTCTAATTGCTTTACGGGGAACGTGCCTGCCAATCTTGGAAACTTGAGGAATCTTACATGGATTGGTTTTAGCGATAACCAGTTAACAGGACCTGACAGCTTAGGTTTCCTCGCTGATTTAATCAACTGCACTAAACTGAAAACCTTAGGTTTCGCCCACAACAAATTCAGAGGAGAAATACCTGCTTCCGTTGCCAATTTGACAAATACGCTTAAGCTCTTACTCCTGGGATCAAACCATATCACAGGTAATATTCCTCCAGAAATCGAGAAGCTGAATGGCCTACAGGTCTTGGCGATATACAACAATAGCATCAGCGGTGAGATTCCCCATGGCATTGGTAAGCTCCAAAATTTGACGTATCTTTTGCTTTGGCGTAATAGGATTTCAGGGGCAATTCCTTCCTCTCTTGGAAACCTCACCCAATTGCTTCAACTGAAGCTTTCAGAAAATCAATTAGAAGGTTACATTCCTCCAAGTCTTGGGTGGTGTCGACAATTGCAGTTACTATCACTGTCAGATAACAACCTTAACGGTACAATACCCAAAGAGGTCTTCGGCCTTTCTTCTCTATCCCTCTCTTTCGATGTTGCTCGAAATTCCTTAACCGGGCCATTACCCCTTGAAGTGGGTAACATGACCCAAATTGTGGATGCCGACCTCTCTGACAACAGGCTGACTGGAGAAATACCAAGCACTTTGTCCCAGTGTCTGATGCTGCTAAGCTTGGACATGGCAGGCAATTTATTTGAAGGAAGTATACCGCCTTCTCTCAGAACCCTGATTGGCCTTCAATACCTCAATCTCTCAAGAAACAGATTGTCCGGTGAAATTCCCATCTATTTCCAGAATTTCACTGTGCTCGAAGCATTGAATCTGTCCTTCAACAGCCTTGAAGGAGAGGTACCGCAGGAGGGGATTTTCAGAGATACAAAGCGCATATCAATAATTGGAAACAAAGAACTATGTGGGGGCATCAAGGAACTTGGACTTCCCGCATGCGAAGTCCGCAACACAAAGAAGCCGAGGAGGCTTCCAAAATTGAAATTATCTATCGCAGTAATTGTCTCATTTTTAATCGTGTTGGCATGCTTCATTGTTGTTGTGTACTGGAGGAGGAAATTTACGACGAGACCTAGTGCTGCATTGCCAACAGATGAGCGCTTCCAAAGGGTTTCCTATGCAAAGCTTCGCCAAGTGACCGATGAGTTCTCACCATCTAATTTGATTGGCCATGGGAGCCATGGCTCTGTGTATAGAGGAATGCTCGATGGAAATCGACAGGTGGCAGTGAAAGTGCTCAACCTAAAATAGAAGGGGGCTTTTAAGAGTTTCTTGGCAGAATGTGAAGCGCTGAGAAACATACGCCACCGAAATCTTGTCAACATCATCACTGTTTGCTCGAGTATCGACTTCACAGGCGCAGAATTTAAGGCTCTAGTCTACGACCTTATGCGAAATGGTAGTTTAGAACGGTGGTTGCACCCTAGCGAAAATCAGCTCAACATGCCAAAGCTCAGTCTTAGCCAGAGGTTAGACATTGCTATTGATGCGGCTTCTGCCATTGAATATCTTCACCACCATTGCCAGACGAGCATCGTACACGGCGATCTAAAGCCAAGCAACGTTCTTCTTGATCACGACATGGTAGCTCGAGTGTGTGATTTCGGGCTAGTGCGATTTCTTCGTGGAAGCACAAACCTAAATGCTTCTCAATGTCAAGCAAGCTCCGGTGGGTTAAAAGGAACAATTGGCTATGTAGCTCCAGGTATGTTAATCCTTCTGCTTTCTAATCATATTGGTCCCAGTTAATACCTTATTCAAAATGGTGAATTCTAGTGAAGAAAATGGATTTCCAACTAAGTACCCGTCTGACATGACAAAGTCGATGTTGCTTTCTAGAATATGGCCTAGGTGGTACTTCATCATTGCAGGGAGATGTGTACAAGGATACTGTTGCTTGAGCTGTTCACCGGAATAAGGCCTACTGATGTTATGTTCAAGGATGGATGGACCCTCCATGAATTTGTCAAGACTGCTCAGCACAAAAACTTGTTGAAGATCCTAGACACTTCACTGCTATTTGCGGAGTATCCTGTAGGGATCGGCAACGGCCCAATTAGTGATGCCGACACGGTAAGATTTGAGGAAAATGTTGCTGACATAATGAGAATCGGAGTCCTCTGCTCGGTGAAACTTCCGAGTGAGCGCATGGACATGAGGAATGCATTATCCGAGTTATGTACTGTCAAAGAGAAGTTTCTAAGGCGTGGCATGTAAGATTAGGATGAGAATTTAACTTCTTCTGTTGCATTTCCAATTCCTTTTCAGTTTCTTCCTAGTGTCTTAATGTAAATGCAAAATGCAAGTTTGCTGCTTCATGTATGTGAGAGCCAAAGAGTTTGCTATCTCCATATCCTCAAGCCAAATAAATGCCTTTCTTTCAACTACAAAGGAGCTTCCTTCAGGAGATAAATAACATCTTTCGAGTTCTTTTCTCCGGGTGATTTCAACGTATCATCCAATGCATTATAAGTCGTCCATCTCCTCAGAAGGAATTTTATAAAGGAACAACTAAATGCAAGTTCATCTACCTAGAAGCAGAGGGACTGATGTATTAGGAGTGTAGCTTGTATCCGATCAATTAAGTTAAAACTCACTAGATCATTAGTCTAGTCATGAGAAGCTCATAACTCATCTAAGTAAATTGTCAGTAACTTACAGCTCCGTCATGATGGTTACCCAGCAAAACGAATACAATGACTTGCAAAAATTCACTCTTGTAGTGACCAATGCGAGATTAGAATCAAGTTCAACGCCCACCACCCGCCAACTCGAATGATATTTTATTAACTCAGACGAATTAGTAAAGCATGCTCGTTGAACAAAGGAGCAGGACACATTGCTAACGGGAAATAAAGGACAGAGCAAGATCAAAGTGACATACGTGATGGTTACAATTGAAGACAAATGCTAACTCTCTGTTGAGCTTTCTATTCATTGCTCTTGATGAAGTCTTGAATCAACCTTCCAATAGAATGATACGAAGACCCACCTTCCTTCACGGCGTTCCTCGCTGCCTCCTTCATTTCCTTCACCTTCTTCCTCGTCGCTGTAGCGCCGCCGCCCATCAAGCGTTCAATGGCCCTCTCTATCTCCTCCGCTGGCACCAGATGGCCACCAACGCTGTGCCCCTTGTAGTCCAGCCTCAGCTCCTCAGCCAAGCCCAGTTCCTTCACCATCATGAAGGCGTTCAGCTGCTGCTCCGCGTATATGGGCCACGTCATGATCGGCACTCCGTGCCATAAGCTCTCTAAAATGGAGTTCCAACCGCAGTGAGACACGAACCCACCAATGGCCGCGTGCCCTAGCACCTCCACCTGGGGCGGTGATAATATATATGAACTATCATATTTTACCTCAACTATGCTATAATTCACAAACACTTGCATATTTAGTTATGAGCTAAATAAGTCAATAAGAAAAATGTCGTAATCAATATCTAACGACCCAAAAGTTTTTACTTGTCGTTTTATCTTTTGAAAAATCAAAAGAATTTGAAAATATCACATTTCATACATTAACATCAAATAATATCAATATTAGTGTAGATTTATATGTTAGATGATTATTAGTAGACTTGATCGATGGGTGGGCAACCCGCCAGTCTGCCCATTATATTTCAGCCCAGCAAAAACTTTAGGTCCGCTTAGCGGGCAAGTTACGCCTGGGTAAGGACCTTAAGGCTTTGCGTGTCTATATATTTAATAAAAAATTTGATAAATTATGTTATATTAATAAGTTTTTCTTTGACATTTAAAATTTATAAACTCTAGCAGGATAAAATAAGCTCGAATTTCTAATGTGGGATAGAAAAATAGTATAAAACTCATAGATGAAGTAGTAAAATAAAACAAGAAAAAACCCAAAAATTATTTATCATCCGTTTTTCATACTTTTTAAAAAAAATTTAGCTGTAATCTTAAAAAATAAAAAGGTGGGTCAATGGGAGGGCCCGGCCCGCCCATGTTTTTCCCTTGGGCAGTTGCTCAGGCTTGTAAGTTCGGGCCTGGACAGAACCTCTAAAGGTTCAAACTCAAGCAAGCCCCGGCCCAATCCTATCTAGGTCCACCCATTGAGCAAGTCTATTTATTATCCTATATGAATTTATATGGTCTGAGTCGCCCAACTGGTTGACTGTGCAATTGCTTGCTAGGTTTTTGTCCTTTTGGACTGATAGAATTGGGTGGGTTCAATGAGCCGTTTGGCTTATGATTGCTATGGCCGCGCAACTGGACCAGTTATACCCAAAAATCAGATTGGACCGCCCTGAAAATCGGTCTGGTGCTAGGTTCTCATCAAAACCGGTCCGGTTCCTAGTTCCAAGAGAGGAACTTCCCGGAAATCAGATTGAATTTGAAACCAGTTTCACAAAACCTAAAAACCTTAGTTTTTCTCGTGGCATCTTTTTCTTTATTTCTCTTTAGTTGATCATACATCGATACATATTTTAATACATGTTAATTATTTTACTCTAGAACATGTGTCCTTTTTATGAATTGAGATATTGTCTGGTACGTGGAAGTTTATTAAAATTACATAAAAAAGAATACGAGAAAGTGACTATTTGAGATTATAAAACTTGATTAGCTTCTCGTTGTTGAAAAGTGCAAATTTGCTTACCATGCCATATCATTGGTAGAACTATCATACAAAGCTCACAAATCACAAGATTGCTAATTTAGCGGTCGAAAACAAATAGGTACCGTGGACGGATTACGTAAACGACACTATCGTGTAGAGATTTTCATATTTAAGTCATTTATTCAAGTTTTAACTCGCTTCTTACCTATTCCACATACTCAATGATAAGATTTTAAATGAATTGGATTCGGTACCCGATTTAAAAGCGCTCACTTAGAAACACCCATGATATATAATAACATTTTTCTCCTTCATATGATTGGCCCTAGTGAGTGGGCTCAAACGAAGGAGGTTTATTCCCTAGGCTTGCCCAAATTATATTTCAGACTTTCTACGTATGCGTGGATTTACTCATATCTCACGCAACATAAGAAAATATAATATAGGCTTAATTTGCGGGTGTCGTGACTAACAAAACTAATCACAGTGCCTCGTGTTGTTTAGCGAAATCCAGAATTATTTAGATGTGATCGGCTTATACAGCATTTGCTCCCTTCTTACTTTTTTTACCAGATTAGCGTAAATGAGCCCGAGATACCACCAAATATAGATATATAGACGTCGCTAATTAAAAGGACTTAAGACTAACCTGTGGGGTCCAACCGTATACGACCCCTCTTCCTCGCGTTCGCTCCAGGAACCCATCCGGAAGCTGCTCCTGGCAGCTTTCGGGGCGCAACGACCACAGAAACTTACGCCCGCTTCGCTCGATTCCGGCGGCGATCTCCTTCACTTGGTCCCCATCGAATCTCCCCATGCTCCCGAAGCACAGGAACACCACCGAGGACGGCGGTTGCTCGTCGAGCCACTCCCGGATCTTCTCCCAGTGAGCCCGGTCCAGAGAAGGATCCGGCACGCCCTTCGGGTCGATCACCGGTCCGACCGTGTACACGGCCGGTCCGTCCGAGCTTCCTCGGGAGAACGAGCTGACGGCGAACGGCTCCAGCTCCTTGAATGTGTTCACCATGATTCCCCGGGCGTCGCTGAACCTGCGAGCCAGCTTGACGTAGGCCGCGTAGCCGCCGGCTTCCCCGTCTAACACTGCTGACGGCAAGACAGATACGGGAACTGGGTTGGTGAAACCGGGAAGAGGCAGGTCTGGACCGGACGGTCGGACCTCTCTCCCGACCTGGTCGTGTCGAGCTGGCAAGTGGAACATGAGGCCCAGGAAGTGCGCGTTGCCGGTAAGGTAGATGTAAGAAGGGAGCGAGAACCCGGCGGCCACATCCATCATGGACGTGCAGAAGAAGTCCAGGACAAACCCGGCCACGGACCGATCCGACCCGGAACCAGCTCGTGAACGTTGGATCTCCCCGACCACTCTCTGGACGTGCGGGACGTAGCTCTCGATGTAGACGGTGACATAGTGCTCGACGGAGCGCAGGAGCTCGGGCGGTGGTAGGTCGACGTGAGGGAGGTCGATGAGGGTAACACGCGGCTGCGAGGCGACGAGCGACTTGGTGTAAGCGTCCAAGTGGGAGTCGAAGGGTGCTTTAATGGCGAGGACGGTGATACAGACTCGAGGGTCGTGGCCGAGCAAGCGGGCCGCGAACTCGAGGGCCGAGATGACGTGACCGACGCCTGGCGCTGGGATGAATATGAGCTCCGGTTTCTTCATTGGCGACGGTTGGCCGGACTTCAGAGCTTTGTCTTCTTTGTTAAAGACGACTTTGTACAGCAGATGGGCAAAAAAACAAGAATGGCTTGATTGATGAAGTAAGAAAGATATGCTTAGGAATGAATAGGTTTCGTGTTGTAAGACAAAAGATTCCGTCAAACGTTGATGTAAAGAATGACTTGGGACATGATTATTAGACTGACGAACAAAAAATGAGCGCTGTTGTATATCTTAAGACTTGTTTATAAGATTAACAAATTAAACCATATAATAAAATGGCATTTGAGTGGGTGAATTATATATAATTATCGTTGAATAAAGTCTACCAGAATTACTTTGCAAAATAAGGGGACAAGCTTATCTTGGAAGCTCGGATATTGTCCGCTTCGTACGACTTGGATGTCCATTCCCATTTAGTCTTTGTTTGCTAGTCTTAATTTATTGAGTTTCCCCAAGCAATAATTGCTTAGGACGGCAAGGACAGAGGCAAGAAAACCTAAAACACATTGCGCAAGATCGTGCCCGACATTAAATGTTGAGAGATTTCACATTAGTCTTGCAGTTGTTGGGGACTTGCTCTCCTTAAACAACTCCGTCATGCCCAGATTTAGCCTTCAGGAGCATAGAGATGTGTCCATCTTATGATTATTGGTGGTGAGTATAAGATGAAAAATTAGGATATCCAATCAAGATTAGTTGAGTACTCAAAGAAAACACGTATATGAATATATACGTCATCAAGTGGAAGAGTTTGAGGAATTGAACTCCGGTTGGTGTATCCGATGCATATCCATACTCTTTGTTTTTTCAATCGAATAAGCTAATTTCGGTTGACTACGGCTTTGACTTTCGGACGACGGTGATGATGGATCTGCTCCTCTCCCAGGTCAGTCCGTCCTTAAATTTTCCCTCTAAATGGTCCCCCTTCGTTTGGCAGACTTCGGTTGTGGTTGCAACTGGCAGTACTTTTTGTCGGCTTCGGATTAGTGACAATTGGGTGGTTTGTCCAGTCAGCCCTTTCATCCTCACGAATTGGGCAGTGTGCCTAAACGTCAAGAAAGCTTGTGGGGACGATGAACGGAAAATGTTCAACTTTACTTGGCATCTTGGTCCACTCAAAATAAGGAGAAAATATTCAGTGGCATGGTACTGACGTGTCATTGTCCTACGTGACGTATTTGTTTCATTGAGAAGTGACACGTGTCAAGTGACGTGAAAAAAAGAAGAAGAAGAGAAAATAGGTTTTTTCAAACGCGCGCTCTCCGTCTCTTTTCCTTTCCGGCCTCTCTCTTTCTTTATTTCAAAATTTCAGACCTCACGCTTCACGCCTCCCTTTCTTTGACTCGCAAAATCTAAGGATCATCTCTGGATGACCATCGCCGAACGCGCTGCTGGAAAATGACGGAGGCTTGGTGGAGTGGAGTCGGGGTCGGAGGGCTGATGGCACGAGCTTCCCTCTGAAGGAAAGGTCGTCGGAGAGAGAGACTGACGCGAGTCGTGGTTTTAGCCGGACGACCCAGAAGAGAGGCGAAGTCGAACTCCCTGTCGACGTCGTCGCCGTCGCCGTCCTTGACGCCTCGGCTGGTCCTTGCTAAGACCCAGACCCGACCCGCTTTACACCTCTGGGGCTGGCTACTCGCCCTTATAGGACCCGTCGCTCAGCTGGAGCAAGTACCCAGCCGAGCTTCGAAAACGAGCTTTTCGAAGCAAGAGATTTGATCAGCTTCGCGAGAGAGAGAGAAAGCTGGGGTCTTCCGCACCTCCTCCTCCGCCGGCCCAGACGCAAGTCCCTCTGCTGCCGGACCCCGGTAAGCCCGCCTTCCGATCATCCTCCGAATTCCACCGTTTTCGCGAAAGTGTATGTTTGGCTGAACACTCTATGTCGATTTTGGGAGTCGATCGTTCTCTCGAGTCGAACCCTTCATTTGTAGGGTGGCGAGGTTGATGTTTCTTCGTCTTCCTTGCCTATGTTGATTCCAGTGACATGCCGAAAGGAAGGGAAATGTGATGCGATGTGACGTGACGTAATAGCGTCAAATCACGAGAAAATTTGCTCGCGACGAAGCTCTTGAGTGCGTGAAAAACCTAATTTGTTGAGCGCTGAAGTTGCTTGCTTTTAATCCGGTTGGCTAATTCTTGCTGCCTTTGGCTTGGTGGTTTTGTGTTGAGTCTTGTGGAGCCGTGCTTATGGACAGGGGATGGGAAAAGTTATTCGAGAAGCCGGTTGAGGCGGCGGTGCATTGGGATTTGCCATTATTCTGACTAATGCATCGCGGAAGGATTTTAACTAAATTTACACTACCTTGAAGGCTGCTTAACGTAAAAGAAAAGAAAAAGAAAATTATGTGAATACAGATTGTAGATTGTCTCGAAGTGAGGTATTTGTAATAGAAAGTAAATCTTTATCTTGTTTTGATTATCTTTTAAGCAAGCAAGTGGGATTTACTTCATTTTCACTTGTATGTGTCAAAGCAACTCGTTCCATGATACTTTGGGCCACTAGGAGTTTGCATTTCCATAGAGGTATGAAGTAATGTGGTAGGTCTTGTCCATTGTAGGAATAATTTTATGTGTTGAATCCTATTTTCCATACTGTGTTGCTTCCTTAGTCTCTTTCTGCTCATTGAATGTTGAATGTCCTTTAGGTTTTCGTGTTTGTAATCGAGTAGAGTTTCTAATAGTTCCACCTAAGAACTCATTTTTTTGGAAAATTAGAGTTCTTTTCTGATGATTCAAGCATTGTGTAATCTGCAGCTAGCTTTTCCAGATGCTATATATTTGGTTGATGCCATTCAGGGAGGTGAGATGCTCATGAAGGCTTGCAAGCCTGCACTCTAGTCTATGTACGTCACCAAAGTTATTCATGACTGCAAACGAGATAGTGAGGTCTCTAACTTGGTTTTATTTGCTTTTGCATCTCAACTGCTCTCACATACAGTATGACACACGGTTCTTGTGCTTGAGTTTTTAAATTGTGGACACAATTGATTGAGGAGGCTTACTTAAGTTTATAAAGTTATTGGGAATAACAAATTGTTGTGATTTAAGCAGATTGCCTACCACCCTATAGAGGAGCAAGAAGGAGGGAAGCGATTGCCCGATGATTACATATCTTTTGTCAGCCTTCTTGCAGATCCACGTTGTGGTGGTATAGTGCATCTTCTGTTATTGCTCGGGCTCTTACTTTTGGTTGGGGGCATACTTTTATGCATGTTCTAGGATCAAGAAAAGTACTCTGGAATAGAACTTTATGTTTACTCTTGTCTGCTTTCAACTCTTGTGTGGTTAATGATTATCAGAGTGAAGAATGTAGGGAAGAACTACGGTGCTCTTCTTTGATTTTGTTTGTTTCAGGAGTGATCAAGATACTCATATGGGCTTCTCACACGTCAATGTCTATGGGAACTACAATATGAAATGACATCCAAATTGCACATCATGTGGGCTGTTTTAATTTCTTCTTCTCTGGTTTTGATACAGGCATATCTTATCTCGAGGAGGAAGAAGTTTGTATCCTCCTTATGCAGGTGAGTTGTCAGTATTTGATTAGTTGTGGTCATCGTGTGGAAGCCAGTTGTTTTTTGCCTTTGCACTCACTCCACCAGGATTGATATCTGGTTCAGTTTTCCAAACTATGATCTGTGATGCATCAATACTTGACACAAAAATGCTAAATACGCTACAACAAATATCTTTGCTGTTGGAGATTTGCTTTGAGCTTTTGCTGCTACCTGTGCATTGCTTTTAGATCAGACCATGCTCAGGAATTATAGTTCTGATATTAAGGCTATTCAACATCAGTGAGTTCAACAGAGAGATTGTTTTATTTTACCTACAAATGTTGTGGCAATCACAATTTTCCCTATGCAAAAGCGAATTATTAGTTGTTAATTGACTCAGCAGTAGTGTCTACCCTTTCCAAATTCTGCCAAAGAGAATTTTGAATGCTAACTATTATTTCACTAGTGATCTGATCCACTAGACTCACATACTATCATATGAGTTACATTATGGAGTTCTTAAGCAGAAGCCAATCAAGAGATGATAATCTCTTTAGTATGGTTCATTAGTTCAGAGTAAATGGCAAGTTAAAAAATAACTCCAGTTTGAACAAATATATTGGTTTACATGTTGGTGATTGTTTCATTTATATGATAGCTCCAGTTGCTCTAACTATGCTTGTGACCACTAATGTGCACTTTTTACGTAGCCGCATGATGTGCCCAGTGCAAAATATTCTTTTGCCTTTCATTAATATGCGTGTTTCATTTACAGGACCAAAAGTTTTGGACATGCAGACCATTTTCTGAAATGATGATACGTCTAGCTGCGGATGATGTTCGATTTCTTGTTTACATCTATCGCAAGATGATGGAGAAACTGAATGCACAATCCTTGTGGTATCTGGCAGTTGGCAGTGCTCTTTATTGTCAATGTTTTTGTACCAATGACAATAATTATGCTCATTGGCCATCTTTGCCACCGATTCCAGGTTTAAAAAATTACAGATAAAATTTTTTGGGCTAGCTTTTGTTTATTCTGTATTTTTTGGTAACTGCTAGATGCATCGTGTGGGGAACTAGTGCTTGCACTTGTTGACTTTGTCACCCCATCCTTCTAAGTCATTCGAGGGTTTCTGCTGGTATTTAATATGCTCTGAATTAGGATTGAGATGGGGAATTGTTCAAAAGATAGAAGGTTCGTGCAACTTTTTTTCCCGTTTTCAAATTGGAGCATACATCAATTTGAACAATTCCTGAGGATATTAAATATGCTATGAATTAGGATTTAGATCCTACAGATGGGTGGAGATTTCCAGTGAATGACTTCCCGAGGTGCTTTTTCAGAGCTCAGCGAACTTAACTTGGATAGTATAATGGTTGCTTAACGTGGTTGGCATAAATCAATACCACTATTTTCAAGGCCATTAATGTCTTCTTCAAGTGATGTTGCTTTCTACATTGCATGGTTGCATCAAATTTAAGTTCCAATTTTTTTAAAGGTGCAAATGTGCAATATAGAGATGTTACTTTAGCTTAGTACCATGTCTTTGTTGAGATAAGGTGCCACCTTTTAACTGGGCTTGTAGAAATTGCTTTGCTTGTGGATATGCCATCTTATGATTCAGTTTTTAATGTTAATATTTTATTTTTCAACATGAAAATAATCGTCAGATTTTGTTGTTAATGACTTGGGATGCATCACTTGCAAGTGGCATAGTATTATAAAAACGAGTTAACATGAGAATGTCAAAAGAGCTTTGTACTATGAATGCTAAAACAAGAGCCTTGACTTGAGGACTAATTTCAGAGTACTTCATGTGTAGATGACATATCAGCAGCGGAAAATGCTCCAGAGGAGGAAATCCTCTGTGTTCTTAATGTTCCACCCAGAAAGATGGGTCGTGTTATTGGAAGGAGAGGAGCTTCAATAATGTCTGTTAAGGAATCTTGCAAGTAGATCTCTCTCTCTCTCTCTCTCTCTCTCTCTCTCTCTCTCTCTCTCTCTCTCTCTCTCGCTCTCTCTATTCACCTGTGTGCTGTCATGACTATCTGTCCTGTTGAAAATACATGTCTGGTTTTCCTTACCGTATTCTTGCTTCGACAGTGTTGAAATCTTGATTGGAGGTGCCAAAGGTCCACCTGACAAGGTTAGTTGCCAATCTGCTCCATATATTCACTGCATTGTAGTTCAATTCGCTTTAGGGAGAAATCCCATTGAAGCTTTTAGGTATGATCTGTTCTGACAACTTCCTCCTTTGATAACAAGCATTGTGCTGTATGTAATTATTGATGCGAGTTTCTCAGGTGGGTTTAATTTCAGTGTAGGTATTCATCATAGGACCAGTAAAGCAAGTTAGGAAGGCAGAAGCCATACTGCGTGGGAGAATGATGGATCTATAACGAGAGATGGCAGTTGCATTGCTTCTCTCATCCATCATCTTCACTATTCATGACAATCATGGCTTTCGCGGATATTGGAATTGGCTATTGAAAAATTTGTGCTTGTTCTCACTAACTGTATAGTGAACGTTTCGGTTGCTTTTCTGTTACACCTCAATCAATATGCATACACAGATTGATTCTAAACTGCGCTTCATTTGGCAGTTGCTCCACAACGAGCTAGTTTGTTAATAGAATTTGCCTTCTATCCAGTTTTAATCCTGTTGGCATTTTTATTGCTTCTCGAGGTAGTAAAATGGCGCTATTCAAGTCTACTCATAGATTTATGACTCCATGCTTTAAAATACGGACACTTTCAGCTGTTTAAATGACGAAGGGCTATTTTCAATCCGACGCCCTACACGTCCAGACTGCCATCACTTGTTTCTTCTTGGTCGGTTGTCTTCTTGCATCTCTTGTTACGATTACAAAAACCTGATGGACTCAATAATTGTCCATGGGATTGCTACCTTGTCGATCAATGACACTCTGCGATAGAGTATGGATATGTTTATAGATTTCCATAGTAGCACTTGTGATTTTCCAAACTAAATATACTGAGAGAGAGAGAGAGAGAGAGAGAGAGAGAGAGAGAGAGAGAGAGAGAGAGAGAATTCTAACTCTGATATAAAATGTCCAGGCTTATGTTCTCATTTTATTGCAAACCTCTAATTGACTATCACATTCCTCTACTGGGTTGAAACTGAGCAGAGCACCATTAAACTTGTACACTATAGCTGCTCCATAAAACTAATAGCCCACAGAACTCAACAACCATCCAATTCACACAAGTTATCTTTCCACGGCATTCATCAACTCTTAATACTTACAACATCATACCAGAAATGCTGTTTGGTGTCTGCACAGAAGAAACCCCAAGCCTTTTCTCTTGAGACAATATACTTTTGGTGAATACTCAAGACAAAAAAAATGAGAAGTTAAACAAGAAAAGGGAAAGAATGGACGAATTATTTCTTGAAGCTACCATACTGAGATTGTCTAGCAAAGCTTAAGAAGAAGTCGTCTCCACCGGTCGCTTGTGATGATGTAAAACCTGACATACCAAGACCAGTCCCTGTACCCACGGCTCCTCCCATGTAAAATGAAGTTGAGGGACCCCTTTCCCTTTCATCCAAACCATCACTTAGCCCACCAACTACACCCACATCTGCAAGTGAAACCTTCTTGGCTGCAAGTTTTTATGAGCAAACAAAACATAGCCACATTAGTCATCTTGCAGACACTTCCCAACCACAGTGCTAGTTTGTGTTATAGTACAATAGGCATAAGTTGCATTGTGCCGTAGGTGCACAAGTGTACTGAGCACAAGGGAGGGGAAACATCCATTCTACATTCCAAAAAACCAAGTACCTCATCATTTGGCTGAGCCAAGAAGGTACAGCAGCAGACATATTTAAAGTAAAAAACGCGTGAGGCTGAACCAAATAATCACAATATGAGAATGAACCAGATGACTGATTTTGCTAGAACAACTTCAAGGTGTTCTTGCTCCCCCAATAAGTCACAATGACTTGAAAGAATTCACAGAACTTCAACATTTGCACAATTTGTATTCCATGACATATAAATTGCTTCTGTAAACGACCCCTAATAATTCGAAGAGATTGCTAATTAGACCAAATACATCTATACCACACATTTGTTTTTGTATTGAAGTTGAAAGCGTAAGAGTTATAAGATATGAGGCCAGGGAACAACTGCAATGCCACAAGATGAGCTTAGATATACTTACGAGCAGATATATTAAGATCAATCAGTCCACGGCTGAGGGAATCTGTCCAAATTGCAGACTTGACATGGAATGCGTCCTTCTTTGGTTATGGATTCGAGATAGCTGAAGCCTTCTTACTTGAGTCACTCATGTTAGAATCATCGACGAGATTTGGGAAGGTCCTGTTGATGTTGAATCAGAACTGAAAGTGAATGAGCCAAAAGGATCGGAGCTGTCCAAATTGTTCAATGGAACAGCAGAAAACGGATCCACTATAGGGTTAGTGGGAACGGCTTGTATGGGCTTGGTTTCAGGTTGAGTAACCGGAGCTGGCGCAGCAAAGAGGTCAACAGGTGCAGAAACTGCAAAAGAGATAGCAGGTGCAGAAGCAAATAGATCCACCCCAATCCGCAAAAGAATTCATATAATCAACACATGCGCAAAATCATCGATGTTAGCTTGTGACTGAAAAAAAGAGTAGCTGCCCCTAAGAGATCAAATTTTTCCTTGCAGTGAAGGGATAGCAAGAGTGAGTTACAGGGGCAGTAGTAAGCAGCACCAGATAGTCCACAATTTAAAAACTCAAGCACAAGAATCGTGTGTCATAATGTATGTGAGAGTGGTTGAGATGCAAAAGCAAATAAAACCAAGTTAGAGACCTCACTATCTCGTTTGCAGTCATGAATAACTTTGGTGACGTACATAGACTCGAGTGCAGGCTTGCAAGCCTTCATGAGCATCTCACCTCCCTGAATGGCATCAACCAAATATATAGCATCTGGAAAAGCTAGCTGCAGATTACACAATGCTTGAATCATCAGAAAAGAACTCTAATTTTCCAAAAAAAATGAGTTCTTAGGTGGAACTATTAGAAACTCTACTCGATTACAAACACGAAAACCTAAAGGACATTCAACATTCAATGAGCAGAAAGAGACTAAGGAAGCAACACAGTATGGAAAATAGGATTCAACACATAAAATTATTCCTACAATGGACAAGACCTACCACATTACTTCATACCTCTATGGAAATGCAAACTCCTAGTGGCCCAAAGTATCATGGAACGAGTTGCTTTGACACATACAAGTGAAAATGAAGTAAATCCCACTTGCTTGCTTAAAAGATAATTGAAACAAGATGAAGATTTACTTTCTATTACAAATACCTCACTTCGAGACAATCTACAATATGTATATTCACATAATTTTCTTTTTCTTTTCTTTTACGTCAAGCGGCCTTCAAGGTAGTGTAAATTTAGTTAAAATCCTTCTGCGATGCATTAGTCAGAATAATGGCAAATCCCAATGCACCGCCGCCTCAACCGGCTTCTCGAATAACTTTTCCCATCCCCTGTCCATAAGCACGGCTCCACAAGACTCAACACAAAACCACCAAGCCAAAGGCAGCAAGAATTAGCCAACCGGATTAAAAGCAAGCAACTTCAGCGCTCAACAAATTAGGTTTTTCACGCACTCAAGAGCTTCGTCACGAGCAAATTTTCTCGCAATTTGACACTATTACGTCACGTCACGTCACATCGCATCACATTTCCCTTCCTTCTGGCATGTCACTGGAATCAACATAGGCGAGGAAGACGAAGAAACATCAACCTCGCCACCCTACAAACGAAGGGTTCGACTCGAGAGAACGATCGACTCCCGAAATCGACACAGAGTGTTCAGCCAAACATACACTTTCGCGAGAATGGCGGAATTCGGAGGATGATCGGAAGGCGGGCTTATAGGGGTCCGTCAGCAGAGGGACCTGCGTCTGGACCGGCAGAGGAGGAGGTGCGGAAGACCCCAGCTTTCTCTCTCTCTCGCGAAGCTGATTAAATCTCTTGCTTCGAAAAGCTCGTTTTCGAAGCTCGGCTGGGTACTTGTTCCAGCTGAGCGACAGGTCCTATAGGAGCGAGTAGCCAGCCCCGGAGGTGTAAAGCGGGTCAGGTCTGGGTCTTGGCAAGGACCAGTCGAGACGTCGAGGACGGCGACGACGTCGACAAGGAGTTCGACTTTCGCCTCTCTTCTGGGTCGTCCGGCTAAAACCACGACTCGCATCAGTCTCTCTCTCTAACGACCTTTTCTTCAGAGGGAAGCTCGTGCCATCAGCCCTCCGACCCCGACTCCACTCCACCAAGCCTCCGTCGTTTTCGAGCAGCGCGTTTGGTGATGGTCATCCAGAGATGATCCTCAGATTTTGCGAGTCGAAGAGAGGGAGGCGTGAAGCGTGAGGTTTGAAATTTTGAAATAAAGAAAGATAGAGGCTGGAAAGGAAAAGAGATAGAGAGTGCGCGTTCGAAAAAACCTATTTTCTCTTCTTCTTCTTTTTTTCCACGTCACTTGACATGTGTCAACTTCTTAATGGAACAGATACGCCGCGTAGGACAATGACATGGCAGTATCATAACACTAAATATTTTCTCCAAAAGAAGATATTGGGAGTGATTTTACATTTTTTTATTTTTTTAAAGCTTCAACGTGCCAACACTCCAACAAGATATCGACACGGTAATTATTTTTGTACAAGCATTCTTTTCCATATTGAAAAATATATGCCCACTGAAATCCTATCTTTCTCTCTGTGGTCGTCACGATTGTGCCTTGGATTGGGCACCGGCTGGATCTCATCTTCTCCAAGATGGAGGAGACAAGATCCGCGTTGGCAAAGGAATTTTTTTTTTTTTACTTGTCTCCTACGTCAAGGGAAGAAACGACCGGCAAAGTTTAGGTGCATATGTGATTTCGGCAATAATACATCTCCAAAATGTCATTTCAGTACTGCATTTTTCAATTATGTTCTTGAAATGCAATTATCAAACAATCTCTTGATATTACATATGTGATTTCGGTTTCTCCAAAGACGTAACGAGGTGAAATTCCCGCATCGCCTTGTGCTCTCGCGCGACTCCGTGCGCTGTATGAGTTTTTCCTTTGAAAATATGCAAATGACACGCAAGTATGCAAAAAGTCTTCATTTGTGTTGTATATGCAGATTCAAATGACAAATTTATTTGATGATGCACGCTCAGTTTAGAAAATTCAACGAAGCCATGTTATTTTTTAGCAAACTTAGACTGGGATATTTTCGTCCTCTTGGCCATAGATAATATTGCCTTTTGAAAACTGAAAATGTAATTCTTAAAACGTTTTTTTCTAGAAAACCATGACATGCACGAGATTTATCTAATGTAGGAACTAAAACGGACATAATAATGGTCTAGAGAAATTACAAGACTTCCGAGGTTTGTTTCGGCGGAACGGTGACCACAAAAGTATATTTTTTCGCGAAAAATGTATGATTTAAAAAATATTTTCCTCAAAATGATCGCTTGCATCGCTCACAAATATGAATAAACGAAAAATATTTTCATCGTTCACGAAAATATTTAGACATAAATTGTTATCGGTAACGAAAATATTTTTCATTGAATAATTATTTCAAGCGATACAAGTAATCATTTTCGGTAAAATATTTTTCAAATCATTTATTTTCCGCGAAATAACCGGAGCCTTAGTAGGGCTTTCTCGATTTATTTAAACAGGATAATGACTGCAAAACTATAAAACTCCCTATGTTTATTTTTCCATCTGCTTCTTTATATTTGACGCAAGCATAACTTAATTTCCACAGTCGGAATGTTTCGAATGTAAGTCACTGGAAATTTGCTCATTGCTTTGTCCTTGGCAACTTCTCCACCTAAATTTTTACTTTCTATAATTCCGTGAGCTTCAGCCTTTCACACGGAAAAATTATTTGATCCTTTATGAGCGGTCAGTTTGTTGACCATCATCATCAACTATTGTTTCGCAATTCCAACAAAAAAGATAACCATTGTCTCACAATAATTGTCATCCATTGGATTGGTGGCGTTAATATAAACCGTCTGATTGAGCGCAACAACTTTGCCGACGTTGAGCCCCCGGCACAGATAAAAATGCGTATATGCTTATGTCATATGAAGAGCGGTGAGAAAAGGAAATAGGATCAAACAAGGGATAGAGGCTTTCAATTACGTGGTGCAGCATGTTTGAATATGTAAATATTAAATATTACCTTTATATAACAGTTTAAGCTTTCAAAAAATTGACAGTCATTTCACAAAATCTCACCATCTTTGAAAATCCCTGCATGCGTGGTCCTTAATCATGTGAATAAACAACAAAATTTTAGATATTCTATAACAAAATGGTTAAAAGAACACTGTTTAAACAAAGAATATCTGGATAAAGACCAAAGTTCTCTGTCACATACATAACAAACTAACATATGCTGTTCATGGGGCAAACATTAATAGTAAATATCAAAATGTCTAGATTTTGTTAAACCGCCAAAATAAGAAATGCGATTCTGCAAGAACTCTCGAGGTCTTTTTTCTCTTTGCACCTGAAAACTAGGAGAAATCTTTACTAGACATAAATGTGCCATTCACCTAATTTATGAAAACAAAGGTGTTCTTTCGTACAATTATTTAAGTAAAAAAATTAGAGAAATATTTACATTTGTGATTTTCAAAAGATAGATTTTGAAAGGCGCAAACTCGATGAAAAAAGACAAAAAAAACCAAGAACACATTGCGCGCGATCGCCTAACTTCAATGTGGAGAGATTTGACATTGCTCTTGCAGTGGTTTTGGACATCAGTTCCTAGACAACTCCGCTTCATACGCGGGAAAATATATGCAAATGGCATGAGAAACAAGAGCTACAGCAATATCTCGATATCCCGTCGACAAAGGGAAATGCATATGACGAATGTAGACATCATGACGGGTATCAGGTAGACTAATATGAGGAAGAGAGTTTCGGTCGGATACCGAACTACACGAGATGAACTCCCGTCATGCACCTGATTCACTTATAAACTCGTTTTTCTTAATCCAATAAGCTTAACCACGGTCAATTACGGCTTTGACTTTTGGATGATAGTGATTGTGGAATTGTTTTTGTTTTTTCCATGTCAGTCCATCTATGACTTCCCTTTAAATGGTCTAATTTGTTGAGCAAATTCCCAAACTTCTTTCATGTGCCCAGATTTATTTGCTAAGGATACTAGGTTACCAGTAGAAAAGATTTCAAAATCATTCCAAATGCGCGACATTTTGCAAGGTGGAGGTTGCAACCTGGCAGTACTTATTGTAGGCTTCAGATATTTGGGCTGTCAAATCAAACCTTTCATCCTCACGAAATTCGCAGTGAGCCTCAACTTTCAAGAAGCCTGTGGGGAGGATGAACGAAGCATGTCGAAGGGTCGACAACCACGTTATCGTTCGACTTGAATTGCACTGTCTCAGTGTTCAATTCCTTTAAAGCATATGCTACCGAAGGTGCCTGACCCACTTGTATATCGAGCTGCAAGTAATCCAAATGTATGCAAAGAGTTGAGTAGATCTACATTTACTCATCTTTGCACAAGCACTCCACAAACAAACACTCTGTAGAATTTGGAGCTCTGTTGTCAAATTGGAAATTTAACATGTGCGCGGAAGCATAGTTTTGGTATCGAGAATAATTTGTGGCTTAATGTGCAAGTGTATACATGTGTAGTATGTAATATGTATTTGGTAGAGAATGAATAAGGAACAAGGTAGGATAGTTCAAGGGCCGAAGGTCATGAGATAAAAGAAAAATAATTTCATTAGCTGAACAAAATAATTTTACAAATTCGGTTGATGGAGGTGTTGGTGGAGGAGTGCACGAGATGTAGGCTATATGAGCTCTACTCCTCACACACCCGAATGCATGATCAGAAAGCCTTTAGATGGGCTCGATGACCGACTTTGTCGTGCATAATATCTCTGCTTTGTCAGAGATTTTCTTTCATTCCAGGCCACAGGCTCCGACTGCCATTAGTAGATTAGAGTTTTGTTGGCATTTCTAGAGGAGTCTAGGCTTTTTACAAAATATATCAATATATAAATGCTAGATATTTCTAGAAATGGGATCATAAATTGTCAATAATTTACAGCTTCGTCATCATGGTTACTGAGCAAAACGAGTACAATGACTTGCCAAAGTTCATTCTTCTAGTGAGCGATGCGAGATCCGAATCAATTCCAATTCCCACCACCCGCCAATTCGAATGGTAATTTCATAAACTTCAGACAAATTAGTAAGCATGTTCGTTGAAGAATGGAGTAGGACAGAATGCTAGCAAGAAATAAAGGACAGAGCAAGATCAAAGTGACATATACGTGATGGTTACAATTTAAGACAAATACTAACTCTTTGTTGAGCTTTTTATTCAATGCTCTTGATGAAGTCCTGAATCAACTTTCCAATAGAATCATACGAAGATGCACCTTCCTTCACGGCGTTCTTCGCCACCTCCCTCATTTCCTTCACCCTCTTCCTCATCGCTGTGGCACCGCCGCCCATCAAGCGTCCAACGGCCCTCTCTATCTCCTCCACTTGCACTAGATTGCCACCGACGCCACGCCCCTTGTGGTCCTATGACATTCCGAATTTCGATCTATTTTTGGGATTTATAAAACGTATAATTCATCAGTGTGCTTATAGTAAAATCTCGTCCGGAAACTTATCACTCCCGATTATTGTTTTTAAAATTGAGATTTCGCTAGAATCGCATTCGATTGAATTTGGCTGTTATTTAGAACCCAAATTTTGGTGTCGAATTTCTTGGAATTCTAGAAAGAAGTCGATATTATTGTGGCCAATCTCGATATTACCCGGAATAGGTGAGAAGTGAAATCTTTAACCGGGTACGAATTTGGATTAGTAGACCACCCTCGCAGTATGTTTTTATTAACACCCTTTTAGCCAAATCCTAAAATTATTAATTAGGACTTTTCGGGGACCGTCAGATCGTTTTCGGGTTTAAATCGTGGTAGTTGGACCATGATTATTGCAATTTGACATTTTCCTCTCTCTCTCTCTCTCTCTCTCTCTCTCTCTCTCTCTCTCTCTCCCGCTGACCCCCTGCGGCTGACACCCCCCTTCAAACCCCCACCTACCCCTCTCTCCTCTTCCCTTTTTCTTTCTCTTTTCTTTTTCTTCTCTTCTTCTTCCTCCTTTCTTTTCCCCTCCCGACGCCGTGACTACTTCTAGCTTGCTTCCTGCTTGTTCTCGCCGGCGACCAACCCAGCCACCGCACGCTGCCTGGCTGCCGCACCTTGCCCCAGCCGCCATCCGCCAGCCGCTTCCTTCTCCCCTCTCGCCCGGCGCCGCGTCTTCTGGCTTCTGCTCTGGTTCTGCCCGACCAGCCCAAGCCCAGCCGCGCGCCACCGCCAGCCTCACCGCCGACCGTCCGTCTCGTGACGCAGCTCCGCCAGCCACCGCGCTACCATCCATCGTCACAGCTACTTCCAGCCTCTGGCTTCTGGTTCTGCTCAGCCTCCCGTTCGCTCGGCCCCGTCGCTGGTCTGTTCCAGCTAGGCGAGCCGCACCTCTCGCCAGTCACGCCCGCCGCCTATCTCCGCCGCTTGCCGCCGCTGTCCCGATTGTCGGAACATCGCCACTAGCTGCCAGCTCCGCACAGAACAGCCCAGACCACGCCTGATCAGCCCCCACAGCGGCCGTTTCTTCGCTGCGCTCGTTCATCGTCCGTCCGCCGGCCGCCGAGTCCGAACAGGAACCACCGCGGACCGCCCTCGTCGCCGCCGCCGTTCTTGCGCCCTCGTCGTCGTTAATGGTGTAAGTTAACCCCTAATTCCGCATTTAGGGTGTTAAACTTGCTTAGGATAGTTTAATTTATGTTTAGTTTATGATAATTGTGGATTAGTGTTTAGTTAATTGTGTTTAGGGTATAAGTTATTGATTAATTTATTGTTATTGAATATGATATTAAATCAATTATTTTCAAAATTTAAATATTATTCTGTTAGTTAATAAATTAATTCTGAATTAAATATTATTATTTTCGAAAAAATTTTCTAACGTCAAATTGAGATGCCAATGTTGGTTTTCGCCGTAGACGTTGGCATTTTAGAAAATTATTAGAATGATATTGATTCGAGAAAATATTTTAAATTTTGGAAAATAAATCATTTTTTGGATATTATTAATTAATTAATTTCTGAATTTATTTATTATTATTTCGGAAAATTTATAATTTCAAATTATGATTTCTAGTTTGAACATTGGTGTATATGCCGTGAATTGTCGTATTAAATTGTTTACGTGACAATTTGTTTTGATCAAAAATTTTCAAGGAAAACTTATGTGATTTTTGGAATTAAACTATTTTTATGGATATGCCAAGTTTGATGGTGATGCTTTGTGGTTGATAAACATGTTTGACATTGAAGTTTGCAAGAATTGATTGACTGTTTGCATGTGTGACCACTTGGTTTGTTATGCGGCATTGTGTGAGCACTATTTATGGACGCATGGGCTAATTGAAAACATAATAATTGGCCGGTATGCTTGTGTGCTTGTGTGGTCACACGTTAAAGCCGTCTTGCTGTATATCACTTGACGTTGCCCGATTTATTAGATGTCTGGGGATAATCTAGAGTGCCGATATCCCATATACCTTGTCGCGGCCCGAGGCCGGACTTGATGCTCCTTACATGATATCATCTTACTATGTATCGTTTGATGTTGCCGTATTGGAATACCGTTATCTTGTGTATCGTTTGACGTAGCCATGCCCGACGGGGCGGGATGGAGCCCGGTTATACCGGTAGACTGCCATCTTACTGTAGATCGCTTGATGTGTAGTAGCCCCGAAGGAGCGTAATAACTGGATACGTGTGATGCATAGTGCTTGATTATGGGGTAGAAACTATTAGGCATAGTATAGGACGTGCCCAAGCGGGTTCTGCCTTATAATCAAGACACACGCGATTGTGATGCATTAATGCATGGAAAATCTCTTTAAATGCTTCGAGTATGTGACACATGCATTCATCAACATGTGTATCAAGGCGAGGTAAGAATGCCTGTGGTTATTTAATAATGTTGCCGTTGATGTTGTGTTGCCTAATTAGGGACCCCCGTGCGAGTAGGCCTCCTAAGCGGGGCTTAGGCCGTTAACTTATTGAGACTTTTGTCTCATTTGTTGTTGTTAACCCCTTTTTCAGGCCCTTAGCGTGTTGATGCATCCAGTTTGATTCAGGGTGTTTGGAAGTTGGTTTTTGGAGTTCTACCTGTTAGTGGAGTAGATTGACCCCCAACCTAATATCTTTTTGCTCGCTTTTTGTGGTAGCGCCCGAAGTGGACTTGTAAGTATGTTCCCAGGGGTTAATCAAGTGAAAATTAAAATAGTATTGTTTGATTGTTGTGATTTGTTTTCCTGACTATCCCTATTTATTGTTTGTCCGGGGATTGCTATGTTCGTTTCCGCATGCATAATTAAAAGATAAAATGAAGGGTCGGCAATGAGTCTTGGGACGTTGCATCTCAAAGACCATAGCGGGGTGTCGCGCGCCCATGGGGTTCAGGGCATGATAGGTCCAGCCTCAACTCCTCCACTAGGCCCAGTTCCTTCAACATCATGAAGGCGTTCAACTGCTGCTCCGCATATATAGGCCACGTCACGATTGGCACTCCACGCCACAAGCTCTCTAAAACGGAGTTCCAACCACAGTGAGACACGAACCCACCAATGGTCGCGTGTCCCAGCACCTCTTCCTGCGGCGGTGATAGTATATAAGAATTATCATATTTTACCTCAACTATATTATAATTCACAGAAACTTGCGTAATTAGTTATGAGCTAAATAAGTCTATAAGAAAAATGTTCTAATCAATATCTAACTACTAAATTGTTCTTACTTCTTGTGTTATCCATTGAAAATCAAGAGTATTTGAAAAATATCACTTTTCATACATTAACATAAAAAAAATAATAGTGTAAATCTATATTTTATATGATTATAATAGACTTGATCAATGGGTGGGCAACCCGCCAGCCCGCCCATTATTTTTCAGCCCAGCAAAGACTTTAGGTCTGGTTAATGGGCAAGCTATGCTTGGGTAAGGGCCTTAAGGCTCGTCGCATCTATATATTTATTAGAAAATAGATAAATTATATTTTACTAATAAGTTTTTCTTTTGACTTTAAAAATTTATAAACTCTAACAGGATAAAATAAGCTCAAATTTCTAGTGTAGGATAGAAAAATAGTACAAAATTATAGATAAAGTAGTACAATAAAATAATACCCTTAAATTATTTATCATCTATTTTTTATATTTCTTTAAATTTTTTAGCTGAAATTCTAAAAATAAAAGGGATAAGTGTACTAAAAGTCCTAAAACTTGACACAATACCAAAAGTACAATCAAATCTTAAAATTTGTCACGAAAGTGCAATTGAGTTGTCAAACTTTAAAAAAGTACAATCAAGTCTAAAACTTATCAAATTAGTGCAATCAAGTCCTAAAACTTGTTAAGTTTGGACAATTAAATCCTAAAAATTGTTGTCATTTGTCGTTTATCAAGTTGGACAAAGTTAATGAAAGGACTTAATTGCACTAACTTGACGAGTTTTAGGATTTGATTACACTTTTTAAAAGTTTTAGGATTGTGATAAGTTTTAGAACTTCCGGTATACTTATCTCAAAATAAAAAGGTGGCCCGATGGACAGGCCAGGCCCCCAATGTTTTTCTATTGGGTAGGCTCGGGCCTATAAGATCAAGCCATGGCGGGTTTTCAAGAGGTTCAAGCCCGAGCAAAACCAGCCTAATCTCGCCTAGGCCTACCCAATGACCAAGTCTAATTGTCGAACGATCGAGCCAAGTACTTGGACTAAATCTTGCTCAGGTCCTCTTGTGATTAAAAAGTTATCGAGTATTCTATATGAAATGATCAAGTCTGAACCGGCCAATTGCGCAACCTAAGTGTGTAAAAATCAAAAGAGAAATTATTTACTAGGCCCAAAAAGTTGGGCATGATGTTGTTAGCTTCTTTATAAGATTCATGGGAGCACTTTAATGATTCACTATTATAGAGGTGTAGCGATAAAGTCCATTTTATTTTCTAAAGAATGACAAAGAAATTTGCGAGATGACAGTTTATCGTAAGATGTAGTGCAGGGACTAGTGATTCGAGGTAGAGATCAATATCGGGGGCCCAATATCAATAGAGTTAAAAGCAGATCAAAGTCACACCATAAAAAGTCCAAGGGATGCATGAAATACTTTGAATGCCACAAGAAGGGGCACATTAGGAAAGATTATCCGAACCGAAGAAACCGAGGTGATAGGCACAATGGCACAAGTAGTATGGCTACTAGTTCGTTAGGAGACAAATGGGTGCTAGATTCGGGATGTTATTATCATATAACGGATCATAACAATTGGTTTATTACTTACCAGACTACGGATGGTGGTAGAGTTATGATGGGAAAGGTTGTGGGAATAAAGATAGTTTGGATTCGGATGCACGATGGGGTGGTGCGCACATTGATAGACATGAAGCATGAATCGAAATTCAAGAAGAACCATATTTCTCTGGGGATATTCAATGATATTCGGTGTAAGTATGCCATCGAAAGTGGAGTACTGAAGATCTCTCGAGATGTCATGACAATGATGAAGGGGAAGAAACCGAATACTCTCTATCATTTATTGTGAGAGACGATAACAGGAGTTGCTACTGTTTCATTAGATGAGTTAAACTTTGACTTAACTTAGTTATGGCATATGCAGTTAGGACACATGAGTGAGGTAGGTCTAACGATGTTGAGTGAGAGGGAGTTGTTGAACAGTCATAAGACAAGGAAGCTAGACTTATGTGAGTGTTGCATCTTTGAGAAGTAGCATCGAATTAAGTTTACTACAGCTATCATTCAACCAATCGACCAATTGAGTACATTCATTAAGAGGAATGGGGCCCGTCTCCGGTTCCTTTGAAAGAAAGTGCTTGATATATGCTGACATTTATCGACAACTATTTGAAAAAGGTTTGGGTATACTTTCTGAAGCAGTCAAATAAACAATTCAAGTGTCTAAGAATTGATAAGGACATGAAATTTTATGGTAAAGATTTTATCGATTTCTACGAAAGAGAACGGATTATGAGACCCTATACAGTACCTGAGACACCACAGCAGAATTGCATAATAGAACAGAAGAACAGAACTTTACTTAAGCGAGCTCAATGCATGCTTTTGCATGCAAGACTACGTAAAGAATTTTGAGCTGAAGCAGTAAACATGGCATGTTACCTGGTTAATCGATCTCCATCATCTGTTATCAAGTCGAAGACTCTTGAGGAAGTATCATCAAGGAAACCTGTTGATTACTTTGCATTACGAGTATTCAGATGTCATGAGTATATTCATGCGAGTGATGGTAAGCTGGAGCCGAGGGTGGAGAAATGCATATTTCTGGGTTATGCACATAGGGCGAAAGGCTACCATTTATGGTGCACTGATCTTAGATCACTCGATTTTCTAATGAGTAAAGATGTGATCTTCAACAAGACTATAATGCTTCAATGACACTACCAGCAAAGCAAACATATCATGGTATCAATAGAGAGGTGGAGAGTCTGATGGAGACTTTGGAGACCTCAAAGATAACATAGGTCGAGACTAGAGATGAGGCCGTAGTTCTTGAAATTGGTGATATTAAACAACCAACACAGCCACAGCATACTATAGTCGCAGGTAGACAAAGAATGCAAATCAAACCACTGATACATTATGGTTATATTGATATTGCTTATGCATTGATTGTAGGTGATGAGGTGGAGACATATGAGCCTTCGTCTTACTTTAAGGCGATGGCTAGTAGTAAGTCGTCGCAGTGGCTTTGGGTTATGAGTGAAGATATGGAATCACTCTATCGAAATCATTCATGGGAGTTGGTCAAAGTACCAAAGATCCTAAAGATTGTTGGAAGCAAGTAAATATATAAATGGAGGTCATTCCTAGTGTCGAGGCAGCAAGATATAAGGCAAGACTTATTGCAAAAGGATATACACAGCAGGAAGATATTGACTACAACAAGGCGTTCTCTCTATGATAAGACATATTTCTATTTGTATTTTACTTGCCTTGGTTGCTTTACAATATCTCGAGCTGGAGCAATTAGACGTGAAAACAGCCTCTCTTCATGGTGAGTTGGAGTAGCAGATTTACATGAGCCAACCAGAAGGATTTGCTATTCCAAGTAAGGAAAACCATATTTGTTTGTTTAATAAATCTTTATATGGGCTTAAATAGTCTTCTACACAGTGATATAAGTATTTTGATGCTTTCATGGCTAGTCAGGACTGTTTGAAAAATTATATGGATAGTTGTGTTTACTTTAAAAGATTGGATGATTGGTCTTTGATTTATCTGTTATTATATGTTGATGATATGTTGATAGTAGTTAAGAATATGTCTAATATTAATGTGCTGAAGAGGCAATTGAGTGCTAAGTTTGAGATGAAAAATTTAGGTGCAGTAAAGAAATTATTGGGAATGGAGATTTTGCATATAGAACTACTGGAATTTTATGTTTGTCTCAAAAGAAATATATTGAGAAGATTGTGGCATGGTTATTAGTAAAGCACTTTAAAATATCAGATAAGTTATCACCACAAACTGAGGATGAGGAGGAACATATGTCTCGTGTTCCTTAGTCTAGTGCAGTAGGCAGTATTATATATGCTATAGTATGCACTAGGCTTGACATTTCACAGGTTGTGAGCATAGTTAGCCGTTACATGAAGCATATTGACAAAACTCATTGGGAAGCTATAAAGTGGATTGAACAACAGACTTGGCTATAGTGTATCGAAGGGATAGCAATGGCAATAAGATCACTGACTATGTGGATTCAAATCCTACTGATGGCTTGGATGAGTGCAGGTCTTTAGTTGGATACATGTTTATATTTACAGGCAGTGCAGTTAATTGGAAAGTGTTTTTTACAAGACCACTTTGCCTTGTTTTTTACTGAGACAGGGTACATGACACCAACCTTTATAGTGAAGGAGACGATATGGCTACGTGGTTTGCTCTTAGACCTTGGGTTAAAACAGAAAAGTGTTGATACACACTGTTGTAATCAAGGTGCGATATATCTGGCATATAATCAAATCTATCAGAAGCGATCGAAGCATATCAATATCAGGTATCATTCCATATGAGATGTCTTTATGAAGGGTATGGTCATTGTGAAAAAGATCGCAATAGTGGAGAATCTAACAAACATGAAGACTAAGTCCGTTCCTTTGGCAGAGATCAAGCTTTGCTTGAGCACAATTGGTATCTATAGAGTGTGAACGCCTTTCAAGGCATTTGGAGAGCAACATGGATGATGAACACTATAACTTGCCTTCAAACTTTGAATCAATGTGGAGAATTGTTGAATTATGTCTGAAGTTTGAGCCATTTATGAAACCCAACCCGGTTGGATAAATATACAAGTATGAGCTGCGCAATGAAGGAAAAATGAAAGGAAACATCCCTACCACTAGAAGACAAAGAAGGTGGGCACACATTTGTTTAATTTATGGATTAATACCATGAAAAATACTAAACTGGTATACTTGTGATAAATTTATCCCAAACTAATTTTTTTACCATCAAAAATCTCAAACTAGTATACATGTAACAAATTTACCCTCATTTAATTTTCGTTAAATTTTACCATCAAATTGCTAAGTTAGATGATACGTGGCAGTTAACGGGTGTACTAGTATGGGTTTTACCCTCTATTAGTTATAGGTGTACAAGTTTGTGATTTTTTGTGGTATTAATTAAATTTAACATATAGTAAATTTATTACAAATGTATCAATTTGAGATTTTTTATGGTTTTTGGGGTAAACTTATAACAGGTCTATCGGTTTTGGATTTTTGATTATCAAAAAATTAATTTAAGGTAAATTTGACACGGTATACTAATTTGAAATTTTTCGTAATATTAATTTATTATTTATATATATTATTTGTGGGGCAAAATGTCATTATCAAGTGTTGTTTCTTTCCTCTCTCTTGTGGCCGGACAAAATAGGATAGAAGAAAAGGAGAAGTCAAGGGTTTTAATTTTTAGTCCTAGCCGCAGGTTCTCTTTCTCATAAAGTGTGGCCGCCCATTTCTTTTATCCCTTGGTGTCTTGAGAAGTCAGCCACAAGAGCGTTTCTCTCTCTCTCCTCTTGAGTGACCAAACAATAACTCTTCATACAATGCACAGTGAGGCTCTTGTTCTTCTTTCTGTTGACGTGGACACCGCACAAGGAAAATCCTGAAGCCGAGGAAGAGCGTTTCATGTGGGTGGCACGATGAGAAAGCTCTAAACACGTGGATTTTTGTCGTAAGTATTTTATATCCAAATGAGTTATTTATTTCTAAACACTTGAGATTTTGGTTTAATTTAGGTGTGAAAAATACTTGAGTGCGAGGGTTTATAAACTTTGATTTTTTTTATTAATAGTGGATTATTTGCTGCTAGTTCTCTTCATAAATATAGATACTAATACGTCGAATCAAACTACATAATTCTTAAGTCTCTTTAAATCGTTTCTCGTTTACTTTCTCTGGTAATTTCTTAAAGGACTTAAATTGCAAGACTTGGTTAGCTTCCTCGTTAGTTAATATTACAACATAATAAATGACATGGGACATTATTATTATACCAACGAACAAAAATGAGTGTTGTTATATATCTTAAGACTTGTCTATAAGATTATAAATTAAACCATACAATAAAATGGGCATTTCAGTAGGTGAATTATAATATAATTATCATCGAATAAAGTCCACTAGAATTAATTTGCAAATTAATGGGACAAGCTCATCTTGGAAGCTCAAATATTGTCCGCTTTTTACGAATAGTAAGTCCACTCACATTTAGTCTTTGTTTGTAGGGTGTGCATGGTAACAATTCTGTTCCCAGAAATAATTTCTATTTTTTTTATTTCTTGGATGAGCTTATGAGCAGAAGAACGTGTTTGATAACTGCACAAAATTTCTATTCTCAATTTTTTTCATTTAAATATTAGTGAAGACTTAACAATTCATGTTTAGATAAAACTAGACTTTTATAAGAGCTTAACTGATCGAGATATTCTAATATGACCTCAGAAAATCCAGCTTAATAGTTAGTAAAAAATGAATGGTTGGAAATGACAATAGAGAGTTCCACTAGTTTATAACTCACAATATGATGAGGTTGATAATAAATCTTTGGGCATTACAATAAATAGGTGTATAGACCTTTTGAGCTTTAGGGTGTAGGATTTAGGATTTAGAGTGTGAAGTGTAGGTTTACAGTTTACGGTTTACGGTTTAGCGTGTAGGGTATAAGGTATAGGGTTTAAAGTGTAGGGTCTAGGGTCTAGGGTATATGGTGTAAGGTTTAAGGTCTATGGTTTAGGTTGTAGGATGTATGGTTGAGTGTTTATGGTGTAGGGTGTAGGTTTAGGATTTAGGCTACGATGAGCTTGTTCCTCTAAAAAAACATTGTTTCTTTTTTTGTTTCTGGGAACAAAAAAAGAAATAATGTTTTTTCCGAAAACAAAAAAGTAGATTTTTTTTATTTCTTGTTTCTGTTCCAAATCTATTATCTGGCCACTGATCGATTTCGGTGAATAGAAAAATTAACTGATGTACACAAACATATTTATGTTCTGTTTATGTTCTGGGAACATAAAAATATAAAAATAGAAAAAAACATAAATGTTACCAAACAAGCCCTTAATTAGTCTTCACTATTGCGTTTCCCCAAGCAATAATTGCTTAGGACGGCAAGGACAGAGACAAGAGAACCTAAAACATATTGCGCGAGATCATGCCCGACATAAAATGTTGAGAGATTTCACATAATCATGCGGTTGTTGGGGACGTGTTGTCGTTAAACAACCCCGTCGTGGTGAGTAGATAATGTATGTGATTGGCGAGAGAGATAGAAAAAAACTAATCTAACTATAAGACGAATTCATGTGATGGATATTAGCCTGCGGGAGCACAGAGATGTGTCCATCCGATGATTATCGGTGGTGAGTATGGGATGGAAAATTAGGACATCAGATAAATTTTAGTCAAGTGCTAAAAGAAAATGCGGATATGAATTTGTATATCATTATGGTTATCAAGCGGACGAGTTTGAGGAACTGAACTTCGGTTGGTGTACCGATACACGTATAAACTCTTTGTGTTTTTTAATCCAACAAGCTAACTTCGGTTGACTATGCCTTTGACTTGTGGATGATAGTGAATTAGCGACGATGGAACTGCTCCTTTCCCATCTCAGTCCGTCTTTAAATCTCTCTCTACATGGTCCCATCCGTTCAGCAAATTTTCTAATTTCTTTTCATGTGTTCAGATTTATTTGCACCCCTTACAGATAACTTCTTCCATCGAGATAATTATCTTAAAATTGAGTGATCACCATTGTTATCATGCAATTTAATGCAGACAATAAAATGTCAACAAAATTAATTAATGTGGGTAATAATAAACTGAATATGGGATCACATTATCAATTGATATAATAATAGCTTCAACATGCAAACACTCCATCAAAACATCAACACAGTAATTATTTTTGTATAAGCATTTGTTTCCATATTAAAAAATATACCCATTGAAATCATATCCTTCTGTCTGTGGTCGTCATGCTTGTGCCTTGGATTGGGCAGTGGCCGGATCATTTTAAGAAAAATATTTTTCAAATAGGTCATCTTTGGCATAACAAACGAAGCCTTAATAGGGGTTTCTAGATTTATTTAAGCAGAAATGATTGAAATTATAAAACTCCACATGTTTATTTTTCCGTCTGCTTCTTTATATTTGACACAAGCATAACTTATTTGATCCTTTATGAGTCGTTAGTTGATTGACAATAATCCTCAGCCATTGTTTCACAATAATTGTCACTTGTTGGATTGTCGGTGTTAATATAAATCGTCTGATTGGGCCCAACAACTTTGTCCTCATGTAGGGTGGAAATGTGTATATGCTAATGTCATATGAAGATTTGGTTTTCTTTTTCCATGAGAAAAGGAAAGAGGGTTAAACTCTGGTCAAAGGATTTCAACTATGTTGTGCAAATTCTAGTTGATACTCTTCATGTTTGTCTATTTAAATATTAAATATCGCCTTCATATAATCATTTAAGCTTTTAGAATAATTGGCGGTGATTCCACAAAATTTCATAATTTTTAACACATGAATCTCTGCGTTTGTAGTAGTGCTTAATCATATGAATTGACAATAGAATATGCAGATATTCCATTTAAAACTGGTGAAAAGAACATTGCCTAAACAAAGAATATCTGGATAGAGACAAAAGTGCTCTATCAAATTCATAACAAACTAGCATATGCTGTTCCTGGCGCAAACATTTATAGTAAATATCAAAATGTCTAGATTTTGTTAAACCAGCAGAACAAAAAGAGATGCGATTCTTCCTGCGAGAACTCTCAAGATCTTCTTTCTCATTGCACCTGAATACTTGGAGAAATCTTTACTATTCACCTCACTTATGAAAACAAAGGTGGTCTTTCGTACAAAGTTCAACTTATGAGTAGAAAAATTCACATTTGTGATTTTCAAAAGATAGATTTCAAAAGGTGCAAGGTCGATGAAAAGAGACAAGAAAACCAAGAACACGTGGCGCACAATCGGCCTAACTTCAAATGTGGAGAGATTCGACATTGCTCTTGCGGTGGCTATGGACATCCGTTCCTAAACAGCTCCGGTTCGTGCGCCGAAGGATGTACATAAATGGCATGAGAAACAACTGTTGCAGAGATATCTCGATATCCCATCAGCCTAAGGAAATGCATATGATGAATGTAAATATCATGACGGGTATCAAGTAGACTAATTCGAGAAAGAGAGTTCCGCTCATATACCGAATTACATGAGATGAACTTCCGTCGTGCACCCGATTCACATATGAACTCATTTTTTCTTAATCCAATAAGCTTAACTTCGGTCGATTATGGCTTTGACTTTTGGATGATAGTGATTATGAAACTGTTTTTTTTTTTTTTGCATGTCAGTCCATCTATAACTTACCTCTAAATGGTCTTAGTTTAAACAACAATCAACACATACTTTTTCATTTCAAATAGACAAAATGGTAGTGGTGCTTGATCGAGATTTTACGAATAAAAATGCCATTTGATAACTTATAGTATATCTAATTTGTATTACTTTCAAAATATAAGTTTACAAATTCAATGAAAAGATAGTACCACTCACTTGGAAAAGTTTAAAACCAACCTATAAAGGTTACTCAAGCTGACGCACTCGTACTCCTATTAATTAATCAATAGACCATATCAAAATCCTAGTAATACACTACTCTAACGAACGACTCAACAAAACTACACTTATACATCAACCAATCAATTTTTACACGTTAACAAAGAAACTTGTTTATAATAAACGTTCTTTTTCATTTGTTTCGAGTATCTTGCATGCGAAACTTTAGGAAGTCATTCCAATCAAACCGTACTTTGGAATTGATTTTTGTCAAACCCCACGATTCCACAATGGCCTAATCTATCATTTACATATAAATCCAGAGCGTGACAACTCTTCAACCGAACCTCGCAGTTTACATTACTCTGAATTTACAACCTAACTTTGAAAATTAATCAGAGTAGACGAATAACGAGGTTGTCTACTTACCAAGAGTTGCAATTCGGAGTTGATTTCACTTGTGGGGACGTCCATTGTGGCCGCGAGTGAAAATTTTCTCTTTCTTTGTTTTCTCCTTTTCCTGCTCATGGGACGAGCTCCCTTTGATTTTCCTTTTTTGTCCGCTGGAGCCCTCTTGTACCATCTGTTGAAGAAGAAAGAAAAATGGGTTGGGGCTTGGGCTTTAAGAGACATGGGCTGGACTTATGGGCCCAATAATATGAAAAAATTCATAAATTCATTCCGATCAAACTGTACTTCGGAATCGATTTTCGTCTTATGGCTCCACAGTGCCCACTCCTCAATTGAACCTCACAGTTCAAAATTTACATAACTCCAAATTTACGATCTAATTTCAAAAATTACTCGGATTAAAAGGATAATATGCCTGAATACTTACCAGGTGTTACAATTCGGAATTGATTTCAGCTTGTTGGGATAACCAAATGGCTGGGCGCGAAAATTTTCTCTCTTTCTTCATTATTCTCCTTTTCCTGTTCACGGGATGAGCTCCCTTTGATTTTCCTTATTTTGTCCGTTGGTGTCCTCTCGCACCATCTACTGAAAGAAGAAAGAAAACTGGGTTGGGACTTGGGCTTTAAGAGACATGGGCTGGGTTTATGGGCCCATCTATTACAGAAGCCACGACGGCAGTGGTGGCGAGGATGATTTAGACAGTGCACTCTTAAAATGATAGTTGTCTCGCTAGTTTTTTGTGGGACCTGAATTGAGTTTGGGTATGAATAGATTGCGTTATATTACATGGACAAGTCAATAAAAAGTTAATTAAGCCGTTCTAGTCCAAACCCAAATGGGAACTGATCCCAATTTGACTTGGTCCGTCCATTTACTACCTCCCATAGCTTCAACCTATGATTCAACCAGACGTTGTGCTGAGAAAACAACAAATAAGACGAGATTATTTATTAATCCGACAGTATAATGGACCGCGTGATGCATTCCTAAAACAATTTAGTGTGCATCAGGACCATGTGAGCTATCTCCATCTTAGCCAATTATATAGTTTGTCTCCACGTGATCTGATGATGAAGATTAAGATACACCCAATCAGAACACCTATCTCCGGGAAATCCACTCTGGTTCTCATCCCACCACATTTCTTTCTAATTCCATGAGTTAGACTGCTCGCTACTATTCATCTAAAGGTAGCGATTCGTTTGGCATAGGTGAAGGTGCAAAGCCCCTTACAAACTTTTAATGCTTTGAATTTTAGGGTGGTTTTCATTTGGGCCCCTCCAAGTTTTCAATTGGAGGCACAAGAGGTTGGGGGCTTAACAAAGGTTTCCCAGCTTTCTGACTTTTCTCTACCTAACGTGGGACTTAAACTTAAAGAACAAGTAATCGTCCCTATTGTGGTTTTCTTTCATCAGTTTGCCCCATCAGGATAGACTCGAATTGCTCTATGAATGAATTCCCAGTAACATCTCATTATGGTGCACACCTGTAGTCTACGGAACTCGTTGAACTCAACGGGACTCACATAAGATCCGCACGGTCCGAATGCTCGCTCGAGCTAGGTGCACGTCAACCACTCTTTAGTAACAGTTAGCAAATAGTTCGACTATATACCATCTACATGACCTGTTTTCCGCACATCTCCCGCGTGTCCCCGCTGATGCGGAAAACTTTGACTTCAGCAAAGTAAATAGCTACTCATACCAATCGAAGGTACTAGACGAGAAATGTGTAGAAAACAAGTCATGCGGTCCGTAAAAGCGAGCATTAATCCTTCGTGAAATGCCAAAAAGGGGTGGGGGGAAAGGAAACCCTACATTGATGAAGATCATGCATGGCATACGGTTGGGGGATGATTGACTCGTACCTTGACCACCTCCATAGTCAACCGTTCAAGATAACCATGGCATTCACGCACTGCATACTTTGGAAGAGTGTTGGTAGTAAACTAGTAATGAAAGAAATTCCACGCCATCGATCTATCATCGGATTGAGGGACCAAAAATCTATTTTTTCGCGAAATTTTTTTATAAAAAATGAAGGAAAAGAAAAGAGGAGAAAAACTCTCTTCCGGTTCATTTTGTGTGGACACGAAGAAATTAAAATGCGAAAAGTCACGACATATAACTTCAATTCAATGGCCCCCGCCGAGATGAAACCCCATTGAAAGTGACCCTTTGCACCCGCGTGGAAAACAAGCCCGGGCGACTTCAGATATTTTTGGGCGGCCAAATTACCAAAACACACCCCTCCCTCCTTCCACGATCACAAGCAAGCGATTGAGGATTTGAAGGGCAAGAGCCCCTCTTTGCATTCTCGACGCACCAAGTGAGGTAACCTCGAGGAAGATGATCAATCGAATGGACCACAGAGCCAAAGGTTAACCAGCTCTGTCGATCATAATTGTCAATCAACGTTTACCTTCTTTTGGGCGTTGACGCACCTACCAAAATCACATGCGGATCCAACTCCTTTCCCAATGAAGAAAACTAGGCGATTCACACATGGTTCGAGTCAATAAAATTTCATCCTAAAGGCCTAATCACGGACGAGGTTGATGAAATCCGAAGAGTGAGCGCAAAGCGGGCTAGTGCAAAGCAGCTGATGTATGGTTGCATGGGGACCGAACGTATAGAAACTTAGATCTGTAGCATGTTAGAGAACCGATTGATTGAAACGCTAAATTAACGGGTAGTGGAAACTAGGTACGCGCGCGTAATAAAGATGATTAAAATTCCCATGCAAGCGAAGTTGAGTTCGTAACTTTTTCTTCCTAAAACGTTTTAACCGTTGCAGAGTGGCGTGGGTTTTTGCATCTTAATGTTCCCTCTCATGCTGAGCTCGATTGAAAGATGAAAGACCCGATGACGAAGGAATTAGATGAAAACCCCGTTTAAGGTACGAAGAAGGGAAACCCCACGAACGAGTGCAAAGAGTGGGGGGGTGGGGGGTTGGGAAGTGTGGTGTGTGGAGAGAGAGCTCGCACGAGATATCTCTAATACTAACCCCATATTGAAGTCGTTGAGTGCGCAATCAATCGTAACCAATCACTTCTAGGGCTTATTCGGTCATTTATGGGCAAAGGCATAGGAACAAAACGGAAGGTGACGAGAGGAGGAGAGAGATGGAACTATCAAGAAGAGTGCCTGTTGTAGCTGAGAAGGACTCCTATATACGTGATGGGGAGATAAGGCGATTGGCGTGGCATCGGCGTCCGCATGTCCCTGTCCGGGGTCTTGAGCCCCATGTGAAATCCTCGACGTTTTCCCCCTTTTGGGATAACTCCATTCCCTCCCTTATACATCGCGCGTGTTTGTTGTGAGTGGCCATTTGACAACAATGAAATGCCAACCCTCCATTCCCCTTCCACTATTCTTTTGCCTTTGGTAAGGATCCGACAAGGAGAGGCGATAGATGTTCCCTTCGTCCGCTTTCACATTGCTCCCTTATCATTAGCTTCTTTTAGTGTGATGAGACGCGATGATGCTACGTTATCGGTGCAATTATCAAACCTGATTACGAGCTCGGTGGCCCGCTAAGCCCACCGAGATGAATATCATCACACCCAATATCCTTTGGAAAAAGACGGCCGTGTCATTGCCCATATCCCTGTATGATTCAGGATGTGACGTGAGCACTCCTAGGAGCACTCTTAGGAAGAGTGATCTACTAGGAAAGTGTTTACCTGTACGCCAAAGAACAAAACCATAAGGCTCGGATTGGAACGGGTCAAGGCCCAAGGTTCATATCGAGCGAGTCCAAGCAAATGATTCCCTACTCGGGCACGAGCCAGTGCACATGTGGTGTCTAAACCCGCACAGAACTGATTGTTTTATTCAAACTAATCTTATATCATGGACGGGTCTCGGCACGGACTTTCTTGACTGCTAAGGGTCAATGGATCACGGCAAAGTGAATATCTGCAAGAATATCTCATGTACATTAATGGAACTTACAAAACACACTTCTATTTTTAGAAATATTTGGTCCATACCCCTCGTCAGAGGCGTGGGCCGAACTTTTCCTGTTACAAAACGCCCGTATTATTCAATGAAATTCCCATTAAAGTAAAGAATCTCCATCAAATTTTACTAAAGTACGAAAGCGTTCGTTTCCGCATCTCTAGCAGCAAGCGAGCAAACATGTTTTCTAAAAGTGCGTCCATTGAATGTCGCTAGGGTGCATTCATTGCATGTGACATTTTGCCTTACCTTAAAGGAGTTAGTGGGAACAAGCATCATTGAGTAGTATGATGAGCCGACGCGGCAAGTGGCTGGAGGAATGTGGTTTGGCGAAATGAAGAAGCCTTGAAAGCCTTGGCACTCTGGACATGTCAAGGCATCCCCGTCACTCATTATCGTGAATAGAGGTGATCACTGGTTAGTAACTCATTCGGCTCGAGAGGTAAATAAATGGATTTGGACGATGCTCTTGGATGAGAAAGCCCGGCCGCATCCATTTTTGGCTTGGGCCGGCTCGGTTTGCAAGCTTCTATATCAATTTTATGCAATTGGCAAGGTTGGACAACATATCAGGCCCGATCTTCGAGCTTGGGCGTGGCCCACCCGATGATCGGCTCCAGTCGAGAAGTTTGCATGTTGAGATATCTATTTATCATTGAGAGCGTTCGATATGACGACAGATGATTACAATCTTGTAGCTGTTCAGGGTGGCCTCATAAAATTAACAACAACGCGATGTGCCCTATGACCGGGCCATTTCGAAAAGGGTTTGCTGGTGTCGCCTTTTACCCGATGGATGTTGTGATGTGAAGACTGTGAACTGATGGGAGTGGCAATTCCTGTTGAATTGATCGCTCCATATGCGCACTGTCACACACACGGCGATCCACCCTTCCCAAAGTTTCTCAATACTTTTCCTTTCGTCGCAACTTAAGGATGATGAGAACGCTGGTTGAGTAGAGTGATTGTCGTCCTTCTCTATTGGAGATCTCCATGGTATTGTCACTTCAGGTTTAAATCTAGTTTTGACTATGGAGCTGCATTACCTCTCTCTATAAGCTAAGTTTGATCTTCAATTTGACTCGGGAGTTGCATTCGTTTTTGCGAAGAAGATCGTAATTCTGGCGTGATTTCCGTTCACGAACATGATTAGACGCCCACATATTAGATTTTACTAGTTACTATGATTGAGATGCTCATCCATGTCCGGTTCATGAAAATTGCAAGGTTTTGGCATTTCCTCTCTAAGCAAGCATGTTTCGCCCTTCATTATGCTAAACAGACCGTAAATTGCATAAAACATAAATTAATCATACATATCAATTCTTTAGTTTACCTGATGTGGATAATGCAAGCGAGTTACTTTTCTAGTTTATATAATCTCCTCTTCTTGTTACCATCTCTGTGACATTGAGCTAGTTTTTTTTTTCAACCCAAAACTCTACGTTTAGACATAAAAATCCAAACGCTGGTTCTTGGGTCCCCAGCATCCAGGACGCCCGAGACCAAGTGCTAATGCCCCAATCCTTGATGCCTTTGCTGTGGTCCATCAAGGCTACACTGGGACTCTAGTGCCAATACCTGATTCCTCGGCTATCCATGTGTAAGTTACAAGTGCCCGAATAGTGTACGTCTATTTAGGAAAATTAAATTAGATTTTCCATACCAAACAATAAAAAATATTTACCAGATCATTTTCAAATTTCAACCAAACTCCGGAAAATATTGTTATTTTCCTAAAAAAATGACTTCCTGGAAAAATATTTTCCGGAAATGTCACATTTTCCACAAAACAAATGTAGCCCAAGATTCTAAATTTTTTCATTCCGTGTTAAAATGCACGTGTGAGTTGTATTAGAGAAATCCCACATCGGATAATTATTATGGTATAAAGCAGTTAATGTATCCTAGTTGGCTCGTAATTCATTGGCTTAAGTTTTTGAGTGAAGGCGGATCCAACTAGATATATTAACAGGCTCAGACTTAGGCTCTCTCTTGGTGATTTCTTTGCCCGAAAGGTATTAGGCTTCTGCTATATTTTCGTAACATTCCTGTGAAACTACTCGTGAAAAAAAATCAATTTTCACTTTATATTGGTCCTTTCAATTATAATATGAATAAAAAATAATGTCATAAAATGCTGCTTCAGCACCAATTGGACCGATGAACTAAGTGACACTGAAAATAGGGCAAAAAAAAAAAACTATTCATATCGAGCCTAGAAGGTTCAAGGAATTATTCATGTGAAAGATTGGGAGACTCGACGGCTCCGGCGAAAGATACTCTAGCCAACATGAATTGGAACCATTACATGATAATTTTACATACAGCCAAAACCATTTGACTAGTTGGACGGTGTACATTAAATGGTTAACATCAACTGGGTTATCGAAAAGTTTGCAAAAAATAAGCTGATTGGATCCCATTCTATTAGATTTCTACATCTCAAGACATCACAATCGTAGGAGATAGCAATAATTTATCTACCCCACCCAAAGATAAAATCTTTAGAAGACGACTTTCTTCACATGGAAAGATTGAGTTTTCTTTGTCACAAGCACGCCTGATCTATTGTTAAGAAAATATCTCGCGTGAACTCGATCGGCGACAAATTGAACCGATTGCAATCATCAATTACTTGACTCCACGTGAATTTTATAAAAATTCAACCGCTATGGTTGCACTTGATTCATGAATTTGAACGGCGCAGTTAGCGACCCCTTTTTCATTCCAACACTCGAAGACAAGACATCATTAGTTTCGTGTCGTCTGTTTGCTGATTTTACATTTGAGTAGCTCCTTTGGCGGCCGAACAAACAACAGCTCACGCCCCAATGCTCCTGTCTGTCTTCGGCTGGTATACACTGTACTACAGCGTAACAAAAACCGAGGTTAAATCATGCGATAGCGACCCCAACTCTAGGTACGAACGAGGGGACGAAAGTGACAGGAGCCGGAGAAAGAGCCAATCGAGTTCCAGCCGAGGAAAAGATCTCCCGCTCGACGACGCCGCGCCCGCCGTCCGATCGATCGCCTGTCACCGTCACCGACCGCCGCGCTATCTCCCCTCCCCGTGGGGGAATCTCGGGCCGCAAGTTGGCCTTACAGCTTTCGCATTCCCGAAGCTTTTTCTCTCTGCAATTCTGGACCGTCGGCTCCTTAGCGCTTCGCCTTCCAACGAGAGATATTTTATATATATCTGTCCGGATTCAGTCCACTTTCCAACACTAAATATTTCTGTTAAAAAAAACGAATAAATAGATAAATAAATAAAAAAGCAACCGCTGTTCTTATTTTATATCAGTAAAATGAATATTAAGAAGGATTAATATCACGAAAATCCTAAATTAATATAATAAATTTACCCAAACTATCACCAAAAATCCTAAACATGTAAATATGTAATAATTTTAACCTCCATTAATTTCCGTTAAATTTTACCGTCAAATTTCTAAATTGGATGACACGTGATAGTTAACGGATGCACCTATTTGGGGTTTTAGCCTTCGTTTATTATGGATGTACACATTTGTGATTTCTTATGGTATTAATTCAATTTAATAGATGACAAATTTGTTACACATGTACCAGTTTAAGGATTTTGGGAGTCAAAAAATTAATTTTTGATAAATTTATTACAGGTATATCAATTTGAAGTTTTTGTGATCAAAAAATTAGTTTTGGATAAATTTATCACATATATAACGATTTGGAGTTTTTCGTGATATTAGCCCTATTAAAAAATGAGAGGAAACTTGGAAAAAGTGGGCAAACCGCTACTAATTGCCTCGCGGAGAAATTCAACTTAATAATTGAGCAGTCTTTAGAACCAAATAAAGAAAAAAAAAAACCATGTGTGCTTTTATGCCCTCGATGACTAATTTAGCCCTAGGAGCCGCATTGTCGACCACTGAGAATGACGAATGACGTCACCCAACAATAATGCATTCCTTTTGTGCGAGGTAATTATTCGAGCATGTGTGGTGCGTGGTAATTGGAAGAAATCAAGTGATTTTGTCTATAAATAATGTCAACTTCGAGTGATTTATCTAACCTTAATTTTTACTAGAATAATCTCATGAAAATTCCTATTTGTTATTAGAGGACGATAACACAAATGGCCCATGAATTTTCAATTTGTTAAACGCGGTCCTTGAACTTTAGCGTAATGTTCAATGTGATCCTCGGACTTTTAATCGTTCAATTTAGTCCTTGGATTTTTGGTACACGTTCAGTATAGTCCCTAAACTATATATGAAAATGTTTAGTGTAGTTTTTTCATTAACTCGATATTAGGGACAACATTGAATATTTTCATAAAATCTAAGGACTAATTGAACATGTACCAAAATTTCAGGGACTAAATTGAATAAATTAAAAGTTCAGGGATCATATTGAATATTGGGTTAAAGTTCATGGACCACGTTGAACAAATTAAAAGTTTAAGAACCATATTATACATTTGGTTAAAGTTCATGAACTATTTATGATAGTGAATGATAGTTAGATTTTATCATGTAGAGGCAAACTTTTCACTTGAAAAAGATGATAATATTGCCATACAGTCTCTTCAATCTTCCACACGTTTTTAATTAGAATTCCAATTGGAATTAGATACTTCGTTCAGTTTTTCAAAATACATCAATACGTCCGTCATATCTCTTTCGCTTTAGCTTTTCTTTCCAAAATTTTGCTTTAGCATACAAAATTTGAAGAGAGAAAGAATCTGCTAAGCTAAGTCTAATCTCGTGGGGTATTTTGTAAAATTAGCCAGATCTTTGTTTATTCCTTTTAAGTGATATTAATCTATTTAATATAGCAGAACATGGCACATCTTTTTATTTTTTTTTATTTTTCGCTAAGATAAATCATGGCACATCATTTAAAAAAGTAGATGAATGATTGGGATTAGTTTTTGTGATCGAAATCTCACATCTTAAAGTGATCCTTAGAGGTCACCCCACCGTAAAGCCCATCCGACAATTCAGATTAGTTCTCAAATTTTCTTTTTTTATTTTCCTTCCCTTTTCTTTCTTCTTTTGCCATTTTCAAGTTTTGCCCTCCCTTCCACAAACCCGCAAGGGCCCGAACCGAGCACCATGCTCTCCAATCGTTAAAAAAAAAAAACCTTTCAAATACTCCTGTTAAAAGAAGGAATACACACGAGCCGATATCTTCCCAATCCGACTCTAATCAAGATCCATAAAATTTCAATAAAAGCATAAGCAATCCGTAAGCACGAAAATCGATTACGGGATCGATATCGACATGGCTGGCCACCGGTGTTAGGTATAAAACTTTCTTTTCACGGGCCATCGATAAATAACGAAAAATCCATCGATCAAATCGAAATTGGGATTGGTCAAAAGTCGAACCAAATATCAAAAGCCACACCACAAAAAAGTAACCCGCTCGAAAGCGCGTTCCTTTACACGGAAAGAGCAAATAAGATGGGTCGGTGGGCGGCGTGGAGGTATCACGGTCTTGGGACGCTCGGACCTCCTTTCCGTGGGGCGCACGAGGCCCGCGGGCACACGTGGCGACCGATCAACGGCCAGATCGGATCCCCCCCGAGGCTGGCCCCCCGTGAAAGCAGCCGCGTGGCACTGGAAAAAATCCCACCCCCCGGGCCCCACGCATCGGGGGCTTCTGACCCGGGGGGCCCCGCATCTCTGACCGGCCACCCGCTCTCCCTGTGAAAACACCCCCACCGTCTCGTACGGATCCTCGTATGTGCTTAGTTTTTACGCGCGCGTATAATTCCAAAACCCCGCCGCGCAAAAAACAAATCGCCTCCCCCGGAATTTCCACAAATACCCCTTTCAACCGGCATTAGCCTGTCGAGGTTTTTTTACCCTCTTTTTAATATATAATATATTTTTTTTCCCCTCGGGGTATAACTTTCCCGTTCCCTTTCGCCGTCTTGTATATATGGCTCTTCTGTGCTCCTGGTACGAGTGAAGCTACGGCGGCGACTTCCCTCCGCCCGAGATTTCGCCCGGCGAACTCCCTCTTCCCCCTTCCTGTTCCCTCGCCTCTTTTCCGATTCCGGGCTTCGCCAGAGAGAGATTACATCGATTCGGGTAATTCGTTCATAGGGATTTTGGAGCAAAAAAGTTTCCCCCTTTTTTCGTTTAGTCTTTCCGTGTGCCCGGGAGGAGCGGGCGTTGTACCCTCTTCGGGATCCGAGTCTTCCTGGGGGAAGCTGTTGAATCCGAGCTTCGAGCTTCTTTCGAGGGCACATGCGCATGAGCTTCGAGCTGGCCGCTCGGAGTTTATTTTCGGGTTTATCTTTTCTCGAGAGAGTGCAGATTTTCCCCCTGCTTTTCTCGGGTTGCGTTTTCCGGGAAAAAAGAAAAGGGTTGGGTCGATAGTGTGAGCGAGAGATCGAGAGACTCTGTTTCGGCGAAAGTTCATTAGCTTTTGCGGTGGTGGCGGCGGCGAACACCTGTTTCTTCTCTCTTGCTGACTCGGTTTCATTGTTCCCTGCGACTTCTCAGGTTTTGCCCGAAGGTGGGAGGAGCAAAAGTCGCGAGCTTTCCGATTGGTGCGAGCTTTTTCCCGGGGAGAGTTTTGGATTTTCCGGCTTGGAAAGCTTTCGCCTTTCGCTTTTGCTGCACACGTCATTATGGGGGTGAAGGTGCCGACGGCCTGCTTGCAGTGGTCGCCGCAGCCCATCGTTCCCCAGTCGCCGTCCTCGTCCCAGGCTCTGGCCTCCGCGATCTCTTCTCCTTCCTCGCGGCGGCGGCGGCGGGCCCGGAGCGACGCCGGGCCTCTCCTGTGCCGGTACGTGCGGAGCCTGGAACGCTCTGCTCTGTCCGGTGCTCCTCCGTCGTCGACGAAGCTCCACAGGTTCCGATCCTCTGACTACTCGAAGCCCAGAGCGCGCACTGTGAAGCGCGCTTGCAGTGCGAGCCTCGACGACGCTTTCTCGGACGAGGAGTTCTCGAAAAGGATTCAGGAGCTGGCGCTCAGGTTTCAGCTCTCCGACGACGTTAATGGTGGCGTGGATAGTATCTCTGCAGATGCAGAGGCAGAGGCGGAGGCAGAGTCGGTCTCTGGCTGTGGGGAGGACGAGGTTTCTTCGAGAATGAACAGTGGCGTCAACTTTGACTCTGAACCAATACAACTTCCATTGTCCCATATTGAGCATAAGGAACATCCATGGCAAGACGAGAGAATAGAGCTAGACTCTTCAGATTATGAAGGCGGTGAGGCGATCATCCCTGCGAATATCGAGCGGAGGGCGAATAGCGTCGATCTCCCGCTCTCGCTGAGGATGATCAAGAGGAAGATGCAGTGGAAGGAGGGCTTCAGAGACGCCGGAGAATCGGCGTATTGCTCTGTGAAGAAGGCCTTCTCCTCGATGGTTTTCATCATCCGAGAGCTCCACAGCTTCGCTCTGCAGATGAGGGAGGTCCTGTTTTACGAGGATTTGCAGGGGATCCTGGCCCGCGTGCAGCAAGAGATGCACGCCTCTTTCGTGTGGCTGTTTCAGCAGGTTTTCTCGCACACGCCGACCTTGATGGTCTACGTGATGATCTTGCTGGCGAATTTCACGGTGTACTCGATGGGGAGCAATGCGGCGATCGCTGCTGCACCGCCGGTTGGGACATACGCCGCCACCACAGAGATGGCTTCCGCGGTCGAAGTTCAAGACAATTCGCAGCAGAAGTTCGATTCGTCGACTGTTAAGACATTTTGGATTTCGTCGTCGAGTGGGAAGACGACTTCGGTCGGTGGAAACAATGGCGGGGGCGGGAAGGTTCGGCCCATCGCCAGCGGCATGGATGGCGAGGGACAGTTCCATCGGTCCGACAATTACCCTCCGATACTCCCCGACGGAGCCTCTCAATTATCCTCATTCGGGGCCACGAGAGAAGCCGAGTCGGTCTCGGGGCAATCGATCCCGGAAGAAGAGATGCGGCTGTGGAACTCGATGGTCGACGAGGCCTCGCAAATGCAGGCTCCCTCGAGGGACGAGGCCCTCAACCACGAGACGATGCAGAAGTTTGTCTCGCCGGTGATGGCGAAAGCCGAACCCGACGACTACCCGGAGTATTTCAGGACGGAGCTGACCTACCAGACCAGCCTGTATCAGGATCCTACCAACGCCGTCCTCCTTGTCAATTACGCTCAATTCCTCTACCTCGTCGCCCACGACTACGACAGGTACTGTTCTTCTACGTTTTCCTGCCCAAGTTTCTTCTTTCGGCCATGCACGACATAGAGCATTAGCATGTAGTCTCGCACTCATCAGGCCACGAGGGGTGCAAACTTCACCAAAACTCTGAAATTTGATGAGCGGTCAACCGCAAATGCAGATTTTTCTTATTAATTGAATTTCTTTATACTCTGTCCTCAGAGATCTTTTCCCGGGGGGTCGGTCGGCGTTTAAAATTCAATGCTCCTCGAGAAATTCGTGCGGGTTCGATCCGAACTTGTCATCCTGTTCAAGTTGGCTGCTTGTTCTTGGTAGGTTGATAGGGGAGTGTGTGGTGGGAGTTTGCCGTTCTAGGGAAAAAGATCGATTTGACTCGTCCTCGTGCGATGGCCCAAAAGAAATTTATGAAAATACGAATATAAAAAAAGGAAAGAAAACATCGGCCTTGTACGAAAAAGTCTCCATAACTTTAGCTCGACATGACGGAGAAAGGTGCTCGACTGTAGCTGTACGTGTTGACCACCACTTGTTTTTCGTACGTTTGTTTTGGAGAAGCTAATGTTTGGCGGAATGTTCGTGTAAGCATATCAGCCTACGGAACACTATGTAACGTGATTTGGCTTTAGGCCCTTTGACGCCTTATCTTTTTGCTATGTTGGGTCGGGCAGAGCCGAGGAGTACTTCAAGAAGGCGGTGGCGGCGGAGGAGCCGGCGGACGCGGAGGCGTGCAGCAAGTACGCGGGCTTCCTGTGGATGGCCAGGAACGACCTGTGGGCGGCGGAGGAGATGTACCTGGAGGCGATCTCGGCGGACCCGAGCAACTCGTTCTATGCGGCGAACTACGCCCACTTCCTGTGGAACACCGGGGGCGAGGATACGTGCTTCCCTCTCTCCGCTCCGGAGGAGGGGGAGGAGGACCGAGCCTGCATCGACGGTAGTGACCCCCACGAAGCATGACCATCATCAAAGTTTTTGACAAACCATCAAAATAAAAAATAAAAAAAAAAGAGCCATGCGGTTTTTCTTTCTCCTTTTTCTTTTTCGGACCCTTTACTCAGAAATTCATTTTGTAGCAAGAACTATATACAGAAAAAAAAAAAACAAGAGAGAGGAAAAAAAGGACAGCTCCTTATTATTTTTTTTTTGTGGCTTTTTGTTTGATCACGTGACCGGAGCATGCGAAGCCGCCGGTAGCGGTGAGCATATCGGCCGGTTCAGTGTCCCGCACAGCGCGCCTTGGGCCGGGGCCGATGCACATTGCATGGTGGTGGACGAATGGTTTTGCTTCGGCTCTAATTTTTTTCTCCTTTTTCTTTTTCCTTTTTCTGTTTTTCCCGGTCGACACAACCCACGTGGCTTGGTGTAATTATAAATCTTTTGTTGATATGAAAGATCCTTTGAATAAGGCAATGAAATGGAAAGAAGATGAATCTACTTTTCTTTGTGCACCGGATTGAAAGGAACGATCACCTAATTTTGAATTTTGTGGTTCGAGTCTGGTCGGGGCTCTCGATTGATGCGGACCATACTATATGTCTTTAGAAATGTGCTGGCATGTGCAGACCAAGCAACTGTAGATACAATTCACACGCATTTAAGTGAAACTTCACATTGAAAAGATCAAATTGCTCCTCTTGCCAAAATCTTATCTTGCACTTTTGGTTAAAATTTGATTTCGAGTGGGTTGATTTAAGATTCTACATATGGATAGTTCTAAAAAGAAAGTGACATTTCCTTCAATAAAAACACGAGGATAATGGATGTAAATGTGCAAAGTGATCTTCAATGGTAAAACTTAGACACGTACGTGACGTCGACGTCTTAAAAAGTAGAGATACATGAGCGGTTATTAAGTGAAGTGTGAGGTGAGCTTATAATATATTCCCCAAAAGCAAGAAAAAGAAAAAAGGAAGGCGCACGTGTTCATGTTCGTCGGATTGAATGCGTAATTGATTTAACGGAGGAAAGAACAGCCCTAGTGCTATAACACACGGGGGATGTGAATGGAAATGTAATGGTCCTCAATCCCAACGTTGGCCAAGCAGCAAAATGACGGCCAAGCCACGTCAAGTACAGCCCTTGTGCTACTTCATTTCATTTCTTTACAAAACTTTCTATACAAAGTATTATATTCCGATTTGGTCTAATTTCGTAAAAAATCTCAAACTTTAAGATTTGTTCCAATTTTATCATGAACTTTTTTTTTATCTCGTGAAAAATCATTAATTTTCATTTAAATCATAAATCTGCTCTCCATTAACCCTCCGTCCAATTTTCCGTTAATGGTCCAACGTGGCATTTCCACGTAAGCAAAAAGTCAACGTCAAGATTTCAGATACTGTTCACACGAACACTTCATCTTCGTTGCGATTACTGTTTATTGTCTTCAACCTTCACCTGCCTATCAAAAGACACCGAACTCTACTTACCCATTCACCTTCACCTTCACCTCCCAAAACACACGAAACTCTTAACTTATCTAGTCACCTTCACCTCAACCTCTCCCCCCTCTCTCTCTCTCTCTCTCTCTCTCTCTCTCTCTCTCTCTCTCTCTCTCTTCAGCCATGCTCGAAGAATCAATGACAATTGCACCGTCAATCTTGGGGGAGAAGAACAGTAGAAGTGCCAAAATTTGCGTACGGCGTTCACTTTAGTGCCAAAAGTTTCTTTTGGATAACTTTAATGCCAAAATTTTTAAAAAACGATCACTTAAGTGTCAACTCAGGTCAGTTTGGCCGGAAATCCGATGTGGCATTTTTTTATTAATTTTTAAAGTCGATGTGGCTTGCCAGAGATTGAGTCAGCATGTATACTTGGACTTTTTTAATATTTTTTTTGAATTTTTTTCTTTCTTTTCTTTTTTCTTTCTTTTTCTTCTTCGATCACCGTCGGTGACCGGAGGCCAGCCGCCAGCCACGACCAGCCGCTTGGCCTCAGCGACAGCGAGGCCGGCCTCGCCGTTGCTAAACAAGGGCGTGCCTAGGCAAGGCGAGGCTGACCTCGCCGTTGCTGGACAAAGGCGTGCCTAGGCGAGGCCGGTCCTTGCCAAATCCAGCGAGGTCGGCCCTCGCCAGATCCGGCGGGGCCGGCCCTCGCCCAGGCCACGGCAGCCTTGCCGAGCGCCGCCATGGCCTGGGCGACTGCCAGCGAGGCCACCGTGGCCTAGGCGAGGGCCAGCCCCACCGGATTTGGCGAGGACTTGCCCCTCGCCGAGGCCGGCCCTCGCCAGATCTGGCGGGGTCGGCCCTCATCCAGGCCACGGCGGCCTCACCGGCGGTCGCCCAGGCCACGGCGACCCTCGGTGAGGCCGCATCTGGCGAGGGCCAGCCTCGCCTCGCCTGGGCACGCCCTTGCCCAGCGACGGCGAGGCCGGCCCTCGCCAGATCCAGTGAGGCCGACCCTCGTCTAGGCCACGGCGGCTTCGCCGGCAGTTGCCCGGGCCACGGAAACCCCCGGGGGACAGCCTGCGAGGCCGCCGTGACCTAGGCGAGGGCTGACTTTGCCCGATCTAGCGAGGGCCGGCCTCGCCTCACCTGCGCACGCCTTACCTAGTATTTTCTCCGTGCTCCTCAACCTCATGATTGGCACCATTTTCACCACATCAAGCCTTAGTAGCCACAAACCCGAGGAAGAAGAAGGAGACCCACACCAACAACGAAGAAATCACGAAGATAGCCCAAAACCCCAACACCTCGCCATATCTCCATCAATGTTGCAGAGGCTCAAGTCCGTGAGTTTCTACGGCTACAGATCCCAAGAACCCAACACCCATTTTGGCAAAACCCTTGAAATGGAGACCCTTCATGGGTTCTTACAGTAAGGCTCCGAGCTTGGACAAGAACAAGAAGGGGAAAGCGAAAAGGGAAACCCTTTCTTGACCAGATCTCCTTCAATGCCGGACAGGCTCAAGACGTTCAATCTCTACAAGTGTGTGTCCCATGAAGCCAGCTTTTCACAGACCTATCACAGCTCTGAGCTACCCCCAGGAGCTAGAACAACACGGAGCCCAAGCTGAGGAGGAAGAACAAGTTCACCCAACTGGAGATGAGGAACCAGAAGAACAAGACGAGCAAGAAGTAGAAGAAGTTGACGAAGACAAGGAAGAGGATGAACAGAGTCTTAATGATGTGTACTATCAGCTGAAAGACAATCAAGTTAAAAAAACCAAAACCGGCACCAAACCAACATCAGACGAGAGCAGCTGGACTTCCCCATTTCCAACATCTTCAAATGTGTGAAGGATGGCAATGTGATCGAGAGAGAGGTGCTGGGATTGTGTATCATGGTAAAATGCCAAATGAGGTATTTATTAGATGACAAATCGAGCAATCCGGAGGTTGAAGATGATGAACAATAATCGCAAGTTGAAGAAGGTGAGCGGTTCGTATGAACAAGGCAACTTGACGTGGCATTTTTATGGACGTGGCGATGCCACGTGGGACGACTAATAGTACTGTTGGATAGAAAGTTAATGGAGGGTAGGTTTGAGACTTGAGTGGAAGTTTGTGATTTTTTACGAGATAAAAAATAGTTCAGGGTAGAATTGGGACAAACCTTAAAATTTGGGATTTTTTAGGAAATTAAGTCATTGCAATTTATTTTTATCATTTTTGAAAATTATTGATTACTTTAGAATTTGCTGGGGGTTTACAGAATTATACTTGTTGTACTTTCATTATGAAAAAAAAAAACAAGTTTTGCTCTCTGTGGTTATTGCGCTTGAGCGCATGTGTTTCGGGAGTTTAGTAAGTGTTTCACCAATTTTGCATTGCGTCGATATGTAGCCCGAAGTTAAAGGTCAACGATTTTTCAACATTTGTATAGATACACTCTGTGTATTTCTATTTTCTTAATGGTGATCGGTTTAATTTGTGGAAATGTGATTATAGCGATCGTATTACGCAGACCCATGAGCTATACCGGAGCTCGTTTTTTCTCCTTTGTTTTTAAAAAATAGGAGACAAGACTTATCGAGTCTAACTTAATTAATGTATCTACATTTTCTTTATGCGTTTTCTTTTGTAGAAGAAGTGATGTTTCCTTTATAGTTCACGTTATTTCATTCATCCACTTCCTCTTATGTATTTATTTTGTCATAAAATTGTCACAATAATTAAATAATAAACCACGCTTTCATCTAATTATTTAAGTTTTTGAAATAGTTGATAGTGATCCCACTAAATTTTATACAATATCAAAACAAGAGGTCCTAAATTTAAATCTTTTCAAGCTCCACACTTAGGCTCCATTTTGTTAAGCTTTCCCGAGGGGTTTTTGCTTCCAAAGCCAATGGGAAATTAGGCAAAAGCCCCTTGGGAAATGTTGGGGCATTAAGCAAGCCTTCCCAAGGGCTTTCAAGTGAAGGCCAACATTAGGAAGGTTGAAAGCCTAAAGCTGGCTTTCATCATTTGGCCAAATGCTGAAATTACTTTTTTTCTTTAAAAAATATCCTCACTAGTTTTTTAATTTTTCAATTGGCCCCTTATTCCTACTGTTCATCTTCTTTACACAAGGGTGGGGAAAATTATCAAAAAAGTCCTAAACCTTTTCCAATTGTGCCAATTCAGTCCTCAATTTTTTTTTGTCAATTCAATCTTAAATCTTTTGCAAACCAGCCAATTCAATCTTTTTGGCTAACCGGCTGACGTGGCGCCGGCCGGCGTTCACGTGGCAATATTTTAATATTTTTTTATTTTCAATTTTTTTCCTTTTTTCTTTTTTTTTTCTTTTCCTTCTCCCCCCGGCCTATCCGGCTAGGGGGGAGGCTTGCCGGCGAGCTCCACCCTCGCCTAGATCTGGCAAGCTTGCCCAGTACCTAGCTCCGACGAGGGCCCAGCTCGCCTTGCCAGAGCTTGGCCCTTGCCGGTGAGCCTCAGGCCAGGGGGGAGAAGGAAAAGGAAAACAAAAGAAAAAAGGAAAAAATTTTGAAAATAATTAAAAAAAATTAAAATATTGCCACGTGGACGCCGCCCAGCACCACATCAGCCAGCTGGCAGCCACGTCAGTATCGGCCGATCAAAAGGATTGAATTGCCTGGTTTGCAAAAGGTTTACAACTGAATTGACAAAAAAAAGGTTTAGGACTGAATTGGCATAATTGCAAAAGGTTTAGGACTTTTTTGGTAATTTTCCCCACAAAGGTGGCCAGCCAAAGTCGACGAGGCTAGATTGGGACATCGAAGGGTCGGCGAGAGGCCGACAAGGGGTCTGCGAGGTTGTACGACCTCAGCGACAGTCACCTAGGTCGTGTGACCACTTAGGCGGTGGTCATGTGGGCGACGACGGCCTGGATCATGCGACCCAAAGCTTCAAAGCGCTACCCTAGGCGACAACCGCCTGGCATTAGTAACAATTTCGTAATAAAAGTGCAAGTAGACCTCAACCATCATTAACATGGCATCGCCCATGATAAAAAATATATATAATCACTCATGCATAGTCTTGCCTCTGGTTATCTCATCATGTAATCATTTATTCCTTTTAACAACATATCTATAATATGATTCATACTTTAAGCTAAAATCAAACAAGAATCAAGAATACTAAGAGGATCAATCCAATTCAATCCCTAGAGTTTCACTTACATTGAATGGAATTATGAAAACACAAAGCTTTTAATCACCTTGAAAGAAAAACAACCAATACAAATTAACAACTCTAATTCTTTTAAAACAACAAAAGTAGTTTGATGAAAATAAATCAATCCATGAATTTTACCTTGTAAAAACTTTATAGATGAGGCTAAAAACACATCTCTAATCGGATATATTTAGGAGGTTAATTGAAATAAGATATGAGTTGGGACTTTTGCTTTACTTGACAAGATTTGGAAAGTATATCAAAATTTCAAGATGAAGGTTTGAAGACGGTGACGAGTTGGCTCTTTTCTTTATAAAAAATAAGATAGAAAATCTTATGAAGTTGAAGAGTTTGTAGTGAGGTGAGCTACGGCCAAGATGTGGAAGTGAAATAGGAAAACTTAACTCATATTTTTCAAAAGTTGCAAATGATAGGTATTAATTAATTAGGGTTGAAAAGCAATGATGAGAAAGAAGTGTTCAAATATAAAAGTTACAAGTGACTTATCTTGAGAAGTTAAATGATGATATTTGATTTAGATACTAGGTGAGAAATTGAGATACGTGTTCAAATAGAAAAGTTACAAGTGCTTTATTTTGAATAGCTAAATGCTGATAGTTTATTCGAATACTAGTTGAAAAATGGAGAGAAGTGTTCAAGTAAAAAGGTGACAAATGGCTTAGTTTGGGTGATTAAAAAAAGATATTTGATAAGTTGTGATGATATTTTGCATTTTGGTAAATTAGCAAGGAAATCGGTGTCTGTTCTAAACATCGATAAGTTTAAAAAAATATTTTGCACCCACTAAAATTATTTTCAAATACTATCGGATGCCAAGGAAATTTTAATATTGTTAATTATCCGATGTGTATTTCAAGGCATATCGGTCCTCGCCTAAAATTATAATGGTAATAAATTTTTCGCCGTCAAGGGCGACCCTCGCCGATCGTCACATATGGCCGATCACTGGCCATCAACGAGGCCTAGCGACCGGCGAAGGAAGAAGGAAAACAAGGAGAAAGCAAAGAAAGGGAAAAGAAAATTAAAAAAATATAATAAAAGTTCAAAAAATAAAAAAAAAATTGTAGAAATTGCCCATGTCACTGACCGTACCATGTAAGACAGCTGGTATCCACGTGAGTAATATTCGGTTAAAATTGACCGGATGGACTATATTAACAAAATGTCGAAAGGTTTAGGATTTAATTGATATAATTAAAAGTTTTAGGATTGAATTAACACAAATACAACAGGTTTATAACATTTTTTGTACTTTTCCTAATTTTTTTTGTGTATAGCAAAAGTAGCAAAGTGGAGTCGAGCGGATGTTTTGGAATTTCGGGTCATAGATTGATCCACCGATTTTTCTCATTTTGCTAATACAATCACCTAAACTGGGCTTTCAAGAGGCTCCTGAGCTTCACGACAATCGAAATGAGGTTACTATTCCATAACTGTGCGATCTGCTGCATTACTAAATTCCAATCGTGCATTAATTGTCCTGTAGTTATCAACTAAGCCCCCATCACTTGCTTCATTAGTTTCTTTCAGCATCCGAGGTTTAAGCAAATTTGATTTCGTTTAGGTATATGGCGAAGACTGAACATGTGGCCAATCAACAATCGACATATACCAAAAAAAGAACTTTGCAAAATAAAAAAAATTATCAATTTCATAAAGTACTAAATATTAAATTTAATCTCAAGAAAAAAATTTTTTTTTGGTAAAGTTTAATCTCAAGAAAAAAATTTAACTGAAATAAAATCAAAAATAAGAAAACGAACCCCAGTTACTGTGTTCTGTCAAGGACTAAAATGATTTGCCCCGGAGGAATCAAAATTATAGACACGTAAATGATATACTCATACAAAATAAAAAAAATTGGAAATAGAATTAAAGTAAAACCATTATAGAAGATGAAGTTTAACACTTGATTATACCAGCCAAATAATAAAAATGTAGGCCTAACTTTAGAGCAAATTTTGCTTATCGAACTTTGATTTTCAAAATTCGTCAACTGTGCAGTGTGCACAAGCAGTGTGGCTAGTACAGTGTAAATCACTAACTGGTATAAACTCGTAAGATAAGTAACTATGACAATATCACATAATGATAAAATCATCATATCTAGCCAATGGCACCATTTTTTTTAGTGTAAAAGACAGCTTAATTTCAGTTTTATTAGTGTAAAAGTGGCAAAAGTATTTAGTAATTTTAGAGTACATTTCTCTTATTGAACTTTGATTTTTTTTTTAATTTTTATCCGTGCAATGAGCACGAGCATGTGGCAAGTATATTTGTAAATTATCACTAAAAAGTAAATTCAAGGAATCTAATAATAATAAGGTCTTGCTAATGAGTACCATCACGATTCGAGAGGCGCATTAAGCAGCCCTCTAAACTAACTTCTTATCAGTTAAGCAAAGATTCGAGCATGTTGAGTTGGGCTTTACAATAGACAAAAAAAAGTTAATCTTGAATCTCCTTTATAATAATCTGATTTATTATTAATAATAGAAATCTGATATCACTCGACGCATTTATTAATAATAATCTGATTTCAAACTACGACCTCAAGTAATAAGCTAAAAGTTAAAATAAGAAAAACTTCGTCCTATACGTCCAGCGTCAAAATGGTCAAGTCAAATGAGTGGTGTGCTTAAGTCGACCCAGATAACTTTCCAAATTTCAACATTTTCTTCCCTTAATTGCAAATGAATTGATGATTCATTATTACAGACTTTAAATACGAAGCCATGAACCTCTTCACCTCTCTATTTCTACTTCTGTCCATGAGAGGAAGCTCGGATCTGCACCATTTGTTTCACGAAAAATAAATGATTTGACAAAAAAATCTTAAAAATGATCGACTCATATCGTTTACAAAAATAAATGAACAAAAAATATCTTCATCGTTCACAAAAATGGTTAGACATAATTGTTGTCGAAAATGAAAATATTTTTTATTGATTAATTATTTCAAGTGATACAAGCAATTATTTTTAGGAAAATTTTTTGTAAATCATTCATTTTCAGGAAACAAACGGAGCCTTAAGCTCCTCATATTGTCCATGAGATTGATGGCCATCGACATGGAAGTCTGATTATAAGATCAAGCATAAACAATTGTTCATGCCTCGTGCAGCTCATCTTGCAGATCTTATTAGCCAACCAGCTTAACAAAATTTTGGTTTCATTTGCACATGTGGCAAAATGTTTGACAGAGACCAAAAGAACATGCCAAAAGAAGGAAAAAAAATCCTAATGCAATGAAATACTAGAAAAATAAAATTCAACAGAAGATTAACCTGAAATAAAACTAAAATTAACCAAGAATAAAATCCAACAGCTAAGTTCAAATAAAGAACAAAAGAACATGCCAAAAGAGAGTAAATTCCCACTAAAATACCATGATGTCCAATTCTGTTCCATATGAACTTGATAAAAAATAATCTTAATTTAAAATTAAAGCTAGAAGTGAAAATAAACAGAAAAATAAAAACCAATTGCTACATTCGGTCAAGGACTAAAATGCAATTAGGTAGGAACGAAAATTATACTCCATTTATAATCGAATGACATCGAGAGTGTAATTGAATTGAACCATGGAAGAAAATAAAGGTTAACAATTATTAATATGTGCCAAATAGTATAGAAGACCTAACTTAAGAAATCATTTGAATTCAGTGAAGCGCTAGAGTTATACATTCATTTTCTAGACTCTGATAGATGGAGATTTTAAGAAGAAAGATGAATTATAGATTCGATTTACGAAGATTATATACCAGTGTATGTTTCAGAATATTATGCACATGTGAGATATTCCTCCTTCATTGAATCAGCTATTTGTTGATGTCATCAAGTATATTTAAAAGTTGTAAAAGCACAATTTAAGACTATTTCTTTTGTATTTTAGTCAAGAAAACGCGAGATGACAATACCCACTAACTTTAGAGCATGCTTCGCTTTTTGAACCTTGATTTTTGAAATTCGTCACTCTCATAGTGTACATGGGCAGAATGGCTAGTCTACATGTAAATCGCTAACTAGTACAAACTCGTAAGACATCTAATTATGACAACGTTACATGATTATAAAATCATTAAATGAGATGAATATCCCTCCAATTACTAGTTAGTGTTTAGAAAGGGGAGAAAAGATGGATATTTACCAAAGATAATTAAATTAATAAGAGTTTATTATGACCGGTCCACGACTGGTTGGCTAAAATTCTACATCGCAACCCAACGGATATAATGTTTGAACAAAGCCGCCCTCTAGACAGATTGGTTGGCAGTAGGATCTATTTCATTCGATTTGTGAAATTAGCCACACATAGATGGCCCGTTATTATTTCTTTTTGAAGTTATGCGATTCCTATTTGGTTGGTCGTTCTCTCAATTCGATGTTGGCTTAGAACATATTTGAGATTCCTATCCTCATATCTTGCCAATAGAACCATCGCAATTCCAAAGGCGCATTTAGTAGCCCCTACTGCATATTAAAAGCCAGCTTAAAGTTCTCCCCAATTTCCTCTTCCCTTCTATTCACAAATTAACCCTTTAATTGCAAAATTGACTATGATCACTCCCATTTCTTTTATGTTTGACCCCCGCATGGCTTTAACATACCAAACTTAACCTCCTAGAACTCATCAACCAAAGAGTCGAGCCGGTTTGCAAGAAAGTTTAAAAAAAAAAAAGCACATAAAAGCCAGTTTTGTGTTTTTTGATAAAAAAAAATTTATAAGTTATTTGAGGTTTTAAAAAATTCCGGAAAAAAAAACATATGTGATTTTAGATGCTGACTTAACATATTTTTGAAAATGGGTATATCCCGCATTAAATAATAACCTAATTTCATACTCCGAAGCTAAATAATAAGCTAGAAGTTAAAAAAAATCAAATGCCAAATCAGATACTCAAATTAGACTAATGAGAAGTAGGACATTCATTAAAATTGGAACTTGGCAATTCTTATCCAGCCTTAGACTGGTCAAATCGAATATGTGGTGCTCATGCTCAAGCAAGATAACTTTCCATATCTACACCCCTTTTAATTTTTTTTCCCTATATTGCAAATGAATTAATTAATGACACATTATTAGGGACTTTAATGACGAACCCATTAATCCCTCCACCTCTCTCTTTCTAGTTTTGCCTGAGTGAGGAAGCTTAGGAGTTACATCAGCTCGAGAATGTCGAACCGTTGGATCGTCGACGAGATCGACGATTATTAACCCACCAAGGCTAATCACAAGCCCAAGCATGAGCAATTTTTGTTTATATACCTTTGTGCGTAGCTCATTTTAAGGATTTTTTAGGAGCAAGAAAGGTTTAACAAAAAAAAGACAAAAGGCGTCACCAACCTTCCCAAAATCAAGCGAATTCTCACGCCTAAGAGTAAATACTCCTTCCTTTATTTCAGCATTCTCATTGTTTCCATCAAGCTTTTCTCTCATGGAAGGAGCTGGAGACAAGCCCTCTTTAAATCGTCCTTGCCTGCCATTCAAAGCTCTAGAGAGCTTCTTATGGAGCCAAGCACACATCTCCGACCACCAAGCGAGTTGTCACGAGAACACGAAGCAAACGGAAGAGAACTCCGCTCCATTTGGTAATGCGTCGAGTGGGTTTGCTTTTGTCAATCATGGCCATCTCGCAGGCGATGCGATCTCATGGCAAGGTCGCCCGGACGTCGAGGTGAGCTTTGCTGATGGGCTGATCATGGATGCCGGTTCCTACGGGAACAACTGGGTGGTGGCGAATGAGCCAAACCCTAGAGAGGGTGCGAGAGATGATCGAGTGGTCAAAGCGCCGGGGAAGAGCAAGAAGTTGGCGACGGGGAAGAGAGTCAAAAGAGGGTCTCATGCGACTCTCATCAAAGGACAGTGGACCGAAGAAGAGGACAGGTTTTTATTCCTTCTTTTCTTTCATCTTGGATGGATATGTAATCTCTCCTTTTAGTTTCAATCTTTCTTTTTTTCTGCGAAAGAACTTGGGTGTGAAGCATTTTAGCCTTTGTTAGGGTTTGGTATTTCATGTCTATGAATTCGCGTGCGTTCTGATGTTTGTGAAGAAAACTGGTGAGCTTGGTGAAGCAATATGGCGTGAGAAAATGGGCGCAGATTGCTGAGAAGTTGGCTGGTCGAGCCGGCAAGCAGTGTCGCGAAAGATGGCACAATCATTTGCGACCAGACATCAAGGTTCTCTCTCTCTCTCTCTCTCTCTCTCTCTCTCTCTCTCTCTCTCTCTCTCTCTCTCTCTCTCTCTCTCTCTCTCTCTCTCTCTCTCTATTGAAGCATCTGGTACTAATTTCACACTTGTTCTTCCGATTCTTCTTCCAAGTTTATGATCTGTATCAGCCCATGCTGAAATGTTTCCCCAGAATTTAGGTATTGCTTCAGATTTTGATCACGAAGCTGTTTTGCACAGAGTATTTTCTTATCTGATAGAAACCCTGAATCCACACCACTTTGTCGTTGTTGTAATATCCGTCGTTTTATATCGAAGATGAGAGTGTCTCGTTCTAAGCAATGATATAAAGAACTAGGTTGAACCCACAAACACATGGGAATTTGTTTCGTTCGATGACTGCAGAACTTTATCGTTGGAAATAAAAATAAAAAATTTAATTTTGCTTATCATCTTGCAGTTTGATAAAAATTACATGAAAAAAAATAGGGAAGAATTTACGTCCAAGACCCAGATCGTATATCATGTGAAGCTTTCATCGATCCTTCTTCAGTTGATAACGGAACGTTTCACGCCTGTTTCCTCCCTCTTTCCCTCACTTTGAGAGACATTTTCAAATACAAAAATGTTTTCTAGCGGTCGACTTTCTGGTGCTTGTTCTGACAACGCCAACCGTACTTTGATTCTACCCCTCTTTTTCGCCAACACACCGTCATTTTTCATGTGAATTTGAATAATAATATGCAGCACTCCAGCCCATCGTCTCTATCTCTAAACGTTCTGATTTAGGCTCAAAGTTTCTCACAATCTGAAAGATTAGCTCTAGATGTTCAACGGATCCGAAGTTCACCCACATACCCTCTCAAACAAAAACAAAGAAAACCACTTGGGTCGTTACAAAGTTGCCAGTGTGACCTTAATTCCTGCGAGAGAGAGAGAGAGAGAGAGAGAGAGAGAGAGAGAGAGAGAGAGAGAGAGAGAGAGAGAGATTTCAAATGGCTTCTTTTGACCGGATTTTACTCGTGTTTTGCCTCTCACATAGTTTCTGGTTCCAAATGTCATGCGAGGTGTGAAATAGAAGGACAGCTGGTGCGAGGAAGAGGAGAGAATACTGGTGGAGGCTCACGAGGAGGTCGGCAACAGGTGGGCTGAGATCGCCAAACGCATCCCAGGCCGCACTGAGAACGCCATCAAGAACCACTGGAACGCCACCAAACGCCGCCAGAATTCCCGGCGGACGAAGCTTGGCCTCCACGGCGGTCAGCACCACAGCACCAATCAAAGCGGTGGCAAGAACAGTAATAACAATAACAATAACAAGCAACATTCCTCCGTCCTTGAAGACTACATCAGGAGCAAGAACCTCCACAACACCGCCACCGCCTCACAAGCACAGGCCAAGAAAGCTGGACCTAGCCCCACTGAATGCAATGACCTGCCAAAGCAGCAGTTCCATTTCTTCCTTCCGGAGCTGTCGGAGACGTACGACGATGAGGTGCGTTTCATGCAGAAGTTCTTCCCGGCCAGCAACTACGGCGACAACCGGCTTCAGCTAGGCGATGTGACTGGGAAAGACCACCTTATAGACAGGCCGAGCATGGTGGTTCACACCGATAACATGATTGAAGCAGCTGGTGATCAAGTGAGTCCCCCCACCAACACCAAGAGCCTCCTGATGAACAATCCTGACCTCTATCTGTCTTCCTTGTTGAACGGGGTGGATTATCACTCGTCTAGCTCTTCTTCTAATTCGGTTGGGTATCACAGTGGCTATGGCTATGACTACAACGGTGCGAGCGGAGGGACAGCGGTGGCAACTGATCAGGCCTTCACGCCATACGGTGGGAGAGAGATGGATCTGATAGAGATGGTGTCTTCCTCTCAAGTTTCCCAGGGTAGCAATTAGCATGCATGAAGCGCACTGCGCTAGGGTTTCTGAGGGTCGCTAAGCTTTTGGGTCGACATGCGTGTGGTCAATACTTCTGGTTTAATTTCTTTTTCTGTTTTGTTGATGATTTGTAGAGTTATAGAGAACTAATCTGTGAGTTTGAACAAATGGTCTAATTTCTTGGTTTGAGCATCGGGTGGCTAAAAAATATGTGTTGCTTCTATCACAGAGTTTGACATAGCGCTGAGGGTATTCAAACCAACATTACAATGAAAAGAACTTTAGCTCTAGATTAATTTGTGATTTTAGCCACATATTATCAAAACAACATATACAATAATTTGTGTGATTTAGCTATATCTTCTGTTAGCCGTTTGTGTACTTCATTTTTGTATCAATACTATAGTCCTAATTACGACAACGCAGCATAAAGAGAAAGGTATAAGAGTTGCGTAGTCACTTGATTTTTGCATACACCCCCCATTAGATGATTGTCATAAGATAATTTTGTGGAAACATTTTCTACGTACAAAAAAAAATTAATTCCATCCACTCTCACTCCTTGTCCTTGATATTTCCATAACTCAATGAGAAAATTCGATTCATAGGAAACCATAATAGAGATATAACGCTTAACAGCTTCACAATGATTTACGAAATCAAAGTTATAAAGGTGGAACTAGAAAGAGAAAGATTTTTGAATTTAAGTAATGTTCAACGAAAAGGAAAATGCCAGGCTTAGCCACAGATTAGTTAAAACAATAAAAGAAAAACTTATACTTGGTGCATGTGTGACCACGGAGTTTAAATTTAGAAACTCCTCCATAGTAATTGAGATACCAATAAAAAAAATGGTATGCATCACCCTAGGAGCTACATATTCAAATTTTTGCAGGGACGACAATTGGAAAACTAAAAATGGTTTCAACTTTCTTTCGTCACAATAACAAAAGAAAAAGAAAGAGGAAAAATTTCAAGATCGAGCCCATTTTCTTAAAAGAACATGAGTAGCACTTATTTAAGTGCACCCTCCACCACTGGGAGCTCGCCCTAGTGGCCACCATTTTTAGGTGGAGAGTTCGAAACTCTCCTCCTCCAAATAGCGGGATTTATCGGTTAATGAGGTTTCTCCATATGGGCCCACTAGGAGCCCGCTAGCTCTCATCGTAAGGGAGTTTCAAATTCTAGAAATACACTTGGCATACCATAAAAAAAAAAGTACACCCCCAAAGTGAACAATCCTGTTTCAACCGACCACGCGATGGCCACATGCTCATATGTTGTAATTTCTCTACAAAGTGTCTAAAATACAAAACTTTAAAAGCTTCTAATTGCTCACTAAGATTTATTCTTTTGAGATCCCGTGGTTACAATAAATCCCCAAAACTTTATGTATTCTTTAACCTTAAGCATTTATTATGGTTTCTTGGAGGGATGTTGATTATTCGATATTTAAAAAAAAAAAAAAGGAAATCCCATATGAGCCAAAATTGAAAAATTAAACTTGCATCCAATAAGTACCTTATTTCAACTTTGTTAACCTATACAATATTAACACCGACTTTGTTAATAAGTGTCCTAAGTAACTTGTCAACAGGGATGGAAGTGGGACCGATTTGAGACGGCTGACCTCATCTCGAACCCATCTGGTTAACCTTTTATTACTTCCCATACCTATCCTAATCCCATTCTAGATTTTGATATAAAACCCCAAACCCGCCTCACTGCTGTGGTAGAGTATCGGTCGAGTACTCGCAATTTGCCATCTTACTAAAACAAACTAAACACGTAATAAACCGCATCAAATTTGCAAGTACAAACATTTATATAAAGCTCATATTTTGCAGGTCTTCAATTAGAAAAAAAAAACAAAAGTACAAAATATAATATTAAAAAAGTTAAGACCAAGGATCATGAAAATGTGAAACAATCCTAACATGTGAAGTCAGACTTGAAATAGTGGCTGATACTGAAAACATGAAACTGCAATTCAATATCTAAAAGGGTTAGAAAAAAATAAACAAGTCACCTTAGTTGTTTACATAAATTATATATGGAGTTGTGCTTTTGAGTCTACCCATCAGGTAAATCTCCAAAACGTGTTCAATCCTAGTACCATTGAAATAATTATGTATGTTTACTGAATGACCTAAGGATCATCAAGGAAATAAAGGCATTTTAGTAATTAATACATATCAGGTTCAATATGAGTTTCCCTGTCATGGAAACGTGAACTCATCCCAACCCCGATAGAATTCTTTAGCAGTTGACCCCAACCACCTTATCTTAGTAATTGATACATTTAGGGATTGGCAAGTGGCTACCCATTGGGCATCTCGATTTCATTTCTACTTGTTAAATATCCAAATAAGGAGAATTGGTTAAATGGATCGTCTCTCCCGTGTTATATGTAATTATTGGCTATCAAACCTTTCTTTTTTAGGTATTCTCATTCGCAAGACCCTAGTACAGTAGATTCTTGCATGTTTTTTAAATTAATTTATTTGGGACAATTATTGTTGCAGAAGGTAAGCAATTGAACAATAAAATAAACAAAATAAGGAAATAAATTAGACACCATATTTATGTTGTTTGATCAATGTGATCTACATCCATGTAAGAGCAATACAAAATTCTACTATATATCAAGTAATAAAACGGAGATTACAATAATACTCAAATAACTCAAATACTTTCGGTGTTTTCTAGCCCTCAATTACTACCAATAACTCACACAGTATTTAGCCATCATAATTCTTCGCAAAATAATCTCTTAATCTTACGTAGGAATTACATAAAATCTTAACGCAAGATTTTCACAGTTTCAAACACTCGGTTTGTAATTCAAGAACACAAGCACCTCTTACTAGGGGTGTTAACGGGTCGGGTCGGGTTTTCATAATACCCGACCCGACCCGAAACAATGCATATATTTGCTTGGCCCGACCCAAAACAAGACCTTAACATGATATAGCTGCGCGATCGGGTCGGGTCGTGTTCGAGTCAGGTTCGTGTTTTAGATTTTTGCTTGACCACCTATGTCTTCTCTTAAGAAGGAAATACAACACCCCATAAATAGAACTTAGGTTGTCTTGTTCGCCTGTTCAAACAAAGAAGTACAGAAGTAAATGATGATGGCACAAGAAATTCTTATTTACACAGGTTAACAACCCATTTTAACACTAACTCCAGTTTAGCATGTCCAAATGTACGTCGCAATTACATCTTGTTCATAGAAAAAGAGAGGTGCCGCAGAACCTTCAACCCCAACTCATTCAGTTTGTTTCCTCCTACGATGAGAGATCCACTGTTGGATAAATCGTCAAGCAGCAAGAAGCTTCTGAATGTCCTTCTGTAAGAAGACTCGAGAATGTTAATCGAAAGAACCGCTCAAATCATGTTCAAAAGATTATCTGCACTGAAGTCTTTTGTCAGTTGTTTCTAGAATCACCAACTGTGACATATAGATCTCCTTTCTGGTGAATGGGAGGTTTAAAAACTTATTATTGTCGATGACTCAGGTGAATTAGTGCACTAAGAACACAGAAGTTACAATGAACGTGCAGTGCTCTCTGCCTCAGAAAGAGAAAGAGTAAGGACCGGCTTTTTCTATGTGAACAGCAAGGTGAATGATTATAAAGCACACCGTAGATACAGTGATAAACATACAAGACTGTAACCATCCCCAAGTAGTCATGAAAGCCAGTAGTTACCATGCTTCAGAACATCAGTTACTTAGGCAACTCTCCAAACTTCACAAATTAAATAAAAACGTACCTTTATTTGAAATGGAGACGTTGTTGGAGGATATCTCTCCAAACCAAAGCAACTCCACCAAGGCAACTCCATCAAAGCAGCTCCAATGTTATACAACCTACAAGTAAGAAAGGAAGAAGACAACAATTGTTAAATGCCTAATCTGAATATGAAAAAGTAAATTTGCAATAAGAATAAAAAAAATTGGTTTAGCAAGTACCAATTTCCAACTTCGTCAATTATCGAGAGAAACCGATATTGAATTCGGCTCCATAATTGTAGTTGAACACTCTGCATTAACTTCAAAATCAAAATGAGAATTTAAGTATCCATTGTAATATAGAAAAGAATAAATATTCCACAATTATGTTTTTTGACCTGACTCAAAATTTTCTTGTTCTTCTAAGTTATCCTCAATTGAAAGTGAAAGTGGCGTGGATCGTAGCCAATCTTGAGCACATATAAGACCCTCCACCATTCTTGGGGTCAAGGAGCTACGAAAGACATCGACTACACGACCTCCCGTGCTAAATGCGGCCTCTGATGCTACAGTCGATACAGGTACAACCAAAATATCTCGAGCAATGGAAGAGAGGATAGGATATCTTGACGAATTAACTTTCCACCAAGTCAAGATATCAAAGTCGGGGCTATAACATTCACATCCTTCCTCCAAAAATGCCGACAAATGCCAAAACAAATGCTAGGTGCAGGAGTATGAGAAATTTCACAACTAATTCTGGTTTCATTGCACAACTGCAGGAGTATGAGAAAATTGCTAGAGAGGGCTGAAGTTTCAGTCAGCTGCATATTTAACGTTGGAACAGAACTCACAGAGTTGAGAACTGGAAAAGTTAACTCTTAGGTCAGAAGAGCTACGCTTTGCATGAAAAAGGGGATTAGTCTGAGCTATAACAGCATAATACAAAAGACTTTGAAATGTTCAATGGTTTCTTATTAAATGAGTTAGTGCAGGGATTTGAAGATAAGCAGTCAAACTTTTCCATTCGTAGATATTAGATGAGTTGGAAATGAAGATAAGGAAAAATCCTAAGAAAAAGAAAACCCCAAGCTGTGAAATGGATGAGGGAAAGCATTAAATTAGAAGGTTTTGCAAATTGAACAAGCTAATACTGGGATTCGAAAACTAAGAGTCAATTTGTTGGTCTCTTCTCAACAAATGAGCTAAACCAGCAAAGAAAGAACTTAGTGGCTAAAGAATTAATGCATGTGTAAATTAAACGCATGGCATGGGTTCAATTCTCCACACCACCGAGTGCAAACAAGCCAGATTTGAGCCACCACGGCTTTCACTTGCATCTTACTTGGTCCATGGGGATAGCTATGTATTTCATGAGTCTTCAGAAGCATTGGTAGAAGCAATGTTACTAATAGTCATACATCTTTTCATACTTTCATCACATTTTTCGTACATGAGGAGTCTGCATTTCCTCCTCAGAGAAGTAGCATATTGACATACTTCACACTGCTTCCTATGGATCCGCGTATTGCAAACTTCATTCAAATATTACGCAAATAATCTTACATAATGGACTTTATTTTTTTCTCTTTTTTTAACCAATTTACATTTGATTTCGGGGATTTGATTGTGGGCATATGCTTGGGTGGTTTAGGGAGGGAAGAGGGAAGGAACGATGGAAGATTCACCTCAAGACCTCAAGTTCAACCTCTCAAAGACAATGAAATGAACAAGAGAAATTTGCAAACCAACCGTCAAATAATGCTACAGGGTTTGGTCACTTGCTTGTGATGCAGTAGTGCACCAGAGACTCCATCTTCACCACTATCATGTGAAAAGATCAAAGGAAAAGGTCAGACATATATCATAATCCATTTACAGGTAAAAGACTGAAGACCGAACGCCGGAATCACCCACGAATACAAATGCAGGAGACCAGAGCAACCCAACTCACCCGGACCGAAGACCGAACGCCGGCCGAGCGCCTAAACCCAGATGAGGGGAGCCAAAGCCGAGACTGACCCAGAACCGCAAACGATCCGATACAGGAGAGGAGAAGCCGGAGGCGGAATTTTAACGCAAAATCTCAAGGCACACGTTTGATTCGACTGACCTCTCTCTTCTTCCTTCGCTCCCTCCCTCGCAATCAGGGTGGCGCCGGTGGCGAAGACGCCGATCGTTGCCGCCAGTTGCCTTCGCGTCGCACTACTCGATCGTCGCCGAGCTCTGGAAGAAGATGATAGGGTTTGGGGTGGGCCTGGAGCAAGAAGAATAAATGGCTATTGTTTCATTTGGGTGGGCTTGTTTCGTACGGGCTTGGGTAAATCCAAAACAAGCTTAAGCCTTGTTTATACTGTTACCCAAACAAGTCAAAGCCAATCTAATCCAATGCGAAAATTTCCTGTTCGGGTCGTATTCGAATTGGGTCGGGTCATGTTTGAGCGCGTATTTTTGACACCCCTACCTCTTACATACTCTTCACAAAGAAATCACACTTCTTATATAGACAGGAATTAGATCCAAATATGAAACTTCTTTATAAGAAATATTTTCCAACTAAGAAACCATTCAACTAGAAACTAACTCAAATTATGAAACCTACTAATATTAGTAAACTTTCCTTTTCGAACTCAAACTTAAACATATTTTCAACAATCTCTACCTGTGCTCAACATTTGAGTAGAGTCACAATTGCTTCTTTGAAAATCCCAACTTTACTGCTACTCTCCCACAACCCCACATGGGCTCAACCGCCATAAAAATTTTTCAAGTCAAGCCATGTTGGAACTTTGGCATAACTGTGTACCTCATCAAAACGCTAACGCCACATGCACCTTTTTATACTCCACAAAGATTCTCAAGTATAACCTCCTCTACCATAGATAAAGTAAAACCACAGTTACACCCATTTCTATCAGGAGATTAAACACCCACATTGTCAAACTCATCAGCTACAACAACCATTAGTTCTATAGGCTTCACATTGCTACAAGCACCATATGTGTTTATTACTACGCTAGTACCCACTACCTTAGAAGTTTCTATTTGTAACTCCACCTTAGGCTGAACACCGTTCATATGCAAATAAGCACTACCGCAATCATTCCTAGCCAGAAAGACTAGCTCATTAAATATAACTTCTTTGTTGACAATAAGTGAATTTAATTCAGCACACTACAATCGATAGCTCCGCTCACCTTGTGCATGACCTATGAATAAGCACTTTATTGCAATCGCATCGAGCTTACCCATCACCGACTCGAACATAACATGAACAATCAAATATTCTAAGGACAAAACAATGAGCAACGTTACCTGACCACATTTTTTCAAGAGTCCAACATCTAATCTAGTCGATAAAGATCGAATCACTAGGTAGCTCGCCTTATTAAGTGCATCTGCGAGAAATCTTCTAATTTTGCCAGTACTAGAGAGCCATTTATGGGTCGTCTCTAGTAATGTTCTAATTATAAATTCTATAACCTATTGTAGTACTAGTGCGACGTCTCACTATGCCTTTTTACATGCAAAATTCGTTTAATTGCTTTAAATAGAACTCCATACTACTATCAATCCACACATGTTCCAATCTTCTTTTCGATCAAAACTCTCAACTGCCTAATCCTAACAATAGTATCAAACTTGTGCTTCAACACAAACACCAAAGTCTTTCTTGAGTAGTCATCCACAACTATTAGCATATATTTGGTACTCTTCCTAAAAAAAAACCGCGACAACTTGTGACCAACCCAATGAATCATCTCTGCAATCTCTGTGGTTTCTCCGATAGTCGAGCTGAACGACACTTTCCGTCATTGATGCAAGTCATAGCAGCACTAGCATACATATAACTTATGAGTAATATAATTACACAATAAATTCCTTTCACTTATATCTTTAGGCTTCTCTCGCCAATTTGCCCATGTATGTCACAATTCAGATTCTCAAACTCATGCATCCAACATCTCCGTGGCGAAATTCGTCACCGTCTCACCTTGAAGCTCATACAGGTCACTATATTTAATTTTTTTCATTATCACCACGGTACCTTGAACAACCTTCGAAACTCCACATTTTGAAGTATATCAATACTCAGCTGAATCTAAGGTATTTCAGGAATAAGATTCTTCTTCAATTATGGAACATGCCTCACTTTAGTCAATATCATCATGATCTTATACATTATAATCTAACATCCCAACGCCCACAACATTTACACTCAGCATTGTTAGCCAACTACACTTATTACTATTCATGCATTAATAAGTAGTAAACCAGTTTTTATTCAATGTAGCGCAAATTGAACAACTAGAATCCATAATTCATCCATCCATAATCAGCATTATTCTAATTCCTTTACCCTTTTCGTTCTTTAGTTTGAGGCAATTTCTTCTAAGATACCCCATCTTGCCACAACATCACCAGTCCTAAACTGACTACGCTTGTTTATGTTCGCACTACTCTTGCTAACACGATTACTAGTTCTTCTTTTAGCTTCACCTACTAAAATAAGTTCATTGGATGCTCTCCTATGAATGTCTTTACTTAGAATCAAATCGCAAAACCCCATCAAATGTCTAGCTTGTCACGCCCCTTACCCCACGAAGCGTCAACATCCTGCTTACAAGTCGAAATTATGGTGCGACGCTCCCAAGCTACGTCACTGACCCGAAAACCCAAATCAAAGAAAAACACGACACATGCGGAAACGACGTATATAATATACACACACACACACACACACACCCGGACAATAAACAAAGTAACCATGAATAGCACCAGATAAATAATTTACGAACAATTTCAAACGAGATAAACATTCTTTACTATAACTTATGTACAATATCCATTTACAACAAAAGATACAACGGTAGGGCACTAAGACAAAAAGGGATCAGCGGCCGGGGTCAACTACCAATAAGAGGGCTACAGTCAAAAAGTATCGGCCCTCGCTCCTACAACTGAGATCTAATCTAGGGTACCCAGTCGGGATTAGAACCCGACGAATCTGAAGAACTCTTAGAAGGCTCCTGCACCCCCTATGAACTCATGGCCTCAGAATCCGTCTCTGGCTCAGGGTCCTGCTCCTCGGCCTCATCTACATCCATCGGCTCTGGGGCCTCCGCGTCCGCCTGCTCCGGGACTGGATCCACAACCTCTGGCTCAAAAGCTACCCCACCTAGCTCCTCATGCTCCTCCTCATCCTCCATGATCTCATACTCTACCTCCGAGTCTTGGTTATCATCCATATCTACATCTGCAATATCGCCGTCTGGACACTGCGGGTCCAACTGACCCTCTCCAACAAACGGGACATCATCAGACCGGATGGGACCGAACTCATCACCAAAATGATCCTAAAAACACCAAACTAGGTACTCGTGGGTCTCATAGTGAGCTAAACCTACGTCTACCCAAACTAATGTATAATGCCGTATGTACACCTCATCATTCCCCACAGGATGAACTGTCCTCGAGCACTCTATATGGGTGGGGATCCTGAAACGGAATGGCGCGTCTTTAAAATTCATGGTCAAGGGTCTGAAATGTCAGTTTTACAACAACCGTGAGAAAACTCAGCAAGTAACAACCCCTAATCCTAAACTAGACTAATGTGCACCTCCAGATAGGTAAATTAAACACATCAAGCAAAGAACTAGTAAATCACTAAAATTTCTCCCGGGCCCACAGCCCAATACATTATCTCGAAACCCTGCAGGTTAGGTGTTCAACAACAAAAATACTTACGTGCAATTATTTCGACTCGAAGGCCCACAAATATAATAACCCGAAGGCCACGACCCGAAGGCCCACATTTGTATAAATCAACCCGAAGGCCCGACCCGAAGGCCAACAGTTTGATAAAACGACCAGTAGGCCCGACCTAAAGGCCAACAGTTTGATAAAACGACCCGTAGGCCCGATTTCAAATCAATTCACAACATAATATATGGATTACAAGTCAGGGCATCCAAGGTCAATTTTCCAATGTCAATATGCTAAACACAACCATTCTCAACTTAGACGAAATCAAAGCAATATTGGCACTCCCAATTAATCCCATCCTAGTCCAATCAACTCTACATTCAATCCGCGCATTCATTCCAAAGTAATTTAATGCGCCTAAGGCCCGCCTTGGATAATTCGATCTCGATAGTCGTTCTCATCATCATGGGACCACTTAATAGGATCTAGACAAGTCCCAATTAACCCTTAAAATGCCTAAATTTCCAGCCATGATACATTAATCCATTTGATGCTCAATTTAGGCTATTATTGCAATTTCGGTACTATATGAACAGTACCAGGGCAGAACATACTTTGCCCACTAAACCATGCTTAAACAATCTCATTAAGCCCTAATCACAACCATTAATCACCCGACAACCAAATATACCTAATTACACCTTAATTAAGTCTAAATAACACCTAAATTGCCTAAATTTCAAGTCTTAAATCAATGATCTCAATTAGTGCAACACTTAGGCAATTCTAGGCATTTTCGGTACTGGTGAACAGTACCAGGGCAGCACATTAGTTAGGCCCTAATACACCTCTAAATCACTTCATTAGGCACTAATTAGGTCCCCTAATCACCCCACACAACATTAGACCTAATTAGACCCTAATTAAGCTTAATTAACCCCTAAATTACCCTTTAAAATGCACAATTAGTCTAATTAAGGGTTTAAGGGTTTATATTCGCCTAATATTAACTCGAGTCGATGAGAACGAGCGGCCGATTACCAACACGCCGTAAGAATCGGCGGCGGCATCCTGGGGGCAAGCCGGCGATCACGGCAGCGACGGCAGTGGCAGTTCACGGCTGATCTTCTCTGTTCAGCTTGAGACGGTGGCTGTGGGCGGTGGTTCAGAGGGAGAGAGAGGTCAACGGTGGCTATGGCGGTGGCTGGCTCGGCGGCGGCGGCTCCGGCACGGTGGTCCGGCATGGATGGCCTCCCGGCGGTGGTGACGTTAAGAGGAAGAAACGGCAAGGAAGAGGAGGAGAATGGGGGCTTCAGCTGATCAAAAATGGGAGGAAGAGAGAGAGAGAATTCAGGACAAATAGGGTCAAAGTTGGACTTAGTGGAATCCGTGTGTCAATAATCCAAGAGTTGGACAACTTTGCCTTTGATCCGAGGGCCACCAATTGATCTTATCCAATAATTTTAGGGGTTGGATGGTCATTTATACCTAACCCAAGGCTGACCAGACCTGGTTTAGTCTCATTTAACCTTGGTTAATCCCCCAATTTTCAACCGTACACATTCCAAACATGCGTGGCCACCCCAAAATGGATTCGGTTTCAAAAAATACCCTCGTTTGACCTCGAAAACGGATATCGAGGTCTCTAGGGGCAAAATTATAATTTTTCCCAATTTTTGTCGAAACTCCAATTTTCAACCGTACTAGTCCCAAATATGTGTGGCCACAATAAAATGACGTCGGTCTTGCAAATTAATCGTAATTACCTTTGAAATTTTGATACCGAAGTTCGGGTCTAATATCGCGATCAATTTTGCTCATTTCGAAGTTTTAGGGCCTCCCACTAACCAGTGGCTGTTTAGGTGTTACGCGTATCGACCTGAGGTTTTCCGAGTCGTGATAGTCTCGAATTTCGGGAGAACGTGAGGAATTATCACTAGTACCGAAGGTCGCGATCGTTCGGACTAAATTCAGGATTAGTTTGTCAGGCGTACTTTCGGTCGTGCGGAATCATCCGCGATCCGATCATACATTACTGACCCTAACACATCCGTCATTTTTCTAAGATCGGCCCATATTGATCCAAAATATTCCTTCAACGTTTCTCAAAATCAGTACTCAACCACGATCGGTTCCTCGGTCTACGTACCGGTTCCTATTTAGCTATTCCCATCTGGTTAGTATTCCGTAATTGATCAAGTCCGAGCGAGACTTACTAAAATCAAACGAGAATTAATGTATATTTTATTGGTCCCGGTAACGGATCAAAATTCAGGATATTACATAGCTTGTTGACCTTGAGGAATTACTAACAACAGTACAAGTAGTATTTTAACTATCAGGCAATGAACACGATATAATCAAAGCACATACCTCATCTTCAAAGCCAATATCACTGAATTCAATTGGCTAACGATCACATTAAATTTGTTGATATGATTAATAACCAACGCACCTTCGCCCATCAGTAAGTTAAACAGATGCGCAATAAATAGACTTTTTTTTTTATTGTAGAGGGCTTCTCATACATGTCTGACATAGCTTTTATCAAACCCGTAGTGGTATTCTCTTTCACTATGTTAAACATGAGATTACAAGTCAACTTTAGCTTAATAACACTCATCGTTTGTCTATCTAGCAAATTCCAATTAGCTTGCTTCATCGAGCCTAGCTTCTCTTGAAACAAGAGTAGCATATTGCTCTTATAAAGATAATTCTCAATTTGCATCTTTCATAAACAAAATTCTTCACATTAAATCTATTGATTTTCACTTTTCCTTTTTTTTGTGACCATCTATTCGCTTTAACTCAGCCAAACCTGGCTTTAATACCAATTGTTACGAAAGGTAAGCAATCGAACAATAAAGTAAACATAATAAAAAAATAAATCAAATGTTAAATTTTCATAATTCAGTCGGTATGACTTACATTCACGAAGAGAATAGCACATGATTTCACTATAAATGAAGCAATATAATGGAAATTACAACCATAATAGAGTAATTCAAGCATTATCAACTTTTCCTAGCCCCCAATTACACTTAATAACTCACACAATATTTAGCCCTCACAATTTCATACGAAACAATCTCTTAGTCTCACCAAAGAATTAGATAAAATCTTAACACAAGATTTTTACCATTTCAAACACACATGATGTAATTCACAAGCACAAGCTTCTCTTGGATACTCTTCACAAAGCAATTGCTCTTCTTACATAGACAAAACTTAGATCCAAAATAGGATACCTCTTTTTAAGAAACCTTCTTAAACTAGAAATCAACTCAAATTAGGAAACCTACTTGAATTAGAAAAATTCCTTTTTCGGGATCAAACTTGAGACATATTTTCAACAATTGCAATAAGAAACTCATTGTAACAAATGGATGTATTCGTAATTTGCCGAGAGATGAGTTGGCTGGCTTACTGCCGCTTCAGATTTCTGTTTGCGCTCATCTAACTTTTAAACTTTTTCCCCCCTTTATTAAATACCTCAGGTATGAAATTATAGCGATAAAGTGTCCCAATGTAATTGCTCGTGTTTTTTGCTTCATGTAGTCCCTGAACGTGCAGTCACATAATGTGGTGCTCTTCCAGCTCTTAATTATCAACCAACGGTCCAAGCCTTCCCTTGTAGTCATTTTAACCATGTAGGTGTAACATCAAAATCTTTAACATGTCGATGTTCAGAGATAAGCTTTAAGGTATGCTCGCTTGCTCGCATATCGAACAGGTATGGTCAGCGAAGATTGTAGTCGAGGTATGTGGTTGAGGAACAAACTAGTTCCTCTGCGATCCTGTTCCAGAAGTCCTGTTTGCTGAAACTCTGTCCTACGCGTTCAAGTGATCATGCAAAATGATATTACAAGCGCACCCTAGGTTTGTTACAAATTTGTCACTCAAGAGGCAATATAAAATGTCGTCAGGATTGTACTGAAGCCAAGGTTGATGGCAAGTCGAGAGCACCGAATAGTCGAATTGAAGAATACCGCATTAGCACAGCTCTGATACAAAATTCCATGGGAAAGCTATTCTTTGGGGAAAACATCGCTTTGCTGCTATTTGCCTAGATTGCCAATGATATAACACGGATGCAAACTGTTATTTGCCTCTGGTCAACGGAGATCATACTCACTTCAGAAGCGGAATACCTGAACCTCTTAGAAAACAAAACTGCCCTGAATTATGGAAACATTGAAAAAAATCATCATCGCGTGCAGAACCTCTGCTTGTTCATCAATTAGGAGATCCATATCAGCCAGAATTAGTTTCCTTCATAGAGTGCCTAGGTTTTGCGATCAAGACATTTTGGCCCTTGCAAAAAATATTCCGGCAAATAGACCTGGAACAAAATTCCGCATGAGATGATTTATATTCAGCAAGTGAGCAAATTTAGCATTGAGTTTGGAGTAATTTCAGTGATTACCAAATAGAATACTGAAAAAGTTGGGTACACTTAGTGGAACCTTGAACACAAGTAGACCAGCGACAGAGATGGGAATCTTGTTTAAGGAACCCACCAGACTGCAAAAGAATACAAGACACATAAGTCATTCTAAAAAGCACGGCAGTTTAGTTGTGCTGCATAAAAAGATAACACCTCTTGAGTGATACGAGATATCCATTGAATACTTAAAACAGGTGTACTGAGAAATCCATGGAGACTAATTTAAGGTAGAGAGTGAGTTGAATTTATCGACAAATCTATGACCCAAGGCCAAGGACTAGTTATTGGGAGCGATAACTGCTATACTCAAGCAGAACATGTAAAGGACGCACCCTGTAATCCTCTAACATTGACAAATAGTTCTATCTAATTACTTGATTGTACAATTGCAAAGGTGAATTGGACATCATCAAGGGAAACTTTCCACCTAATTGCAAGTCCCACCATACCTGTAAGTGGTTGGGCCAGTTTGATGAAGAAACCACATAGAGGTAAAGCTAATTGCGAGTCCAAACAATCCACTAGCTGTCGCAACAACCCAAAACATGGGCATTCTTATTACGTCCCTGTATATCCCCAAACATGTGAGATAAGGTAACAATAGCTTTGAAAGAAATTGTATGTAAGCTGAAGTGGTGAAACAGTAGATCTTTACGTATTTACTATGTACTGCCATTCACCAAAGAGTAGGATAGAGAAGACGGCGAAAGGTAGAGATAATAAATTATTCAGCAAGACCATTGAGACTTCATTGAGAGATCCACATCTTGTAAATTGTTTAGCTTTGTCCATCACCCGACGCAGAGTTAGCTGTGACAAATACAAATGTAGCATGTTGATTAGAAAGTGATTCAGAGATGCCAAAATGGATCTGTGCCAGACAAGTACTGTTTTGATACTCCTTCCACCAAACTAACAATTCAAAAACAATCTTCTGAAAAATCGCTAATTTGACTAGTAAGATTGAGAATGAGCCAAGGGAGCAAGGAAAAATTACATACCGAATAACTTGCTGTAAAAACACAATTTAAGAATTGCCATGCGTAGCCCACCGAATCAAAGGAGAGGTCAGTGATACCACCACTGATAGCGGAGATTATCTGCAAATAGATACATTTAGCACCCATAGCTCGATCTCTACATCCATGAAGCGGGAAATGAGAAGGTAGAAGTTTATGTAGTGTTACTATGATGCAGACAGAATTACGAGATTGTTATACTGCAGTATCTTTGTGCAAAGTTCAAATTAAGAGCCATTTACATATAGCCCTCAAACCTCAAAGCAGAAAAAAATGGTGGATTGAAAAACTAATTTACATCAACAATCTTTAGGCCTTCCTTTAGATGCCCTGAAAGAAAAGAATGAGGTCCGTCTATAGTCCAGTGTTTCAGTTACGGCAATTTTCTCAACGTGGGATGATTTTCTGAACACGGATTAGTAACCTTTTACAAGTCATCTAGAAACTTTCCAAGCAGATCAAGTCATGATCACAGGACCATTGAAGAACTCTGACGATGTGATTACAAGAAGACCTTCTCAAGTTTCTGCTGTTCCGAAAAGAGCAAGATAATAAAGAGATATTTCGACAGTTGCAAATTTCGAGGGAACAATGTCTAATCATACAGAAGTATAATTTACTGGTAAGCTGCTTCATGCTCGAGCCTTTTCCTAAGGCATTTGGTGTTTCACAATTTTTTTTTGGTAAGGAAAGAGACAGCAATTTGGTGTTTCATAATTGAAGTATTATAAGCCAAAAAAAATGAAACTGATCCATAAGTCATCCAGATTACATCAGGTTCAAGGAAAGATGGAGAAAACCAGGGGTCTCCTAACCATATAAAATTTTAGCAGGTGGATTAGGAAATGGTTCAAGAACATATTTACATGTGCGACTGAGGAGAAGTGGAAGAGGACCATTACCATTAGAAACATAGCAATCCAAACCTTCTGGTTCTGGTGCTTCCGGAATAAATACAATTCACCAATTGCTGTCAGAATATTTGTTACATTCTTCAAAATTGTCACCATTGCAATGTTTATATATCTCAAACTGAAGAGGAAATGCAAGAGAGTATTAAATATATTATTTTCGAATACATCCCATCCAGGGGAATAACAAAAGACAGAAACGAAAATGAGCTTTTGCTTTCATTAACATCCTCCAAACTTGGGTTCCAGGTCTACCTTATGAAACTACAATTGCACAAACTATTGTTGACGTACCTATACATGCCTGAAACAAGCATGCCAATGAAGATAATATTCACAGGGAGCCAGACCCGAATGAGCTTCCAATTGAGCTTTTCCACTGAAACTACTCCACATAGACCCAGGACAGCTACGATTACCGAACTAATCAAATTCTGCAGTCAAGTCATGCAAAACTCAGTTTCTCAAATCGCTGGCCATAATCGAGGAGTAGATAACAATACATGCATTCAGGATAATAACCCCCAGAACTCATTTAATAGTATATGGCGAGAATACTTGAAAGGAAGAGATAACATACTTGATAAAACATCAAACTTATTCCAGCCCCGAAGTTATAACTTGATAGGACAACTTTGTTTAGCAATATCATACTGCAAGAGGAAATGCAGTAAGCTGTTCCAGATACCAGAGGTCCAGATCTTCTTGCTGATCCATTCTCACGCTTTGCACCATCATGAATTGGAAGGCTGATACTTTCACTCATAGCTGCCTGGTTCCCTCTAAAAAACCTGCTTAGTGCTTATGCTAAGTAATTAGATTGTGTTCTGTCTGTATCTATAAGCTGTCTGAGGCTTAAACGTTATTTCTCTATGTAAAATTGCAATTCATTCACTGCATGGAAGGGTTTCAGATTAGCAGCAATTGGCTGGACGCATCAAATGTGAACTTTGAGAGCAATAGGGCAGCTAAATCCAGTGAGAGATGTTATCCTACCGGTCATGAATTGATCTATGTTCTTTGTTGGACATGGTGCCGTTAGTTGATCTCAATCCTTGCTTTTCAGCATCATCTAGCATCCTGAATGCTAAATTACTTCTTGCACCTGATGACGCCACTTCTCCATCTAAATGGCTTATCTCATGCTCCTCATAGCCATGACGGTTGATGGCATCTAATTTGAAATCAGATGACATGCCAGGCTGCATGCTGAAGAAAGTGGAGGTTGATTTTCATAAGAGGACAATAGAAGGTGTGAGGAAAAGCTATTCATTCCAAAATGGGTTCTAAATTATCGCCGAGTTCTATACAAGTCCGCTACCAATGCCAAGTGGAAAGAAACTCTGAAGATGTCAGCTAAAATTAGAAACAAGAAGAGTCTTGCCATGAGACGATTTCAAGGAAGTAATAGGTATCCATCTAAACATGTATATTGGAGATGAAACATAAGTGGGACAACTCTAATCTTTTCCTTCATTTGCTATTGCTTTTTGGCAGAGTCAAAACGACGGCATTAAATTGGAACAGGGAAAAATCGTACCTGCCTGAGCCCCCCCAATTTTCAACTGATCTCATCCTATCAGATTCCATTTTCTCCAAAATGAAACGACCAAGCTCAATAAAACAAAACTGATTCGAGCTCTCAAATAGCGCAAACACAAGTAAGAGAAAAAGGGAAGGAAAAAAAAACCCAGTAACCAAGCAATCAAAGAGCAATGGACCAACACGAAATGAACCTGAAGCACGTACATGGTGAACCGCGGGGACGAAAGTATCACGCGAAGTCCGAAAGCGTTTCTCCAGAAACCAACAGCAGAGCAACTCCACCTCACACACACACACACACACACACACACACACACACACACACACACACAAACAAAAGGATGCAATAATGCGCGCAGAGCAGGACTCCAAAGCGATCGTTTTAAAGAGAGCGGAGAAACGGAAAGCATGCGCCAGCTGCAGTAGGCAAAATCACCTGGGCGATAATGCAGAATGCGTGACGAAGCGAGATCTTTCCCGGAGCACGCAAAGGGCATAGGGAGAGAGAGAGAGAGAGAGAGAGCTGTAAGGATGAAAGCTTCGAAGGGCGACAACAAGAGTAAATGAGGAACGGAGTGCGAGAGGGGGGGACGGATCGGACTGTCGGTGATCATCCAGGAGTTCAAAAAAAGGGAAAGAAAGAAAGAATAGGCGGGCCGGAACGCAAGTCTCGAGGTCGCAAAAGTCAAATCCACCATCAATGGCGGCCATTCCACGTTATTCTTCTCCCCGCTCCTGCTCGCTTCGAGATTGGGGAAGAAGAAGAAGAAGATGATGATGGTGATGATGGAGGCGGGGGAGGAGGAGGTGGTCAAAGGCTTCGCGAGGTGTCGTTCTGCGAATCGGACGCGTACCTGCGAATCGGAAGGAGGAAAAGGAAAACTGCAAAGGAGCAGCAATGCCGAGCGGGAGATCTTCGAAACCAGCTTTTTGCGCGGAAAATAAGGTGGGCCCCGATATTATATTGTAAAACATCGAATAATGTCGGGAGCAACAGTATTGCAAAAACCGATGATAATTTCACGGATCGCTTTGGTTATTCAATTCTGAAAAATCAATTTTTATTTTTCCAAGGTAAAAACTTTTAAGGGATAATGACACAAACATTCTCTAAACTTTGACTCAATATATAATTTGATTTCTGAATTTTTAATTTGTTCAATGAGTCCCTGAATTTTAGGCTAATGTTCGATGTAACCCCTTAACTTTTAATTTGTTTAACGTCATCTATATGAAAATATTCAATGTAGGCCCTGAACTTGAATTAATAGAAAGGACTGTATTGAACATTTTTATATAGTTCAGAGACTGAATTGAATATGTACCAAAAGTTCAAGGATAATATTGAACAAATTAAAAATTCAGGGGACACATTGCAGTTTAGATTAAAGTTTAGGGACTACATTGAACATATTAAAAGTTCAGCGACTGTTTGTATCATTTTTCCAACTTTGAAAGATAATGACATAAATTGTCTTTAAATTTTGGCATAATGTGTAATGTGGTCCTTGAATTTTTAAATTATTTAATGTGGTCATTAAATTTTTGTTACATATTTAATTTAGTCCCTAACGATAGAACCTAGAATCTACCCATCAAAACTGATTCCTAAATTTTTGGAACCTCCAATCGACAATGTATACTCTAGAACTTGGAATCTATTATGCCACAGGTTACGAAACTGATTCCGGGATTTACCCGGGTTTCACTTGTATTCTTAATTGAACAATTGCAGTGAATTATCACCTTTAATGACCACATTTTGTTGCTCCAATATACTGACCATAACTCATATTTAAATACAAGAAGAATATGAAACATTAACAAAGTAAAGATATTGCTAGAAATGGAAACTCAAACTAATGGTTTTAGATTACACGCTCATCATCGGAAGCCATGGAATACCGCAGGATTGTATGAAGACATAGAACAAAAACTTGTTCCATGGAATTGGAACCTAACTGTTGAGGTTAATTTCCCAATTTTTGGAACCTGAAACCTACCCTTTATACCCTGAAACTTGAAATTGGAGGTAATCGGTTTGATTCCCGGTTCTACTTTGGAACTATGGTCACCCCTACCTAGACTATATGAAAATGTTCAATCTTGTTCCTACATTTGAATTACTGGAATGACAGTATTGAACATTTTCCTATATTTCAGTGACTAAATTGAATACGTATCAAAAGTCCAAAGATCACGTTGGACAAATTAGAAGTCTAGAGACCATTTGTGTCGTTTTCCCAAACTTTTAAGACTTGTCTAAGAAACAAGTCTTGAGTGCTTCCAAGGCAATAACTAAATAAACTAAAATTTTATCTAACAATTGAAAACTTAAAAGATTACCATAATTTTTATTTTGCATTTAAAAAATAACGTCATATTGTGAATGAGCGAAGAAGAAGATAAAGAAAATGCGTAGCTATATGGTCGATATTAAAAATTCCTTATTTTTTATTGTAAAATCATGTAAATACAAATTGAAATCGAATGTACATAATAAAAATAGCATTGCTAGAGAATGCTGTCTTGTAGTCAACTTTAGTTCGTAAAAGTCAAAGATTTTGAATTCGAGTCCTCATGCTTATTGAGATCAGATTTTTCCATGCTCTTATTTGTCTTCTGTACTATACATTTCCAAGTTTTAACCTTGAATCAAAATCTAGCTCATTGTGAGAAATTTTGAAGTGTTTATTTCTTAGGGTTAATATTACAAAAAAACTCTAAACTGGTATATCTATGATAAATTTATTCTAAATTAATTTTTTGACCACGAAAAACCTTAAATTAGTATATATGTGACAAATGACTCAAAATTAATTTTTTGACTAAAAAACCCAAAACCGGTACATTTGTGATAAATATACCCTCTATTAAATTGGATTTATACAACGAAAAATCACAAATTTGTAAACCTGTGACAAACGGAGAGGTAAAATCCTAAATTGGTACACCTATCAACTGTCACGTGTCATCTAACTCAATGATTTGACAGTAAAATTTAACAAAAAATAATGAAAGGTAAATTTGTCACAAGTCTACCAGTATGAGATTTTTTATGATTGAAAAATTAATTTTTGATAAATTTATTATAGGTGTTCCAATGTAAAATTTTTCGTCATATGAATCCTGAATATTAAACCAAGTCTTTGTTAGAATAGTTATCAGTACCCCTTAAAAAAAAGTCAAATTTTGCTTCCTCTACTTTTGATGTCGCGGTGTCGGCTCGCTTGATTGATTATTAGCACTTGAGAAGCTTCTGAATTTTATTTGTATTGTATTGCACCATGCTTCACGTGGCTTCGCTTAGATGGGAATCATAAAGTGCAATTCATCCAACTATATACTCATTTGAAAGCCTACCAAACATATATTTTTTTTCTAAGCAAGAAAATTATGTATGTACATAATCAAAACAAGAGTCTACAAAGCAAGCAACGCTAATGAAACAAGGTGAGCAATAATAGATCTAGAAGAGGGAGTGATGATCATCCCGAGCTGGATTACGTACCGTGAATCGGAGGTTAATAATTAGTACTAGATCAGTCCAATGCCAAGCTGGGCGGGACTTTGGGTATCCTTATGAACCGCTGAGCCCAAGAGTGCAGCCAGAGTGATGAGCCAGTGCCGCGGTGGCCAGTGACCCCGAGAAGATCGATACGAAGGACGTTGCGTTTGCACTTGTCTATGCACATGCATCCTCAGAACATCTAGATAAGATGCACATTCACTCCAAAAAGTGTTCTAGGGTTGAGAATGGTTACCACCAAACCGAACTAAACGGGACTTGAACTGTCGGCTCAATTCGGTCCAATCCGATCTTTTCCGTACTGTCATACGAAACTGTTTTTCTACAAATTAAGTTGTCGGGTTTTCCGAACCGGAGGCCTACATGTAAGCTAACCATTGCTGTTACAATCGAACTTTGCTGTATCATGCAGCTTTTATCACCGTATTCTATCTGTGTAAAAACGGGACATAAAGCTTTAAGGATTGCTTTGTCGTCTCTTACGTGAGAGGGGAGCTGCTTGATACGAATAGCGCAACCAAAAGCATGCTCCGACAGCTTATCTTTAGTCGTGTCGTGCATGATATGCACATTTAGAAAGGAGAGAATCTTGGGAGATAGAGATGGATGGATGGGAATTGAACTGACCTAATCCCCTCGTCGAATGGCTCCAATTTAGGTGGGACGATTGTCGACTCAGCCGGTCACGCCCCTCCATTCAATTATTTTCCATCCATCTCATCGGAACCCCTTTTAATTATTCCACCGACACCTGAAAATTTTCATTACTGTATGGCTTTTCCTAATATGCCTTATGCAATATTGCGTCTAAGCTCGATGAGTAATTGTTTCAATTGGAGAAGATGCGAATGAAATTCGTCGCGTGAACATCTGAACGGCCATTTTCGTCGCATGAAGGGACCTCTTGCAACGCCGGGCTCCTGTCGGGGCAGTGATAAGTATAGCCCTCGTCGCCGTCACGCCCAATGCCACTTTACCTTCTACTTATAAATTTACTAATTTTACATACCGAGTTTATCTCATCCTCCTATGCAATGTACACTGGCATGTACACTCATTCTACCATCTTCATCTTTCGTAAATGGACATGACATCGTTCGTTAAGTCATAGATCTAGACCCTTCCTAAGCCAATACCCATGTCCTAACAACTGCATCCAGCTTATACATCCTTTCCTAAATCATAAATGGTTAGACAGTCACGTCCTATTATACTCATTCGGGTCAAGCTGTGGAAGTAATGCATTCATTTTAAATAATCCATGCCTTGCTCTACTAACTACCGGCCAACCAGAGCGGATACACTTTTGCGATTAGCAATAAAATTAGCCTCAACTACGTTCGATTCTCGTCTTCTTTTTCACCTAAATTCACGATGAATGGTACGCCCTTGGTATAATCAATGTTTATTCATATACCAAGTTAGATATGTATATATAAATTATGCGGGCTGCGTGCTTCGCATGCATGCGCCAAAAGGCCTTGAATACGCCACTCAGATAAAAATAAAAGCTCGAGTGGACCATTCCCACGGTGGAGGCCACACAGCCCAGCTATTTGCGAGCAATGATGAACATTGAGCAAAGGCATGGAAACTGCACTACTTATAGAGAAATTACATGATCAAGCAAAGAGAAGAATCTCGGGGACCCATGTCCCTCTTTTTTGGATTTGATGTGAGTTCCGATATCTTTTTTACTAATCTAGAGGCATAGACCTGAAGGCATTCATAAATTACTCTGTAAGTTTCATTAACCGATTTAGTTCAAACATTTAATCTATACCGATGGCCCCAATCAAAAATACGTAGCTAGTAGAATTTAAACAGGTGCCCTCCGATTCTCAAGCTGGAAATCCCCCAACACCTCAATCAACCGTGCCGACCCTTTGTTCCACCGTTTTCATACCGTATTTTCTTTCGATTTAATACTTTTATTTTGTCTAAAGAGTATCATGGTTCTCTATTACTGCTAGAAACCCTTACATAGTAAAACATCGTATAGCATAATCTTCTTTTTCGATTGAAAGAATCATGATTGTGCTAGTTACTTCGTGTGAGATGGCAGGACGATGGACCGACAAAAGGTTTTGCGGATGTTTAATGCTGTTGGACAGTGGGGGCGGCAATGGTGATGGTTCTTGTAGACCGTGCTACAAATGATGAACTCAAGAAATTAATTTGCGTTATTTTCCAATTATAACTATTTCTTTTTCGTCAAAATCCATGTATAATCTTACTTTACATGGGGAAGCATTTCCCCCTGTCCAGTTTAAGCTTATGCACCAAGATAATTTCTATTAAAATAATGAGAAGTATATACAACTATACAAGTACGGGTGAATTAATCAAGTAAATGGGTCATTCCCATTTGGGCATCTAAGATGCCTCATTCTAGAGATTTCCCAAATGAGTGCTCGTGTGACCCTTACTAAGCAATGAAATATGAAAAAATTTCGATCTTCAGCACACCCATTTTTGTATCATGTATAATTAATATTCTCAAAATCGATAATATTCGATACTCAGGACGTCAAATGGACGGAATCACAAAGACTTGTCCTCTTATCAAGCTCATTATGGATCACCAATGTCCCTTTTAATTCTTTGCATATATACACATTATATATTAAGCAGAGTTGTTACACAACCAAAACTTCTCTAGCTCGGTAGCTCCCACCTAATTTCCCACTACACAAATATTAACTCAACCGTCAACCACTTCCCAAATCTCTAATTGATGATGAACAAAGAAAAAAACAAAAAAGAAGAAGAAGAAATTCTCTAATTAATACCTCTTCACACACACGCTGGCATGGCATGGCATGGCATGATGTTAATGAGTAACGATACCCTTACCCAACACACCCACATGCATCAAACTCATGCAAACTCAAAAAGAGAGCCGAGAAACTTTTTCCACGTCCCCGTAATTATTATGACTCCTAATTCCACACGGCTCGTTCACACGGTGTACACGATCACGAAGCAAGGGAGCACGGCCCTCGGATTGAAGACCAGCAGATCCTCGTCGTCCAACCTGGTGAGGGCCCCACTCCCTCCCCGCCCGACGACCGAGTCGTACCCCCCGCCCTCCTCCTTGTCCACCTCGTCCGCCTCGCACCCGACCCGCCCCGCCACGACCCGGCACACCAGCATGGCCCGCTTCACGTGCATGAACCCGAACTCCTCCAACACCTCGTCGGGGACCGTCGCGTGCGCCCGCCACCCGCTGGACAGCGTCGAGATGCCGTCCAGCTTCTTCGAGAAGCCCGACTTGATGATCCCGCACACGTTGCAGTACTGCTGGCTGCAGATGCTGGAGTCGCCGTCTTGCCCCAGGTCGCACGTGAATGTCGAGCAGTGGAACCGGAGGAGCTCATTGCCATCGGCGACGCACCGCTCGTCCCGCCGCCTGGCGGCCCGGGCTGCCCGCGCCTTCACCGACTCGCGGTACTCCTCGAACCGGGACAGCACCCTCGGGCCGTGGTGGATCTTCAGGATCCGGAGTACCTTCAGGCCCCTGCCCGCGGGCCAACCCGTCTGGAATATGATCTGGACAATGTTGCGGCCGGAGTCCTCGCCGATGAGCTCCGACACTGCGTGCCGCGTCGCGTGATGCTGCTCGAGCAGCTGCGACTTCGGGAAGACCTCGCCACAGGACGTGCAAGGGAAGATTGCGTCGCTGCGGAGGGGGAAGAACAGGTCGGCGGGGTCGGGCTCCGCTTGGAGGAGCGTCCCCGGCCTGGGCTTCTCGCGGGGTGGGGTCGAGGTGAGCTCCGCGAGGGCTTGAGCTTCCTGCGGCGGGACTAGGGAGGCTATGGATCGTTGGGAGTTTCGGGCGGAGGAGAGAGAGGGCGCTGGAAGGTGAGACGTTCGAGGTTTGGAGATGAGGATGCGCTTGAGGTATGACCAGGAGGAAGAGAGAGCTTTGCGGGGCTTGAAGAGGGAGACGGTCGGAGAGGCTTTGCGTTTCTTGGTGCTCGTGGCGGCGGCGGCGGAGGAGGAGGAGAAGATGAAGCAGCCGAGGTGCAGGAGGAGGAGGAGGAGGAGAGAGCGGAACTTGCTGAAGAAGGACGACGAGGGTGATGATCCGAAGCTCGCCATCGTTTGCAGCGATTGAAGTTTCAGCTTTTCATGTGATCAGCGAGTCGCTTGCCAGTTGCAACTCCTGACCTCTGTGTTCTGTGTTCATGTCATGAGAGAGAAAGAGAGAGGTGTAAAGTGAATGATGGAAGAAGAAAGGGAAAGCAGAGAGTAAAGGAAAGGAAAAAGAAGGAAAAGGATGGAATGTGAAGGGGAGGGTGGTGGGGGCATGTCATGGAATGGAAGAATAAAGTCGAAAGGAGTAGGTGTAACGCAACTTCATGGCAGATTAGCATCCTCCACACCACCATAAAAAAAATATTGCAATTAATAAGTCCTGTTGCTGAATAATGTATAACATTATTTACGAAGCGCGCCAAAATTGAGTACGCAAAAGCCTAGTTGTACTTTCTACTATAGATTTAATAATTGAGTGCACCTACTGGTTAAAGGTTTTTAAGGATTTGTACCGATTGAACATTGAGAGTATGATTGCATTTGGTATGTATCGAGAATTTATGGTGCGATTTTCGTCATTCTAATGAACTACCAAAACCTTTGAGTTGGCAAATCCATCGCATCCAGAGGAGGCGTGATGTGCCGAAGCCGCTAGGAAAGTTCGGTCAATACCGTTCAAGCCTGTATGATACGGAGTAAAGCTAGTGGGGAAAGAGAGAGGGAGAGACCTTCCATGTTTGGGTTGCAACAAAGGGAGACTAATGCAAGTTGGGCGACGACATAATGAGGTCGATGACTCGATGATTCAGAAAGAGAGAGAGGGGGGGGGGGAGGCACCTCAATATTGTCTAATAATGGTGATGTACGATGGTGTGTAACAACCAATTGACATCCGTCGACGAGTAATATACTGCGAGGTGCGAAAGTTTAAGAGATGACTAAAGGATATGGCAAAAAGAGAAAGGGTCGATGAGCAAGAGACTATGGAATCTTAATAAGTTATCCAGATTTTCTTTGGATTTTTTCTATTTGTAACATTTGTATATTAATTATATGTAAAAAGAAATACACATAAATAAAACATATTTGGAAATAAAACCTTTGCAAGTTGTATCCATTAGGCGAGGCGGGCCAAATACCAGCTCTACCCTCACTCAAATTGACAGGCCATCGTGCACCAAATGAAAGTGCGACTGTAGAACCCGTACTTGCAAATGATCAAATTTTGTGCACGGAAACTCTAGCTCTCTTGGTGAAATAAACTTTCAAATACTCTATGGTGAAATATGCTTTCAACATACTTAATGTACAACTTCGTTTGTTCTAATCACAACATATAATGTACTGAGCAGGATGGGATGCATATCATGGATAAAGTGATCAATCGATCCCGCTTAAATAAATCTAGACTGTCGAATATGATGGAACCCGCATGATACCACGGTTTTTTTTAATAATTCAAATACTAACTTTGTAATGCATACATTAATGGGCGGACTACCTCGGCCTCCCGTTTCCAATGTTGGAATTTGGCATTAATGGGCAGGGTTTAGAACACATGACTTTGTCCAACTACCATCCCCCCCATTCGCATCCCAACATTTCCTATGATGGAGCAACTGCGTGCGCGACTTGTGAGTGTGACGCGGATGCTCAGACCGATGTTTAGTCTAAGTTTTGTACTTTTTCACAGCAGCAGACAAATCTCCCCCCGTCGTTTACGGCAGATAACATCACATGAGCCATTTAGAAAACTATTTTCCTCGTGGCCTGTAAGAGGCCAGATTTGCGGTTCAGTCCCCCTTGCCTGTGTTGGTTTTTGGGATCCAATGGAAGTTGATTTCTCTTGAGCGGGATGACTGTTCAAAAAATTATAAATTTATTGTACGCTTACCGATTTAGTTATAACATTTTTAATTATATCAATTTAATCCTAAATCTTTTGATGATTTACTAATATAGTTCTAAACCTTTCTCCGTGTTAATTTAGTCATAAAACTTTTGAAGATTTATCAATTTAGTTATAAACCTAGTATTTGGATATTTGAACGGAAGAACTACATTGGTAAATCATGAAAAGGTATAAGACTAAATTAACACAATTGAAAGGCTTAAGACTGAAGTGATCCTCATACTATTACACTACAAAACAATATCTTTTTTCAACGAAATTTCCAACGAAAAATTCGGAAAAATTCGTTGGAAAACAAATTTCCAAAGAATTTTTCAACGAAAAAAAAATTTGTTGGTAATTCTTCGTCGCAAATTTTTCCAACGAAAAATTTCAATTTTCGTTGGAAATTTGCGACGAAATTTTTTTCGTTGGAAAATTCGTTGGAAAATTCGTGGCTAAATTCGTTGGAAACACTACAAAAAAACAACCTTTTTCCAATGAAAAATTTGGAAATCCAACGAAATTTCCGTTGAACAAAAATTCGTTGTCGCAAATTTTTCCGACAAAAAATATAAATTTTTGTTGGTAATTTCCGATGAAATTTTTTCGTTGCAAAATTTGTCCCTAATTATTCGTTGCAAAAATGTCGCAAAAAAAATTTTTTTGTCAAAAAATTGTGGTAAAATTAGTTTCGTCGTGACAAAAATTGTGCGGACTCACTGCCGGCGAGCTCAGCCCTCGCCGTCGACTAGCTCAGCCCTCGCCATGGCCGGCAAGGGCCAGCCTTGTCGCCGGCGTGCTCAGCCCTCGCCATGACTGGCGAAGGCCAGCCTCGTCACCGTTGAGCTCGAGGTCTCCCAGATTTGGGCAACCTCGAGCTTGCCGGCCATGGCGAGCGTTCTGAGCGACCTCGAGCTCGCCTAGATCTAGCCGAGTTTTGGGCGACCTTAAGCTCGCCCAGAACGTTCGCCGTCGCCGGTGAGCTCGAGGTCGCCTTCGAGTTCTCTCTTCACCCTCTCCGTTCCCTCCTCCTCGCACCACCGTCCAGATTCGCCGTCCAGATCGCGATGGCGAGGCTGGAGAATGAGTTCCGCAGCATACTTCTGAGTCACACGAGTCCACTCGAGGCTGACTCGCTCACGATCGAGTCGTCTTCCTCTGTCCACTCGTCAATCTCCTCCGCGGACAGCGCTAAAGTCGACCTCTACACCGACGACGATTCGACGCACAAGGGGCTAGATTTGAGCTCCAACAAAGTGAAGGGCGAATCGAGCAGGAAGAGCAGTAGCGGCATCAGCTATCGGTCCTCAAGCAGCATCCGCGAGATTGATCTTGTGCCGTTCGAGGCCATCTACGACCTCCAATGCATCGCGGAGAGGATGATCTCGTGCGGGTACATGCAAGAGTGTGTTCAAGCGTACGAGAGCGTGAGGAAATCAGCTGTTGATGCGAGCTTCAGAAGATTAGGGTTTGAGAAGCTGAGCATCGGTGACATACAGAGGCTCAACTGGGATGCTCTGGAGGTGAAAATCAGGCGATGGATTCGTGCAGCGAAGGCTTGCATTAGGGTTTTGTTTGCAAGTGAGAAGAAGTTATGCGAAGAGATTTCTAATGAAAATTTTTCGTTGGAAATTTCCAATGAACTTTGCGACGAATTTAAAAAAAACCTGGTATTATTCGGCATTTTTTAAATTTGTGAGAAAATTCATTGAAAATTTTCAATGAATTTTGCAACGAAAATTGTACACATTGAAATAATTGCCCGGAAAATTCAAATTCGTGGGAAAATTTGTTGAAAATTCCAACGAATTTTCCCACTAATTTAAAAAATGCCGAATAATACCAGGTTTTTTTTAATTTATCACAAAATTCATTGGAATTTTTCAACGAATTTTTCAAAGAATTTCAATTTTCTGGGCAATTATTTCAGTGTGTACAATTTTCGTTGCAAAATTCGTTGGAAATTTCCAACGAATTTTCCCACGAATTTAAAAAATGCCGAACAATACCGGGTTTTTTTGAATTCGTCACAAAATTTATTGGAAATTTCCAACGAAAAATTGTTTGTCGTAAAATTCATTGCAAATTAGCGACGAAAAATTTTTCGTTGAAAATTTCCAACGAATTTTGCGACGAAAAATTTTTGTTGGAAATTTCCAACGAATTTTACGACGAATTCAGTGTGTACAATTTTCATTGCAAATTTCGTTGGAAATTTTCAACGAATTTTCCCACGAATTTAAAAAATGTCGAACAATATCAGGTTTTTTTGCATTCGTTGCAAAATTCGTTGGAAATTTCCAACGAAAAAATTTTCGTCGCAAAATTCGTTGGAAATTTCCAATGAAAAATTTTTCGTCGCTAATTTCCAACGAATTTTGCAACGAAAATTTTTTCGCCGCTAATTGAATTTTAGTTTTCGTTGGAAAATTTGTCGCAAATTTGCAATGAAAATTTTTTCGTCGCAAATTTTCGTGGCAAAAATCCAATTTTTTTGTAGTATTAGTTTATGACTTTTTGGACAATTTTCCCTGCCCATTTGATTTCCAAGTTGCATTGTCAGTAGCGACGACAATAAAAAGGCGGTTTGTCGTTGATGCAATGAAACTAGCTGATTCGGGGCGGTTGGACTCTGTCATATTTGTTTTGGGGTTTAATTTAGAGGAAATGGTAGTTGGAGGGCTATCGGATAGGCATGAATCGAAAAAAAAAATGATTGATTGGTTAGGCCATTGATGATTGGCTCAATGGTCAAAAGACGAATCCGTTTATATTTGGATTAGTATCACTGCCCTAAATTGATGCATCGGTCTAGCACAAGCTGTAGCCTTGCACATGCATCGGGCATGGATCACGGCCTTGGACTAGACGTGCTCGAACACGATCACGGGTTGGAATGGAAACAGGTCAATGGTATAGGTGAATTGTGCGGATGGGCACGGCACAGGTTGCTTGATCTTGGAAGATTTAAGTACCAAGGTACTAATTCACTGTGGAAAGTGGTCGAGCACAACGCAAGCGGACGAATTAGTTTGCACAGTTAGTGGTATTTAAGCATGATCTGAATATTAACGTCGGTAGTAACACGTAGGACGGTCAACATCAATGTAAGTGATTTCTAGTCAAAGTTGATTAGATGGACTCAATCGGCACAAATACAAAAGATTTGTGGCTAAATTGATATTATTGCAATAGGTTTATGACTTTTTTAGTACTTTTCACCAAAATCAATGGCCGGATACCAAGTTTGTCTGGCTTTGTGATCCGGTCAAGAATAGCAAAGATAAGACGCTGGTAAGATCCCCAAGGAAATACTCTTCCGAAGGGCCAATATTTCAAGAAACAAAATCAGCTTCGAGCTAAGACGGAAACTCAAACCTCACGCTTTCAAGAGACAAATGTTCGGCATATCGCACCATTAGCAGGGACCCTTCCGGAGAAAGTCCGTTCAGTCTCGCCTTTTGAAGTGATGCGATTGTCCGCATGGAGATCGGGATGTCGAGTTACAGGCTCGAGCACTTTTAACATCTTTTACTAACTCGGGAAAACCCTTTACTTAGATTTTACGCTTGCGGTTATTGTCTGTAATTATAGGGACAGAGAGCTGAACTGACACGAGGAAAAGCATCGAAAAGATGGCCAAAGTTACTGCTCTTTCTTAACACAGCAACCTGTGTCAAGGAGATGCAGTAATCATTGCTCGTTCTAAGGCCGTGTCACGGCGATAATTTTGGATGCAATCGATTTGATACCGAGGGCAGATGGTCGTTCTTTTTTGCTTGTGGGGGCATCATCTCATCTTCTCGTGGGCAGACTAATGTATTGTGGCGTGCCCTTCCATGTCTCTCGTTTAATGAAATATACATGTCCAGAGGAATTATGAAGTATACGACCCATGAAGTATATCATCAAATTGAATAACATATGCTTTCTACGTATCCAACATTCTGGGAAGTATACAAAAAGCATCTATTCAGTCAATCATATCGCGTTACTAGGTCTTGCGCTGCCTGCTTTGTGATACACTTTCTCGCCTCATACTTGCTCAAAATTCTCACGGATAGACGACATGTGAAGAACGATTCCGAGAGACTCTTAAGATGAAATTAAAGATGATAATTCCTAACGTGCCGAGCAAATTCGTAATCGCGTCGAAACAATTCCGTAACGACACGAGATTCGGGTGAATAAGATGAACCGCTAGTCCTCAAAATAAGTAAAAGCTTCCTTCTCGCCTTAGTCCTCAATAATGGAATAAGGTTATTATTTTTGTCGACTGCCGGACACAACAAATTTAACTTTTGCTTTTGGGAAGTAGGATATGCCACAAGATAGGTGACCCACAAAGCTTTTAGGTGTGGTCTCTGTCTCTCTGTCTCTACGCGTTGGGGAATGATAACTGGGTACTCGCAGGAGCCAAGCAGCATCATGGTTCATGATGAAGCGAAGAATCCAGAAGACACTAGTGATCTGTCTGTGTTTCTCGGGTTTATTTATGCTAAGTGGTTCTGTTCTTTGTTATGCAATGAGCATTGGAGTCTCTTGTAATTGTGAAATGTCCCACAATTCATGGCTCTTTTTCATCTCCACCCACCACAAAAACGACCTCACCCGACCAAACCCAACCCGGCCCAAGGACTTTTCCCTAAGATCTTAGATTGTTTCTTTGGTTTTTTTCCTTATTAAAACAACGATTTTGTTCATAAGGATACTAAAATCAGTTGACCGGTCTCATTGGATTATAAAATCGCTTTTCGTAGTCGCGGTTCAAGACATTTAAATTGGTAAAACTCGACAAAATTGTAAAATCGTGCGGATTTGATATTTTGTGATGGAGTTGACCGACAAAATTGGACCGAACAATTGGGGCTCGTGTAAAATAGCGATATCGAGAAATGAGTTTGGCGTCATATTTGCCCGAGTGCTACATGAGATGAAGTCAGATTTGGGTTTTTTGTGTGCCGGCAATCGAGGATTGAATTCGGACTTCGCTTTAAATTGGGCTCCAATAGATTTGCTAGTTCAACCCACTTACCATCTTAGACCACTGAGATATCTGAACGCCCGCCCATAAAAATGTTCAAAATTAAGAAGAAACGAATACTAAAATGCCACAATTTTTATAAGGTGCTCACTAATTCACTATGTTGTTTTAACTTTTCAAGCAATCATTTAAGGATAATAATTTCCAAAAATAGTACATTTTAAAGTGACATCGACCACTTGTGTCGTTGGAAATTCACAAGTAACATTACTCAGACTAAATAATCCGATGTGCCAAAGATGTCAACATTCAAGATATAGATCAAATGACATCATTTGACACCATTAATATGGCAAAAATCGAGAATTAGATTCAGTTTGCTCCATGTACCAAACCTTAAGCCCAAAATCTTCCCCAAATCGAGTTTAGTTTTATTACTGGAAAACCTTGGCACCAACTTCCAATTTTGATTCGAATGAATTGCCCAGCAGTGAGGGGCCCCGTTTCATTCTGCAGCAGCCAAGGCATTGGTGAAATTGAACGTGAGCATCGTCAGAAGGTTTGACGTTGAGGCTAGTTGTGGAGGAGAATGATGAGTGTGGGGAGGGGGATCAGAACATGGGGATCTGACCAATTGACAAGTAATGGGGCCACCTCATCGCATAAGGGCTCAGACTTGAGGGTCGAGTTCGCAATCATCTCTTCAGCCCTCTCAATCACCGGTGATGGCAGCATGGCGATTGAGATGGGCGTGGAAGTAGGAGACCATGGGGGCCAGGGGGAACAAATCGTCGCTGGTCTTGAGGATGGGATTGTTGTTCTTGAAGGTGGCATTTTTGGTTTGTGTAAACAACTCAGTGAAAGCAAGGGCGAATTCGAGCCATGGATCTAGAGGTTGGTAGATGATGGTGAATTAGCAATGACAGTGATGATTAGGATCAAGAAGACGAAGACGGAGAAGCAAACATTGCTGATGAGCTTGATGAGGATTCGAGTGAGGGCTTAAGTGGATTTGAATCTTTAATGGGGGCTGTTCTTGTCTTCATTATCAATCAATCAAAGAGTTTGACACCAAATAGGACAATAAATAACACAAAGAGCGAAAAGGATGGAATGGGAGTGAAGAGATATGAGATATGAGATGGGTTTTTCACTTACATTTTTACTTACAGTTGAGCTTTGAGGTGAATAAATGGAGATGGAAGAGGACCAATTGGGTGAGGAGGAGGTATATGCAAATACGGGCTTCAACTCCGTGAGTTTCTTATGTCGGTGACGGACATTTTTTTTTTGTCCTTTTCTTGTGCTAGTGACAAACATTATTTTTTTTTTGTTGAATCTAGTGACAAACGTTGGGTTGTCAAAAACTTGTTTATTGTTCGCACGAGAGGGCGTAAAGAGAGAGAACATAGAAAAAAATGAAAAGAAGAAAGTGACACAACGAGAAAAGAGAAAGAAAAAAAGCAACCGAAGAATGCTTAAAAAGATGGGACATACAAAAGTTAATATTGTATAAGGATTGTTTGTAGCTATAGTGTAGAAAAGGCGCGACTCTTGTTGGGTTGATATCCTTTCCCCAAACATTTATCATCTCTCTTCTCACTTTTAAAACTTTATTTCATCGTATCTTCTCTTAAAACATGCCTACGGGCAATGCTTCTTCCCTCACGGTCAAGAAGCCAACCTTCAGTGCATAGACATCGGATTAGCCCCCTTCATGGAGAGTATCGAAGGGCATTAGGCAGCCTGTCCCAACCCCGTTAGTGCACCTCTTTTGTACATTTTCAAAAAATTATATAGTAAGTACAAGTAATATATCAAAACTATAAGTATTTATTTCCCACATCCTATTATAATTTTTCCCACTTGATTTAAAATAGAAGCAAAATAAAGAAGGTAAGTATATTAAATGAATAATACGAACACATCAATATAGATAAGTAGCTTCACTCGTGAAATTGCGTTCTTTAATTCTATATATAATACAAAAAAGGCCAAAGTGAAATAATTTATAATTGTTATGAAAATTCAATAATAATAAGTTTTTGATGTATGATCTCAAACAGATTTAATGAAAATCTTTTTCTTGCGGATATGCCTTGTCCCTTGCCAGGAAGCGCCCGTGCCCCGCCTTGCCCCACGCGAGGCACGGGGCGGTGGCGGGGTAAAGAGCAGCCTCCTGGGGCGGAGATGGGAAATGCGACCTCGGCCCGGCGCTGCTCCTATGGCTCCACCCATACCCAGCCCTTTCTCATTGTGTTACATTAGAAGTTAATTTAATGGACCCAGAAGAGCCCACCCTAGTTCTTCTTATGAAACGTCCCACGTAGGCTGAAAGGCAAGAACATGGGCAACAAGGCCAGTCACAAAAGACAAGGCCGTAGGGTTAGTCAAATCACGCAGCCATGTGATGAGCGCAGAGCGAACTATTCTTTCGCCTTTTACTAAAGAATACCGTGTGCTCGTCACCATCAGTGGCATACGCCTATTTTTGGAGGGCCTTCCTCAACTAAGGGAGCTCCTAAAATTGAGTTAAGATGATTTTGTAGCATTGCAGACTGGTTTGTTGCAGACTGGTCCTGCTTTCTTCTTAGTGAACTGATGCTGCCAAATCTTGGATCTCTTGGAAAGGGCAAATAGGTTTCGTTGTCCATCGCTGTGGAGCAGGAAGAAAATCTGTTTCCTCTCTAAAACACACCAGCACAAATTCAGCATCTTTAGGAGCCGTGCCCACGGACTATTTCCTTCGCTTCGAATTCCACATTAGCATCAGATATTGAACTAGCTGTACGTAGCTATGCAGATGTTTCCACCCTGACATACCAGCATGCTCACAAGCCATTCCAAGTTTTCAGGTTATGGATTCAGTTCCTTAAGTACACTGCCCTGCTGTTGAATTAGTCTTTAGTTTTAACCGTTGTTCAAGCGGCCACGTTCAACCACATCAGTACCCCAACACTGCACTACTCAGCGCCAAATGATACCCTTTTGACTAACATGGTATACATGATTATCTTGGAGTCGTGAGATTAAAAAACCACAGAGAGCCTACTTATGAAGTTTTTCCGTGCTGAAAGTAGCCAACACTAGTGGCATGTTCTTTCTCCTTTCACTAAAGAACCGTGACTGTGCGCTTAATCCTTGTAACCTTCGGGCTCGTGACTGTGCACTCAATCCTTGTAACCTATTAGGTTCATTCCAACGTTATTACTGGACCAGTTCAGGCTTCAAAAGGCAGAACACAAGGAGCCATTAAATGAACCAACTCCCGTTTAGTTTAATCGGCTTGCTTATTCATATATATAGTGGTATTTTATCTTCTCTCTCTCGCATGGGTAACAACGAAAGAGCAGGGGTATTAGGACCATGGATTCTTGCTTCAAACCAAGCCTTGCGTTTCTAGTTTCCGAGTGTTCTCTTTTTCTCTGCTTCATCATAATTCGATGGACTTGTGTTCAATCGCAATCAACTAACAAATAACACACGGATCGATTGCTCTTCTAAGCCAAGTCAAGTGACTGCAAGAACTATCTTGTAAGGATAGGATTCGAACTCTCAACCACAATCAGCATTCTACCATCTCCGAACCACCGGCATGTTCAGTTTCGATCCTCTCTTATCTCAACTCCACTGGAAGTTTTCATCAGTCTTCCAAGTCTGCTATTGTTCTTCTTCTTTTTTTGCGAAGAGAAACGGTGAAAAGGAGTCCCACATTGGGAATTCAAAAAGAATCACAGAGCAGAGCAGAGGACATGAGCGGAGGCGAGGAAACAGTGGAAAGCATAACTTTCTCGGCCTTTTGGCTAAGATCAAGCGTAGTATCTGTTCTTATCAGTTTAATATTTAATACATGGGCCATCGGTCTATATGATATTTAATTAATTTTTTATGGGGAGAGGCCGCCGCTGTAGATTGCTGCTGGGCCTCTAGAGCGTCGCTCGAGAGGCCCTTGCCTGGCGCACCCCACCCAATCCCAGTCTAAATAAATTTGCTTCGGTAGTGTCATCACTTGTGAAGACGATTCATTTGATTGTGCTGTAGCTGTATGAGCCAAGCAAACGTCATTGCTGAAGCGAAGAATCCAAGACACTAGTGGTCTGTCTGCGTTTCTGGGGTTTATTTGTGCTTAGTGGTTCTGTTCTATTATACAATGACCATTGGTGTCCTTTATGGTGGTGATTGTCCCACAAATTCATGGCTGCTTTTCAAACCCACCCAACACAAAACAAAACGACCCGGCCCGATCCAACTGAATTCCGTAAGATCCTAAAACTGGTTTTTGGAATATTCCCTTATTAAAACTACGATTTTTTTTTTCATAAGGATCCGAAATCGGTTGGGCGGTCTCTTGATGGTTTGTGAAATTGCTTTGAGCAATTGCTGTTCAAGAAAGTAAACTTGGTAAAGACCGGATAGAATCGTAAAATTATGTAGATTTTGATCTTTGTCCTTTGACAGAGTTAGTCCCAAAGAAAGATTGGACCGAATAATGGGGGCTCTAGTGAAATAGCGATTTTGAAAAATGAGTTTGGCGTCATATTTGCCAAGCAGTACATGAGATGAAGTCAAATTTGGGTTTTTGTATACAAGTGATTGAGGAATGAATTCAGACTTTGCTTTAAGATGGGCTTTGATACATAGGCTAGTTCAACTCATTTACCATCTTGGACCATAGGGAAATACGGTTGCCATTTCTTGGATAATAAAGGTCCATAACACTGTTAGGAGAAGTGGACATAACAGTGCCACAATTTTGATACAGTGCTCGCTTGGTGCTATAACTTTCTAAGAGATTAGTTAAGTCCAACAATTTCTGAACATCGATAATTTTCTAGTGACATCAACCAATTGTGTTGTCGGAAAAACACATATGACATTATTTTAGGGTAAATAATCTAGCGCAACTTGCTAGATATGTCAGAAGTCAAGAGATTTCAAATGACATCGTTGGACAACATAAATTTGCCTGAAATTGAGAATTAGGTCCAACTTGCTCCATAAACAAACCCTAACCCAAAATCTTTCCCCATATTGAGAAACTAGGGCTTTAATTTACTCCTAAGAAAATTCTATCCCCAAGTTTCAGATTCAATTAGAACGGATTATTGAGTAGTGAGGCACCCCATCTCATCAAGAGGCGGCCAATGCGCTGATGAAATACACAAGCATCACCAGAAGGTTCAACATTGACTCTGGTTGTGAAGGAATGTTGGGTGCCAAGAACTTAGAGATGTAATTAGGGGTAAGCATGGTCTGGGTGAGCGATTCCCACCCTAGAACCGGAAACCATCCATTAAGGACCGATTCTGAAATATTAAAATTAGAAACCGTCTGTTGGTTCCATGGATCCACTTGGGAACCGAACTGCCAATCCGGTTCAGTTCCTGGGTGGATCCATGGAACGGATCCCACCAAGTTTCACGCGTCCACACTATATTATGCAACAAAGAATTACACAACGGAAAGAAATTATTTTGGATTAATTAAAATTACACCTCATCAAAGACACTCACAACCAGAGCCAATGAACCAACAAAATGAATGTTAGGAAGTGTGTAAGCAAGAGAGCACACTTACCAAACTTGTTATGAATGGGCAAAAGCAGCCAGTGATCCAACATAAAAACTAGTTAGTAGCCTATATGCGTTGAACGGGCCGTTAGTCAATAGCTGTAGAGCCATTGCCCCATTGAGCTAGAGTCAATAAATGACAAAAAGGTCTTTTAATTTCTAGTTAAGATTAGCGAGTTTCACATTAGGGATTTAGGATATTTCATTTTTAAAAAAATTAAAAATTAAATAAATAAAAATATATATTACCGATTCGATCTGGGTGAGTAGTTCTACACCCGGAACCAGGAACCGGACCAGTTCCCTTAGGAACCACTGATTTTGGGCCAATCCAGTTCGGCTCTAGGCGGTTTGAGCGATTTTTGGTTTCTTTGCACATCCTTAGTTCTGGTGATGATGGTGGGGGCAACCAAAGGAGGAGGATAGTGGTGTGGTGTCCAAAGTGAAGCATTAGTTTTGGTTTGCAATAAACAAGAAGGGCTGGGGTTTGGATTGCCTTCCCAAAATTCTCAAATTGAGAGCAAGACAGCTTAAATGATGCCGTTTTAAACATTTTCATTGTCATCATCTCTCTGATAAGTCATGTTGCATGATTTAATATTACATCAATGTCATGTAGGATTTTGAGGTAAGGGCCATGATGATGTAACTTAAGTGAACATTTTTAAAAGTTATGGCACTTAAGTGATTGCTTGAAAAATTATGAAGTTGTAATATCAAAGTGAGCCTTGTACGAAAGTTATGATGTTGTCAATGTTATTTTCCCGAGTATATATTATCTATCTTCAAACGTTTAAAACTTTATTTTCTTTTCTTTAAAATACAGTTAGGTGCATGCTTCTTCCCTTGTGGGTCATAAGCCAACCTTTAGTGTATAGACATCCACTTAGCTCCTTCATGGAGAGTAGCAAAGGCATGTAGAAATAATTTAGGGTTAATATCACAAAAAATCCCAAATTGATATACTTGTAATAAATTTACACCAAACTAATTATTTGATCACCAAAAATTTCAAATTGGTACACCTGTGACAAATTTACCCTCTATTAAATTTTACTGTTAAATTGCTGAGTTAGATGATACGTAACAGTTGACAGATGTACCAGTTTAGGATTTTACCTCTCCGTTTGTCACTAGTTTACCAATTTGTGATTTTTCGCAGTATTGATCCAATTTTATAGAAGGTAAATTTATCACAAGTATACTAATTTAAGGTTTTTGATGGTAAAAAAATTACTTTAGGGTAAATTAGTACAGGTGTACCGGTTTAATAGTGGTCAAAAAATTAATTCGGAATAAATCTGTCACATGTGTATCAGTTTGAGATTTTTCGTGATATTAACTTAATAATTTAATACAGCAAAAATGTCTCTATATACTATCCTTGATAGTAAGATCTCATCAAATTACTCGTACGATTTCTAATCATAGACTTTAGAGATGGGCACGAGACTCGAGAAATTTTGTGTCCCATGCTGCCTTCGTTGCGAAAGGGGCAAAATTTTCTGCACGAAGGCATTTAGTGGGGTGGGACGAAGCACTATCAGTCCCTCCCCTTATGTATATTTTTAGAAATTATACATTAATTATAAGTAACATATTAAAATTGTTTAATTATATCATATAACTTATGACCCACTCAATTTAAAATTCACGTAAAATAAAGAAAAAAATATTTTATTCAGTGAATGATACGAATACATTAATATAATTAAGTAGTGTTATGTTTGCAATTGTTTAGTAGTTATAATGACCAAATTAATGAACCTAAAAGAGCCTCCACTAATTCTTCTTGTTGAACGTCCCACATGGGAAGAAAGGCAATAACAGGGCAACAAGGCCAACCACAAAAGACGAGTTCGTAGAAATGGACAAATCACGCAGCCATGTGATGAGCACAGAGCGAACTATTCTTTCGCCTTTTACTAAAGAATACCGTGTGCTCGTCACAATTAGTGTGGCATACGCCTATTTTTGGAGGGGCTTCTTCAACTGAGGAAGCTCCTAAAGTCGAGTCAAATGATTTCATAGCCCCTTGTGGTGCCACTGGTGTTTATGGATTCACTTCCTTGAGTGCACTGCCTAGCTGTTACATAGTCTTGAGTCTCGACCATTGTTCAAGCGACCTCGTTAGACCACATCAGAACTCCAACATTGCACTTAGCTTAAAACCTCGGAGTGCGTATTTATGGAGTTTCCCTTGGTGAGGAGGAGCAAACACCTGTGGCAAGTCAGGGCTCAGATGAAGAGAAACATGTCTCCAGGTGTGATTTCGCCTTTCATTAAGGAACCGTAACCATGCGCTTTCAATCCTAGCCTCCAAACCAATTGTTTCTTGCAACTGCTGTCCTAATTTGAAAAAAAAAATAAACTCCAGCTTAGTTCAATAGGACGATGGACTCTTGCTTGACACCAAATCATGCGTTTCTAGTTTTCTGAGTCTTCGCTTGTTCTCTGCGTCATCATGAGTAAATGGATTAGTGCTCAATCGCCACGAACTAACAAATAACACACAGATCGATTGCTCCTCTGAGCCAAGTCAAGTGACCACAAGAAACTTTCTTTGAAAGAATAGGATTTGAACTCCGAACCAAAATCAGTATGCCGTATTATCCGGACCGCCAAAATGTTCTGTTTCAATCCTTACCGGAGGCTTTCATGAGTCTTCCAAGTCTGCTATTGTTCTTTCTTCTTTTTTGCAAAGAGAAACTGTTGCGGAACAACACCAAAAGATGCACAAATCGAAGCACAAATAACAGAGGATATAAGTAATATCAAAACCACATGAGACACAAGATATACATGGAAACCCAAAATGGGAAAAACCATGGAGAGAGAGATGGGTTTCACTATCTTTAAGAATAAGTATAAGAGTACAATCCAAAGGTCAAAAGACCACTTGGTGTGTCACAAGCCTAACAAAAAAATAAGAAGAGCAAAGAAGGGAAAGAATGTGGAGACTAAGACAAGAGATAGAGTTGTGCAACACATTCCTTTTATAGTCCTTCTCAGAAAAATCTGAAATAAATGTGCATGATTCAAAATGCCCTTGAAACGGTGTAAATGAGTCCCACATGGGGAATGCAGGAAGCATCAAGGACCAGAGCAGGGTACAAAACAGGAGGCTAGGCAATGGACCAAAGCATACCTTTCTCGGCCTTTTGGCTAAGATCAAGTGTAGTATCTGTTCTTATCAGTTTAATATCTGATACGTGGGCCATCGGTCCACATGATATTAAATTAATTTCTCTAGGGGGAGAGGCCACCACAGTAGCTTGCTATTGGGCTTCTCAAGCGTCGCTTGGGCGTTGCACTGCAGCCCTTGCCTGGCGCACCCCACCCAAGCCCAGTCGAAATGTAACAATTCTTGAATAGTTATAAAAAATGAATAGAATGAAAGGCAAGCTCCACTAATTCTTCTTATTAAACGTCCCACATAGGATGAAAGGCAAGAACATGGGCAACAAGGCCAGTCACAAAAGACGAGGTTGAACCATGTGAAAAACCACGCAGCCATGTGACGAGCACAAAGCGAACTATTCTTTCGCCTTTTACTAAAGAATACCGTACGCCGATATTTGGAGGGGATTCCTCAACTCGTTACAATTAGTGGCATACGCCGATTTTTGGAGGGGATTCCTCAGTTGAGGGAGCTCCTAAAATTGAGTACAAATGATTTTTGAGAGCTCCCAAAATTGTGTACAAATGGTTTTTGAGCATTAGCATTTCCGGTTCATGGCGTCAATCTGTCTCCGCCCTGAGATACCACCATGCTCGCAGGTCATTCCAAGTATTAGTGTTTTATGGATTCAGCTCATGGAGTTATCCTTGCTGAAGAGTAGCAAACACCTGTGGCAATGTTGGGGCTCAGAGGAAGAGAAATATGATGTGACTATCTCCATATGTTCAGTGAAGAACCGAGACCGTGCGCTTGCAATCCTTGTAACTCTGAGGCTCGAAAGCTGGAGTATTTAGCTTCAAACCAACGTTATCACTAGACCCCGTTTAGGCTTCAAAATGCAGAACATAGGGAGCCATTAAATGAACTAACTCCGGTTCAGTTTAATCAGCTTACTTATTCATGTATAGTGGTATTTTATCATCCTCTGGGCTCTCGCATAAGTAATCTGACAACGAAAGCAGGAGATATAGGACCATGGATTCTTGCTTCCCACCAGCCTTGCGTTTCTAGTTTCCCGAGTGTTCGCTTTTTTCTCCGCCTCCTTACAAGTAGATGGATTGGTGTTCAATTGCGACCAACTAACGAGCAACACACAGATCGATTGCTCTTCTAAGCCAAGTGTCTACAAAAACTATCTTCTAAGGATGGGATTCGAACTCTGTACCAAAACCAGTATGCTGCCATCTCCGAACGACCCATATGTTCTGTTTCAATCCTTTCTTATCTCAACTCCACTGGAGGTTTTCAGGAGTCTTCCAAGTCAGCTATCGTTCTTCTTCATTTTTGGGAAGAGAAACCGTGAAAAGGAGTCCCACACAGGGAAATCGAAAAGAATCACGGACCAGAGTAGGGGACAAAAGAAGAGGCGAGGCATGAAACAAAGCATACCTTTCTCGGCCTTTTGGCTAAGATCAAGTGTAGTATCTGTTCTTATCAGTTTAATATCTGATACGTGGGCCATCGGTCCACATGATATTAAATGAATTTTTCTAGGGGGAGGGGCCACCACAGTAGCTTGCTACTGGGCCTCTCGAGCGTCGCTTGGGCGTTGCACTACAGCCCTTGCCTGGTGCACCCCACCAAAGCACAGTCAAAGCAAATTGGCTTCTCTAGTATCGTGTGAGCCAGCTGGCATAATCACCTTTGTTTATTTTGCACTTTGTTTTGTTGATGCATGTATTTTGTTCGCTACTTAACAAGCGAGATGTTGCTTTTGTGTTGCATAAATAAACCACAGGGCTTTTCATGTATGCTATCTCTCTCTCATTGTTGCGGAATAAAATTGATAGAATAAAAAAATAAATCAAACACCAGATTTACGTGATTTAATTGTAGTAACCTACGTTCACGGGGAGAGTAGCATGGAATTCCACTATAGATCAAGCGAGAGCAGCACGGAATTCCACTATAGATCAAGCGATACAACGGAGATTACAACCATAGTCAAGTCACTCAAATACTCTTGGTGTTTCCCAAGCTCCAATTACACCAAATAACGCACGCAGTGTTTAGTCCAACAATTCCTCACGAAATAATCTCTCAATCTCACGAAAGAATTATACACAAATCTTATCACAAGATTTACTCAGCTTGAACACTAAATTATTGATGTAATTGCACGAACGAAACCAATGCCAAGCACTCGCATGAAGAACGGCGCTTCAAGACTCTTCACGTCTTCAACTGCGCACACCAACAATGACACTCTTCAAGCACTCACGGAAGCGGCGCTTCTATTAGTCTATGTGCCTCTCTCTTAAGCCACCCCACAGTTCAATCAACTCACCGCCCTCACCATCCTTGCTCTTAAAGAACTCCTCCAGCGAAGCCCTCAAGCTCTCATAAGCCACGCAGAGACACTTCTTCCCGGCCTGTAGGAGCAAAGCAAACATTTTTGCTGAAGCGAAGAATCTAAAAAACTAGTAATCTGTCTGTGTTTCTTGGGTTTATTTGTGCTAGGTAGTTGGTTCTGTTCTATTATACAATGAGCATTGGAGTCCTTTTATGATGGAGAATGTCCCGCAAATTCGTGGCTCCTTTTCAAACCCACCCACGACAAAAACACCCTAAACCCCAACAGACGGAAATTTCACTTAGATCTCAAATTGGTTTTTGGAATTTCTTCCTTATTAAAACTACGATTTCTTTTGTAAGGATTCAAAATTGGTTGAATTGTCTCGATGGTTTGTAAAATTGCTTTAACCAATCGTGGTTTAAGATGATAAAAGTGGTAAGATTAGAGAGAGTCGTAAAATCATGCAGATTTCGATTTTTGTCCATTGACAAAAATAGTCCCAAAGATAGAAAAATTGGACCAAATAATTGGGCTCACATGAAATAACGATTTCGAAATATGAGTTCGGCGTCATATTTTGCCAAGTCATACATGAGATGAAGTCAAATTTGGGCTTTTTGTATACAAGAGATTAAGGAATAAATTCGGACTTTGCTTTAAGATGGGCTGTGATGGATAAACTACTGCAACCCATTTACCATCTTAGACTACTCGAAATTGCTATTGCCCTTTTTGGGATGATAATGGTCCATAACACTGTTCAAAGTGTTGAAGTTTAGCAGGATCAAACACATAAATATAACTTAAGGAAATAACGTGGTTCAGCAATATGCCTACATCCATGGACAAATAACGCCCCCTCTCTTCCTTTTTTCATAGAGAGTAGATATGCCATTATTCATCATATGTACAGCATACGGTTGCTCATAACAAGGCAACAGGCAACCATTTTACATAAGGAAGGAAACACGAGAAATAGGAAACAAGAATAATATAATAGCAAAAATATCTCCATTCCAAGAATAGGAGACAAAAATCTTGCCAACACTCCCTCTCAAGTTGGGGCGAAGACTTCGTCGGAGGTCAACTTGTCCACCACAGTTTGGAAAACTCCTTTTGATAACGCTTTGGTGAAGACATCTGCAAGCTGATCCTCACTACGAATGTACGAAGTCTCAATTGTTTTATCTTGAACCTTCTCTCTCACAAAGTGACAATCCACTTCTATGTGTTTGGTTCTCTCATGAAAAACCGGATTTGAAGCAATGTGAGTTGTAGCTTGATTATCACAAAACAGCTTTGTAGGTGTAGCTATAGGCTTACATCCCATTTCTTGAAATAAAAAACGCAGCCACACAATTTCACTAGTAGTGGTGGCCATAGCGCGATACTCGACTTCTGCGCTTGAACGTGCAACAACCGTTTGTTTTTTGCTCTTCCAAGTGACAATATTACCACCAACAAACGTATAGAAACCAATTGTGGATTTCTATCCACCGAACTTCCAGCCCAATCTGCATCAGTGTAACCCTCTATATCGGTGTGACCATTGTTCTTCATCAAGATTCCCCTTCCTGGTGAAGCTTTCAAATACCGAAGAAGATGATCCACCAATCCCATGTGACCTTCAGTGGGATTATGCATAAATTGGCTCACATAACTAATAGCATATGCAATAACGGGTCTAGTGATAGTTAAATAAATCAAGCGTCCTACTAAACACCGAAACTGACCAACATCCTGCAGTGGTACACTGTTAGAAACAACTTTGTTGTTATACTCCATAGGGACACTTGCAGGTTTAACTCCCAACTTATCAGTCTCTTTTAATAAATCAAGAACATACTTTCTCTAGGATAAAAATAGTCCTTTACAAGAATGTGCCACTTCAATGCCCAAAAAATAATGCAAACTACCAAGGTCTTTGCTATCAAATTTCTTGCTCAAATGACGCTTGAGTGCTTCAATCCCAGGTTGGTTACTACCTGTAATGACCAAATCATCAACATACACAAGAACAATAACAATACCCTGGTCATTTGATTTAGTGAACATAGAGGAATCAGAAGCACCTCTCTTGAACCCGAATCTGATAAGTGCTGCACTAAGCTTGCCATACCAAGCTCTAGGTGACTGTTGAAGGCCATAGATAGCTCTCTTCAGTTTACAAACAATTCCATCCTTACCTTGTAATGAATGCCCAGGTGGTAAATCCATGTAGACCTCTTCTTCTAAGTCCCTGTGTAAAAAGGCATTCTTCACATCCATTTGGAACAAAGGCCATCCATGATTAACTGCTACGGACATAAGTACTCTCACTGTATTCATCTTAACCACTGGACCAAATGTTTCTTTATAGTCTATGCCGTAGGTTTGGTTGTACCCTTTGGCGACAAGCCTAGCTTTGTACCTCTCAGCCATGCCATCACTATTATATTTGATCTTATAAATCCATCTACATCCCACAGTCTTTTTTCCTCTTGGTAGCTGCACCAACTCCCAAGTCCTGTTTCGATTCAGTGCCTCAATCTCATCTTTCATTGCTTTAATCCACACGCATTTCTTATTTGCTTCCTCAAAACTCTTGGGCTCCTGTTGTTCTTCAATGGCAGACAAAAAACTCAAATAACTGTAGGACACTTTGTCATATCCAACAAAATCCTGAATGGGGTGTTGAATTGTATGAAAGGTAGAAAAATCCCGAAGACGGGTTGAAGGTCTAGGGATACGAGTTGACCTGCGAACAGAAATAGGTGCTTGAACCTCTGCTGTTGAAGTCTCATTTATCAACTCTTCACCTGCAGCTTCAGAATTTTCACTAGGTGCTGACATACTTGATTCTGATGATGAGTGCCTAATACCTCCAGCCTCCTGACTTTCGGTAACAGTCACATCCCCTTAGTGATTTTCCACAATAGCCCCAGTTTCAACCTCCTGATTTTTGGGTTTATTTTCGCTGTTGCCATCCACTATAGGGACAGGAACGGGCTCAAATTCGGTAGAAAAGTCTTGATAGTTGTCCTCTCCCTGAATTTGAGCCCTATTGGAAAAAAACATGTGGGCATCGTCAAAAAACACATCGCGAGAAAAATAAACTTGCTTAGTACTAGGATCATAGCATTTGTAGGCCTTTTTGGTGGAAGAGTAGCCGACAAATGCACACTTCTGAGCCCGGGGATCTAGTTTTCCACCATTTTGAGAGTGGACGTAGCAAACGCAACCAAAGATTCGTAAATGAGAAATATCAAACTTCCGTCCATACAAGATCTCCATAGGGGTCACATAACACAAAACACGGCTAGGCAACCTATTGATCAAATAACAACTCGTTAGAACAGCATCTGCCCAATAGGATTTAGGCATGTTTCCTGAAAATAATAAGGCCCTAGTAACTTCAAGGAGGTGTTGATTTTTCCGTTCTGCTACACCGTTCTGCTGTGGCGTTCCAACACAAGATGTTTGATGAATGATTCCCAAACTACTCAAGACTGTTTGCAAACTCTTATTAGTGTATTCAGTACCATTGTCGGTGCGCAGTATCTTCACAGAGGTATTAAATTGATTTTTGACCATGTTGCAAAATTCTTGAAAGACAGTAAGAACTTCAATCTTGGACTTTAAAAGGCGAATCCACGTAGCACGAGACTTATCATCAACGAATGTAATAAAATATCTGAAACCCTCCTTAGAATCAACAGGTGAATTACCCCAAACATCCGAATGAACAATAGAAAACAATTCAGTAGATCTACTATTGCTATTTGGAAACGGTAACCTATACTGTTTGGCAAAGTGACAAGGATTACAACTACTTGAATCATGACGAAATGACACATCAAGAGCATGTAATACTCGATCAGATGGATGACCCATATGCCAATGCCAAACTCGCGAATTGTCACCTCCTCCTTTTATTGTTGTCAAAGCTGCATTATGAAGCTCCAAGGTGTATAACCCGTCTTGCAATCGCCCCTCACCAATCATCTTCCTGGTGGTGCAATCTTGAAAGAGCACCTTTTGAGGGGTAAAAATAACATTGCAATTCCATTGGTTAGTACACTTGCTTACAGACATCAAATTTGATGATAGTTTAGGAACCAACAAAGCTTCCGATTCCTTTGAAAAAAATTTAATTTGTCCCACTCCTCGTGTGGGAACCTGCACCCCGTTAGCAACCGTAATAGGAGAATGCAAAGTGCTATAACTAGTATGATACAATATATTTGAGGAGCTGCACATGTGATCCGTGGTTCCAGAATCCACAATAAATCGTGTTTTAGAAAAAACAGAAAGTGCATACTCATTACCAGATGTTGTGGCAAGATTCCCTAACTCCTTGTTAGCAGTATTCGTCCCAAGCCCATGCGTTTGGATCAACTGCTGCACTTGTTCAGTCAAAGAATCAAGCTTTGTCTGAATATCTGCAGAATCTCCTTGAATAACCACATTGGCGTACGGCCCCTTCTCCTTGTTTTGGCGAAGATGAGGGTGAAGAGACCAGCATCTCTCCTTTGAGTGACCATCACGATCACAGTGATCACAATGAAAACGGATGGGTTTCTTGTTTTTGCCTTTGACAAATCACATGACCAAATCACCTTGCCTAGGCTTGCTAGCCACGTTGTGGGCTAAATGCTCCACAGGATCTGGTACTGACACACGATCTGATTGCATCACTCTTCATCTTGTTTCCTCATTCTAAATAATGGAACACACGGCATTGAAGGATGGCATTTGCGAACCAATCAATATTTGTCTCCTGGTTTCTTCAAACTCAGGCTTGAGGCTAGCCAGAAGCTGAAAAATGCGATCTTGCTCTTCTCATTTGACGTAGTCGGCAACAATATTAGTAGGGGGCCTATATTGGCGGAGTTCATCCCATTGTCTCTTCAGATTTCCCAGATGCTCAGTAAAGGATTGATTTGAACCTTGCTTGGAGTTAGCAATCCCTTGCTGCAACTCGAAGAACCTAGATGCATTATTTTCTTGTCCATACACTTCACACAACGACTCCCATAAAGTCCGAGCAGAATCCAAATATGCGAATATCTCATAGATGCGGGTTTCCATTGAGTTAAATGTTCATGTCATAACATTGTGGTCATTAGCTTGCCACTCTTCAAATTTTGGGCTACTCGCCGGCGGAGCAGGGGTCCGCCCATTGATATGTCCGAGCATAGACCTTCTACCAAGGGCAATAGTCACAGCACGAGACCAAGGAAGGAAGTTGTTTCCATTCAGCGACAAGGAAGTCAGACGTTGGCTGTGTGACTCATGAACAACAGCCTTTAAAGGATCAGATCCAGAGACTTCATCTTGTTTCGTATCCATGCCTCAGAACAAGCAGCAATGCAGACAAAAAAAATTGTAATCGATTGGGACAAGGACCCGATTGTTGGAACACAAAGACGGAATCGCAAACAGAATCAAAACACAACCTGCTCTGATATCATGTTGAAGTTTAGCAGGATCAAACACATAAATATAACTCAAGGAAATAACGTGGTTTAGCAATATGCCTACATCCGCGGACAAATAACTCCCCCTCTCTTCCTTTTTTCATAGAGAGTAGATTTGCTATTATTCATCATATATACAGCATACGGTTGCTCACAACAAGGCAATAGGCAACCATTTTACATAAGGAAGGAAACACCAGAAATAGGAAACAAGAATAATATAATAGCAAAAATATCTCCATTCCAAGAATAGGAGACAAAAATCTTGCCAACACAAAGAAAGGATAAATGGACAATAAGATCGTCAGAACTTTCGTACGGTGGTCATTTAGTACTATAACTTTTCAAGAGATCATTTAAGTGCAACAATTTCTAGAAATCGATCATTTTAAGTGACATTAGCTACTTGTGTTGTCGGAAAATCACATGTGACATTATTTTGGAGTGAATAATCTAACGTAACTCACCAAATATGTGAGCGCTTAAAATATAGATCAAATGACATCTTTGGGCAACACAAATTTGCCTGAAATTGAGGAATTAGGTTTAACTTGTTCCATAAACAAACCCTAAACCCAAAATCTTTCCCCAAATTGAGAAACTAGGTTTAATTTTCTTCCCAAAAAATCCTAGACCCAAATTACAGTTTCAATTAGAACGGATTATTGAGTTGAGAGGCACCCCATCTCGTCTCGAGCTTCATCAGAAGGTTTGACATTGACTCTGGTTGTGGAGGGAGGAATGATGAGAGAGAGAGAGAGAGAGAGAGAGAGAGAGAGAGAGAGAGAGAGAGAGAGAGAGAGAGAGAGAGAGAGAGAGAGAGAGAGTGCGGGCGCTCAAATGATGATGGTGGCCGCGGCGGAAGGAGGAGGACTACCGGTGTGGTGTCCAAAGTGAAGCATTAATTTTGGTCCGCAATTAAAAAGAGGGGCTAGGGGTTGGATTGCAACATAATTTAGTCCCAAAATTCTCAAATTGCGGGCAAGAATAGCTTCTCTCTCTATCTCTCGCTCTCTTTTTGAACACCTGGCAAGAATAGCTTAAACGTTGTTTTAAACATTTTCACCATCATTATCTCTCTAACGAGTCATGTTGTGTGATGTAATATTAAATTAATGTCATATAGGATTTTCAAGTAAGGGCACTCATTGATGTAACATGGTGGATGTTTTTAAAAGCTAGAGTGAATTAGAAGTCCTAAAACTTATCACGAACGTACAATGAAATCATAAAACTTTCAAAATGTGCAAAACTTGTCAAATTAGTGCAATCAAATCCTTATATTAACTCTGTCTAATTTGGCTAACAAAAAATACTAACTTTGCTATTTTTTTATTGTTATTTTCTCTATCATATGCGGCACTGCCGTGACTTAAACAATGTCATTTTGGTCCAAATCTAATTTTTTTAATATAAACTTTATTTTAGTTATATTAAAACACAAGCAAACTTTAAAAAAAGAGGAAGACACTGCCGCCCCACCATTGTTAGGAAGGGCTGGCGATAATTTAGGACTTAGTTGCAATTTTTAAAAGTTTTAGGACTCAATTGCAATGATAAGTTTTAGGACTTTTAGTGCACTTATCCTTAAATGTTATAACACTTTAGTGATCGCTTGAAAGATTATGAAGTTATGATATCAAAGTAAGCGCTATGCGAAAGTTATGATACTGTTAATGTCATTTTTCTAAATATTTATTATCTCTTTTCACATGTTTTAAAACTTTATTTTCTTTTCTTTTCTTAAAATACACCTGGGTGTCTTCTTCCCTCAAGAGTCATAAGCCAACCTTCAGTGTATAGACATCCGCTTGGCCCCTCCATGGAGACTAGCAAAGGCATGGAGAAATAATTTAAGACGGCATATATGTCTTGACATACAATCCTTTATAGTAAAATCTCATCAAATCATTTGCATGGTCTCTGATTATAGACTTTAGGGATGGGCATGAGACTCGAAATATACGTGTCCCGAGGTACCTCGTTGAACATCACAAAATTTTCTCTATGAATAATACCTCACAAGGCATTTGGCGGGGTGGGACGAGGCGGTATTAGTCTTACCCTTTTGTATATTTTTAGAAAATTATACATTAATTATGAGTAATATATTAAAATTGTGATTATTATATCATATAACTCATCACCCACTTAATTTTAAATTCAAGTAAAATAAGGAAAAAATATATTATTTAGTAAAAAATACGATGACATTAATATAATAAGTAGTGTTATGTTAGAAATTCTTGAATAGTTATAAAAAACGAATCGGATGAAAGGCAAGCCACCACTAATTCTTCGTATGGAACGTCCCACATAGGATGATAGGAAAGAAGAGGGGCAGCCAGGCCAGTCACAAAAGATGAGGTCATGTAATTGGGTGAATCATGCGGCCATGTGATGAGCACAAAGCGAACTAATTCTTTCGCCTTTTACTAAAGAGTACCGTGTGCTTGTCACGATCAGTGGCATATGCCTATTTTTGGAGGGGCTCTCTCAATTGATGGAGTTCCTAAAATTGAGTTAACATAATTTTGTAGCTTTGCAGTTTCTGTTGGTAGATGCTTAGCAATCCTCTCCCGAAGCTGAACCGGTTTGTTGCAGTCTGATCCTTGTTTCTTCTTCTTCGTGAACTGATACTGCCAAATTTTTAATCTCTTGGAAAGGGCAAGTAGGCTCCGCGGAGCAGGAAGAAAGTCCGTTTCCTCTCTAAAACAGACCGGCACAAATTCAGCGTCTTTAGGAGCCGTGCCCATGGACTATTTCCTTTCGCTTTGAATTCCGAATGAGGCCATTAGCATCAGATATTGAACTAGCTGTTTTAGCTATGCATATTTGTTTACCCTGACATACCATCGTGCTCACAAGCCATTCCAAGTTTTCAGGTTATGGATTCAGTTCCTTAAGTACACTGCCCTGCTGTTGAATGAGTCTTAAGTTTTAACCATCGTTCAAGCGACAAACGTCAGAACCCAAGCGCTGCACTGCGGAGCGCCAAATGATACGCTCTTGACTAAACAGGGTATGCGTGACTATCTTGGAGTTGTAAGATCTTACAACCGCAGAGAGCCTACTTATGAAGTTTTCCCTTGCTGAAAAGTAGCCGACACTGGCATGGTGTTTCTCCTTTCACTAAAGAAGCGTGATCGTGTGCTCAATCCTTGTAACTTTCACGCTTGAAAACTGGACAATTAGCTTCGAACCAACTTCATCACTGGACCAGTTGAGGCTTCAAAATGCAGAACATATGGAGCCATTATCTGCGGTTCAGTTTAATCAGCTTAATCATTAATGTATAGAGTGGTATTTTATGATCTCTTGGGCTCCCACGCATGGGTAACAACGAAAGAACAGGAGTATTAGGACCATAGATTCTTGTTTTACACCAAGACTTGTGTCTCTAGTTTCTGAGTGTTCAGTTTTTCTCTGCCTCGTCATAAGTGGATGGATTGGTGTTCAATTGCCACCGACTAATAGACAACGCACATATCAATTGCCCTTCTAAGCCAAGTCAAGTGACTGCAAACACTTTCTTGCTAGGATAGGATCCGAACTCTCAACCACAATCAGTGTGCTTCCATCTCCGAACCACCGACATGTTCTGTTTTGATCCTCTCTTATCTCAAATCCACTGGAGGTTTTCACGAGTCTTCCGAGTCTGCTATTGTACTTCGTTTTTTGCTAGAGAAACCAAGAAAAGAGTCCCACATGGGGAATTTGAAAAGAATCACAGACCAGATTAGGACACAAAGGAGGAGGCTAGGCAACGTTCCAAAGCATACCTTTCTCGGCCTTTTGGCTAAGATCAAGTGTAGTATCTGTTCTTATCAGTTTAATATCTGATAGGTGGGCCATTGGTCCTCATGATATTAAATTAATTTTTTTAGGGGGAGAGGCTGCCACAGTAGCTTGCTATCGGGTCAAGATAAGTTTGCTTCTCCAGTATTGTATAATAGCCTATAATATTCTTTATCGTTTAATTTACGCTTTGTTTTGTTTATGCATCTTTGGTTTGCTTGTGGTTTGCTTGTTGACATGCGAAAGATGATGCTTCTGTGTTGCATGACTAGACCGCAAAGCTTTCTGGTGTGGTCTCTGACTCGCTATCCCTCTCTATTGGCGAAAAAACTATTGGGTTGCAGCTATAGAAGCCAAGCATTTTTTTTTTGATAACTCAGGGAACCCCCGCACGGCCGACAGCCGGGGAGTAAACCCTGGGGGCGACACGTGCTAGCCACCACACACATGCCAAGCATTTATCGTTGCTGAAGCGAAGAATCCAAAAGATACTGGTGATCTGTCAGTGTTTTTCAGGTTCATTTGTGCTAAGTGGTTCTGTACTATTATAATGAGCATTGGAGTCTTTTTATGATGGTGAATGTCCCAAAAATTCATGGCTCCATTTCAAACCCACCCACCACAAAAACAACCTAATTCGATCTGACGGAAATTTCCCTAAGGTCCTACAATGGTTTTTGGAATTTCTTCTAATTAAAACTACGATTTTTTTTTTAGGAATCCAAAGGGGTTGAATGGTCTCGATGGTTTGTAAAATTACTTTAAGCAGTCGCAATTCGGGATGATAAAATTGTTTAGACCAGATAGAATTGTAAAATCGTGCAAATTTTGGTCTTTGTCCAACAAAGTTAGCCCCAAAGATAGAATTGGACTATAGCGATTTCAAAAAATGAGTTCAACGTTGTATCCACCCAAGCGCTACATGAGATGAAAGTCAGAGTTGGGTATACAAGTGATTGAGGAACGAATTTCGACTTTGCTTTGAGATGGGTTCCGATAATAGTCTAGTTCAACCCATTTACCATCTAGGACCACTGGAAAATCTGATCACCCTTCTTGAGATGAGAAAGGCCCATGACTTTTTTCAAATAAGGAGGAAATGGAAAGTAGTGTCATAATTTTCGTATGGCGCTCACTTTGATTTTATAGCCTTTCAAGCGATCATTTAAGTGCAACAATTTCTAAAATCAATCATTTCAAGTGATACAAGCCATTTGTGTCGTTAGAAATTCACACATGGCTTTATTTTAGAATAATTAATCTAATGCGACTCATTGGAGAGGTCAACACTCAAGATATAGATCACATGACATCCTCTGGCAACATAAATTTGCTAGAAATTGAGAAATTAGGTTCAACTTGCTCCATAAACCAAGCCCTAAACCCAGAATCTTTCCTCAAATTGAGATATTATATTTAATTTTCTTCCCAGAAAATCCTAGCCCCAAATTCTTGTTTCAGTTAGAACGGCTCATTGAGTAGAGAGGCGCCCGTCTCATCCCGGGGCAGCCAACGTATTCACGAAACTGAACATGAGCTTCCTTGCGAGGTTCAACATCGACGCTGGCGGTGGAGGGAGGAATGATGGGTGCCAAGGACATCACACCGGCTGCCCAAGGGAACCGTTGATTTTGGTTTACAATTAAAATGAGGGGCTAGGGTTTTGATTGCAACATAAGTCAGTCTCAAATTCTCAAATTGGGAGCAAGAAAGAGCCTAAATGACGTCGTTTTAAAACATTTTCACTATTCGTCATCTCTCCCGCGAGTCATGTTGCATGATGAAATAGAAAATTAATATCATGTAGGATTTTCAAGCTAGGGCAATATTTGATATTACTTAACATTTTTAAAGTTATGACACTTGAGTGGTCACTTGAAAAGTTATGACACCGAAATGAGTATTGTACAAAAGTTATGACACTGTTAATGTTATTTTTACAAACATTTATTATCTCTCTTCACACGGTTTAAACTTTGTTTGCTTTTCTTTTCTTAAAACACGCCTAGGCATATGCTTCTTCCCTCATGGGTAATAAGCCAACCTTCAGTGTATAGACATCAGCTTAGCCCATCCATAGAGAGAAGCAATGGCATCTATAAATAATTTAAAACGGCAAAAATGTCTTGACATACAATTTTTGATAGTCAAATGTCATCAAATCACTTGCATGGTCTCTGATTATAAACTTTAGGAATGTGCACGAGACTTGAAGAATCCGTGTCACATGATGCCTCTTTGCGAATGGGGCAAAAGTTTCTCCATAAAAAATGACTCACAAGGCATTTGGAGGGGTGGGATTAGACTGGTATTAGTCCTGCCCCTTTTGTATATTTTTAGAAGATTATGTATTAATTACAAGTAATCCATATAAAATTGTGATTATTATATTATATAACTTGTCCTAATTTATCACCCACTTAATTTAAACTTAAAGTGAAATAAAATAACATATGTTTTTCAATGAATAATACAAATACATTAATATAAATAAGTAGTGTTATTTTGCAATTCTTTAATAGTTATAAAGAACAAATTAATGAACCTAAAAGAGCCTCCACTAATTCTTCTTATGGAACGTCCCACATAGGATGCAAGGCAAAAACATGGGCAACAAGGCCAGTCACAAAAGACGAGGCAGTAGCATTGGGAAAATCACGCAGCCATGTGATGAGCACAGAGCGAACTATTCTTTCGCCTTTTACTAAAGAATACCGTGTGCTCGTCACAATCAGTGGCATACGCCTATTTTTGGAGGGGCTTCCTTGACTGAGGGAGCTGCTAAAATCGAATTCAAATGATTCCATAGCCATTTCCGATGCCTTTGAACCTCCTAAAATCGAGTTCAAATGATTACATAGCCATTTCCGATTTCCGATGCCTTTGAACCTCCTAAAATCGAGTTCAAATGATTACATAGCCATTTCCGATGCCGTTGAAACTGTAATTTCGAGTATAGAGATTCGTAATTTCGAGTATAGAGATTCTCTCAAAACTTAACCGGTTTAAAAGCGTCCATCTCTTGGGAAGGGTAGGTATATTTTGATGTCTATCGCTGTGAATCTGGAAGAAAATCTGCTTTCCTGTCTAAAACGAACCAGCGTGGATTCGGAAAGGTTGTAGTAACCATATGCTTTCTGTTTGAATTCTGAACGAGGTATATTGAACTAGCTGAACTTAGCTATGCAAATGATTCAACCCTAAGATACCAGCATGTGTCACGGGCCGATCGATCTTGCGTTCCCTGACCCGTGCGGCCTTAGGAATTTCTTCCCAAGTCAGCCTTCCCCACACTCAACTCACAAGAACTTTTTAGAGAGAGAAACTTCTAGAGAGAGAAGCTCTGGATTTCTATTGCTTCTTGAAAGAATGAGGTGATACAATGAGGGGGAGGAGACCCCTTCTTATACAAGTACCGGACTGACAGTATCCGTAGATCTCTCCCCGATCTTACGGTGGAGATCGTATCTCCCCAACTACCCAACTACCTCATTAATTACAGAGGTTTACATTTACTGTATCTCCCGCCCCAGGAGTATTCTAGAATACATCAAGAAACCCTAGTACTTAGAACACTCGGGACTTGCTTTCTCGTTCAAGATTCGGTCACGGTCCATCGTCCAGGAAACCTCATGAACGATCCATTTCTTTGGACCGTGACACATGCCTGTAAGTTCATTCCAAGTTTTTGGGTTATGTATTCGGTTCCTTAAGTACATCGCCCTGCTGTTGAATTAGTCTCAAGTCTTAAACATTGCTCAAGCAATCTCGTTCGACCAAATGATATACCCTCTTGACTAGCAGGGTATATGTGAAGTCGAATTGTAAGAGTTTGAAAGCCTAGAGAACCTATTTATGGAGCTTATCCTTGCTGAAAAGTAGCCAACATCTTGGCAATGTCGGGCTCAGAGGAATAGAAATATCTGACTATCTCCATATGTTCTTTCGACTTCACTAAAGAGCTGCGATCATGCGCTCGCAATCCTTGTAACTCTCAGGCTCGAAAACTGGACTATTAGCTTCAAACCAATGTTATAAATGGACCATTTCAGGCTTCAAAATGCAGAACATATGGACCAATGGTGTCTTGCAACTGCTGCCCTAATTCAAAATTAATGAACAACTCCGGTTCAGTTTAACCGGCTTACTTATTCATATATATAGAGGAATATTTTATCATCTCTTGGACTCTCTCGCATGGGCAACGGCAAAAGAACAGGAGTAATAGGACCATGGATTCTTGCTTCACACCAAGCCTTGCATTTCTAGTTTTCGAGTTTTCGCTGGTTCTCTGCCTCGTCATAAATGGATTAGTTTTCAATCACCACCAACAAACAACACACAAGTCGATTGTGTTTCTAAGCCAAGTGACTGCAAAAGCTATCTCGCAAGGGTTGGATTCGAACTCCGAACCGAATCAGCATGCTGCCTTAGCCGAACCACCAACGTGTTCTGTTTCAATCGTCAACCGGCTCTCATCTCAACTCCGCTGGACGTTTTCAAGAGTCTTCCAAGTCTACTATTGCATGACCAAAAAAACAAGTATGCTATTGTTCTTTCTTCATTTTGCAAAAGAAACAGTGAAAAGGAGTCCCACATGGTTAATGCGAAACGCATCACGGACCAGAGCAGGGGACAAAGGAGGAGGCCAGGCAACAGAGCAAAGCATACCTTTCTCGGCCTTTTGGCTAAGATCAAGTGTAGTATCTGTTCTTATCAGTTTAATATCTGATACGTGGGCCATCGGTCCACATGATATTAAATTAGTTTTTCTAGGGGGAGAGGCTGCCACAGTAGCTTGCTACTGGGCCTCTCGAGTGTCGCTCGGGCGTTGCACTACTGCCCTTGCTTGGTGCACCCCACCAAACCTTAGTCAAAATTGTGTTTTTTTCACACTTTGTTTGGGTGAAACGTGTGTTTTGTATGCTATTACTTAATACGAGAGGACTTCTTGTTGCACGTAACTAGACCAAGAACAGAGTCTGGTGACAAAGAACGCTCTAGAGATGGGTCGAAAAACAAAGCTCTGGTGATGTGTCAAAGATAGAAACCTCGCTCGCGTCTGGCTCAATCAGCTAATCTGGAGTTCAGAATTGGGCGCCTTGGATCCTCAATGCAAGACCCAGGAGCAAACAATACGTTTGATCGGAGGAAATCTCGTCTAACTAATTTCAAGGCTTCAAGATGCACAAGGCTTGTGCAAGAAGATCAAAACATTCCACTCCTTTGTTTCCTGTCATCGCTTGTTGGGTCTTCCCTGGACTTGTCCCTCAAAACATTTGATCCACCATGACACAGCCCACCAACATAAAGTGAAAACTATGACACGATGTGAAGCGACTGTAAACCTCCACAGATTGTTTTCTCCACGCGCACAACAGAAAGCGAAAACCATGCGTACTTCAAGCAGGCCAGTCTTTAGCTTGGACCAGCGAAGCAGATGCCAAGCAAGACGTCTGTTAGAGTGGCAAACAAACAATCAAAATCTCTCTCTGTCTCTCCAAAATATGTGCCCATATGCAAACGGCGCCTTCAATCTCCTTTACCATCGTGTGGACAGAGCATGATGCCAGTTGAGCGCAACGCTAATGCGACCTCAAAACCATCAGTTTTAGAGAAAAGTTAATATTGAAATTTACTTAGACCTGCACAAAAGTTAAAGTCGATGATGGTTGAGATGATGTTTATATCTGAAGAACCAAATTTTCTTGAGGTCTGGGATGGGTCAAGCCCATGGGCCCTAATGGATCGGCCTAGGCCCGTCAAATTTTTTTTATGAAGGCCCAATTCAATGGTTGGGGCCCATGTAGTGCTAGATGGTCCAAACCATCAAGAAATTTTCGAGCTAAATTCAATCATTGGTCAGTGACTCAAGTCGGTCCAATGGCCCACTAATTTTGTGGGTCTGCCAAGTTAGGAGTTTTGTAATACGTTGATAGCACTTTCCATGGATTATAGGTTTGCTTGAAATAGGGTTCGATAGAGGAAGTTTTGGCGCCAACAAATTCAACTCCAAAGTTACTGTTCGCAATTTGTCCCACATGCGCGGCCAACTTGAAAATTTTGTTCCGAGCAAACCGTCAACTCAAGTCAAGATTCGTAAAATGCTATAACTTCAAAACACTCCAAACTATCATATCTATCTATATATACATAGCCCGACAATCCCCAATCGGATGCAGTAACACAGAATTGACATAACTTTGAAGTTTATGCCCTAACTTTGACGATTCCTCCAATTGACAAAAAATATGTTCGAATACTTACCCGGCAACGCAAATTGGACTTGAAACGGCTTGTTGAGATGTCCAGATTGTGAATGCGAGAAGATTTTCTCTTTTTCCCCTTTGTCCCCTTTTTCCCTCGACCGAACGAGCTCTTCTTGTGGTTCCCTTGGTTTGTCCGCTGCTTCACATGCATACATAAATCCGTTGAAGAAAGAAAAGGAATATGGGCTGGGCTAAGGGCTTTACTTTAAGAAATGAGCTGGCTGAGGCTCATATATTACAATGGCTAGCTATTGGGCCAAAAAAAAAAAAACTTAATCAGTGTCGTTTGGCCCTCTATAAATTGGCCCTGTCTCCTCTCAATTTTCACCATTCCTCAATTTCCACTCGCACATCACTTACGAACGTTCTTGCTCTCTAACACTGTTTTTCAATTTCATTTATTTCTTTTCTCATTGTGACAATTAGTCGCGTATTGAATATCAAAAGAAGAAGAACAACAGTAATAACAGTGTCCGATCATCCTAACTCATTCCACACTTCAGTGTGCAATGGATATGGGACTCGTTTAGTGAGGTCCACAACAACATGTACTTTCCATACACACCAATTCAACGATAATGGAGACTACTACGTGACAATTGGGAGAAATTGTTGGGCCATACGTCAAAAATTGGTCCCACCAGGACGCTTCTCGGACGACACCCCTACTTTCTAAGAAAACCCCTAAGTAGCTGCGGTATGGTCTTCACGAAGAAGGACGTTTGGTGTCTCGAGGACAATTCGGCTGGAGATCAATGTCAATGGTGTCAAGACTGCCATCTACACTAGATGTGGTGGCAAAGTTTTTGGTGATTTGTCAAGTGGGATGGGCCACTTGAGGAGGCACCAGTGCCGACATAAGGAAGAGATGTCTAGGGCTAGAGGGAGTTTTCAAATATAATGCCGCATATCGAAAACCCGTTCAAGTGCTACAAGGTGAGGAATCAGCGGGAACTTGCATTATTATTGTCTTGCCATGATCAACCTTTTGGGGACGTCGAAGATCCACACTGCGTCCAATACAAGCATATAGCTCTACAACCTCAGTTCAAACTCATTCCGCATACAACAAACACCAGAAATTGCAATTCGTTGTACAAAGAGAAAATGGCAGAGTTGTTGCAGTTACTATCGATAGGTAACATCCGAGTCTTTTTAACTTATGATTTATAGAGTACCCCAATGAATTACACTCACTATGTTGTCAACAACCATTATGTTGACAATGAATGGAAATTACACCAAAGAGCTCTTAGGTTTAAGAAGTTAATATTCCTGTATAATTCCCAAAATATGGCCACCGAAATAATGAGAGATGTCAATGAGTTTTTGACATCTTTGATAGTATCTTAAGTAGTAGGCTAGATAATGCCTGTGTGAACATCTCCCTTGTCTGGAGTCTGGTCTAACAGCTAAATCCCGCATGTAATAGAATCCTCTTCCATGTATGGTACACTTGTGCATGCAAGAGAGTTTGCGCTAGTTTTGCAATTATGTGGTAACCATAAATGGGTGGGTTCAATACATGAGATTTTCCCCTACTCAGGCATCAAGAATTGGGATCCTACACTTGACATAGGGAAGGCAAGCCGAGAAAATTCCCTCTGGATGTAAGGAGGAGGTGGAATTCATTATACAAGATGTTGAAAAGAGCATTTGAGGAGATGGGTGTGCTGACCCTATACTCCACCACTCATCGTTGAAGCGCCAATCTCTCGCTGTTGACACCACAATAATAGGAGTTGCTAAAGTCTTTGGGGACTTCTTGTAGGTTTTCAACAATGCAAAGGATGCTTTGAGCACAAGCAATTAACTGTCAAACAACCGAACCAATCCATTTCTACACATGGCATTAGTTGAATGGGCGAACAAGGAGGGTGATCCCTTCTTCAACAAACAGTACTGGCCAAGAAGCCGAAATTTCTCAAATATTACGAGGATATTCCGTTGGTTTTTTCGGTGTCCACTTTCTTAGATTCAAGGTTCAAGTTGGAAGGGTTCAAAACTTTCTTATTCCATATTACAAGACTGAGGGACTGGATGAGGAGGTCCAAATAAAGTAGATATTGGTGATAGAGTAGAATTGCCTCTGGAATATGTATGATACACACGCTAGTTGATTTGTCACAAGTTCCTCCCCATGTACAGGGATGCCGCTTTCATCGAATGGTGCCCAAAAATTTGTATGGTCTCGATTGATTAAGAAGAAAGCCCCCTACAGACTTCTGATAGCTCTGTCTTCATCTACTAATGAATTAGAGAAATACTTGACAACAAACTACTCTAAGTACATTTAAAGAGTTGGTGAAGACAATGTTAATGTTTTTGAAATGATGGATTAGGAGAGTAGCTAATTTTTCGATTCTTTCTTTTGATAGTGGCTCGTGACTTACTGACTCCATTGGACTCTATGACACCATCAGTCCACATTCAGTGCTAGCCAACGGATCTTGCAAGACTATAGGTAGTATGTCTAGAAAAATTTAGGATTGTGATAGGGTATGATTGGTTTTTGCAAGAATTGACTTTAGCCAAACTTGCTCAACATGAACAAGAGGACTACGCCGACACTATATCATCTAACTCATGATGAGAAACTCGGCATCAAAGGCACCAAACTTATTAGACACTACTTTGAGTGTAATTTGTGTGTAATCGGGATTGGGGCACTTGTACTTGTAATTTTATAATGGTAAAAAATTTAAATCCATACAAAACAAAATTCAAAAAATCATTCGCGCTTTCTAGTTTTTGCTTCTTGGTAGCTATCCGGCACCACCGAGTGTATTAGGATTATAAATTATAAATTTTTTGTGATGACCGTACTGGAAAACCTTCTCCGGATTTGCCAAAAAAAAATTCGAATTTGTTGCCTTATAATTGGAGATACTATTATATGTCAAATTTTTGGGAAGAAATAAAAAAAACTTAGTTCTTGTTCGTGGCCAATGACAAATAATGATATCCCGGATGTTTCCCTGCAGCTCCAGGACAAAGCAAACGAAATCCTGTTTTTCCGTTAAAACTCTCGGGAGAGCTCGACCCCGCAATCCAATCCCCTCCCTCCAAGCAACCTCCACGTGTCCTAACGTTAACCAGTTGCCATAAATATCCCACCCCTCTCTACTTCCGTGCCTCCCTCTCTTCCCCGCAAATCTGCTACGCCAGTCTCCATAAATACCATCAGTCGCTCTCCACTCCCTCGCTCTATGTGAACTTGGGAAGCAGCCGCGAACCTTTCTTCATCGCCATGAACGCCAGAGCCTTCCTCTGCTCCTACTCCCCTTACCCTGACTCCCTCCTCAAGCAGAGGACTTCGCTCGGTCCTCCGCCGTCGCCGCCGTCGACGAGGAAGTGCTTCGCGCCGGCGACGCGGTTCCGGTGCCGGGTCCGATTGATCTCGGCGGGACGATGCTACATGTTCCGGGTCTCGGCCCGAAACCCGGGCCTGAAGTCGGAGCAGTACGAAATCACGGACGTGCGAGAGTCGGCGAAGTTGGAGAACGGCGAGGACGAGGACGGGGGTGTTGTTCCTTGGTGGGAAGAGTTCCCCAAGAGATGGATCATCGTGGTCCTCTGTTTCTCGGCCTTCTTGCTCTGCAACATGGACCGAGTAAAGCCTCTGTCTCTCTTCTCTTTGCTCATCCATTACTCTGCTCCCCAGTACAACATGGAACGAAAGAGATTTGATCAAAGTGATGGGCATCATCATTCTTAGATGGTGCTATAGTTTGACTCGACCCTTTGAATCTTGTTTAGATGATGTGCCATTACCTGGGCTAAAATGAGAAAATCACAGTTCCGTCAGATTTGTCTTCTATGGGAATTGTATGGCGTTGCTAAATTTGCTAAGTGATGTTACATTACAGAACATGTTTGACAATTTTCTTTAAAGTTGGGTCTTTATTGTGGAGAGCATTGGTAGGTAGGTTTAGTCAAAGTTTCACTGCTTGTAGTATCTCTGTTCTATTAAAATGGAATAATCATACGGACGGTCAATGAACGTGAATTCTCCAAGAGTCCCGCGAAATTTTGAAGCTCTAAGGACGGTAGTTTTGATCTCCTTTGAAGACCTTCCTCGTATCTTGAGTTTCTCTTAATCTGATGGTCGGATCCATTGCTCTCGAGTTTTAGTTTTTGTTGTGTTTTATTCTTCACTGCAGCTAAACACTTTGACCAGAATATATGCATCGACTTTATGACGGGAAGTTAGTAATTGGCCATGGGAATAGTTTTGCTACTTGTTTACTAGATGACATTTATATGTACCATACCATTCTATGCAATTTCCATCCCAAACTTGAAATTTTCAGGTTTGGTCACATTCTAAGTATGTGCATGTTATTCCAAGAAAACAGAGCTTTTCAGTTACAATCTTTATACAGATTTGCTTTGGCAGGTAAACATGAGTATTGCTATACTTCCCATGTCTGCAGAATACAACTGGAACCCAACTACCGTTGGTTTGATACAGTCTTCCTTTTTCTGGGGCTATCTCCTCACCCAGGTAAAGACACTTCTTTGTTCAGTCAAAAACTACCGAGCTTTCGGTGGTTCCTTTTCTTCATTATATGCCTACAACAATTTTGATTATCTGAATGAGCCTGTTATCAAGAAACCAAGTGTTCCTTTCTTGCTCTGACTCCAGTCATCAATGACAGATTGCCGGCGGCATTTGGGCAGACACCATGGGTGGGAAACTTGTCTTGGGATTTGGGGTCGTTTGGTGGTCCATCGCAACAGCTCTCACTCCAGTTGCTGCTAAACTTGGGCTTCCTTTCCTACTTGTCGTCCGTGCCTTTATGGGAATTGGCGAGGTTAGCTCATTGTTCTACTTTATCTTTTTCGTTCTCCGTATGCTGGCAAGAATAGATAAAAACTGCATCTAACATTCAAAACCAACTTTGGTATTAGGCACATTTCTGCGTGTAGTTATATTGGATAAAAATAGTAATTATGTTTTTATGGTTAAAAACCATTTTCAATCATTATGTCTCTGCTCGACATAACTTGGTTTCCCCCCCACATCTGTTCAGGGTGTTGCTATGCCTGCAATGAATAATATCTTGTCGAAATGGGTTCCTGTATCAGAGAGAAGTAGATCACTGGCACTGGTCTACAGTGGCATGTATCTAGGATCAGTCACTGGCTTCGCCTTTTCGCCATTTTTGATACATCAGTTTGGCTGGCCATCAGTCTTCTATTCTTTCGGTTCTCTGGGAACAGTTTGGTTTGCAACGTGGCTAAATAAGGTGACTTCTATTGTCATTCTTTAAATTATGCTACTGGATGAGATCATATCTTTTGAGAGCTTTTATCATTGAAAATTTAATTTCGGGGCTTCTTGTTGCAGGCATACAGTTCACCTCTCGATGATCCTCAGCTGCGGCCTGAAGAGAAAAAGCTGATTTTAACCAACAGCATTCCAAGACAGCGTGCGACTACGATACCATGGGGTTTAATTCTGTCGAAACCACCCGTATGGGCCCTAATAGCGTGTCATTTCTGTCACAACTGGGGGACATTTATTCTTCTCACGTGGATGCCAACATACTATAATCAAGTAAGCTTTTGACTCATCCCTTGACTTTCTTGCTCACTTGATAATTGATAATATTACTCATATGATAATTGGTCTACCAATGGATTGTCATGGGGGAAAAGGCCACCAAAAACTCCAAACTTTGCCCCCTGTGACACATTTACCCCTAACTTTTTTTTGTGACGCCAAAAACCTCAAACTTTCTTATTTGTGACACATTTACCTCAATATACATTGTCCATAGGTATTTTCGTCCTTTCCGTTTTTTTTTTTTTACTTTTTTTCCTTTCCGGCGAGGGAGGCCTCGCCGGCATTCGGCTCGGGCGGCCTCGCCGGCGTCGGGCAAGGGCGGCCCTCGCCGGCGTCGGGCGAGGGCCGCCCTCGCCTAGGCGAGCGAGGGCGAGCCTCGCCCGACGCCGGCGAGGCTTGCCCGGCGTCAGGCGAGGCTCGCCCTCGCCTGGATCTGGCGAGGGCGAGGCTCGCCGGACGCCGGCGAGGCTCGCCCTCCCCAGCCCAGGCGAGGGCGAGCCTCGCCCGACGCCGGCGAGGCTCGCCCTCGCCTGGGCAGGGCGGCCCTCGACGGACGCTGGCGAGGGCAGCCCTCGCCTGGGCAGGGCGAGGGTCCCTCGCCCTCGCCGGCGAGGTCGCCGGAGACCTCGCTGGCGAGGGCAGTCCCGCCGGAAAAAAGAAAAAAAACAGAAAAAAATAGAAAAAAGGAAAAAGACTAAAATACTCTAGGCTACAGTATATTGGGATAAATGTGTCACAAATAGTAAAGTTTGGGGTTTTTGGTGTCACAAAAAAAAGTTCGAGGTAAATGTGTCACAGGGAGCAAAGTTTGGGGTTTTTGGTGGTTTTTTCCCTTGTCATGGACCATCTTTGTACAATAATTGACATGCTTCCATTTCATCTATCTCTAAAAAAAAAAAAACAGGTGCTGAAGTTCAATCTCACGGATTCGGGGCTTGTATGTGTATTACCTTGGCTTACTATGGCGTTTTCTGCTAATCTTGGAGGTTGGATTGCGGACACTCTTGTCAGCAGTGGCTTATCAGTGACTACAGTTCGCAAGGTACCTTGCTCTAACACTTTATGTCTTAGTATTAGGAGAGCAACAGCAGTTCGGGAAGATCATGATGAAAATAATAAGAATGAAAACTACTGAACATGTTTCTCGCAGATAAACTATGCTCGATCAACTTACCATGACATTATACTTTGACTGGCTATTTCTTATATTAAGAAGTCCTTTAATCAGTTGCATATCGTTTAGCTTAAGCTATGTTGTTACTAGCTTCTCTTGACTTCTTTCTTGTGCTTTGCATTCACATATATTGATCCGGCACCAGCTTGCATCGTATCGTGCAGATCATGCAGACAATTGGATTTCTTGGACCTGCTTTTTTTCTTACCCAGTTGAGCCATGTTGACTCTCCTACAATGGCTGTTTTATGCATGGCCTGCAGTCAGGTTTACCTCCATCTCATTGAATCTAGAATGTTAATGTGTCAATGTGTAATATAGAAGCAAAAGAGAAAAAATTATTCACATTCAAAGCCTCACTTCACCCATCAGTAGGTTTTCTTCAGTCACTTCTAGTCACTTCTTCCTTTGACATTATGAATGCTTCTTAGATCCCTTTTATTTCTTTCTGAATGTCATGCAATTCAGATTAGTATATCTTTTGAATGATCAACTGTGGGATTCAGTACATTGCTAACATCACCCTTTTTTCTGATTAATTGCTAGTCAGAATGATAATCAAATTTACAACTGTTATTTCATCCTTTCTCTAAAGGAAGAGAAGGCATCTAATCTCTTTCCTTCCATTGATTGGGACATTAGATTAGGCCAGTATGCTGGCATCTTGACTTCATTAAATCACTGGATGTAACCGACCTTCATTGAAAAACTACAGATTGATCTAATCTGATAAGTTATATTTTAAACTGCCTGTCCAACTTTGATTTGATCTGCTTTCAAGCGACGAGACATTACCTTATACTAACTAGTTAGAAACTCTTTAAGCAGGGAACTGATGCGTTCTCGCAATCTGGTTTGTACTCAAATCATCAGGACATTGCTCCCCGCTACTCCGTAAGTAGTATTTCTTCATAATTCATCTCTGTTAATTTCAGCAAAAGGGCACTCCACTTTGCAGCATTTGGAGATAATTCCTGATCTTGGCTAGGTCCAAACAGAAACATTGTTCGACTTCTTCTTCTGACCATCTCAGGGGCCACGTACCAAAGTCCAGTGTTACTAGCGTAACCATCTTGTTTGCAATTGTCCCATCTAACTACTTTCTTTGGATTCTCTTGACAGGGAGTACTGCTCGGTTTATCCAATACTGCCGGCGTTTTGGCTGGTGTTTTTGGGACAGCCGCGACAGGCTACATCTTGCAACACGGTGTTTACCTCATCCCTACTAACAATTTTAACTACTGAAAACATTAAAATTGTTCAGAAAATATTTCAGATCGCCTCATAGTCTTCTCCTTTCTCTGCTTGCAGGGAGTTGGGACGATGTTTTCAAGGTTTCAGTCGGGCTCTACTTAACCGGAACCGTTGTGTGGAACCTTTTTTCATCTGGAGAGAAGATTTTGGATTGATCGTCGGATATTTGATCGCTCACCCTGCATCTGATCTGTAAAGAAAGGCTTGGATAAGGAACAAGAGAAACCGATAAGACCAGAAAAGAAGGGACAGTTGCGCGGTGGTTGGTACAAATCTTTGCTGAAGTCCAAAGAAACTGGTAAAAAGCATTTAAGGCTGCGCATAACAATCATTCCATGTCCGGAAACAGATTCTGCTAAGAAATGATTCTTTTTTATTCCGTGCTCAGAAACAATTTCTAAACATTTGAAGGAGTTTCATAATTATCCAAAATTTCTATTCTTAGAATAGAAATAGAGTAGAAATGTATTTGATAACTACACAAAATTTCATTTTATTAATAATATTTTGAATTTTTAATATTTTTTTTCTTTTTTTCCCTTCCCTTCCTTGGCCATGGCCAGTCGCCATCGCCGACAACCGGCCATAGGCCAGGGCATCGCGGCCCTTACCGCCGCCCTTGCCGTCGCCACCCAAGCGACGAACCTTAGTGGCGACAGCGAGGTCGGCCTCGCCTTGGCTGGGCAAGGCCTCGCCATCGTGGCCACGAGCAACTCTCGCCCAAGCAGCGAGGCCCGCGATGCCCTCGTCTGCCTTGGCCTGTGGCCAGCGGGCAGCATGCCGAAAACAACAACAAACCAAAAAAAAGAAGAAAATCAAGAAGAATCAGAAATTAAAAAATTGTTTCAGAATCAAGAAATAACTTTTTTTTACTTTTAGAATCTGTTCCAAAACCGATTCTAGGAGTAATTTTTTGCAAAATTGTACTTGGACACAACAAATTTAATAAATAAAATTTTGCTCTAAAACTGATTCTGGAAATAAAAAAATAGGAATTTTTACTATTTGATAAGTTGCCAAACGGGCCTTTATAGACCAAAACCAGAACTTTACTAAAAATTGCTGGCTTACGTGCCTTGTCCTATTGGCCATTTGACCTTGACATGGCATTACACGGGTGGAGGAGGAAGAATCCAAATGAGATTATCTCAATGCAAACTTCACAAATTTAAGGTTGTATATACGAACATCAATTTTGTATGTCAGTATACGTATTTCATTGCAGAATGGTATTTGTCATATCTAATTCAATCTCTTCTTAATTAACTTATTCTCTCTGGAGTCTAGCCAATGGTCATGACAAACAAAGTGCAAAGGGGACCCGCAAGAGTCTCGAACTCACCTTGATAGGGGCCTTCTTGAAATTGGTAGAAGTGATATCGTTTGGGGTGAAAAATCTTGTAAATTTCAACTCTCTACTATATATATATATATATATATTGTGTAAGCTTATGAAGGTTCTACTCATAAATTTTACTCTCTAGTTGCTTTGCTATAGTAATTTTGGGAATTCCAATAGATAGCTTATAACATTGGTTAAATTATTTTGGCATGTCAAGAATTGTACACTAATGTTTCTTTTAGTAATTACTTATTTGACTTTTTTTTTTTATATCCAATAGGACGCCGCGCATATTACAAGCTAACACCTATGAATGTAAGTTGATAATTCATATGTATATGAAGCGCGGTAAAAATACATAAAAGAGGTGATCAAATCATATCCGTGAGTTTGTTCATACCAGATATTTCAAAATTTGATCATTTTCTTCCCTATCATTTCGTAATCTTATTTTTTTGAAGTTGGTTTTTGCTTATTTGCAACATGGTCCTCATGCCGGAGGTCCTATAAATACTTTTAAATTCTATTAGTTAGTTGTCGAAATACTTATTTGATGTATTTATACTCAAAAAGTACATCTAAATATACGGAACACGGCATGGAAGGCAAAATCATCACAATGGCAATCTTTTTAAATTACAGGTATACTCTTGAATGAAATTTAAGCACTCCACGAACAAGAAACGACGACGAATAACAATTACAGAACCGATAGCAAATTTTCCTGGGTGTGTGCGCATGAATCGCCTTGTGGACATGTAATAACCCTATACCTTATTACGCCTTTGCAAGTTCAAGCCACCACCGTGGCGAAGTCGTGAGTTCATCCACGCCTCCGAGGCTCTATGCCGACGCGGCGAGCTTCTGGGCCGGGCCTATAGGGGCCTGCGGACTCAAGTAGACGCGAAGTCCATTCTTCATGAACATGGTGAGCGACATCTTCTGCTCCACCCAGTGGCCGGGGACCGGCGACAGCACGTAGCGGAGGAGCACCGCCGATGCCACCGACTTCATCTGTAGGTAACCTAGGTCCTTCCCGAGGCAAGTCTTGGGCCCCGCGTTGAACGCCACGAACTTGTAGCCGTCCTTGGACGGCTCGAACCGATCGCCCTCTAACAACAGCTACCTCTCCGACTTGAACTCCAAGCAATCTTTGCTCATATCGTCTTCATCCTCCTGATGAAATATATCAAGTCTGTCACTGTTGATCTGGCGGGCATGAATTTGCCATCTGGCAAGACGTCGTCACTCGTCAGCAAACACGTACTTGAAATCTTCCGGCTCAGCCAGTGCGGCTTTCATATATATGAATCTGCAAGGAAAAAAAATTCATAGAAATTGTTCTACAAGATAGATTCGAAGATCTAAACTAATAACAATTGAGAATTTATACATGGACTCGTGTTCTTGTGGGTGCAATATCTCTGCACATGAGAAGTGGGCCTAATCTCAATTTGAGATGATAGCTTTACCGTGAAGATAGACTTATATTACATAGACGATGTCACCGACGCCATAAATAGAAAATGCAAGAGTCTTTTTTTTTGTCAGTTAAAATGTATTTGTCTTATTTCTAAATACATCAAATCAATTTTCTAAGATAATACATAAAATGACGTGACAGACTGTAAATGACTTCTTCGATAAGTAAATTGAATGTATTGAACATATAATAAAATGTCTATCACACTCATTATGTGCCATTGAATATATAATTCTTCGTACGCTTCGGTTATTCTTTGTTTGTGTCGTTGCTTGTGTTAGGTCTCATTTTTTATTTTGTAGGGTTAATATCACAAAAAACCCTAAACTGGTACACCTGTGACAATTTTACCCCGAACTATTTTTTTGACCACAAAAAACCCCAAACCGGTACACCTATGACAAATTAACCCCGAACTATTTTTTTGACCACAAAAACCCTAAATTGATACACTTGTGACAATTTTACCCTAAACTATTTTTTTATCACTAAAAACCCCAAACCGGTACACCTGTGACAATTTTACTCTCGAACTAATTTTTTGACCATTAAAAATCCCAAACTGATACATTTGTGACAAATTTACCTTCTATTAGTGTCCGTTAAATTATATTAATATCATGAAAAATCACAAATTTGTAAACTTGTGAAAAACAGAGTGATAAAACTCAAAACCGGTACACATGTCAATTACCACGTGTCATTAAACTTAGTAATTTGACAGTAAAATTTAACGGAAATTAACTTAGGATAAATTTGTCACAGGTGTACCAATTTGAGATTTTTTGTGGTAAAAAAATTAGTTTGGGGGTAAAATTATCACGGGTATACCAGTATGGCGTTTTTTATTATCAAAAAAATAGTTTAGAATAAAATTGTGATAGTTGTACCAGTTTAGGATTTTTTGTGATCAAAAAAATAATTTGAGGTAAAATTATCATAAATATATCAGTTTAGGGTTTTTTGTGGTATTAACCCTATTCTATATTATATAAGTCTATTCCATGAATTCATCATCTACCCGTCTGCCTCATCGAAGACCAGCGGGTCCTCCACCCACTTCGCCGGGTCGTCACCGCGTGTCTCCCGGAGCGAGCACCGTCGTGATCTCCCGGATGATCTTCTCCTCCGCGTTGGAGTTGTTCATCACCAGCCAGAAGAACCAGCTGAGGGCGACTGAGGACGTGTCGCGCTCGGCAAGGACGAAGTTGAGCGCAATGCGCCAGAGGACGGATATGGGGAATAGGTTCCCGTGTCCATGTCGCACTTCTTCAGGAACCTCGACAGGAGATCGTCGGACAGCAGTTCCTTCCTCGCGTCGATGGCGTCATTCATGTAGTTCTCGACGGCCTCGAGGCTCCTCTGCAACCTCTTCTCCGAACCGCCGACGAATTCTGTTTCAATCCTCCTCTTATCTCAACTCCGCTGGAGGATCTCGTGAGTCTTCCGAGTCAGCTATGGTTCTTCTTCATTTTTGCGAAAAGAAACCATGAAAAGGAGTCCCAGACGAGGAATTCGAAAAGAATCACGGACCAGAGCAGGGGAGAAAAGAGGAGGCGAGGCGAAGGTGGAAAGCATACCTTTCTCGGCCTTTTGGCTAAGATCAAGTGTAGTATCTGTTCTTATCAGTTTAATATCTGATACGTGGGCCATCGATCCACATGATATTAAATTAATTTTTTAGGAGGAGAGGCCGCCACGGTAGCTTGCTACTAGGCCTCTCGAGCGTCGCGTGGGCGTTGCACTACAGCCCTTGCCTGGCGCACCCCACCCAAGCCCAGTCAAAGCAAATCTGCTTCTCTAGTATTGTAAGAGCGAGCTAGCATAATCACTTTTCTTTATTTCGCACTTTGTTTTGTTGATGCATATTTTTGGTTTGCTACTTAACAAGCGAGACGTTGCTTTTGTGTTGCATAACTACACCACAAATCTTTCAGTTGTGGTCTGTCTCTCTCTCTCTGTTGGTTGGGTTGTAGCTGTAGGAGCAAAGCGAACATTGTTGCTGAAGCGAAGAATCTAAAAAACTAGTCATCTGTCTCTGTTTCTCGGGTTTATTTGTGCTAGGTGGTTGGTTCTGTTCTATTACACAATGAGCTTTGGAGTCCTTTTATGATGGTGAATATCCCCCAAATTCATGGCTCCTTTTCAAACCCACACACGACAAAAACAACCTGAACCCCACCAGACGGAAATTTCCCTTATTAGATCCTAAATTGGTTTTTTGGAATTTCTTCCTTATTAAAACTACGATTTGTTTTTGAAAGGATTTGAAAACAGTCGAGTGGTCTTGATGGTTTGTAATATTTGCTTTAACCAGTCGCAGTTTAAGATGGTTAAAGTGATCAAGACCGGATGGAATAGTAAGATCATGCGGATTTTGATCTTTGTCTATTGATAAAATTAGTCCCAAAGATAGAAAAATTGGACCAAATAATTGGGCCCACATTTTTTGAAATGAGTCCGGCGTCATTTTTTCCCAAGCGGTACATGAGATGAAGTCAAATTTGGGCCATCCGTATACAAAAGATTGAGGACTGAACTCGGACTTTGCTTTAAGATGGGCTCTGGTAGATAGACTAGTTCAATCCATTTACCATCTTGGACCATTGGGAAATTCGATTGCCATTTCTAGGATGATTTTGGTCCATAACACTATTCAAACAAAGGAGAAATGGACGATAATTGTGTTATAACTTTCTTATGGTAATAACTTGGTGCTATCATTTTTCAAAAGATCATTTAAGTGCAACAATTTCTAAAAATCAATGATTTTCAAGTGACATCAACTACTTGTGTCGTCGGAAAATCACATATGACATTATTTTAGAGTAAATCTAACGTAAGTCACCAAATATGTCAGCACTCGAGATATAGATCAAATGACATCGTTGAGCTACATAAATTTGCCTTAAATTGAGGAATTAGGTTTAACTTGCTCCATAAACAAACCGTAAACCCAAAATTTTCGCCAAATTGAGAAGCTATGTTTAATTTTCTTCCCAAAAAATCCTAGACCCAAATTCCAGTTTCAATGAGAACGGATTAATAAGTAGAGAGGTGCTCCGTCTCGTCTCAAGGTAGCCAACGCCCTGATGAACTAAACATAACCTTTATTAGAAGGTTCGACATCGACTCTGGTTGTGAGGGAGGAATGATGGTTGCCGAGGGGGCATAATTTAGTCCCAAAATTCTCAAATTGCGGGCAAGAATAGCTTAAACAATGTCGTTTTAAGCATTTTCCATGTTGCATGATGTAAAATTAAATTAATGTCATATAGGACTTTCAGGTAAGGGCAATCACTATGTAACTTGGTGGGTGTTTTCAAAAGTTAGGGATAAGTGTATTATAAGTCTTAAAACTAATCACGAAAGTATAATTGAATAATAAAACTTTAAAAAAGTGCAAAACTTGTCAAATTGATACAATTAAGTCTTTATGTTAACTCCGCATAACCTTTTTTTTTATAATTTTCTCTATCATATGTGGCACCGACGTGACTAAAATGACGTCGTTTTAGTCCACATCTAATTTTTTAATACAAATTTTATTTAAGTTAATATTAAAACATAAGCAAACTTTTAAAGAATACAAAAGAAGAAAAAAAAATTGAGGAAGACGCGGGCAAGGGCTTGCAGCCTTGCCGCCGCCTCACTATCGCTAGGAAGGACCAAAGATGATTTAGGATTTAATTACATTTTTTGAAAATTTTAAAACCTAATGGCAATAACAAGTTCTAAGACTTCTAGTGCACTTATCCCTAAAAATTGTAACATTTAAGTGACCGCTTAAAAAGTTATGAAGTTATAATATTAAAGTGAACAGGGTACAAAAGTTATGATACTATTAATATCATTTTCCCAAATATTTATTATCTCTATTCACATGTTTCAAAACTTTATTTTCTTTTCTTTTCTTTTCTTAAAATACGCTTGGGGTGCCTTCTTCCCTCGAGAGCCATAAGCCAACCTTCAGTGTATAGACATCTGCTTTGCCCTCCATGGAGAGTAGCAAAGGCATGTAGAAATAATATGACGACAAATATGTCTTGACATACAATCCTTGATAGTAAGATCTCATCAAATCGCTCACATGATCCGAGATCATGGACTTTGGGGATGGTCACGCGACTTGAAAAATCCTTGTCCTGAGGTGCCTCGTTGAATTCGGCAAAAATTTTTCTATGAGAAATACCCCACAAGGCATTTGGCAGGGTAGGACAAGGCAGTATTAGTCCCACCCCTTTTATATATTTTTAGGAAAGTATACATTAATTACAAGCTGGCGATTATTATATCATATAACTTATCACTCATTTAATTTAAAATTCACATAAAATAAAGAAAACATATGTTATTCTGTGAATAATACAAACACATTAATATAATGAGTAGTGTTATGTTTGCAATTCTTGGATAGAAATAAAAAAAAAAAACACAAAAAGGATGGGAGGCAAGAACATGGGCCTCCCCTAACTCTTCTCATGGAACGTTCCACATAGAATGAAAGGCAAGAACAGTAGCAGCAAGGCCAGTCACAAAAGACGAGATCGTAGATTTGAGAAAATCACGCAGTCATGTGATGAGCACAAAGCGAACTATTCTTTCGCCTTTTACTAAAGAATACCGTGTGCTTGTCACTATCAGTGGCATACGCCTATTTTTGGAGGGGATTCCTTGACTGAGGGAGCTCCTAAAATTGTGTAAAAATGATTTTTGAGCATTTCCGATTCATGATGTCAATCTGTCTCCGCCCTGAGATGCCAGTGTTTTATGGATTCGGTTCATGGAGTTTTCCCCTGCAGAAGAGTAGCAAACACCTGTGGCAATGTCGGGGCTCGGGGGAAGAGAAATATGATGTGACTATCTCCATATGTTCAGTGAAGAACCGAGACCGTGCCCTTGCAATCCTTGTAACTCTCAGGCCCAAAACATGGCGTATTTTGCTTCAAGCCAACATTATCACTGGATCAGCTCAGGCATCAAAATGCATAACATATGGAGCCATTAAATGAACCAACTCCAGTTCAGTTTAATCGGCTTACTTATTCCTATATAGAGTGGTATTTAATCTTCCCTTGGGCTCTCTTGCATAATTAATCTAACAACGAAAGAGGAGTAATAGGATCATGGATTCTTGCTTCAGACCAAGCCTTGCGTTTCTAGTTTCCGAGTTTTCCCTCTGTTCTCTGCCTCATCGTAAGTAAATGGACTAGTATTCCATTGCCCACCAACAGACAACACACAGATCGATTTCTTTTCTAGGCTAAGTGACTCCAAAATCTTTCTTATAGGGATTGGATTCGAACTCTGTACCAAAATCAGTGTGCTGCCATCTCCGGACCGACATGTTCTGTTTCAATCCTCTCTCATCTCAACTCCACTGGAGGTTTTCACGTGTCTTCCAAGTCCGCTCTGGTTCCTCTATTTTGCGAGGAGAAGCTACGGAAAAGAGTCCCACATAGGGCATTCGAAAAGAATCACAGACCAGAGCAGGGGACAAAAGAGGAGGCGAGGCAACGTTGCAAAGCATACCTTTCTCGGCCTTTTGGCTAAGATCAAGTGTAGTATCTGTTCTTATCAGTTTAATATCTGATACGTGGGCATGATATTAAATTAATTTTTCTAGGGGAAGAGGCCGCCACAGTAGCTTGCTATTGGGCCTCTTGAGCGTCGCTCGGGCGTTGCACTGCAGCCCTTGCCTGGCGCACCCCACCCAAGACCAGTCTATACAAATTTGCTTCTCGAGTATTGTATCAGCCTATCGTAATCACTTCTGTTTATTTTCCGCTTTGTTTTGTTGATGCTTTGCTTTGTGTCTGCATAACTAGACCGCAATGCTTTCTCGTGTGGTCTCTGACTCTCTGTTTCTCTTTCTTGGTGGAAAACTATTGGGTTGTACCCGTAGAAGCCCAAGCAAACATCATCGCTGAAGCGAAGAATCCAAAAGACGCCGGTGATCTGTCAGTGTTTCTCGGGTTTATTTGTGCTAAAGTGGTTCTGTTCTATTATACACTGAGCATCGGAGTCTTTTTATAATGGTGAATGTCCCGCAAATTCACGGCTCCTTTTCAAACCCACCCACCACAAAAACAAACTAACCCAACCCTACGGAAAATTCCCGAAGATCCTAAATTGGTTTTTGGATGCCCCTTATTAAAACTACGATTTTATTTTGTAAGGTTCCGAAAGGGTTGAATGGTCTCGATGGTTTCTAAAATTGCTTTAAGCAATCGCGGTTTGGGATGATAAAATTGTTAAGACTAGATAGCATCGTAAAATCGTGCAGATTTTGATCTTCGTCCATACCCAATAACTCGGGCTCACATGAAATAGCGATTTCGAAAAATGAGTTTGGCATCGTATTTGCCCAAGCACTACATGAGAAGTAAGTCAGATTTGGGCTTTTGTATACAAGCAATTGAGGAACAAATTCGGACTTTGCTTTAAGATGGGCTCTGGTAGATAGGCTAGTTCAACCCATTTTACCATCTCGAACCACTGGGAAATTTGGTCGCCCTCCTAAGATGAGAAATGCCCTTAACACTGTTCAAAAAAGGAGAAATGGATAATAAAATTATATAACTTTCATAAGACGCTTACTTTGATATTATATCCTTTTAAGCGATTATTTAAGTGAAACAATTTCTATAATCAATTATTTTCAAGTGACATCAGCCATTTGTGTGGTTCGTGACTTGCTGGAGATGTCAACAATCTAGACAAAGATCATGTTGGGAGTGTACAGTAGAAATCCGATACCTTTAGCTCAAGTCCAAGCCCTAGTCAACATCAAATTTAATATATAAGATATATATTAACTGCTTTAAACTACACTAATTTTTTAATGTGAGGCTTCTCTAATACAAGTTAGGTCTGGCTCCCCTTGATTCAGCTATTATCCCACCTTCATTTTTAATCTTTTTCTCTGGATCGAACCGAATCATGACAGCTGTCATTAGGCTCGCGCTGCTACGCCACTACACCCACCATCCGGAAGCCTCATTGGTCATCAGATTCTTTCGTTGACATATTCACTAAACACTGAAAACAGAGGGTAGGCCTATCAGTCAACCATTGACTCCAATACCATTTATTAGGGAGTGCGCAGCAGAAGTCTAATACCTTTATTTGGGGAGATCACTACAAAGAAACCCAAGTCTAAGCCCATCAATATATCAAGTTGAACCCACTTCACTCAAAAGCTTAAACCAATAAGTAATAAACCAACTATGATATAGTAACTGCTCCACACCACACCAATTCTTCGATGTGAGACTTATTTAACACAACTTACACATGTATCTTAACAGATCACAGGACATCGTTTGGCAACATAAATTTGCTTGAAATTGAGAAATTAAGTTCAACTTGCTCCATAAACCAAACCCTAAAGCCAAAATCTTTCCCCAAAATGAAAAATTATGTTTAATTTTCTTCCCAAAAAATCCTAGCCCCATATTCCTAGTCTCATCCCGACGCAGCCATCGTGTTCATGAAATTGAAAATGAGCTTCATTGCAAGGTTCGACATCGACACTGGTTGTGGAGGGAGGAATGATGGGTGCCAAGGACTTAGAGAGAGAGAGAGAGAGAGAGAGAGAGAGAGAGAGAGAGAGAGATCAAATGCTGATGATGGTGTCGGCCGAAGGAGGAGGGCAGCCGGTGTAATGTCCAAAGTGAACCGTTGATTTTGTTTTACAATTAATATGAGGGGCTAGGTTTTTGATTGCAACATAATTTAGTCTCAAATTCTATAATTGAGGGCAAAAAAGAGCTTAAATGATGTCGTTTTAAAACATTTTCACTATCATCATCTCTCTGGTGAGTCATGTTGCACGATGATATATTATATTAATGTCATGTAGGATTTTCAAACAAGAGCAATCGATGATTTTACCTAACGTTTTTAAAAGTTATGACAGTTGAATGGTCGCTTAAAAAGTTATGGCATCAAAATGAGCGTTGTATATAACACTACTAATGTTATTTTCATGAACATTTATTATCTATCTTCACGCAATTTAGACTGTACTTGCTTTTCTTTTCTTAAGACACGCCTAGGCGCAGGCTTTTTCGCATGTGGGTCATAAGCCAACCTTCAATGTATAGTCATCAGCTTAGCCACTCCATAGAGAGTAGCATAGGCATGTATAAATAATTTGCGACGGAAACAACGTCTTAAATATAATCCTTGATCGTAAGATCTCATCAAATCACTTGCATGTTCTCTAATCATAAACTTTAGGAGTGGGCATGGGACTCGAAAAATCCGTATCCTGTGGTACCTCTTTGTGGATGGGGCAAAACTTTCTCCATGAAAAATGCCTCCCATTTGGATGGGCGAGACAGGGCCAGTACTAGTCAAGCCCCTTTTGCATTTTTTTAGAAGATTATATATTCATTACAAATAATACATGAAAAATCGTGATTATTATATCATATAACTTGTTCAATTTATCACCCACATAATTGAAACTTAAAGTAAAATAAAAAAAACATATGTTATTCACAAATACATTAATATAAATAAGTAGTGTTGCGATTGCAATTCTTTAATAGTTATAAAGAACAAATTATTGAACCTAAAAGAGCCTCCTCTAATTCTTCTTACGGAACGTCCCACATAGGATGCAAGGCAAGAACATGGGCAACAAGGCCAGTCACAAAAGACGAGGTTGTAGAATTGGACGAATCACGCAGCCATGTGATGAGCACAGAGCGAACTATTCTTTCGCCTTTTACTAAAGAATACCGTGTGCTTGTTGCAATTAGTGGCATACGCCTATTTTTGGAGGGGCTTCCTTGACTGAGGGAGCTCCTAAAATTGAGCAATTTGTGGCATACGCCTATTTTTGGAGGGGCTTCCTTGACTGAGGGAGCTCCTAAAATTGAGTTCAGATGATTCCATAGCCATTTCCGACGTAACCATTTCCGACACCTTTGAACCTCCTAAAATTGAGTTCGAATGATTCCATAGCCATTTCCAATGCCGTTGAAAATGTAATGTAGTCCATCTCTTGGGAAGGGAAGGTATATTTTGATGTCTATCGCTGTGAATCGAGAAGAAAATCTGCTTTCTTGTCCAAAGCGATCCAGCGTGGATTCGGAAAGGTTGTAGTGGATTCGCAAAGGTTGTAGTGACCGTATCCTTTCCGTTTGAATTCTGAATGAGGCATATTGAACTAGCTGAACTTAGCTATGCAAATGATTCAACCCTAAGATACCATCATGCCCATAAGTTCATTCCAAGTTTTTGGGTTATGGATTCGGTTCCTTAAGTACACTACCCTACTGTTGAATTAGTCTCAAGTCTTAACCATTGTTCAAGCGATCTCATTCGACCAAATGATATACCCTCTTGACTAGCAGGGCATATGTGAAGTCGAATTGTAAGAGTTTGAAAGCCCAGAGAACCTATCTACAGAGTTTATCCTTGCTGACAAGTAGCCAACACCTTGGCAATGTTGGGCTCGGAGGAATAGAAATATCTGACTATCTCCATATGTTCTTTCGACTTTCACTAAAGAACCACGGTCGTGCGCTTGCAATCCTTGTAGCTCCCAGGCTTGAAAACTGGACTAGCAGCTTCAAACCAATGTTATCAATGGACCAGTTCTGGCTTCAAAATGCAGAACATATGGACGAATTGTGTCTTGCAACTGCTGTCCTGACTAAAAATTAATGAACAACGCCGGTTCAGTTTAACCGGCTTACTTATTCATATATATAGATGAATATTTTATCATCTCTTGGACTCTCTCGCATGGGCAACGACAAAAGAGCAGGAGTGATAGGACCATGGATTCTTGCTTCACACCAAGCCTTGCATTTCTAGTTTTCGAGTTTTCGCTGGTTATCTGCCTCGTCATAAATGGATTAGTTTTCAATCACCACCAACAGACAACACACAGGTCGATTGTGTTTCTAAGTCAAGTGACTGCAAAAGCTTTCTCGCAAGGGTTGGATTTGAACTCCGAACCAAAATCAGCATGCTGCCATATCCGAACCACCGGCGTGTTCTGTTTCAATCGTCTCTCGTCTCAAATCCGCTGGACGTTTTCATGAGTCTTCCAAGTCTGCTATTGTTCTTTCTTCTTTTTTGCAAAAGGAACAGTGAAAAGGAGTCCCACACGGGGAATGCGAAACGCATCACGGACCAGAGCAGGGGACAAAAGAGGAGGCCAGGCAACAGAGACAAGCATACCTTTCTCGGCCTTTTGGCTAAGATCGAGTATAGTATCTGATCTTATCAATTTAATATTTGATACATGGGCCATGTGATGATATTAAATGGGAGAGAGGCCGCCACGGTAGCTTCCTACTGGACCACCCGAGTGTCGCTGGGGCGTTGCACTACTCCCCTTGCTTGGCGCACCCCACCAAACCCAAGTAGTACTTGTGTTTGTTTCGCATTTTGTTTGGGTGAAACATGTGTTTTGTTTGCTTTTACTTAATACGCGAGGACGATTCTTCTTGTTGCGTAACTAGACCAAGAACAGACCCTGGTGACGAAGAACGCTCTAGAGATGGGTTGAAAAACAAAGCTCTAGTGATGGGTCGAAGATAGAAACCTCGCCCTTGTGTTTGGCTTAAATCAGCAAATCTGGAGTTCAGAATTGGGCGCCTTGGATCCTCAATGCAAGAACCAGGGGCAAACAATGCGTTTGATCCGAGGAAATCTCCTCTAAACTAATTTCAAGGCTTGTGCAAGAACATCAAAACATTCCAATCCTTTGTTTCCTGTCATTGCTTGTTGGGTCTTTCCCTGGACTTCTGCCTCAAAACATTTGAACTACCATGACACAGCCCACTATTGAGATACACGTGTAAGTTGTATTAGAAAAGTCTCACATTGGATAATTGATGTGGCGTTAAGAAATTAATATATCATAATTGGCCTATAACTTATTAGTTTAAGCTTTTTAGTAAATGTGGATCTAACTGGATATGTTGCTGGGCTCGGACTTGAGCTTCCTCTTGGTGATCTCACCGTGTGAAGGTATCGGGCTTCTATTGCGCATTCCTAATAAATGGTATCAGAGCTGATGGTTGATGATACTTGTTTCGGTGAATTCTCAACAAAGAAATCTTATAATCAACGCTTGTTTCAGGTTTAAATTGCCATCACGGTTGGTTTGACAAGAAGTGACCATGCATAGTTGGTCTAGTGACGCAAGATAGAAATCATGGGTGATACAATCCTAAGTTAGCAGTTGATGATAGTTGTTGTGCATAGTTACGGAGCAAACCAAACACTGAGCTCATACGTGACGGGAGAATTGTTGGGATACATGTGTCAGTTGTGTTAGAGAAGTCTCACAATTGATGTGATGTTGAGCAGTTAGTATATCGTAGTTGACTCATAACTCATTAGCTTAAACTTTTGAGTGAAAGTAAATATAACTGGATATGTTGATGGGCTCGGACTTGAGTTCCCTTTTGGCGATTTCTTCATGTGAAGGTATCGGATTTCTTTTGTACATTCCCAACAAATGGTATCAGAGTGAAAACTATGACACGATGACACAGATGTGAAGCAACTAGAAACCTCCACAAGTTGTTTCCTCCATGCTCAGGATAGAAAGCGAAAGTCATGTACTTCAAGCGGACCATTCTTTAAGCTTGAACCAGCGAAGCAGATGCCGATCAAGGCAGCTGTTAAAGTCGCACAAAAGCAATCAAAATCTCTCTCCATCTCTCCCAAATACGTGCCCATATGCAAACGGTGCCTTCTCCTTTACCATCATGTCCACGGAGCTTGATGCCATTTGAGCGCCATGCTGATGCCAGCTCAAAACCATCAATTTCAGAGAAAAGCTAATATTGGAATTTACTTAGACCTGCATAAAAGTTGAAGTGGATGATGGTTGAGATGATGTTCATACGTGAAGTACCAAATTTTCTTGAGGCCCGGGACGTGTCAAGGCCATGGGCCCTAATGGATCAGCCTAGGCCCGTCAATTTTTTTTTTATGAAGGGCCAATACAATGGTTGGGGCCCATGTAATGCTAGATGGTCCCAACCACCAAGAGATTTTCGAGCTAAATTCAATCATTGGTCAGCGACTCAAATCGGTCCAATGGCCCACTAGTTTTTAGGTCGGCCAAGTTACAAGTTTTGTAATTCGTCAAAAGCACTTTCTATGGACTATAAGTTTGCTTAAAACGGAGTTCGGTAGAGAAAGTTTTGGCACAAACAAATTCAATCTCGAAATTACTATTCGCAATCTATCCAGCACGAACGGTCAACTTAACATTTTCATTTTGGACAAACCGTAAACTCAAATTAAGATTCGTAAAATGTTATAGTTTCACAACACCATAAACTATCATGCACACACACGCAGCCTGACAACCCTCAATCTAATGCAACAACACATATTGACATAACTTCAAATTTTATTCCCCAACTTCAACGATTCTTCCGACTGACAAATAATAGGTTCGAATACTTATCCGGAGACACAAATCAGACTTGAATCGGCTTGTCGAGGTGTCCGAATCGTGAATGCGCAAAGATTTTCTCTTTTTCCCCTTTTTCCCTCTCCTGAACGACCTCCTCTTCTTGTGGTTTGTTTTGTCGCTGCTTCACATACAGACATAAATCCGTTGAAGGAAGAAAAGGAATATGAGCTGGGCTGAGGGCTTTGCCTTAAAAGAAATGAGCTGGCCAAGGCCCATATATTACAATGGCCAGTTGTTGGGCCAAAAAAGTAATACACTTAATCAATGTTTATTTGGCCCTCTATAAATTAGTCCTTTCTCCTCTCAATTTTCACCATTCCTCAATTTCCACTCGCACATCACTTACGAATGTTCTTGCTCTCTAACATTGTTTTTCAATTTCATTTATTTCTTTTCTCATTGTAACAATTAAGTCGCATTCTGAATATCACAAGAAGAACAACAACAATAATAACGATGTCCAATCTGTCGGCCACGAAAATGGCATGCCCAGGATCACCATAGTTAGAAATCGAAACACGATATGGGAGAAATTGTCGATTCGCGTACCTGGTTTGGAATCCATCGTACTTGACGCGGAATTTGCGACGGTTTCCGAACACGAACTCAAGATCTTCTCCCCTATACCCTTCGGTAGAACACTGGCCTAATGAGATTGCCACTCACGAGAAGAAAGTTCTCTCTTAATCCGTATGTGAGTCAAAATGTGCATCATCAGATTAGGGGAGGGACTTGAGCGCTATTTATAGAGTCTTCGACCACGAGCCCTCTCATTACGGGCCGGGCCGTACTCGGCCCACACCAGCCAGCTCCATATTAGACTTATTAAGAACCCATATATCTTACCTTTATTAGACCAAATTAATTCAGTTAATTTCAATTAATGAAGTCCACATTAGGAAATTCTTACATTCTCCCACTTGGGCGATATTAATTGAAACACAACTGTGTGCGCACCCTTATATTGGTCTAGAGATTATTCTTAATAGTCAATCCGATCCCATAAAGTCTCGAACACCGAATCATGGCGGTAACTGCATGTACTCACGCAGAGCCTTCCATGGTCACGAATGCTTTCAACTTTACTGATATGGATTCAATATGGTAGTGTGTCAAATGGACAATACCTCATAATGAGTGATACTTCATGTGTTGTCCACTTTGTTAGTCCAAATTCTCTCTCCTTAAGTGTCACAAAACCTAGTGTGTCACCAGAGAATATCTTTCATGGTTCCAACGAACCTGCATATGTCTTAGCTTGATAGTTAACTATACTTTATGTGTAACAAGACATATTGTTAAGGCTAATACAAAGAATGCCCCATAGCCTGTACTCAAGGTTTACACAATGCCTCGAGATTTTCATATATGTACTCAACTTGATAAATCTACATTCACAAATACCTCATTGAATGCAAAAGAGTTGATACATATTCAAATATTACAAAAATGTAACAAAAACATATTCAAACTTCATAAGAGCAACATAAAACTAAACAGCTCCCACTAATTGACAGTATCCCATGATACTCCTAAGCCCATGTTAATGACATGTCGATCAAATACACAAGGGCGAAGGCCTTTAGTTAGCGGATCTGCAATCATATCATCTGTTGAAATGTGCTCTACTGCAATGTCACCATCCTGAACTTTTTCTTTTATAGTCAAGTACTTGACTTCCATATGCTTAGACCCCTTGAGACCTCTGTTGTTGTTAACAAACAACACTGTAGAATTATTGTCACAATATAACTGTATGGGCCTATCCACAAAATCAAATACGGTCAACTCCTTAATGAGGTTTCGGAGCCAAATTGCCTGAGTAGCGGCCGAAAAGCATGCTACAAACTCCGCTTGCATGGTAGAGGATGTCATTGATTTCTGTTTCTCACTTTTCCATGATACTGCACCTCCTGCTAACTTGAAGATGTAACCTGTTGTCGACTTCTTTTCATCCTGACAGCCAGCAAAGTCTGAATCCGAATACCCAACTAGCTGTAGGTCCTGAACATGTTTGTAAATCAGCATATAGTCTTTTGTCCTCTTTAAGTACCTCAAAACCTTCTTAGCAGCAACCCAATGATCGTGTCCTGGATTTGACTGATATCTGCCTAGAAGTCCTGTTGCAAAAGCAATATCTGGCCTAGTACATACTTGAGCATACATAATACTTCCAAGTGCACTAGCATAAGGTACATTCTTCATTTGGGCTTTCTCAAAATCTGAATGAGGACATTGTGACAGACTCAACTTATCACCTTTACTGACAGGAGCAATTCCTGGCTTACATTGCTGCATGTTGAATCTTTCTAAAATACGATCAACATATGCCCTCTGAGATAAACCCAATAGTCGGCGAGAACGATTCCTATGAATCTCAATGCCAAGGACAAAAGACGCCTCACCAAGGTCCTTCATATCAAAGTTTTTTGACAACATCCGCTTTGTCTCATGCAGTAAACCAAGGTCACTGCTTGCAAGCAGGATATCATCCACATAGAGTATAAGGAAAATGAATTTCCTCCCACTGACCTTGCAGTATATACACTGATCTACTTTGTTCTCAACAAAACCAAATGAAGCGACAACACTATGAAACTTCAAGTACCATTGTCTAGAAGCTTGCTTGAGACCATAAATAGACTTTTTCAGTCTACATACAAGCGTACCTGAATCATCTGCTGCAAAGCCTTCGGGTTGCACCATATAGACTTGTTCATTAAGGTCTCCATTGAGAAAGGCAGTCTTAACATCCATCTGGTGTAACTCCATATCGAAATGAGCTACTAATGCCATGATCACTCTAAAAGAATCTTTAGAAGAGACTGGAGAAAAAGTTGCTTCATAGTCTACTCCTTCTCTCTGAGTGAAACCTTTAGCTACCAGTCTGGCTTTAAACTTCTCAATCTTTCCTTTGGAGTCCCTTTTAGTCTTATACACCCATTTGCAGCCTATGGGTCTATGACCTTCAGGTAATTCAACAAGTTCCCAAACTCCATTATGCTTCATAGACTGCATTTCATCTCTCATTGCATCCAACCACAGTTCTGACTGAGGACAAGAAACAGCTTTTGCATAAGTCACTGGATCAGCCACAGAACTGATATCGTAGTCTTGCTCTCCTATATAGACTAAGTAGTCTGGTGGTATAGCTGATCGTCTCTCCCTAATGGATCTCCTTACTGGAACAACAACATCCTCATCCTGCACCTGAGAGCCTTGAGGAACTTCATTAGGAGCTGTCTCAACAACAGGATCCCGAGCCTCAACAGGTTCAGTCTGTGGTGTGGGAGTTTCCACAATTATCTGTATGGGAGGAGATAAAGATACAATATTACCCACCGTACTATTATCCTCAATAGTCTGTGAGCAGCTACTTTCTTCGGCCACATCAAACTCCAGAAACTTGGCTGTCTGTGATTCCACAATTCTTGTGCCTCCATTGGGATTATAGAACTGATATCCCTTTGAATGATCCGGGTAAGATACAAAGTAACACCGAGTGGTTCTGGAGTCCAACTTACTTAATGTTGGATTATACAACTTCACTTCTGCAGGACATCCCCAAACCTTAAGATGGTTTAAGCTAGGCTTACGTCCAGTCCATAACTCAAAAGGAGTCGATGGAACAGCTTTTGTAGGTACACGATTCAGAATGTACAAAGCTGTTTTCAAAGCTTCACCCCACAGAAAACCAGGTAAATTTGTCCTACTAATCATACTCCTCACTATTTCCATAAGGGTGCGATTACGCCTTTCGGCCACACCATTTTGCTCAGGACTCCCAGGCATAGTAAACTGAGCTACTATCCCAGAATCCTCTAAGTATTTGGCAAATGGCCCATTAAGCTGTCCGGCATCGCCATGCTTGCCATAATACTCTCCACCTCGGTCAGATCTAACAACCTTTATGACTTTTCCCAACTGTTTCTCGACTTCAGTTCGAAAAATCTTGAACTTGTCAAGAGACTCAGACTTTTCTTTAATCAAGTACAGATAACCATATCGAGAATAGTCATCAATAAATGTGATGAAATAAAAATTTCTACACAAGGTTGCCGTATAGGGTCCACTTATATCAGTGTGAATGACCTCTAACAGGTCAGAACTTCGGACTGCAGTTTTCTTCCTTATCTTGGTCATTTTACCTCTACAACAGTCTACGCATGTCTCTAAGTCATCTTTAAGAGTAGGCAAGATGTTAGTTTTTATCAACCTTTCTACTCTATCCTTAGAGATATGGCCAAGCCGTTTATGCCACAATGCATAAGACTGTTCCTTAGGTAATGGTCTCTTAGAAACAACCTTTTCAGCCGTATAAGCGACGTATATGTCATTGGGAGACAAACACAATCTGTACAATCCGTTGGACATATAACAGCACCCAACCTTATTTGAATTAAGAAACAAAGAAATAACATTGTTCTTAATTTCAAATGAGTAACCATACATATCCAAACACGATACGGAAACTAAGTTCCGTCTAAATGAAGGTACATAGAAAGTGCCTTTCAACATTAATCTAAAACCAGAGTCTAGAATCAAGATTACATCTCCCACAAACACAACATCAGCTTTCTCGTTGTTTCCCACAGTGAGTCTTGATTCATCCTGATTTGGCTTCCTCCGGTTTATGAATCCCTGTATGGTAAACGCAACATGATTAGTTGCACCGCTATCGAGCCACCAAGAACTGGATGGTGCTTCTGATAGGTTGGATTCACAAACAAGTGCCAAAGAATCATTACCTGTAGGCTCACGTTTGGACAACCAAGCTTTAAACTTTCCACAGTCCTTCTTTATGTGACCTTTCTTCTTACAAAAGAAGCAGTGGCCACCATCCCTTTTGAAGGATGTCTTCTTCGGACCCATATTGTCAGATTGACCGGTAGTGTCATGAGTACCTTTATGAGTACGATTTCTGAACTTCTTATCCTTCTTTTTGTGGGAACTGAAAACATATAAGGCTAGATGCCCTTTTTCCTTCTTAAGTTTCTCTTCCTCTGCCACCACCCTTGCTATCAAGTCATTAACTGACCATGTCTCATCTTGGGAATTATAATTTGTTTTTATAATCCCAAAATCAGGTGGAAGGGTGTTTAAGGCTTGATGCACAATACAAGCATCAGGAATGGAAACATTAAGAGTTTGAAGCTTCGTCTTTAGGTATACCATCCTAAGGACATAATCTCTAACCCCAGCAGTACCATCATACTTCATATTGAAGAGCTTTTGAAGAAGTGTACCAACCTCAGCATTAGATGAAATGCGGTTTCTAGCTTCTAAGGCTGCCATCATTTCCTTAGCAGTACAGTCAGCTGGCAAACCACTTTTCAAGTGTTCTTGAATGGATTTCTTCATTGTCAATAAGCAAATCCGATTGCTCTTTTCCCAGGCAGCATAGTCTGTTTTCTCAGCTTCGGAACTGGTGGCCGTGATATCTGCCGGCTTATCTTTTGTAAGAGCAATGTGAACATCTGCCAGCTCCATTCCAAACAGAAAATCCTCTTTCCATTTCTTAAAATTCAAACCAGTAAGGACCTCAATTGAAATAGAATTGCCGTTTACAGAAAAGGTGACTGCATAAACAAACAAACAATACAATCAGCATCATGTGAATACTTATATAGAGAATTACATACATCATCATATAATCACCTTTGGGCAGAAAATATGACATGCAGTTGTACACTCTTCACATGATAGCGGCCATGAGAACATATTCTAATCTTTCGCGAAATCCCCACCTTTGGGTGTATGAACCACTAAAATTAGTCATTTCTCAAGCTCATGCTATACATGTACCCCTCCATGAACTAATACAAGATCACCTCCTTTGGGAGTATAATCACGTAATAGACCAGGAGACATCCCACCACAATATGAGACCGATATTTCTCAAACCCAATCAAGTGTGCCACTTTGGCGGTCACAACCCAACTGAATTCTTGAAAATCTCTCATACCAGGGATATAAACTTTATGTATCACATTTACTATATGCATGTAATGCTAGACGTAAAGACAGGGGCGAATGTCTCTAAAATTACATGCCATGCTAATTGTACTGTTCCATTCATTGATAGACAATGAATTACACTCTACATAGTCCTTATGTGGTGATATACATGTGAGCTACTTTATGTATTTCCAAAATCATAGAGAAATATAAGAAAATACGAAAAAATACCCTAAAAATACGCGTACATAGGGTTTTATACGTATTTTCACATCTGTATAAGCTTCAAACATGTAAAATAAATACACCACAATGTAGAGCATCTCGAAACGAGCGCGTCAATACCAAGATCGTCCAAAACGGACGTCGGACACGCCCGCACGCGCCGCCGGAAGGTTCGGCGCGTGCGCTCGTGCTCAGCCGGTCAAACCGGTCTGAACAGCCGGTCCGACCGGTTGACCGGTCCAACCGGTCAACGGTCAACGTACCGGTCCGACCGGTTTGACCGGTCGGGTCAACGGTCCGGTCGGGTCAAATCCGGGTCGGGTCAAATCCGGGTCGGATCCGTACCGGGTCGGGTCCGGGTCAAACGGATCCGCGCGCGCTGACGTCATGATGACGTCAGCACGCGGTTACCGGCGTACAGACGCGCCGGTTCGGCACGGACGCGCGTGACCGGCACGGAAGCGCGTGGGAGTCACGCGCCGCCGCGCCTAGGGAGCGTGTAGGCGCGTGAGGGCGCGTCCGGCGTCCTCCGGCGACGTGCCGCCCACCATTTTTCTCGTCTCGACGAGTAGATTCCAAATATGTAATAAAAACCAACTTTCATCCGACAAAAAATTTCGAAATTGGGCAAAAACTTCTCGGACAAAACGAAAACGGTTCTAATCCGCATGTTTCGGTTCTAATCTATGGCAGGCTCTGATACCACATGTCGGCCACGAAAATGGCATGCCCAGGATCACCATAGTTAGAAATCGAAACACGATATGGGAGAAATTGTCGATTCGCGTACCTGGTTTGGAATCCATCGTACTTGACGCGGAATTTGCGACGGTTTCCGAACACGAACTCAAGATCTTCTCCCCTATACCCTTCGGTAGAACACTGGCCTAATGAGATTGCCACTCACGAGAAGAAAGTTCTCTCTTAATCCGTATGTGAGTCAAAATGTGCATCATCAGATTAGGGGAGGGACTTGAGCGCTATTTATAGAGTCTTCGACCACGGGCCCTCTCATTACGGGCCGGGCCGTACTCGGCCCACACCAGCCAGCTCCATATTAGACTTATTAAGAACCCATATATCTTACCTTTATTAGACCAAATTAATTCAGTTAATTTCAATTAATGAAGCCCACATTAGGAAATTCTTACACAATCATCCTAACCCATTCCAGACTTCGCCAATGGCTATGGGACTTGTTTAATGTGCTCCGTAACATGTACTTCCCATATACACCAATTCAACGACATCGGAGGCTACTACATGACAATGGGGAGAAATTGTATGGCCAAACGTCAAAAATTGGTCCCACCAAGACGCTTCCTAGACGACACCCCTACCTTCGAAGAAAACCCCCAAGCAATTGCAGCACAGGCTTCACGAAGAAGAACGTTCGGTGTCTGGAGGACAATTCAGCTGAAGATCAATGTCAATGGTGTCAAGACTGCCATCTACACTAGATGTGGTGGCAAAGTTTTCGATGATTTGTCAAATGGGACGGCCACTTGAGGAGGCACCCTTGCCAACATGAGGAAGAGATGTCCAGGGCTAGAGGGAGTTTTTCAAATATAATGCCGCATATTGGAAACCCGTTCAAGTGCGTCAATGTGAGGAATCAACGGGAACTTGCATTATTATTGTCTTGTCGTGATCAACCTTTTTCGGACGTCAAAGATCCACATTGTGTCCACTGCAAGCATATAGCTCTACAACCCTAGTTCAAGCCCGTTCCGCATACGACAAACACCATAAACTGCAATTCGTTATACAAAGAGAAAATGGTAGAGGTACTGCATCTACTGACGAGGGGTAACATTAGTCTTTTTAACTTTTGATTTATAGAGTACCCCAATGGATTACACTCACTATGTTGTCAATGACCATTAGGTTGACGATGAATGAAAATTACGTCACAAAGCTCTTAGGTTTAAGAAGTTAATATTCCCATATAATTCCCAAAACATGGCCATCGAAATAATGAGAGATGTCGATGAGTTTGACACCTCTGGCAATATTTTAAGTATCAGGCTAGACAATGCCAGTGTGAACATCTCCCTTGTCTGGAGTCTGGTCTAATAGCTAAATCTCTCATGCAATGGGATCCTCTTCCATGTACGGTGGTGTATACCACTATATTGACTTGTGCGTGCAGGATGGTCTTCGGTAGTTTTATAATTCCGTGGTGACTATAAATGGGTGGGTTCAATACATGAGATTTACCCACTCAGGCATCAGGAATTGGGGTCCTACATCTGACATAGGGAAGGTAAGCTTGAAAATTTCCTCTGGATGTAGCAAGAACGAGGTGGAATTCAACGTGCAAGATGTTGAATGGAGCATGTGAGGAGATGGGTGTGCTGACCCTATACTCCACAACTCATTGTGGAAGTGCCGATCTCTCGCTGTTGACACCACAATATTGGAGGGTTGGTAAAGTCTTTAGGGACTTTTTATAGGTTTTCAACAGTGCAAAGGGTGCTTTGAGCACCAGCAATTAACTATCAAACAACCGAACCCTTCCATTTCTATACATGGCATTAGTTGAATGGGCAAACAAGGAGGGTGATCCCTTCTTCAACAAACGGTATTGGCCATGAAGCCAAAATTTCTCAAATATTACGAGGATATTCTGTTGGTTCTTTTGGTGTCCACTCTCTTCGATTGTTCAAGTTGGAGGGATTCAAAACTTTCTTATTCCATATTACAAGAATTACGGACTGGATGAGGAGGTCCATATAATAGAGAGGAATTGACTCTGGAATATGTATGCTACACGTGCCAACTGATTTGTCACAACGAGTTCCACCCCACGGACAGAGGTGCTACCTTCATCGAATAGTGCCCAAAAATTTTTATGGTCTCGGTTTATTAAGAAGAAGATCCCCATAGACTTCTGCTACCTCTTTATCTTCATCTATTGATCATTTGGAGATATTATTGACAACAAACTACATTAAGTATATTGAAAGAGTTGGTGAAGGCAATATCAACGTTTAAAAATGATGGATTAGGAGAGTCGCTAGTTTTCCGGTTCTTTCTTTCCTTCATAGCTCGTGACTTACTGATCTCATTGGAGTCTATGGCACCATCGTTCCACATTCAATACTAGCCAACAGATCTTGGAAAACTATAGATGTAGCATGTCTGCAAAAAATTTAGGATTGTGGTAGGGTATGATTAGTTTTTGCAAGAATTGACTTTAGCCAAACTTGAACACGAACAAGAGGACTACGCTAACACCGTATCATCTGAATCATGGTGACGAACATGGCGTCAAAGGCACCGAACTTATTAGACACTAATTTTTGTGTAATTTATGTGTAATCGTGATTAGGGCACTTGTGCTTGTAATTTTGTAATGGTAAGAATTTGAATCCATACGGAACAAAATTCAAAAAATCATTTCTGTTTTGCTCTTTTTAATAGTATTAGATCTCTCTTATAATTTAAAGTAAAGATTAACCGGTTATCTGGAGTTACAAAGCATGCATGTGCACATATCATGTTTTCTAGCTTATCCTTCTTGGCAGCTATCCGACACTAAGTGTATTAGGACTGGAACTTTTTCGTGATAAGTGTAAGGGAAAACCTTCCTTGGATTTGCCCAAAAAAAAATTTTGAGTTCATTGCTATATAATTGGACATACTATATCATGTCAAATTTTTGGGAAGAAAAAGAAGGATACTTGGTATACTTGGTCCTTGGCCAGGCCTAAGTACAAGCAATGGTATCCCGGATGTTTCCCTGCAGCTCCAGGACAAAGCAAACGCAATCCTGTTTTTCCGTTAAAACTCTCGGGAGAGCTCAACCCCGCAATCCAATCCCCTCCTCCATGCAACCTCCACGTGTCCTAACGATGGCCAGTTGCCATAAATATCCCCACCTCTCTCCTTCCCTGCCTCCCTCTCTTCCCCGCAAATCTGCAAAACCAGTCTCAACAGGCATCATCAGTCACTCTCCACTCCCTCGCTCTATGTGAACTTGTGAAGCAGCTGCGAACCTTTCTTCATCGCTATGAACGCCAGAGCCTTCCTCTGCTCCTACTCCCCTCACCCTGACTCCCTCCTCAAGCAGAGAACTTCAATCGGTCCGCCGCCGCCAATGCCGCCGCCGAGGAAGTGCTTCGCGCCGGCGACGTGGTTCCAGTGCCCCGTCCGATTGATCTCGTGGGGACGATGCTACATGTTCCGGGTCTCGGCCCGAAACCCGGGCCTGAAGTCGGAGCAGTACGAACTCACGGACGTGCGAGAGTCGGCGAAGTTGGAGAACGACCAGGACGAGGACGGGGGTGTTGTTCCTTGGTGGGAAGAGTTCCCCAAGAGATGGGTCATCGTGATCCTCTGTTTCTCGGCCTTCTTGCTTTGCAACATGGACCGAGTAAAGCCTCTGTCTCTCTTCTCTTTGCTCATTCATTACTCAGCTTTCCAGTATTGGGGCAATCGCTACACGCAAGAATTTGCTTACTCAATTTAAAATTGTCCCGGCAGGCGGAAAATTATTGGAAGGGAGGCGAGTACTCCTGAGAAAATTATTCATTTTAAGCTAAAGAAAAAAGAACGAAAGAAATTTGATCAAAATGATGGGCATCATCATTCTTAGATGTTGCTACTTTTTGTCTTGCTTGCTTCATTTAATGTTGCTGTATTTAGCAACTTGGAAAGTAACCTTTGCGCTGTTATCCTTCCCAAGAAAAACTCATTTGACGAAGGCAAATGTAGAGCCTTTCTTAGATGATGCCATTGTCGGAAAGGGAAGGAAATGCCACGTTTATTTAGCCTTTCTTATGAATTCTTCCGGGTAACTGGATGTGGATTAACCTCTCCGATACTGTGGCACGGCCAGCTGTAATTTGAAACACGAGCTGCTATAAATTGTCTCGACCCTTTGAATCTTGTTTAGATGATATGCCATTACCTGGGTTATTAATTTAGTCGATTTACTCCTCTTAATTGAGAAAATCCCAGTTCCGTCAGATTTGTCTTCTATGGGAATTTTATGGCATTACTAAATTTGCTAAGTGATGTTACATTACAGAACATGTTCGATAAGTTTCTTTAAAGGCGGGTCTTTGGGTCTTTATTGTCGAGAGCATTAGTAGGTAGGTTAGTCAAAGTTTCACTGCTTGTAGTATCTCTGTTCTATTAAATGGAATAATCATACGGACGGTCAATGAACGTGAATTCTCCAAGGGTCCCTTGAAATTTCGAAGATCTAAGGACAGTAGTTTGGATCTCTTTTGAAGACCTTCCTCGTATCTCAAGTTTCTCTTAACCTGATGGTCAGATCCATTGCTCTTGGGTTTTAGTTTTTGTTATGTTATATTCTTCACTGCAGCTAAACACTTTGACCAGAATAAATGCATCAATTTTATGACTGGAAGTTAGTAATTGGCCACGGAATAACTTTGCTACTTGATTACCAGATGACATTTATATCTATCATTCTATGCAATTTACATCTCAAACTTGGAACTTTCAGGTTTGGTCACATTCTATGTACATGTTATTCCAAGAAAACAGAGCTTTTTCAGTTAGCATTTTTATACAGATTTGCTTTGGCAGGTAAACATGAGTATTGCTATACTTCCCATGTCTGCAGAATACAACTGGGACCCAACTACCGTTGGTTTGATACAGTCTTCCTTTTTCTGGGGCTATCTCCTCACCCAGGTAAAGACGCTTCTTTGTACAGTCAAAGACTATTGAGCTTTCAGTGGTTCCTTTTCTTTCATTATATGCCTGCAACAATATTGATTATCTGGATGAGCCTGTTATCAAGAAACCAAGTGTTCCTTTCTTGCTCTGACTCCAGTCATCAATGACAGATTGCTGGCGGCATTTGGGCAGACACCGTGGGTGGGAAACTTGTCTTGGGATTTGGGGTCGTTTGGTGGTCCATCGCAACAGTTCTCACTCCAGTCGCTGCTAAACTTGGGCTTCCTTTCCTGCTCGCCACCCGTGCCTTTATGGGAATTGGTGAGGTTAGCTCATTGTTCTACTTTATCTTTTTCGTTCTTCCTATGCTGACAAGAATAAATAAAAACTGCATCAAAATTCGCAACCGAATTTGGTATTTGGCGCATTTCTGTGTATAGTTATATTGGATAAAAATAGTAACGATGTTTTTAGGTGTAAAAACCATTTTGAATCATTATAACTCTGCTCGACATAACTTGGTCTTCCCCCCACATCTGTTCAGGGTGTTGCTATGCCTGCAATGAATAATATCTTGTCGAAATGGGTTCCTGTATCAGAGAGAAGTAGATCACTGGCACTGGTCTACACTGGCATGGATCTAGGATCAGTCACTGGCTTCGCCTTTTCACCGTTTTTGATACATCAGTTTGGCTGGCCATCAGTCTTCTATTCTTTCGGTTCTCTGGGAACAGTTTGGTTCGCAACCTGGCTAAATAAGGTGACTTCTATTGTCATTCAGAGGGATGGATTTCTATGGCATTCTTTAAATTATGCTGCTGGATGAGATCATATCTTTTGAAAATTTAATTTCGGGGGCTCTGGTTGCAGGCATACAGTTCACCTCTTGATGATCCTCAGCTGCGGCCTGAAGAGAAAAGGCTGATTTTAACCAACAGCATTCCAAGAGAACCTGTGACTACGATACCATGGGGTTTAATACTGTCGAAACCACCTGTATGGGCCCTAATAGCGTGTCATTTCTGTCATAACTGGGGGACATTTATTCTTCTCACATGGATGCCGACATACTATAATCAAGTAAGCTTTGGACTAATCCCTTGACTTTCTTGCTCACTTGATAACTGATAATATTACTCATATGATAATTGGTCTACCAGTGGATTATCGTGGACTATCTTTCTACAATAATTGACATGCTTCCATTTCATCTGTCCCTAAAATAATAACAGGTGCTAAAGTTCGATCTCACAGAATCAGGGCTTGTATGTATATTACCTTCGCTTACTATGGCGATTTTTGCTAATTTTGGAGGTTGGATTGCGGACACTCTTGTCAGCAATGGCTTATCTGTGACTACAGTTCGCAAGGTACCTTGTTCTAACACTTCATGTCTTAGTATTAGGAGAGCAACAGCAGTTTGGGAAGATCATAATAAAAGTAATTAGAATGAAAAAAACTGATCATGTTTCTCACTGACAAAATATGCTCGATCTTCAGCTTACCGTGACATTATACTTTAACTGGCTATTTCTTAAGAAGTCCTTTAATCAGTTGCATATCGTTTAGCTAAGCTATATCGTTGTTAGCTTCTCTTGACTTCTTTCTTGTGCTTTGCATTCACGTGTATTGATCCAGTGCCAGCTTGTATCGTATCGTGCAGATCATGCAGACAATTGGATTTCTTGGACCTGCTTTTTTTTTTACCCAGTTGAGCCATGTTGACTCTCCTGCAATGGCTGTTTTATGCATGGCCTGCAGTCAGGTTTGCCTCCATCTCATTGAATCTAGAATGTTAATGTGTCAACGTATAATATAGAAGCAAAAGAGAAAAAAAATTTTACATTCAAAACCTCACTTCACCCATCGGAAGGTTTTCTTCAGTCACTTCTAGTTACTTCTTCCTTTGACATTATGAATGCTTCTTAGATCCCTCTCATTTCTTTCTGAATGTCATGCAATTCAGATTAGTATATCTTTTGAATGATCTACTGTGGTATTCAGTAAATTGCTAACATCACACTTCTTTCTGATTTATTGCTAGTCAGAATGATATCAAATTTGCAGCTGTTATTTCATCCTTTCTTTGAAGGAAGAGAAGGCATCTAATCTCTTTCCTTCCATTGATTGGGACATTAGATTAGGCCAGTATGCTGGCATCTTGACTTCTTTAAATCACTGGATGTAACCGACATTCATTGAAAAGCTACAGATTGATCTAATCTGATAAGTTATATTTTAAACTGCCTTCCAACAGTGATTTGATCTGCTTTCAAGCGACGAGACGTTACCTTATACTAACCAGTTAGAAACTCTTTAAGCAGGGAACTGATGCGTTCTCGCAATCTGGTTTGTACTCGAATCATCAGGACATTGCTCCCCGCTACTCCGTAAGTAGTATTTCTTCATAATTCATATCTGTTAATATCAGTAAAAGGGCACTCCACTCTGCACCATTTGGAGATGAATCCTGATCTTGGCTAGGTCCGAACATAAACATTGCTCAACTTCTTCTGATGACCACCTTAGGAACTATGCACCAAAGTCCAGTGTTACTAGCGTAACCATGTCATTTTCGTATTGTCCCAGCTAACAACTTTCTTTGGATTCTCTTGACAGGGAGTACTGCTCGGTTTATCCAATACTGCTGGTGTATTGGCCGGTGTTTTGGGGACAGCTGCAACGGGCTACATCTTGCAACATGGTGTTTACCTCATCCCTACTAATAATTTTAACTACTGAAAACATTAAAATTGTTTGGAAAATATTTCAGATTGCCTTACAGTCTTCCCCTTTCTCTGCTTGCAGGGAGCTGGGATGATGTTTTCAATGTTTCAGTCGGGCTCTACTTGACCGGAACTGTTGTGTGGAACCTTTTCTCATCTGGCGAGAAGATTTTGGATTGATCGTCGGATATTTGATCATCAACCCGTGTCATGCCACTCACCCTGCATCTGATCTGTAAAGAAAGGCTTGGATAAGGAACAAGAGAAACCGATAAGACCAGAAAAGAAGGGACAGTTGCGCGGTGGTTGGTACATATCTTTGCTGAAGTCTGAAGAAACTGGTAAAAAGCATTTAAGAGACCAAAACGATGGAGCCTGAAACCAGAACTTTACTAAAAATTGCTGTCTTACGTGCCTTGTCCTATCGATTATTTGACTTTGCATGGCATTGACACGAGTGGGGGAGGAAGAATCCATATGAGATTATCTCAATACAAACTTCATGAATTTAACGTTGTATATACGGACATCAATTTTGTATGTCAGTAAACGTATTTCATCGCTGATGGTATTTGTCATAGCTAATGCAATCTCTTCTTTAGTAACTTATATTGTATCTGGAGTCTAGCCAATGGTCATGACAAACAAAGTGCAAAGGGCCCCGCAAAAGTCTTGAACTCACCTTGATAGTGGCCTTCTTGAAATTAGTCGAAGTGTTACTGTTTGGGCCGAACCATTTTTAAAATGTCAACTCTATACTATTGTTCTTTTATATATATGTGCGCACGAGTACGTACGTACATATCTATGTACACGCGTTAAATAATTTTGCCATGAAGTTTCTACTAAAAAATTTTACTTTCTCTAGATACTTTGTTATAGTATTTTGGGAATTCCATTACATAGCTTATAGCATTGGTTAAATAATTTTGGCATGTCAAGAATTGTAACAAATGTTTCTTTTAGTAATTACTTATTTGACTTTTTTATATCTGTTAGGATGCCGCCCATATTACAAGTTAACAACTAACACCTATGAATGTAAAGTCATAATTCATATGTATTTGAAGCGCAATAAAAATAAATAAAAGAGGTGATTACATCATATCCGTGAGTTTGTTCATACAAGATACTAGGGGTGAGCATTGGTCCAAGGTCAACCCTAGACCAACCCTGGACCAGCCCAACCTTGTCGGTCTTGGTCTAGTTCCCAAGGGAACTGGGTCGATTCTTGGTCCTAAAACCCTTGGACCCTGCACTGTGCAGGTTGGTCCTCGGTTCTGGGAGTTTAGGGTTGGCCCAACCCAGACCAATCCTGTATATATTATATATTATATGTTTTTGCCTACTCTAAACTCTAGCGTCTGCTCCTTTGTTCTCTTTTTTCTTTTGCAGTTCAAATTGCCATGTAAATTAGAAAGTAGAAAGAAACCCAACCTAATTCGACAAAATATATACATATATATATATATATATATATAGATAGATAGATAGAAACCCTCTTCGTTTGCCTCGCTCTACTCACACACCTCGGCCTTGCTTGCCTCGTTCACCTTGCCGCTCGCTTCTGTTCACTCGCCTCACCGCTCGCCTCATGAGTGCAGCTCAGTGGGACAAAAATACTTTGTTAAGTATTAATTATATGTGTTGTTGTTTTGTTTTTAGATATTCGGAAGCTGAAGCGACCATTTAAGAATGAACAAGATATGACGTTGTATAATTCATGGTTTGTATTACATACTTTGAACTGTTATATGGTTTAATTGTATTTCACATGTTCGTTTTCATGATTTATTGCTTTTAGCAAGTGTGAAATTTATATTGTTATCTTTGTTTGATATGTACCGGTGTTCATAGTTTAGTTGTTCAATGTCGCATTATTGATAGATATGTAATTTGAAATAGCATATTTTTCCTTCCAAGTAATACAAAAAATGAAACAAAAAAATAATTAGTTGGTCCCGGGTTAACCTTGGAACCAAACCAAACTCATAAGGTTGGTCCGGTCCTCGGTCTCAGGCTCAACAGGGTCCTTGGTCCCAAAAATTTAACACCAACACTATGTAGGTTGGTCCTTGGGTTAAATGATGGACCAACCCAACCGGATCATGCTCAACCTTATAAGATACTCCAAAATTTGATAATTTTCTTCCCTATTGTTTCATAATCTTTTTTTTTTAGGTTGCGTTTTGCTTATTTGCAGCACCGTCCTCGTGCCGGAGGTCTTATGGATACTTTTAAATTCTATTAGTTAGTCGTGGAAATACTTGTATGATGTATTTATACTCAAAAAGTACATCTAAATGTACGGAACACACGACATGGAAGGCAAAATCATCACAATGACAATCTTTTTATGTTACAAGTATACTCTTGAATGAAATCTAAGTACTCCACGAACATGAAACGGCGACGAATAACAATTACGGAACCGAGAACAAATTTTAACTTTGGGTGTGTATGCATGAATTGCCATATGGACATGTAATAACCCTATACCGCAAAATCAAATTAAACGACCTTATTACGCCTTTACAAGTTCAAGCCACCACCGTGGTGAAGTCGTGAGTTCATCCACGCCTCCGAGGCTCTATGCCGAGGCAGTGAGCTTCTGGGCCGGGCCTACGAGGGCCCTCGGACTCAAGTAGACGCGAAGCCCATTCTTCATGAACATGGTGAGCGACATCTTTTGCTCCACCCGGTGGCCGGGGTCAGGCGACAACACGTAGCGGAGGAGCACTGCCGACGCCACCGACTTCATCTGCAGGTAAGCGAGGTCCTTCCCGAGGCAAGTCCTGGGCCCTGCATTGAACGCCACGAACTTGTAGCCGTCCTTGGGCGGCTCGAACCGGTCACCCTGTGACGACAGCCACCTCTCCGGCTTGAACTCCATGCAATCCTCACCCCATATCGACTTCATCCTTCCGACTGAATATATCGAGTACGTCACTGTCGAGCCGGCAGGCACGAACGTGCCGTCTGGCAATACATCGTCGGAGACCACGTACTTGAAATCTTCGGGCACAGAAGGATACAACCTCAGGGTCTCGGCCAGTGCAGCTTTTAGATATATCAATCTGCAAGGAAAAAATTATAGAAATTGTTTCTACAAGATAGATTCAATGTACTAAACTAATCACAATTGAGAAATTGTACAGAGACTCTTGTGTTCTTGCGGATGTAATATCTTCAGACATGAGAAGTGGGCCTAACCTCCATTTGAGATGATAGCTTTACAGTGAAGATAGACTCATATTGCACAAATGATGTCACCGATGGCAGAAATAGGAAATGCAAGAGTCTTTTGTTTTTCGGTTAAAATGTATTTGTCTTATTTCCAAATGGGCCTAACCTCCATTTGAGATGATAGCTTTACAGTGAAGATAGACTCATATTGCACAAATGATGTCACCGATGGCAGAAATAGGAAATGCAAGAGTCTTTTGTTTTTCGGTTAAAATGTATTTGTCTTATTTCCAAATATATCAAAATCGATTTACTAGAATAACGTATGAAATGACATAACAGACCGTAAATGACTTCTTTGATGAATAAATAGGAAGTATTGAACATAAAATTAGAAGTCTATCACATTCATTATGTGCCATTGATTAAATCAATCTTCGTACGCTTATGTTATTCTTTTTTTGTGTCATTGCCTGTATTAGGTCTCATATTTTATTTTGTATTATGTAAGTCTATTCCATGAATTCATCATCTACCTGTCTGCCTCATCGAAGACCAGTGGGTCCTCCACCCACTTCGCCGGGTCGTCGCCGCGTGTCTCCCGGAGCACCGTCGTGATCTCCCGGATGATCTTCTCCTCCACGTCGGGGTTGTTCATCACCAGCCAGAAGAACCAGCTGAGGGCAACTGAGGACGTGTCACGCCCGGCGAGGACGAAGTTGAGCGCAATGCGCTGGAGGACGGATATGGGGAACAGGTTCCCGTCCATGTCGCGCTTCTTCAGGAACCTCGACAGGAGATCATCAGACGGCATCTCCTTCCTTGCGTCGATGGCATCATTCATGTAGTTTTCGACGACCTCGAGGCTCTTCTGCAACCTCTTCTCTGAGCCGACCCCAAAGATCTTCTTCAACCTCCATAGGAAGCTCGGGTACAGCAACCTCTGGAGTGTCGCCTCGGTGGCGGTGTCGAAGGCCATGGCGAAGTGGTTCTCGGGCATTTCTGGGGACAAAGTCTCGGGGTCCTTGCCGAACGTTAGCCCGCATATGTTGTCGAACGTCAAACGAAGCAGCAGATCTTGCAAGTCCACCGAGGTTTTATCACGAGCAGCTTTGTCCAAAATTGTCCAAAGGCGCGACTTTATGGTCCGGCTGACCCACCGGGCCATGGCCTGCCTTAGCGTACGGGTCGTGAACTCGAGAGCCGCCGTCTTCCGCTGGATCAGCCACGTGTCACCGTCGCTGTTGAAGATCCCCTGGCCCAGCAGGTCGTGGAAAGCAGCCTGCCACGTGGGGCCCTTCGGGTAGTTGTCGAACCGTGTCCGGAGCACATGCTCAATGTTCTTGGGGTGGCACGTGACGGTGTAGAATGCCTGCCGGCGTGCCACAAAGGGGAGCGCGATCGTGCAGGTCTGGTACGTGGCGGAGCCGCCGGTGGCGCGGAGGTTGCCGGCCATCCAGTCATGAATACGCCAGCGGTTCAAGAAGAGGGCGGGGAGGCTCCCCACAAGCGGCCACGCCTTGGGGCCGGTCAGCATCCGGGCCAGGAGGTAGAACCAGAGGAGGTATGCCGAGGCAGCAGCCACCACACTGAAGAGAATGAGCATGGTTTCCATAACGGGACGTGATCGATCAAGACTGGTGTGGTTAACTTGAGAATAGATCAAATTAGAGAAGAGTGCAATGGAGCATATGTGCAGGAAGTCTCGTGGTACGACAGTGTGTGAGAGAGGAGGGTTATTTTATGGGTTATATATAAGGTTGATCCCTTATGATTATGACAGCAAATGGAAAATTTAGGAAGGAGTCGTTGAGACTTTCCCGACGAATCTGAACGGCGACGCCCCTCGGATTCGGGGGCATTGGAGGCTTGAGAGTGAATGTTGGAGTGATTAACGGGCGGAACGTGGGAAGAAAAACATGTTAATTAAGTACGATTTATAAAGTGAGTGTTCCAGTGTGCTGGTTAAAGTATACATGATTTAAAATAACTCAATTTTCGAGACACTATTGTGCATTGACATCACGAGGACAATCTGTGCATTGGCTCGTATGATACTCATTAGCAAAGTCCGTTTGTAAATTAGAAAATTAGAACCTCTCTTATTAAATATGACTAGCAAACATGCCTCCAATTGCGTTAATTTTTTTTTCTACTCTACGTTTCATGTGTACACATTGACGATATCAATGTTCTATCTCTATTTTGAAGAGAGAAATTGTCACAAGAGATCTGCGCTATCACTTTAAGGTTGTCTTCCCTCAAAATTTACTCTTGAATACTTTACATGCAGCGAGTAATTATTAAATAGCTCCAACCTCTCTATCGTGTGCAAAAAGACTATAATAAATTACTTTTTGAATCTTTTGGCTATATAGTAAGTGTAATTCCCGGTTTTGGTTTGATAGTGTATATAATACGAATTTGTCCCCGAACTAGGCTTGTTTATTGGTAATTACACATGCTTGATGAACAATTTGACCCTTTCGCTTATGAAATGGGCGCTTACAAAATGTGAAAAATGTACATAGGCATTACATCTCCGTACCAAGGCTTTAACATCAGATAGGAGAATCAATCACACTAAGATCAAATGTATTACTAATAATTAGTTTGATATGTTTACAATACCAATGCATTCCATCTCCGTACCAAGTAGAACTTTCTTAAATATATGTCCAACTCAAAACCAAACCAGAACCCTAGTTACTTATAAGAGCTGTTAATTTAACTTGCAAAATCAATTCTCGTCTCTCTCTACAAGGTCGGGTGTTTTTGAAGCGCGATGTCCTCATTCATCATAATCAACATTTCTTGCTTGTAAACCGTTATCACTCACAAGAAAATAAGTAAACCCCCTATCATTTGGTATGGTGATCGACTTGGGTGGATCAGACGACCCAAAGATAATCTCTCGTGTACAACTACGAGTGCTTAGTTCGGGTTTGATTTTCATATGCCTTGAAGTTTTTGGAGTCTTCACCTTGCGAGAGGAAACATAGCCACCGACTCCAATGAAGCCTCTTCTTCTTAGATGGCGCACGCAATCATCTCCACATGCGTTGCGCTAGTCGTGGGAAAGACGAACTCCGAGGCTTTGCCCTTTTTGGCTGTCATGTGCTACGTGCCGACTCTTAGTTTTTCCTTTATTTGTCTGCAATATCAAAATCATTGTTTGGTAGAAATCCGTTTACTACTGAACCAGCAATCAGCAGCCCTTAATGCTTCTCATCTTCTTCGAGTGAGAAGTAATGTCGACCATGCATGCACGGCACTTTCTTGATCATGGGGTTAATCCAAAAAAGCAAGAATTCATTCAATATTGTTACCAATTCTCAGCAACCCCTGGGCTTTGGCTTTCTTCCCCAAAAACCCAAGCGGTGACCTCTTTTCTTGTCGTTCTTTCTGCCAAAAACTTGAGAGAGAGAGAGAGAGAGAGAGAGAGAGAGAGAGAGAGAGAGAGAGAGAGAGTCTTAGTAGTTAGAGACGGTGTAACCGCATCGAGAAACTAGGGTTTTTTCTTCAAAACATGGGGAAAAATATGAAAAGGGTGTCAAGAAATCCAAATGATCAAGACCCACTTAAAAGGAGTTTGCCCACTCTTGTGCAAGTAGTTCTTGAAGAGAGAGAGAGAGCGAGAGAGAGAGAGAGAGAGAGAGAGAGAGAGAGAGAGAGAGAGAGAGAGAGAGAGAGAGGGGGATGTATCGAAGCGTTGGGAGGAAGAAATGAAGGTCATGAACGTCATCCTTTGCCCTACCTTAGGGTAACAGCCATCTCCAGCTCATTGTTTCCAGTTTTCGGCCTTCGTGATCTGATGCTAATTTCCCATCTCTCTTTTTCTTGTAACGACACATAGAAGGTCCCAAAACTATACTTAAGTCCAATCTTATCGTCGCCATTAAAATTAACTTTCTAATTCTCGTAACTTGATGGAGAAAACTCTCTCTCTAGTCTAGACCGTAAATGACGCAAATGGAAGTGATTTTCAACTACCTCCAAAAAAAACTTCCCTGAAAAAGTTGATGTTATTAGTTATGAAAGATGCCCAAATATCACTATGTCGATGGACATAAGCATCGATTATACGTCCAGATAACTATAACGTGATCCGTTCAATTTTTCACAAACTTTTAGATTCTAATTCACATCGAATTTTCAATCGCCGTTCATTCTTTACACCTTTGAAACTTTTCTCGTCATTTTATTATGTATTCAATCCGTGCACGCTTTCTAATTATTGAAAAAGAGAAGGACATCGGACTGTGGAAATCGGTACTCCGTGTGACATTTACTGAGACACTAATAAATTCCACATGCAATTTGGTTATTGAGGACTAATTTGATAACTAGGCATAAGAAATCTCAGCCTATGAAGTTCGTGAGAGTATAAATCGATACTATTGAAAAGCTATGCATATGAAAACATTTAATATTAAGATTTGGTTTGTTTCGCGGAAAATGAATAATTTGAAAAATATTTTAAAAAAACTATGGCTTGAAATAATTAGCCATTGGAAAATATTTTCATCATTGATAGCAATTCATGTCTTAAAATTTTCGCAAACGATAAAAATATTTTCCGTTTATTAATTTTTATAAACAATACAAACGATTATTTTTTAGAAATTATTTTTCAAATCATTTGTTTTCCACAAAATAAACGAAGCCTGAGATTCTAGTAATGAATACAAGAAGTCATGGAACTGCACAATGCAAATAACAAGCTTGGCTTGTTCAATATAGCAAGCAAAGGGTCTGATGAACCGCCAGATATATTTGATCCACGTGGATTGAAGATATATTCAATGTTTCTCGGGGATTGTTTTCTTTCCTTGGACCAACTGAATGAATAATGCAAAGCTTGACTATGATGTTTGTGGACCTTTGGAAAATTGCCTCCTCCTTGCCTCGAAACTACAACGGCCCACAGATTTAGGGTTTTGGTCTTTTAAGGATCAAATTGAGTATACTGTCCACATTTCATGTTGAAAGAGAAGTAGTTCAACGACGTCTAGAGGATCAGAAAATTTGTGACGGATCACCATTTCTTAGCCTAGCGGCGAAAGAATCAGTTACTCGGACATCTATATCTCATTTTGCCCTCACGCATTGTCAACCTAAATCAATTTATCCCAAATCCCTAACGACGGTGAATAATAGTCATGCATAGAGTGCATCACGATGATTGCTAACGAAGATGGTCAAAATCCGGCCATGCCGTTGTATAGAATCACTCCTCTTCTATTGCCACCAATACAGTGTTGAGGCGGCAGTCATGGGCATTCCTTAAAAAGGACAATAGTTATAATATAAATCGAACATTTTCATGCGAATGTAAACTCCTATAGTGATACTTGGGGAGAGCACCAACGCTGGTCACACCTGCCACCATTTCACCTATCAAAACCCACATAAATAGGTAAAAAATTTTCAAGAAACAAGTGGATAATTTATATATATGAATATAATGAAATTTCTGGACATAGTTCACTAGTGATAGTTGACGGTGAGTATTGGTCCCGAATTAACTAGAGTACCGACTAGACCAGGCTGATTCTATGGTTGTGTAGGTTCGTGAGTAAAATATCAGGGAATAATTCATTTCGATGATTTAAGCAAATAAGCAATTCAAGCTTGGGTTAATTATGTAACTTAGAAGTGCTTCAACCGCTTTGCCAAATGGTTAGATCATATTATACCCTACTCAAGCACATTTAATCAAGTTTAGAAAGCACGAAGTTTAATGAGATAAAATGTCTTATTCTGCCTAGAACATGTAGTAGGGTAATCCATGTGAGCCCAATTCTGGTGAGCCACCACTCGTGTGCTATCACACGAGTCTTAGACAGTCTAGTGGCTCGTATAAGCCGGGGGTGCATCCGATCATGGGACAAGCAGCCCGTCCCTCGTCCATTGTAGTCATCGGAGAGAGCGGATGTTCTTGCCTCGGACAGAAATGGGCAGCCTAGTCCTCCTCGTGACTGAGCCTATGGGCCTGTGCAGAACTACAGCAAAGACAGCCCAGTTTGTCGGATAAGCTGATGGATTAGGGTCCTTCCATGTGTCGAATTTCCATCCACACCTGCTGGACGAAAACTCTCCAGCTGCATGTTTTTCCTCCCCAAGAAAAAAATAAAGAAAGAAACAAATTACTGATGGAAAAATGTTTGGGGGAATGAGGATAAGCCACTTGTGGAGAGTCTTGTGCTGGAAACGCTCCCCACAGCTCTGAATCGATCATCGCACGGCCGAGAATCGATGAGCATGAGCATGCAGATATAATTATCGCACGCACCCGCGTACCATTCCCACACGTTAGCGACCTCTAATAGGCAGAGAGGGAGAGAGAGAGAGAGAGAGAGAGAGAGAGAGTGACAGGAGGAGAACAAAGGAAAGGCCTTTAAGACATGGCTTCCTTAACCGCCATAGCCTTTGCTCCGGCCGCCGGGAGGGTGTTCGCCGCCACCGCGGCGAAGGGAGCCGGCGGGAGCAAGGAGGAGAAGGGGCTGCTGGACTGGATCCTGGGGGGCTTGCAGAAGGAGGACCAGCTCCTGGAGACTGACCCGATTCTCAAGAAAGTGGAGGAGAAGAACGGCACCGGTAGCAAGAACTCCGTCGCTGTGCCGGCGAAGAAGAAGGGCGGCTTCGGCGGCCTCTTCGCCAAGAAATGAGGATGTGGAGGACGACCCGACGACCACTCGGCTTGGCCACTTGATTCCCGGTGAAAATCGATTCATGAATTTTATTCAGTTCAATCATCACTGCACTAGATTTACTCCAAGTCTGTATTTACTTGCTCTGAAGTCTTTTAAGGGCCGTTTAAATTCATTCTGGATGAGCCAAACCAGTTGATTTCTTGCAATTCCGGGAACAAGAAAAGAACTGAGGGAAGTGTGTATGATGGTTTTGCATGCCTCGTTAGTTTGTTTCAAGATGTAGACGCAATGGCACTAGAATTTGATGCTACTAGAATGCACATTTTCTAGGTGTCTTCAAAGTACACCCCCTTCTGTCCAACCACGTCTAGCCTATCAAGTGAGTTTAGGGATTTCCTTACTTTATTAGAAGAATGCTGATGTAGTTATTAGATGGGGTGGACAAAAAGAAATGTTATACTGTGAGATCAACTAGCACTCTCTCTTGCAAAATACCCGGCTAGGATAGAATTCCCAAATTTATATGCGATGATTCATGTTGACGTGTCATGTTCGTGTCTATCACATTCAAGGTATGGTGCTAAATAAGTTAATTCAAACAAGATCCGCTTAATAATCATGTCAAAAAGAATAATCCTAACACGTCCAAAAATATAAAAAAAAATCTTTACAATTAGAGGGTAACCGGAAACCGGTTATCTTAAATAATTAAAAGACAACTGGTTTTAAAAAATTCTACCTCAAAACGTTAACCCTAACATACCCCCCTCTCTCCCCCTTATGCTTCCGGCACCATCACACCCGTCTTGTCGTCACGCCATATAGCCCTGCCCCCTCTCGCTCTCGCTTTTGGTTGCACGCCACGTCCATCTACCGCCACGCAAGTGGTTGCACTCGACCTCAAGCAACCTCATATTCGGGGCGCATACATGGGCGAGCGCGCACTCACACACAGAGGGAGATAGAGGAGCGGGGAGGCGATGGTAGTGGAATAAATTTAAACCTGATTAGGGAGGGTCCTATTGACATGTTTTCTGCTGTATGCATATAAATTGATTCGCCGAATTGGTTTATAGAGTGATGTAATAGGCTATGGATGGATAGATCAATGAGTAAATCATATTCAAGAATCTGATAAGTTCCGTCCTTTCGCATAAGATACCAAAATTTGTACAGTACTCTCAGTACAACTAGCATTATTGTACTTTCATGCATTTTTCCATCTGGATCAGTACCTTTTAAATTAGTAGACTATCTTACACTCGCATGGAACAGTGCTATGAGCCAATCGCTCAAATCAATGGTCTTTACCAGTTACCACTCCCTTATTTTAAATTATTTTTATTTAATTTAGTGAAAATTCTAGAAAAAGTCACAGCATAATTACTTGGAATGCCTTGTATCATGCAATCACCCATCAAGTGGGAATATCAGCACAGTTAATGTGTGAGGATCAGTCGAAACCTATATTTGACAAACAGTCAATTAGACAGATGCCATTAAGTTTTGATGGAGCACATGTATCTTTGGTTCTCCTTAATTCTTCAAAAAATGCGTAAGAGAAAATATTCAACTGAGGACTGAGAAGGGAGGGAAGTTCCACTTCGACAGACACCAACTCATCTCCAGTCGATAGAAAGATCACACCAGAAAAACCAGAAAATACCCGCAAATGCTAAAGCTCAATAAGTAGAAATGAAAGGGAGAAGCTCGAACCTCGCCTTCACTTTAAGGCTATGCTCTACTGCTGGTGCTTGGTGTGCTTTGAAGAGACATTTACTCTCTTAATAGTCTTGAATTTCTGTTTCCTGATTGATTTGATGTTCAGCTTCTCAATATTGTAAACTTCGATGCCGCTTGCGTACATCTTTAAGAGTTTACATTTGCAAACATATGTAAGCAATCAAACTAATTAGTGCACAGCTTACAGAACAAAGCAACAACACATTCTAACGTACGTTGTATTGTCACCAGCAAAGAAGACATTCATTATTTAGTCTTGCGAAACCGATGTGCTCAAGTCTTCTTAACAGAAGGAAGATTTGAGCAGAACTCCGACGTTTTAACTAACCCCAATGTAACCTGCTGATTTGGGATCGATCTTGGATGAGGAGGAGGATGAGCTGGTGGTGGCGGCGGTGGCATAGGTGGAGTAGCAGAACCTACTGATTGGGAATTTGATTTTGGCTGCGGAAGAGGACTACATGGTGGTGGCATATGTGAGGGTTGTGGAGGTGGGGTGACAGAACCTTCTGATTTGTAAAAGCGTGGTGGTGGTGGTGAAGGTGGAGGCAGCATTGTAAAACCTTCTGATTTGGAATTCAGTTTAGGCCGAGGACAATGGCTAGGTGATGGTGGCGGTGAAGGTGGAGGCAGAATTGCAGAACCTTCTGATTCAGAATTCAATTTTGGCTGAAGACAACAGGTAGGTGACGGCAGCGGTGAAGGTGGAGGCGGGGTTGCAGAACCTTCTGATTCGGAATTCAATTTTGGCTGAGGACAATGGCTACGTGGTGGTGGTGGCGGCGGCGGCGGCAGTGGCGGCGGTTGTAGTGGTGGCGGCGGTGGTGGTGAAGATGAATGCTGAGTAGCAGAACCTTCTGGTTTGGAATTCAAATTTGGCTTAGGAGGAGGACTAGGTGGTGGCGGCGGTGGCGGCAGTTGTGGTGGTGGCTGAGTGGTGTTTGTATTAGTAACCGTACTATAAGAAGAAGACGATGACAACAACGCCGACGATGTCGAAGATGATGATGATGATGATGATGATGAAGATGATGATGAGTTGATGTAATTGATGCAGTCCTCAACAGCTTCAGTTCTTTGTGAATCAAAAGAAGCTGTGGACGGTTTTGAGTTGACTGAGGAAGAGATCTTAGTTGGCCTCTTTCTCATCGACACCAGCCGTAAAGCTGCTAACACTTTCTCTCTGAGATGCTTCAAAAGCTTCCTTGGCAAAGAATCTAGCCTTGCAGGCACTCTAACACAGCAGTTTCCTGAGGAGGCTGTGCACCACCTTCTTCCGGCGACTTTGCCCACCGGTTTACACCTGTGCCTGTGGTGGTTAATCACAGGCCTCTTGGTTTCTTCCCTTTGACTCAATCTGTTGTTTCCTCTTGTCGACATCCTTCAAATAGCTTGCTTTACCTCAAGAAAATGAAGAAGAGCATGAACTAGAGAGAGAGAGAGAGAGAGAGAGAGAGAGAGAGAGAGGGAGTTGATGGGAGAAGCACCAAGCACCAAAGTTTTATAGAGAGATCCGTGTGAACTGAAACACTCATCCCACAATCTCAGTGTGATTGTGCGAGGGCAAGATTTGCAATGTGCATTTGGGCAGAGGAACATGCCAAAAAATAGGTCAGTGAGTGTTTAGCTAATAATAGCTAGCATCTTGGCTTGGACATGAACCTTTTCCACATTGCCTTAGACATTAGAGATTAATTCCAAACTCATTTTTGGAAATATATATTCGAGGACCTAGAGGGAGGCATACTTTTCTTTTGGTCAACTAAAAACAGGGGAAGTTATCCCTTTTCTGTGATTCCAGAGAGAAAACTCCCCCTTCATAAGCAAAGACCCCAATTAACTCCATTTCGGCTTTTTTAAGATAGAATTTCCGAAAATACTATGGTTTCAAGGAAAGAAATTCTCAAAATTTCAATGATTTGTCTAAACAATACAGCCCCTAAACCCTACAAAGGCATCACCATCATCATAAATTCCCTTGGGAATACTACCCTGCCCTACAAATCTCAGTTGCTCAAACAGGCCAGATCGCATTCCACAAAGCTACAAACAAACGAAAGACCCCAATTAGAAATGTTAATGGCCATGTAGGGTCACCCCTTTTCTAATACAGGTTTGAGATGACTAGAGAATCCACACGGGTGCATTAATAATCAATCCGAAATCAATACCATTAACCCTATAAACACAAACTCTAGTCCAGCTGAGGCATCACTTTCAGGAAAAGCAAGCATAGGAAATTGACACCCTTACACCAGATAGCGTACCTTTTCTCTTTAATATCTGTTGAGTGGCGCTTTTTGCTTCTTTAGCTAAAGAACTGCTCGAGCTCTTTTCCCTGTTCATGACTTCCCACTATAATTTTCCAAGAGAAGGGGCCAGAGAGTCAATAAAAGTGTCCCACTAAATGTTTGATTAGGAAACACTTCACAGCCCCATCCCCATCGGCATTTCTTTGAGCAGAAGGATTCTCTTTGGGTTATGATTATTCAGGCGGATGCAACATATAAAACTCTGGAAATTTTGACACTTCGAAAAGGCTCCGGATGAACAATGCCCGCTTTTCGCTCTTGCACATTCATGCATTCCCTCACTTTTTGTCCCTTTTTTTCATCTACCGGAGGGCCACGCATTCGGGAGAATCTAGAGTTTTTGATTAACCAGAAAACAAATTTGATGTCAAAAAGGATGGGTGTGAAGTGCATTAGAATGAAAAACACAAACAGATAAGTTCCCAAACACTTGGACAAAAGTTTCCTTGACTCGGACTGAAAGCATGGATAGCTTGTCCTGTCCTGATAAAAATGGGTCTTGCGAAGAAAACACATCAAACAGCTGTGATATGACAACGTTGTTCCCTCAAAAACTAAAACAGAAAGAAGGTCCTCCACTCTATGATTATGTTTTGCCGGTAATCATTAATCAAGTACCAATCCAATAGCTTCGCAACATGCTAGATGAAAATCTAGCACGCATTCGTATCTTACAAATAACTGATAGATACTTGAAAGACCATTTTGCCCAGCAGAACAGCTAGCAGGAAAGTATTCAGGACTCATGACAGCTCCAAGTAAGATGTCTTGTGCTCTCATAAAAAATGGATGGCCCAGCAGAACAGCTAGCGGGAAGTATTCAGAACTCGTAACAACTCCAAAAAGGATGTCTTGTGCTTCCATAACCTGCACAAGATCCATAAATTAAGGGTCGCTCCTTTCACACAGATGTTTCTCAAGACACATATATATTCCTTTGACAAGAGTCATTTCCCGTAAAGCTGCATCTTCTTATAAAAGGACTCGAATGACAATGCCTCTGGGCTTGGCTTGACTCACCTTGAATGAGTTTGTCCTCTGTCATACCCAGAATGAGAAAATCATCAACTTCCGCGATTTCAATTCCATTTCGCTGAAACGAAGAAGTAGTAATATTACAGCTTTACCATATTCATCTCCTACTTTGTTCAGGTGTTCATGCCTAACTGCCAACATGAATGCCATAGTAGGCAACTCTCTTCAGAAAGAGATAAATGTGCAGGACATCAAAGACAATTTGACCAGGCACAGTCGACTACTTCATCTTAAGAAATCAGAAGGTATTGCACCAGCCAGGCAGAGCAGCAATTCTGCAACGGGCAGCTTTCAGACATACACCGGTTCATCTAGGCCAACTGCAATTGGTTTAACCCAAGTATCCAAATTATTTGGCACGGCTCAGGAGCATTTTCTACTAAACCTTAACACTTTTTCTCGGCTTACCACTGACAGTAAGTTCACATAGAAATGTCAAACATAAACAATAACAATGGCTTCTTCACAAACTCTCGATATCAATTTGAAATGGAAAATTTAGTGAAAAAGGCATGTCTTCCACTTAGCTACGCCATCGACAAATAGAGGCTGCTACTGCAACAGTCCATCTGCACATACACATTCTCACTATAATACTACTGGACTTCCCAAAAACACATCAAAAATTGAGATACGATTTCAAAGGGATAAAGAAACTGTCACGACACTGGCAAACCAAGAAATCCTCAAAGGCTAAGCACTTGTCTCGGAATTATCACTGTGGACCAGATAAACAGTGCATCTTTATCCGAAAGAAAATCCAACATACAGCTAAAAGAAGCACTATGTATCCTATTTACAATTCAACCTCTGTGTGTATCAATTCTTTACAACAAGAACCGACGGAACTTCCCTAATTCAATGGTCATCGTTCAGGACCAGCAAAACTTCCCCACCGTTGGCCATAACATTATCCAAGAATTCCCTAACTTCTATGTGTTGAAAAGCACAGGATACGTTGAGATCGCTGTCCAAATTATACCAAACAGCCTCAACCTCCCTAACCGTGACCCAATGCCTAACTTGCCGGAGCCCGGCATACCTTCTAACCCGAACATTGAGCACAAGACCCATCAATCTGTCATCCGAATCCTCCATACCGATCGCGGCGGCCCCACTTCGGTGATTGTGCCACACCACCCTCTTCCCCTCACCTTCCAGAGCGGTGACAAGAATGTTAATGTCATAATTCCCGGTGAGCGCATTGTGGTGGAGCTTGAACAGCAGAGACAGTGGCATCCACTTTTCCTTGTAGGCAACTCTCTTCAGAAAGATATAGAGATGCAGGACATCGAAGACAATTTGACCAGGCAACATCGACTACTTCATTTTAAGAAATCAGAAGGAATTGCACCAACCAGGCAGAGCCGCAATTCTGCAATAGGCAGCTTTCAGACATACACCAGTTCATCTAGGCCAACTGCAATTGGTTTAACCCAATGATCAAACTCATTTGGCACGGCTCAGGAGCATTTCCTACTAAACCTTGACACCTTTTCTCGACTTACCGCCAGCAGTAAGTTCACATAGAAAAGGCAAACATAAACAATAACGATAGCTTCTTCGCAAACTCTCAATATCAATTTGAACTGGAAAATTCCAAGTGAAAAGACATGTCTTCCACTTAGCTATGCCATCGACAAATAGAGGCTGCTACTGCAACAGTCCATCTGCGCACGCACAATCTCACTATAATACTACTGGACTTCCTAAAAACACATCAAGAATTGATAAACGATTTCAAAGGGTAAAGAAACTGTCCCGACACTGGCAAACCAAGAAATCCTCAAAGGCTAAGCACTTGTCTCGGAATTCTCACTGTGGACCAGATAAAAAGCGCATCTTTATCCGAAAGCAAATCCAACATAAAGCTAAAAGAAGCATTGTATATCCTATTTACAATTCGACCTCTGTGTGTATCAATTGTTTACAACAAGAACCAACGAGACTTCCCTCACTCAATGGGTCATCGTTCAGGACCAGCAAAACTTCCCCACCGTTGGCCATAACATGATCCAAGAATTCCCTGACTTCTTCCACGTTTCGAAAAGCACGAGGCACGTCGAGATCGCTGTCCAAATTATACCAAACACCCCCGACCTCCCTAACCGCGACCCAATGCCTACTTCGCCAGAGCCCGGCGTACCTTCTGACCGGAACATTGAGGACGAGGCCCATCAACCCGCCGCCCGAACCCTCCAGACCGATGGCGGCGGCCCCGCTCCGGTGGTCGTGCCACGCCACCCTCTTGCCCTCGCCCTCCAGGGCGGCGATGAGGACGTTGACGTCGTAATTCCCGGTGAGCGCGTTGTGGTGGGGCTTGAACAGCAGCGACAGCGGCGTCCACTTCTCCCCGTCGGGGTCGCCGAGGACGAGGCGCCCGGCGATCAGGTTCAGGCTCTGGCGGGTGAACGCGTCCTTCCTCTGCTCAGGGAACGCGCAACGAACGACAGCATGATTCAACGGGGCTGATCGGGAAAAACCCGCAGCTGGACCTAATCCAGTCCGAGCGTAATGACGGGTGAAAAATTCGACGGCCAAGTACCTGGAAGAGATTGTTGAGGGAGTGCAAGAGGCAGAACTGGAGCCTCTGCCGCTCGTGATAAACGCCGGGATTCTTCTCGCGCGACATCTTCTTGACCGGACGATTCGAATGAAGATGATGATGATGGTGATGGTGACGGTGATGAAGACGAAGATGAAGATGAAGATGAAGATGAAGGTTTCTAGGGTTTCAGAAAATGGGGGGGCGTTCGGAGGGAAACCGACGGGATCGAACGGAGAACGTCGCGAGGAGAGCGCGCGCCCGCGCCCGGAAGGTGTGACGTCGCGTCACGGCGCGAGGCCACGCGCGGGGAACAAAGAGACGTGCACGAATGGGGATGACACATGTTTTTTTTTTGGGGGGGTATGGATGGACGCATCGACACGTGCAATACCGATCCCCACGCACTGATGCTTGTAGATATACGTTCGAAGTATACAGTAAAATATTGCTTTTCTCTCCGTCGTTAGCGAAATTGGATCTTCTCGTTTTTGTTTCTACGATCAAATCCTCCAACTTATTTCTATTTGTGCATTACATTCGGTAACGACGTCAAATTGTTAAAGCGGGGGTAATGCAAATGTCCCAACAAAACAAATCGTCGAGGATCTCGCACCAATTGCGCTGGCACAACGAGGGTGCGCGCGGCACGACCCTTGCCGAGGCATAAGGCAACTCCGACGAGGGCCAAATTCGTGACTTATCTCCAGGACCAATTGTAATGCTTATTTTGTAGGATTGCTGACATCACTTGTTGATTGTACGCCGCTCTCATCAATTTGACCGCGCTAGTATTGGTGATCGACAAAAATGACTCGATCAAATGCTTGCTTACAATCTATCAAGTCACTTGATATGTGTAGTTAACAATTGTCACGCCCTAAACTCTCACGGGCTCGCGACATCCGTCGATGGTCGATCATTGAATGCGACGTCCCAGGCATGTCGCCGACCCAATCCAAACATCAGAGGTTAGATACGCACGGAACAAAACGAAACGACCCAGATAATTAATAATGACAAAAGGGTAGCAATTGCACAAATCAATACTTGCAATTCATACACTTGGCAGATACATACAGCGTTCACAAAAGACGATCCCCAAGCTAGGCCACCAACGACACAACCACTTCCATCAAAAGAGACCGTGGTTCGTAAACTTAACTACTCTACAAAAAGGGGCACCCAAAATATAGGGTACTTGACCCATCCTCGATCCTCGAGATTATCCTTGCAGCGTCTCCAATCAATCACGGTCGCGAATCTGAAATGGTTTGGTTAAACAATCATGAGAACAATTCTCAATAAACAGACACCTAAACCCTACATAGGCCAATGCGTACCCAGACAAATCTCAACGTGCAATCTAACCATCGACGTATTGGAAATCACATAAACATACTTAACTCGCTTCTAATCATGCGCCAACTCTGCATATTAGTCAAATCACTATAAGCAATAATATTCCAAGAACACATCGCAATCACTCGAGCGCCATATACACGTGCATTCACCCAATTCAATCAAGTACAATCCACAGCCTGTCCATCCAAATATTCACGACCTGCGTAAACACGTCTCGGGTCCTTTCCCACAGCCTGCGTCAACACACCTCAGGCTCATTCTCACGGCCCGCGTAAACACGCCTTAGGCTCATTCTCATTGCCCTCGTAAACACGCCTCAAGAACCAACTTTCTTTCCAATGAGCCGCATAAACACGCCTCAAGTCCAACTTTCCTTCCATAACCCACGTAAACACACCTCAGGCTCAGCATTCTCCAATGACCCGCATAAACACGCCTCAGGTCTTTTCTTGCCTTTCTCGCCTTACCCGCGTAACCACGCCTCAGATTGACAGCCCTCCGATCAATCCGGGCTTTTCAAGCAAACACACACGCCACTTAATTCAATCAATTTCACATCTTTCACATAATCAAATATCACGCAACCATTTCCAGACAACCACAACACAATTCGCCATACTTACGCCAAAGAGGCCACAGTTCCATCAATTAAAGTCACACTCGCACACTCACAAACGGTTAATCAAGGTCAACCATTACTCGTCATCAAATCATTACGTGAGCACACAATATTAAGCATTAAATCAGGCCGTAATTCGAACAATCACCAGCCACACTTAACCCGCCACACCTAACCCGCCACACCGATACAATAAGGTCAACATTTTACTCCAAAACTTATCCGATATTCCAAAACTTATCCGATATTAGTCCCTCGGACTAGCTAATGTCCCGGCTCATGACAACCCCTAACTCGGCCTTAAAAACCAACCAACAACTCGCCCAATGACGGGCATAAATCCACCTCTAAATCAATCACATACAAACCACATGGACAATCGCCAAGTCGGACATTGAATCACACACGAATAGCAAAATTTTCTAGCATTATACTACCTCCAACCCAGCTATAAATTTGGCAATAAACCACCTCGATTCAGCCTACGTTCCGACCCATTCACTCGGCCCGAACCAGTCAACAATTCCGTTACCAACCCGCGCTAAACGACCACCAAATCAACTCCAAATAGCCCCTAATCAGTCTCATTTCCACCTCAAACGACCCCTAAGCAAGTCTATTAGCACCCAAAGCCCTAGATAAGGTTTAGGGTGTAGCTTACCTCGAATTTGTTAGGAATGTGATTCAAATCACTAACAGCTAGCAGGAAGTGATCTTGGTGATCTTTTTAGAAAATCCCATGATTGTAGCAACTGTTGTTAGTGATCCTTATGTAGTGGGAACATGATCCCACGTTGTCATGTTCTATTCTGTTTTCTAGGGGTCAGTTTTTTTTTAAGAGTCAGTTATGTCACGTTTTGTTCTGGTCTTGTTCCTCTGTTATGTTCAGTGTGTATTTTTTCATATTGTTGAATAAAGAAGGATCACTTTGTTCTTGCAAAAGTTCTTTTACTCTAACATTTTGGTATCAGAGCCAGGTTCTTCTTTCTGACTTGAACAGCAATGGCCTCATTAGAATCCAACTCAATGCAGTCAATGATTCCAGTCTTCAAGGGTGAGAATTTCGATTTCTGGAGGATCAAGATGAGGACACTTTTCAAGTCTCAGGAGCTTTGGGAGGTGGTTGAAGATGGGTATAGTGAGATTCATGATGAAGCAAAGTTGAGGGAGAATAGAAAGAAAGATGCAAAAGCACTTTTTTTCATTCAGCAAGGACTTCATGAAAGTGTTTTCTCAAGAATTTCAGCAGCAAAGAGTGCAAAGGAGGCGTGGGAGATTCTGAAGACTGAATTCTAGGGATCATCCAAAGTCATTATGGTCAAGCTCCAATCATTAAGAAGGGAGTTTGAGACACTGTCAATGCAATCCAACGAATCTGTTCAGGACTTTCTATCGAGAACAAAAGCAGTTGTCAATCACATGAAGTCGTATGGAGAGAATATCACGGATGGGATTGTTGTTGCAAAGATCTTGAGAAGTCTCACTCCAAGGTTTGATCACGTGGTTGCAGCAATTGAGGAGTCAAAGGATCTGTCAGTCTTTACTGTGGATGAACTCATGGGGTCACTGCAGGCACATGAGGATCGATTGAACAGATCACAAGAGAAGAGTGAAGAAAAAGCCTTTGCCATGAGAGATTCTACTCAAGACGAAGGGAGAAACAATAGTAGCAGCAAAGGAAGAGGACGTGGTGGTTCAAGAGGAAGAGGCAGAGGCAGAGGTTGGGTGGAGCAAAGGAAATGTTACACGTGTGGCAAACAAGGTCATCTTGCAAGAGACTGTAGAAGCAATCAAGTTGAATTTGCTGCTGAGGAAATTGAAGCAACAGAAGAAGACTTTCTGTTCATGGCATTAACGGAGCATGGAAAGGAAGAAAAAGCTGTATGGTTCATAGATAGTGGTTGCTGTAACCACATGACTGGGATGAAGGAGATGTTTAGAGAGCTTGATGAAACTCAAAGAAGGGCGATTCGTTTGGGGAACAACAAGCAAATCCAAGTAGAGGGAAAGGGTATAGTTGAGGTAAAGTCTATTTCTGGGAAAAGTAAACTCATTTCTAATGTCCTATATGCTCCAGATTTGGCTCACAATCTCTTGAGTGTGGGACAGCTTTTACTTAGTGGTTTTACTATTTTATTTGATGAAACAAGCTGCACTATTACTGAGAAAGCAACATGTCATGTTTTGGCCAAAGTAAATATGGCCGAAAACCACATGTTTCCCTTAGTTTTCAGCAAACTAGAAAGTCACGCAATGGTCACTATGTCTAAGAATGACTCTCGACTTTGGCATCTTCAATATGGTCACCTAAACACAGTTGGATTGAGGTTGCTAACTCAAAAGGAGATGGTAAGTGGTCTTCCACGAATTGAAATGGCTGAGGCAGTATGTGAGGGATGCATATATGGGAAGCAAAGCAAGAGGCCGTTCCTGTTGGTCAATCCTGGAGAGCAACTAAGCCATTGGAGCTTGTACATGCTGATTTGTGTGGCCCCATGAAGACTGAGTCATTAGGTTGCAATAAATATTTTCTACTGTTTGTCGATGATTACAGTAGGATGAGCTGGGTGTATTTTCTCAAATTTAAGTCAGAAGCCTTTGAGCAATTCGTCAAGTTCAAGGCTCTTATAGAAAAGCAGAAGGGGAGCAACCTGAAGACTTTGCGCACTGACAGAGGAGGAGAGTTCACTTCTAGAGAGTTCAATCAATACTGTGAGAAGCATGGAATACACAAAGAGCTGACTGCACCCTACACTCCAGAGCAAAACGGAGTAGCGGAGAGGAAGAACAGAACAGTTGTTGAAATGGCAAGAAGTATGCTAAAGAGTAAGGGGCTACCTGATAGTTTTTGGGCGGAGGCAGTGACTACTGCCATTTATTTGATAAATATCTCACCAACAAAGGCTGTTCTTAACAAAACTCCCTATGAGGCATGGTCAGGTAAAAAGCCTTCAGTTGAGCATCTTAAAATTTTTGGGTGCATTGTGTATGTGATGATTAATGCACATGAAAGACATAAGCTAGAAGGAAAATCAATTAAGTGCATTTTTATTGGTTATTGCTCACAAACTAAGGCTTATAGGGTCTATAATCCAGCAACTGGTAAAGTGATTATAAGCAGGAACACAGTGTTCAATGAGGAAGACTGCTGGCAATGGGAAGACAAAGGAAAAGCTCCTGTATTTCAGATCAAAGATGGTGAAGAAGTACATAATAGGGAGACTAGAAGCATGACCACGTCAGAATCAAATTCAGTTGCGAGTCCAAATGGCTCGAACTCAGTGGGCAGATCAATTCGCACGACCTCAACTCACCAGGGCAGCAGCTCAAATTCGTCTAACAATGGTGCAGGTTCCACGGATGGAGATATAGACAATGATGGTGATGATAGTGAGACACCACCTATGAAGTTCAGGTCACTTAGAGAGATCAATGAGTCGTGCACATTTGCTCTCTATGTAGCTGAACCCTCCTCATATGAAGAAGCAGCAGAAAAGTCAGAGTGGAGACTAGCAATGGAGGAGGAAATGTCAACAATTCAGAAGAATGAAACCTGGAGTTTGGTTGATTTACCAAAGAATAAGAAAGCCATAGGTTTGAAATGGGTATTCAAAACCAAATATAATCCAGATGGAACTCTACTAAAGCATAAGGCAAGGCTAGTGGTGAAGGGCTACTCACAAAGAAAAGGGATAGATTTTGAAGAAACCTTTTCTCCCGTGGCAAGGTTTGAAACAATTCGAGTGGTACTATCAATAGCAACATTTCTAAAGCTTTGTGTTTATCAATTTGATGTTGAGTCTGCCTTTCTTAATGGAGAACTAAGTGAGGAAGTTTATGTAGCTCAGCCTGATGGGTTTGTTAATCAAGAGAGTCCAGATAAGGTCTTTAAACTTAAGAAAGCCTTATATGGACTTAAGCAAGCTCCTAGGGCATGGTACATGAAAATAGATACATATTTTCTGCAATTTGGCTTCAAAAGGAGTGAAAATGAGCCAACGAAGAGCTGTGGGGAGTATGATTTTTTATTAGTATGTTTGTATGTTGATGATATGATATATGTGGGGTCTAACAGCTCTTTAATTACAGAATTTAAAAGCCAAATTATGCAGAAGTTTAACAAGACAGATCTAGGCAAGCTTCACTACTTCTTGGGAATGGAAGTAAGGCAATATAAGGAGGGGATCTTCATAGCTCAAAGAAGTATGCAATGGATCTTCTGAAAAATTCAACCTGAATGGGTGCTAAATAGTAGAGACACCCATGAATGTGAATGAGAAACTTCAGGAGGATAATGGGTCTGGAGCTGTCGATGCGCAAAAATTCAGAAGTTTAGTTGGCGGTTTAATATATCTCACGCATACAAGGCCGGATATCATGTTTGTAGTGAGTTTAGTATCAAGGTTTATGCACAAGCCAACAAAACACCATTATGGAGTAGCTAAGAGAGTGTTAAAATATGTTGCAGGAACTCTAGAATTGGGAATTTGGTATTATCAAACTAAATCTCTGAAACTGGAGGGTTATTGTGACAGTGATTGGGCGGGTTCATCAGTTGATAGAAAGAGTACAACAGGTTTTTGCTTTACACTTGGATCAGGAGTAGTCACATGGAGATCAAAGAAACAATCTACGGTTGCCTTATCATCGTGCGAGGCAGAATATGTAGCTGGAGGAGCAGCAGCGTGCGAAGCCGTTTGGATGAGAAAACTCTTGCTTGACCTGGGTATGAAGCAAGAGGGGGCAACTGAGATTCACAGTGACAGTAGTTCAGCTATAGCTATGACAAAAAACCCTGTTTTTCATGGTCGAGCTAAGCATATAGAAATAAAACATCATTTTATAAGGGAGCTAGTAGCTAAGGAGGAAATCAGCTTGAAATTCTGCAATTTAGATGATCAGGTTGCTGACATCTTCACAAAGGCGCTGTCATATTCCAAGTTTAGTTACTTACGAAGCAAGCTTGGGATGGGGAGTTTGAATCAAGAGGGGGTGTTAGGAATGTGATTCAAACCACTAACGGCTAGCAGGAAGTGGTCTTGGTGATCTTTTTAGAAAATCCCATGATTGTAGCAACTGTTGTTAGTGATCCTTATGTAGTGGGAACATGATCCCACGTTGTCATGTTCTGTTCTGTTTTCTAGGGGTCAGTTTTTTTTTAAGAGTTAGTTATGTCACGTTCTGTTCTGATCTTGTTCCTCTGTTATGTTCAGTGTGTATTTTTTCATATTGTTGAATAAAGAAAGATCACTTTGTTCTTGCAAAAGCTCTTTTACTCTAACAGAATTGAGCAAGAAAACGAGGCTGCGCAGCGAGGGAAATCACCGGGACAGCAGCGGCAGCGCGACTCGGTGAGGCTCTCGACCACAGCCGGGCAGCAGGCGGCAAAGGGGATCCGGGCTGAGGCGGTAACGGCTCGGCGGCAGTAGAGGCGAGCAGGGGCCTCGCCGGAACAGCAGCAGCTCCGGCGGTGGCTGGCGACGACGGCGGCGACGGGAATGAACAGAGGAGGGGGGTAGCTGGCTGGAACAGGGGAGGGGGAAACAGTCAGGCCAGGGGGTTAAAAGCAACAGACGGCGGCTCCGGGCTGGGGCGCGCGGCGTCCAAACGAGCGGCGGGAACAGGACAGGGGAGGGCAAAAGAGGGGATGGGGCTGCAGAGGGAGGTCTTGCTGAAACAACAGTGGCTCCAGCAGTTAAGGGGGGAAGCTGGGTGGCGGTGGCAAGCCGCCGAGGGCGGCGGTGGTGGTCGGCGGCTAGGTAGTGCCGGTCGGCGGCAAACACGGCGGCACCAGTGGAGGCAGGGGCTGGAAGGTGGTGATGAGGAGGTCGACGGGGTAAAGATGGTGACAGGAATCTGAGCGAGGAAAAGAGGAGGCAACGGCGAGCGCTGGCGGGTGGCGGAGGCCTGACGGACAGCGGCGGTTCCGGCGGCTGGCGAGCTGTTGCTCGCGCGAAGGGGAAGGGGGAGGAAGAAGAAGCAGCCGAGTCCGGGGAGGACAGCAGCGGCGGACGGCGGCTTGGGGCCGGGACGAGCGATAGGACGGCGACCGGAGCGAACGGCGCGCGGCAGCCGGACGGACAGCGTGCGGTGGCTAGGCAACGGGGCAAAGAGTGTGCGCGGAGGTGGGGTAGCTCGGCAGAAACACAGGGGAGGGGGAAGGTGCACGCATGAAGGAGAGAGAGAGAGGACAGACAGGACAAGGGGGAAACGTGAGCGGGAAAAGAGAGAGATAGAGAGAGAGTCAAACGATGAGTGCAATCCAATGGTCATAAATTGATCTTGTTGATTGATCTAACGATTTAAAAAATCTCAATTCGAAATAAAGAAAGAACCAACAAACACCAGATAAAATACACTACTATGAGGAAGTTTTACTAGTCCAAATTCATATTCGATCAAAATTTCACTTTTTACTTATTCCGGGTAATATCGACGATGGCTACAATAATATCGACACCGTCTAATTAAATTCGTCACAAAACTTCGAAAAATTCGATACCAAAGTTTGAGCTCTAAATAACAGTCAAATTTAATCGAGTGCGATTCTAGCGAAATCTTAATTTTAAAAATAATAACTGAGAGTGATCAATTCTCAGGCGAGATTTTACTATAAGCACACTGATGAATTACACATTTTATAAAATCCAAAAATGAATCGAAATTCGAAATGTCATAATAATTTTTAGCATTCCCCGATGGCTCTAATTACCCCCCAATTGAAATGGAAACTTTATATGGCATTTTATTTAATTTAAGGATAATGACACAAACAATCTTTGAACTTTGGCTCAATGTATAATGTGATCCCCAAACTTTTAATTTGTTCAATGTAGTCTCTTCAAACTTTTGGTACATGTTCAATTTAATTCTTGAATTATATGAAAATATTCAATATAATCCCTTCATTAATTCGAATTCAGGGACTATATTGAACATTTGAATATTTTCATATAATTTATGGACTACATTAAACATGTACGAAAACTTCATAAATCACATTGAACAATTGAACATTAGGCAATAGTTCAGGAATTATAGTGAACAAACTTAAAATTCTTGAATCACATTGCACATTAAATCATAGTTTAAGAATTATTTGTGTTATTATTCTTTAGTACAGTGAAGAGAACGAGTTTTGACAGAACAGAAACGACGACGTAGGGAGCTAAGCCTGCATCATCTCCTCCCCTCCGGCAACGGATATGGGAAACCAGATAAGACTACCTCCTTCTCTTTACCCCTCTTCTTCTTCTGAGTCTCAGCTCTCTCCCTCCCCCAAAAATGGCGACTTTCGCTTCTCCGGCTTCCATCTCCTTCCTGTCCTCTTCGCTCTTCGCCGCCGCCGCCGCCGCCGCCTCCTCCCACCGCAAAACCCTCCAGTCCGCCGCCCTCCCCCGGCCCAGTTCCTCGAAACCCGCTCCGAGGCCCCTCTCCGTCGCCGCCGAGCTCGCCACGCTCCCCGTCCTCAACTTCTCCGGCGAGAAGGTGGGCGAGACCTACCTCGACCTCAGGGCCGCGTCGCCCGACACGGCCCGCGCCGTCGTGCACCGGGCCCTCATCACCGACCGCCAGAACAAGCGCCGCGGCACGGCCTCCACGCTCACCCGCGGCGAGGTCCGTGGGGGTGGCAGGAAGCCCTACCCGCAGAAGAAGACCGGCCGGGCCCGCCGGGGCTCCCAGACCACCCCGCTCCGGCCCGGTGGAGGCGTCATCTTCGGCCCCAAGCCGCGGGACTGGTCCATCAAGATCAACCGGAAGGAGAAGCAGCTCGCGATCTCGACGGCGCTGAGCAGCGCGGCCGGCAGCATGACGGTCGTGGAGGACTTCGGGGACAAGTTCGCGGCGCCGAAGACGAGGGATTTCGTGGAGGCGATGCGGCGGTGGGGGTTGGACCCGAAGGAGAAGTCGATGTTCCTGATGATGGAGGTCGCGGACACCGTGCAGCGCTCTAGCCGGAACATCGGGACTCTTAAGATTCTGACGCCGCGGACGCTGAATTTGTTCGACATCTTGAATGCTGACAAGCTGGTGCTCACGCCCGAGGCTGTGAATTTCTTGAATGCGAGGTATGGGGTCGATTACCAAGGCGACAGCGAAGAGGATGGAGATGAAGAGGAGGGCGAGGAAGGTTAGTCTTCTTTGGCTTTTTGCTTAGCTTCTGTACGAACACTGACCCTTTTGACTTTGGTCGATTCTGTGATTGAAAAGATGGAATTTTTATGGTGTTTCATTTCATATGCTTTTGTTAAGGACTGATGAGGGTGCTTAGTTTTGCTTTGGGTATTCTGTGCATTTGCATCACAGAGATCTTACATTTGTGTGCTAAGTTAAGTACATCATGTTCCATGTCTAGCAATTAAGCTTTCTTGCCAGGACTTTTGGTCATTGCCTTTGTAGTATCATCTTGTATATCTCTATTCTATGCTTTTGTCGGGGATATCAAGGGGTTCAACAATGAAATTCTAGTTCTTGTACTTTTGGGTAATCGTATGCAGTCTCAGAATGTAAGTAATTGTGGGCAGTCATTGTTTGCAAAGACAGTGAAAAGGAATGTATAAATCCACTTCTGGTGTTCTGTGTAATTGGGCTTTTCTTTCATCAATCTTACTGGTTTATCCGCCACTGACGCAGGAGGCGAGTCTGATGAGAACTGATCAGGATGATGCTAAGTGCAACATTCCCTCAACCATTTTTAAGCTCCCCTGGCCTGATGACCTTGAAGCTATACTCTGCATTGCGTATGCAGATTTTGCAATTCGAAATTGCTGCAGATCTGGCTGAGGGTGGTAACTTATTGTCGAATTCTTCGATATTCAACTGTATGAAATGTGTTGTAGTTAAGGTTTTTTTCTGCGTAATTCTTTTCCACCCGATTTGTTCTCTTTGGTCTGTCAGTCTGAATTTTGCCGGCTCAGATACAGCTCTCTAGGCCTTTGTCTTTCTCACATGAGAAGTGCATATGTTCCTCTTCTGTGTTCTGTCATTACGTCCTGTGGTCAGTCCATTCAAAAAAGGGCTCCTTGAATTTCCAACCAAGTGCAGAAATAGGAAGATGAGAATTGGAGACTTTCTGATCATATTTTGCATTTGTATAGATCCTTTCTCATCATGGACTCGAGGTTATAATGATCATAGCTAGTTAGAGGTGAGTCATTGTACCTACAAAATGATTTGCTCCGAGAAGATGAGCAGTAAAATGTTACACTTCTCTCATTTCGAATTCACTTGTTCTTTAACTGCCGGGAAATCAAGCTCTCTCAGCAGTGTGATTGACTGTAGTTGAATATCTGACATTATTGGATAAGTTAAGCTGCAGAATAGGCTGCTGGCCAACTTATGGGAATGTCACAAATACATCCTGCAAAAATTGGAGTTTGCCAATGGTAAAGAACCTTTATGCGAACAGCGGTGCTAGCCAATGACGAGTAGAGGCATTGATCCTTCATGTATTATATGTAATTGGCTGATTTAGCGCTCTCATTTGCCCAGTTTTGCATTGAGATCATTAGTCTTGCTTAGCTCTGAGTAGCTGTTTCTGAATGGCCGTCCTTATGAGTAGGCTTCGTTGAAATTTCAAGATGGGATAAGCTGTACCTTCTCCTGTCTCTTTTTCTCAAGCCAAACTACGGCTATGGCTTTATAATGCTCATCTGCGGTTGCTTCAACTTCTTGCCGTTGTTTATTAGTCGTCTGAGTGTCGTGAGGCCTATGTATTTTGGAGATAGTTATGTTTGACGAATATGTTTAGGAGCTCCGGCAAAGGCTTGTTGAGAGCATGTCCTGAGTGAGTATGGAAGAAGAGGAGCTACGCCTCCAAAGATACGAAGATCGAATCCCATTTACGCCCAAACGGTAGGAAAGTCTATTTAGACGATAATATACGGGTTTGCAAAAAGCTCCGACTCCAGATTGATGCCCTAATTTACGTACTTTGCTTGTGTTCGGATGAGTCTTGTTCACATTGTTAGAGACTCAATATACTCAGTTAAGCACTAAGATTTTACGTGATTCGCGTGTTATTTCATCAGAAGGACAACAAGATACATACTACTGGAGAAATTACATCTTTTGCTCTAAGTCTCGATACATCTCTCATTCTAGAGATGTGTGTCCAATCTCTAATAGCTTAAGTTATCTTAAAAGTCTCCAAAGAAGTATTTGCTATAGAAAGAAACACGAAGGGTACTGGAAAAATTTGAAAGAAGTTGACGACTTACTAGTTTTTTAGGATATTGGTAAATTGATTATATCATTGGTAGTTTACTAACCACACTCATAAAATTTTAAAAAATAGTAGGTAATTTACTGATTTATTAAAATGTTGGTAATTCATTGTTGCGTTGGTATTTTTGTTATTTTAAAGAAGTTGGTAATTTGCTGTATATCCATTATTGCGTCAGTAGTTTACTGATGATGACAATTATAAAATTTGAAAGACCTAAGTTACGTAGGTAAAATTTAGAGTCAAATAGTAACTTACTAAATTCTTTAGATCTTGGTAAATTCATGATAGAGTTATAATCTACTAACTACACTTGCAAAATCTTAAAGAAGTTCATAACTTAGTAATCAATTCGGATGTTGGCGTTACGATAATAGAAACTTACGAGCCACAACTGTAAAATGCAAAGATGTTAGTAAATTTGCCAATTCATTCGACTTTCGTAAAATCATTATAATAGTGATAACCCATCAAAAACGGAAATTAACTGAGAAAATGCTTTAAAGATTCCAATCCAAAATTTGGCCTTCACAAAAAAATAAAAAAAGAGTTTGCAAAAGGGAAGGACTCCAGCCCTTTGGACAAAAGGTCTTTAGGGCTCCAAATGGCTTTGGCAAAGCGTTGCCAAACGCACCCTTGCTCCTATTATGTATCACCGACATCGTAGAAATGGTGGAGAAAAAAGGGAAAGGGGATACCATTGTGGATGAAATGCACTTTGGAGATATGACCTTGATCCTGTTAGTCCAATCATATCAATCCTGGATCCACATGTCCTGAGATTTTGGTGTACGTTGAGCGCATCATGGATGCTTGTGACACAAGCATTCACCAATGCAACCGGTTACTTGTGCGGTTTTTTTTTTTTTTCCTATTTTAGCAGTCTGGAATGAAATTAACACTCGCAGACAGGCACGCAGGCAAATAAAAACTTCCTGAAATGAAGGATCTCCCAGAAACTATCAACCAGGAAAATATGGTACCTCAAAATGGAATGTCAAACAAAGAATGTCCACCAGTCATTCTAACGCCTGAGTTTGGCCTTTACCCCTCCCCTATCCTCTGTCTTTCTCCATCTCCCAGTTTCCAACACTAATCACAACCACCTCCAATCCTCTCTGCTTGTTCCTCTGATGAATCCATCACCTTTTGCATTATCGATTCTCAAGATGGAAACTCTCATCTTGTCGCTGTAGTTCTCGATCCTTCCCGAAAACTACAACTCCTCTTTCTTGCATGATAAGTTGTCCTGAGACTCGGAGGGCAGATATTGCAACACAAACATCCAAAGAATATGGCTCTTGAAGCTGCGAAAGTCCTCACGTGTATTTGCAGAATCCTTTCGTTATCTGCTAGGGCCAGTTATACATTCGTCCAAAAGCGCCCTCTTGGTTCCATGATAGCCTCATTCTTCCTCCTCCTGTATCTGTTTTTGCCATTTGTGTTCAAGCTTCTCCTGTTTAGTATCCCAGTAGCTTTCTCTGCCGTTGCTCTTGTTCGAGTTCTTTCCAGGGATGGAACTGGAAGTCTCCGAATCCCGAATGCCAGCAAAGACGAGAAAGGTAACCGTGCTTTCCCGCCAGTAAAGCGAAACACCAGCGAGGAAGGTGCTACCAATACGGCTCACCAATACCAGAAGCCTCTGATACAAGCGCAAATGAGCAAACGTCGAAACTTCAAGACAAAAAGGGAAGATCCGGATGCTGAAGGTGGTGGTGCTAAGGAGGTGAAACGCGTGACTTTTTCTACAACTTGCGATGATAGGCTGATTGGTGGAGACAGAAAGGACCAGGAGAACGACCCTGGTTTACTTTTTGGGGGCGGGTCTTGTTCCTTGGGTAAAGGAGAGAGCTCCATTTCCCATGAATCAGATAGAGGAGATTTACAGCCTGTGAATGAGCACCCGCTAGCCTCAGAGTCGGGAGATCTGAAGCCTGAAATTGAAGTTTCTAATGATGATAAGGGTGGCGTTACAGGCCAGTTAGAGGCAGATATCTTGGCAGAAGCAGAATATGACGATGAAGAAGAGGCACAAGAGGATGGGAACAAGGCTGTGGAATGGACAGAGGACGATCAAAAGAATCTCATGGACCTTGGCCTGTCCGAGCTAGAAAGGAACCGGAGATTGGAGAATTTAATCGCAAAGCGAAGGGCAAGGAAATTCATGGGGACAAAGGTCCAGGAGAATTTACTTGACTTGGACATTGGTCCTGCGGGTTATATTCCGCCTGTTCAGATTTCAAAGAACCCTTTCAATCCCCCTAGTTGCTTGGATCGGGCTCTAGACTCGCAGATACCCAGCTCAGCTCCTTCAGTTATGTTGCCTGCGCGGAACCCTTTTGACCTTCCTTATGACCCTCAAGAGGAGAAGCCGAATCTCACAGTGGACGGTTTCCAAGGCGAGTTCCTTGCAAATCAGCCTAAGGACATCTTCTGTAGGCACGAGAGCTTCTTCCTAGGGCCCTCTTTCTCAGTAGAAACTAGCCTAGATCAAGATCTCAGGAATTCCGATCCTTACTCTGTCACAGAGAACAGGGCTCTGAGAGAGCCACAATTCCCCAGATTCAGAAGGTTCTCAGGTCAGACTGCTTCTAATATACGTCCTTGTGCGTTCGTTTGATCTACGTGTTTACTTTACGGTAATTTATGGGAGCCGTTTTCATCGTTGCAGCTAAAGGAGATCATGACAGATTAGTGGAACAAATTCTGTACCGCAGAGACTATGGAATGGGTTCTAGCAAGGCTGAACATGAAACTAAACCTGAAAATGATAATGGTGGGGGAGCAGGTCTTGAAGATAAGCAGGAAGATGCTGAGGACATCGAGCTGAAGGTGTTTAAAGACGAAAACCAATCAGGTTCTATTGATGAAGAAGACGGCGACCAGAGCTCCATATCAACATCAGACAGTGATGGACAGGCAACAAGTGGGGATGGGAACGAAGTTCTGATCAGTCCAAAATTTCCCGATGCTGCAACGATTTCTGTGCACAAGACCTTTGAATATTCAGTACCTAATGGCATAGCAACAGATGGGGATTTGTCTAGTCCACTTGCTATGGACAATCTAGAGAAGCGGACGGGCCATTCCTCCACATACTCCATAGCTTCCGACATGCAAGTGGAGGTCTCTGAATCCAGTTCCCCTCGGACTGTAGATTACTCTGCTTCACCTGCTGAGCTCGAGTGCTCCACTAATTCTGAAGATGTCGGAAAGGAGGTTACTCCGTGTAGTGAAGAAATATGGGGAGCCTTGTCCCACCTAACTGGAGTAGAGGAAGATGAACCAAAAGGCAACATAGATAATTTCAAAGCAAACGATAGCTCGAAGGATCCATTTGGATCATCCATTTCCCTCCAAGAATTGTGTAAAGAAGATTCAGCTGATGGAGTTTTTACGACCACAAGCCTGAAAGTCACGGTACTGACAGAAGGTCCAGATATATCGGATTCTCATGATGAAAGCCATACGATGGGGTCTGATTATCCTCCAGAAGCTAAAGACCTACAATCAACACCACCGGCGCAGAATTTGGTGCCCCATCAAGCTGAAGAGAGACAATCCCAGAAGACAGAGGTCGGTGGTTTTAATTTGATTGTGCCATAAAAAATAGTCTTCCTAAAACAACAAATTCATGTAATTAAGTTTCCAGACTGTAAAGACTGTCTGAACCAATGGAAGATGGTAGGCGTAAAGAAATACATGTTTTCTATTATCTATGAACACGATTTCTTCTTCTGCCCATTTGATGTTCTCTGTGGCGTTAAGTTTGTTCTGCTTTTCCTATCAACTGTGGACTAAGTAACGACAGAACCAAGCATCATAGCTCTTATATACAAGCTGAAAGCATGTGATCTTCGTGTCATGTGACCTACAACTAGAAGCTCATCGAGTTAAGCAACACTGAAGTCTAGAAACTGTTCAAAACTATCTCCGAAGTTCTAAAGTTTCGATTGTCAAAATAGATCATAAGTCTGATAGAGAAACTAGTCCGACACTAAAGTGATAGAGGACGTAGTGATTCCTACTGCTGGCATTTCTAATATGACTTGAGAATCCATTCGGATGCTTTTCTTTTCTAGTATACAAGTGCACCTATCGGAAAACTCTGACATACATATATATTGCGTACATGTAACAGGAATCGGTTAATCCTCTTGAGAAGTCGACTGGAGAAGCCAACAGCACACAAGGAGATATGGACTCCAGTGATAGCAATAAGGAAGAAGTAGACAACTTGAAAACCAGCGGAGAAAGTTAAAGGATTCTCTTCAGGACCAAGACCTCTACTTTTAGCACTAGTTCAAAGATACGTGGGTGAATGCTTGAGGAACAAAAAATCAACACCAACACAAATGTGAAAAACTTTGTGGGGTCGGTTGCACGGTGCATCACCATCCTTCTCAATGCCAGTCAAGATCAGCCGATGCTGAGGCATCTCCCAACTGGCTGAAACAAGTTCTGGGGACCATGAACTGGCCGATCACCCAATAGAACTCCAATGTTCTTGCAGCGGTAATTTAATTGATTCTCTATTTTCTTATGGAGTTAGAAGTGGAATGGTATCTAATAGTTTCCGGCACTGTACGCTTGGCGAGGTGCTGAGAGATTAGTTAGAGCAGGCAAAGAACAAGATAAACAGATACGAGATGTTGCTTATCCAGATGTACTAATAAGAAATTTACGAAGGCAACATCCTGTATATACAGCTGTGTTCTTTTCACCAACCTCTTGAAGTTAATGGAACTAATTTCTGATCAGTCTCTGTAAATATAAGATTAGAGTTCTTTTATACAAGTTCCTTTTGTAGTATGTACTCTCTTCTCGCATACATTCACACTATTTCAATGACTTGACCGGTTTGTTAGATGCAATGAGAACAAATTCAGTCCATTCATATTAAACAATTAGGACGCTGTTCAGTGAATTCGTTTTGCACCTTCTTGAGCTTAATAAGATTTGTACAGTGGCATTTTCTACCAAGTACAAAAACTACATTCTGAATTGTCGCCTTGAGCAGCTTTGACCAGCTCAGATGCTAAGAATACTGACCAATATGGCTCCTATTCTAAAGACAACTGTTTACCTTGCACAATCTCGAAGAGTATTAGTGGAAGAGATGCACTGCTCTCTAGTAGCTTGTAGCCTCGAGGAAGTGAAATGGCAAATCGTATGTTTCTTCGTATTTGAGTTGAAAGGCAGAGTCAGTCACCATAGCTCCATCTTTCTTAAGTTTCTAGCAGAGCTAACGATGACTCTTACCAATGTGCACATTGGCCTTGCTTAACTGTTTCGATGGTGGGCCTCGATTAAAGAAGATTTGAACGCCAGGGAAAGAAAAGGTAAGAAAAGTCCATTAAACGTATCTCTTCCTTCCATACAACTTGGCTTGTTGTTTTATCGCTGATGCCATTTTTCACTGTCCCTTTATCCAATTATATCAGCAATAAACCACCCCACTTTCTCCATATCTGATAAATGTGGACGTTAAGACCCTGCCAAATAAGGGTTCTGAGTCAATCTAGCAGTAGGGTTCAAAATGGTGTACTATTCAATGAATGTGTATCTCTGTCAATTTTGCATCTTTTTCTTGGCAAGAGGTGTCATGTTGCTGTCTCACTGCGCTAATGTCCCATATAATTACAAGGTATAAAATTCTTTTCTGGAGCTTAAATGGCATTCAATTGGTGTATAATTGAGCCTTTAAGTGCATCTTCTGCTTTATCAATCTCTGAATGATCGTAACTGGGGAAAGTGAGGCCCCACAGAAGATTTACTCTTAGATCTCCATGGGCCAGAGAAGCATCATACGGAATCAAGCTTCACTCTCTCCGCCTCATCTCATTGAATGATTGCTTCTAAGTTATATTCAAAACTGCACTAATCACAAGACGGTCTACTTCATCTCATCTCGTACACAATGGAAGAGTAACTTTAATTATATGTAGATCTGCACAGTGTGAACTGTTGAATGGTAAATTAAGAACAGGGTAACCAGATTAGAGTGAGAATCAACAACATTATGTAGACTTGTTTGCAAAACTTAAATGAAAATAGTTTTAGAAGTAGGTGGCAAACTTCCTCTTCATTCTAGTGTAATCATATGAAAAGGCCTAACTATAGCATAAACAACCAATGTTTCTCTATGAAAAATTTTGCTGGTAAATTAAAGGGAAGAATCAGAATATTTATCGGAAATGGACAAAACAAGATGGACCGAAAGTGTGAAAATTCTGATATAATTGAATCTAGATGTAACAAGGATAAAGTGGCCAAAGATGCCTCCACATGCAACTTGCAAATAGAGGGCTTTGTCTTTTGAAAAGAGATGGTGATTTCTTTTGTCATGTACTGTCTTAAAGCTAAATGGGACGGCTGTTTATTCATGTTTCCTCGAAATTCATTTCCCTTAAGTGGCGCTCGCGCAACACACCATGCGTGGGACAAGGGCGCTGTTTTAGTAGCTGTTCTTGTGATAATTGCTACCGAATGGATGCTCCTAACAAACAATATAAGCAAAGCAACAAAAGAAAAGAGCCTAAGAGATGGACCTGACGCTTTGTACAATTTGTCATCTTCCAATCTTTCATTCTTTTCTCTGCTCTCTATCAGAAAAATCTCCCAACTCCAACCTAACACACCAGAAAACACACGCAAAAGGTTCAGAGACAAGGTAGAAATGAACACAGAACAATCAAACAGATTAATCTTATTCTCCACAATCAATGAATGAAATTTTTGGTCGTTAGTCTCATCAATTGTTAGGTACTTTCAAAAGAAGGCATCCCCGAAATAGGCCTGATAAGAAGAAACGGGTTTTTAGGAGCTTATGCAGACATAAAAAGCTAGATTATTAAATCCAAGAGCGACCAATGGAGTTTCTTTGAATATGTACACAACCTGTCCTCGCATGGCAGGAGGAGTCTTTGGTTTTTTCTCCTAGTTTAACATACCGTTTGGAGTGTTCAAGTCCGTACAAATGCATGCGCAACGGAGGACCAGATCAGTTGACGGTGCTCAACTGCTGTCCGCTGAGCTCAACTGGAGTTAGCGGTAAACAGTCTATTGTTTTTTCGTCCGATTAGGTTATTAACTAAATTATGAGTTCAACGTAGTGCTCGATTGGAATATAGATCCTTGCACTAAGACAACAGAAAAGAAAATTTAGGTCAATGGAATTCTCAAAAAATTCTAAACCACGCTGATTAAGAAAAGATAAAAGCACCCTTTCCTCCACCTAACAAAAAAGCTACATGAGTCTGTCTTCATCGAAGGGTCACAAGTCAAGAGCTTCAGAACAGGGAGACCTCATCGATGATTGCCATCCCATTGGTGCCGTACAATTAGAATCGCTCGTGTATGATGATTCCGTGGACTTACAGAAACAGGTCTCATACCCCTTGGAATGGTCTTGCCACCATTGATGATCAAATCATGGAGGGAGGAATATTAGGAGCTGTTGTTGTGGCAAAAGAATAAACCACAGTTTGACATTATTGAGAATGCTGTGATCTGAATTGAATCTTTTAACTTTTCAAGGACATATTTCTTACTCTAATTATTCAAACAGAGTCCTAGGAGGGGATCTTCTTTTTCATTAAGAGCAGGATCTCTTGAGAGAGATCTCAAGGAGAAAGAGGGGTTTGAAGAATATGATACCTCAGTTAGTGGAATGAAGAGTCAGCTTCAACTTGAAAGTGTTTGAGGTCCAGTCAAGTCTAATAGGGCATTTCTTTTGCTGTTTTTTTCATTCTGAGTAGTGGAACAGTCTAAAAGACTCGAAGAAAAGGAGGAAAGCAGGCAATTAAAAAGGGAGGGATCATATGGCAATTTTGTGTGACTGCTCTCTATAACTCCGCTAAGAAATTCAGCATCTGAAACATAGTCTCATCATTATAAAAAAACAAGAAAATTTCATGGTCTATTTGAGCCGGAGGATCAAATCTCGGTGTAGCTACAACTTCAAGTTCGGTCAATACTTAAATCATGAAATTTCATTCTGGCCATTTGCTTCAAATTCATAAGCCAAACATAAACATAGAAAAAAAAAGTGCTCCAATCAAATCTGAAATTGAATTCAGTCGTTGATATTCCCCTGTTTTCCAGATTACATGAGATGAAAAAGCGAAGAACTCCAATGGCCAAGCCAAATTTCGGTATCCAACAGAACTCATTTCTGCACACAAAAACAAAGCAAAACAAACCCATTTCTTTGACACGTTCTTTCTTTGCATCAAGCCACGAGACTTGTGTTTTATGCTAAGCCTTCAACTTGGGATTGAATATGCTTACTTAGGCCAGCGCCTTTATTCCATTCTCCATTGAAGTCACCTCGGATACCATTCTCAGGATGCATCCATTATCCAGAATCACAATCTTAACTTGACGGGAAAATCAAATTAAAGATAATACCAGAAGGAACGAACTTTGGTCGCCTCTTTTTGGGTGTTAAGCAATTGTTTGCTCGAAAATGATATATTAGATCGTTCAGTCAAATGACAGACCACATATACGCCTATCGATACTGCCCTCTTCATGTTCTTCCACGGCTTTCAATGTAGAACTCTGTTGGCAGAGGCAGAACACCAGAGTACTCAAACAAAGGTCAAGATTCTCGCGAAAGGGAAAAATCCAGCTCTGAGAATCTATACACTAGACTTATGGCTTCCAAAAGAAACACGATCGTGTTCTCCGGTGTCCTGAGTTTAGATACTGATGAACTAACTCAAACTCTTCTAGTAAACATATTCACAGAAACCATGACAAAAGCACAACCACAGCTACACCACTAAACTTGAAAAGACTGAAACAAAAGATGCTTCAAGCTAGTGAAAACGGGGATGAAGCTGCGATCTCATCCATGAGGATAACTCTGTCCAGCTTGCAAATGAAAAATGGGGTTCTGAACACTGACTAAAGTCCCTCTGTGAGTATTCTGCCCTTGAAATTTAAGCCCAAGAGAGTTCACACTGAAATGCGGGCACATGGACATATCCCCTTGTGTCGCATGGAAGGTCATGGGCCCTCCATTGTTTGGCTGATTCCAGAGAAAGGGAGTCCTGGGTGCTGCTGCGGGGGTCGGTTGCCGAACCACCATGGATGAATGATCTGGCGAAGGCGGCCTTTTATCATCTGGTGAAGGAGTTCTAGTCTCTGTGAGATTCACAGTTGTGATATCGTGGATGCTGGCTCTTCTCTTATCTTTTCCACCCGAAAGTTGCCTGATGAAGTATTTCTGTGCGTGGCTAGCTACTTGCGTCGGCGTTCTCGTGATCACAAAGTTCCTGGAAATGTTTCTCCAATCACCTTTCCCATATTTCTTTAGACCCATCAAAAAGAGCCTGGAGAGAAATTCGCATAACAGGTCCATAAGTATACATGAACAGATATATTAAGCACTAAATTCAAGCAAACACCAACTGCCCTCGTATAAAAGCCACTGAATTTGCAAGATTAAGGTCCTTCTAGATTAAAATTCTAAGACAACCCTATTCTTAGATCACTTATCCTTGTTCACCCTGCTTCTAAGTACTGACAAATTAAGCTCATCCAGCAGACAGTGAATGAGATCACTGGAGATTAACTCAAAGCAAGTGCAACGAAAAACATTATGTCTTACTTGTGCTCTTCCTCTGTCCAGGGAACACCTTTCTTTCTCTCTTGTTCGGGAGGCCGAATCGATGGAGATCTCTTCCCACCAAGCCCATAAGACTGTTTGAACCCATCATATCCATGGCCATTTACCCATTCCAATGTGAAGGGCGATGTAGTGCTATAGCCAGGGATAGGGATAAGCCCTGCTTCTATATTGCTCACATCAACTTCCAAATCCTTATAGTGCTTAATCACATCTTCCACCGTCTTCCCAGGGATCATCGAGGCGACCCTATGCCACCGATCTGGCGTGTCCTTATCGTGCACCGCCAGCGCTTTTTCGAACATTTTGTTCTCTGCAGGGGTCCATTTCGCAGTCCTTCCTTCGTCAAGAAACCAATTCGCATTCGATGCGTATGGTGGGGGTGAGAGAACTTCCATTTCCCACTTCATCACATGGGAATCACACAACCCCTCCTTCAGACTAAACTCAAATCAGATGCTGAAGGGCGACCAAATTCTCGATCTTCTTTAAAAAGAGAGGCAGCTTTTCGACTTCGAAGGCGAGACAGAGAGACAGAGATAGAGAACAAAGAAAAGGGTGTGCTCAAATGGGAAATGCGGAGAGCTTTGGGCTCACCACAAAAACATCCGTGTTAAATTACCAAGCATCTTGAAAGGAATCAGAATACTCCTTTTCCCCTGTGCAACCATAGCCTTAGGAATCTCATAAAGAACCGACTTTTTTTTTCCCAATACAACAAAGACAACCTCTCAAAATATAAGCAACAAATCACAGATAATCAGAAAATTCGAACACGAAGCTTCTCGACGAGGCTGGAGATCTAAACCCAATAAGCCATCCAACACAACTAGAAACGAGAATGCAACATATCAAAAGAAGAAGAAACCAGAGACCCCAAAAACGAAACCGAGGACATCTATCAGATATGTCAACCAACTCTCCGCCGACGGCAACTCAGTGCTTCAAGAGACGAACCCAAAAGCAAAACTTCCGGCAAAAGGCGAAGCTGGGAGGGCGAAAGCCAGAGCCTTGCGGGGAGGGCTCTGAATTCATGAAGCAGCGAGGGGAGAGCAGCGGGGAGAGGGGGAGAAAAGCAGGGGAGGAAAAAATGATGGGGTTTCTTTCTTCCTTTCCCTTGAGGCGAGAGCAACAAGGCAAAGAGAAGAAAGAGACCAGCGGTGTCTATCAAACTAGAATATTGAGCTCCAAAGCAGAGCTCTTGCTTTGCTAGCTTCAGGGGATGAATCTGCCAATACCTGTGCCACAGAGAGAGAGAGGGCGGGGGAGAGGAACAGGAACCAAGTAAGAGAGAGAGACAGAGAGAGAGAGAGAGAGATGGTAATGGTAATGGGAATGCAGAAGAAGGTGGTGGTGAGTCGTGATTGGAGGGGATGGGATACTGCACTTTGTGAAAAAAGTTCCCTCTTATTATAATCACACCCTCTGTTCCATCGCTCTCTTTTTCTTTTTTCTTTTTTTTTTTGCCTCCATTTAATTATTGCGCAGACCCATTTTTGTATTTATATTTCAGATCGCTCTAATTTAATGAGGTGGTCCGTCTCCGAACCTAAATAAATTGTTCATATCTCGAGACCATTTGTTAAGCATACCGAACGAAAAATAGTTTGATTTTTTAAAATATCGATTGAGTTGATTGATGTTCCTTGTCTTGTGGTCGAACTTTGAAACGCTATTACCTATATCTTTAGGGCTACTCCAGATTCGATAACGATGATCTGAATACGATATGAAATTGTCATGTAAAAAATTCGTATATACTTAAAACATGCGCAGCACACAGGACTGTGGTCAGATCTTAATGCCCGAAACCATCACAAGTCGCGACGGATGAGAGAAAGGGCTTAAGATTTGGCCCAGGTGAATTGGGTTGGTTTTTGACCAAAAAAGAAATCGGGCTAGTCTGTCGACAATATATCCTTGCATACGTTCTTTTTAAAAAAAACCACCCCGTTCTTATGTTGCCTATCCATGCCGATGAGTACTATCGGGTCATTAACAAGGGCCATGCGACCCCCGTTTGGGAAGGGACTATAGCCAATAAAGGAGATGCGACGAACTGTAAGGCGGAGCGCGGCTCGCTCCGAGCCACATCAAAAACTCACGAGCCGATCCAGCCTTAGATCAAACCGGAAAAGGCCCGGCCAGACATCCAATTCAATAGCCAACATCAAATCCCGTCCGTAAGTGCCGTCCGGCATCGGTCACAACTCACGTCTAGGCCGCCTACGGTCACAACTCACGTCGACACGCGCGATTTTCTTCCCTTCTTCCCTTTTCGGGATCGCCAACGAAACCCTTCCCCGGCCTCGCGAGAGAACCGCCGTGCCACGTCTCCCCCTTTTCACATCGGCCTTCTTACACGACGGAGCGACCTCACTTCGCACGAATAAAACTCGGGCTCGCACGCAAAAAAACGGGTCCCCGCCGATCTCCCAAAAAGAGAAGGAAAAAAAAAAGAGGAGGAAGGAAGAAGGATTCTCAAAGCATCTATTATTGCTTCCAAAGGAAAAGAAAAAAAAAGAAGGACGAAAAAAGAGGGCCACCGGCAATGATGGAGCCGACCACTAGTCAACGGGGTGGTGGGGGGCAGGGGAAGGAAGGGAAGCGAGGACAAGATACGCTCCCCCCCCCCCCCCGTCTCATCATCATCATCGGTCGATCCGTACCGCGCCACATGAAGGGGGAGGGAATTGGGGGATCGGGAAAAGTCCACCTCTTCATTCCGTTTCCACGCTAACCCGGAAAAAGAAAAAAAAGAAAAAAATTCGACTTGCCGACCGGGATCGGCATGTCCCCCCTCGCCTTATTATATTCGGACAGATCATTTTCCTTCTATTGATACGTGTTTTTTCTTTTTTCAAGGATGTCGTTAATTAAATCGGGGCGTCTTTGGGGGGTTCTGGTAATGATCACATCACCGGAGGCAAAATTTCGGTAACCCTTCCCCCCCCGCCCTCCCGATCCAACCGCTCCGCCTGAGCAGCCGCCGAAAAGACTGGGGGTCGGCATCGACGGCTGGGATTCACTTTTGGGGGGGGGGGGGGGGCGGGCCACCGGGAGGAGTTCGGATCGAATCGCGGACGAGCGCGGAGGGCGACACGTGGAGGCGCGTCATTGGGTGGCACCGGCGGCAAGATGGCACCTGGCCCCCCTCCCTCCTCCTCCTCCTCCTGTGGGGAGGGGGGGGGCCCAGAAGAAAAGCGTTTCGGGTCGAGCCAATGAGTGGCGGCCACGTGAGATTCGCGGCATGGGGGCACGGCGTGGGGAGATGATGTCCTACATGGCAGCAACAGCAAAGTTTTAGAGAGAGAGAGAGAGAGAGAGAGGGAGTGAGCCCCCCGAGTGAGCCCCCCGCCCCTTCCCTCCCTAACTAGGCTTTTCGTAGGGCTAGCCCCAGGAGCTCACTGACGACTCCTCCCGCTCCTTCTTGCTTCTTTTTTATTTATTTATTTATCCCGAAAAGAGGAGCTGCGCAATTTTAGAGGAATTTTTTCCTTTTAATTATCTGGAGCAGCGGTTATTAAAATCCTGGAACTGAGGTCTTTTAAATTGATAGATCACGAATCGAGAATCCAATCGCGAAAATTCAATAAAAATATACCTAAAGCCGGTATTTTGAATTTTATAAAAAAAAATATCGTATATTTATATGGGACTCGTAATTTTGGATACATACGGTAATTCCATGCCCAAACAAATATCGATCATATTGTTTCGTTAGCATAAGCATTGTTAGATAGCGAAATAAATCAAAAGTCTCTGTGTGTAAATTCTATTTGATGGGTAAACATGCGAACTTTAAATGGCTTTTATATCCATGGATGCATATCATTCACCTAATAAATATGCATCATTCACCTCTAATCGAATCGTACAAGACACGTCAAGATTCTTATGATTCAGGTAACTCGTGTTCTAGAGCTGCAAGCATCAAGGTCGAGAAGGGAGATAAAAAAAACCTCGCATACCCCATAAATCAACTAAATTTCCCGATCTAGTTTTAGATCCGGGAGCTTTGTTTTCCCGATCTTTTATCCGGGAGCTTTTCTCTCCGATCTAATTCTAGATTTTGGAGTTTTAATGAATAAGTTTTCTACCTCCAATTTTAATGGTGTTCACAACAACTTTGGTGGCAAATTTGTGCCGATTCAACGCGTTTTAGTTACAAGCTTTGGCGCATCACGCTAGCTACAGAGCTTGCTCTCGCAGGCATCAGATCTGAGTAGTTTCAACATATTCATTACGTTGTCTTCGTACATCGATGGTGTTGGCGAGGCTGAACCTAGGCGCATACCGCCGAAAGGCAAAACCCTATTTACAAATGGAGATCTCGGCGTGTGCTTATCACTGATGATGCCGTGTGAATCGGTGATTGGCTACCGATTCTTTCGCTTAGATGTAGTCATAGATCCGTTGTTGAAGGATGAGCGTGCGATTATCTCTATCATCTATACTATGATGATATGCCTTGATTTCTGGTTTTTTTATTTGTTTTGGAGCTTTGTGGGCTTACTTTGCTATTGTGACTTTTGAAATTTCCTATCACGTATCACTTTGGTAATGATTGGAAATTTATTTTGACCACAAAAAAAAAACTAAATTTAGGAGCGACCATAACTCAATTTCGTCTGCATGATGAAATCTAAACAAATGACTTCGATTCTTAAGCTGACAATTTTCTCTCGTTTCGTAGCAATCCTGGATTGATTTTAGAGAATTTTCCATACACAAGGGCACAAAAATTGTGGAGTTTGTAACCATACATTTGAGTAATAGTCAATTGCTTTTTTTTTTCATTTCAATTATAATTAACATTTTTCGTTTTGTATAGAGTCAATATTTTTAAAAATTAATAGGTCTAGATCCAAAAGAAAGAGCAAACTCTACCTCGAGTAACAATTCTGACCCGAACTTTCCTTTATCTCATAAAAAATCACCAACTTTCACTCAAATCCAAAATCCGACTCAAACGATTTGAAAATTTCATATCACAAGGGTTAGATTTTGCCACGCGCGGGCGCGTGAACGAGCATCGCCATCCCAATCCCACTGGCTACCAGGACAGCATGCATAAAAAAGGGGCGGGTCTTTGCGCGTCACGATACGTCGCGCAGTAAAAGGCCACGCAGACGGTCGCCACTTTTTGGTAATTTTCCCCCATGAACACGCTTGATTAATTTCAAGAAATAAATGAAATTTTGATTGGATTTTAAATGTGGGATAATATTACTATGATCTGGGCAAAAAAAAAAATCGAGATGCTTCGCACTGAATACGAATCCAATCGTCGGGCTTCGAATACGCCACGCGCTAATCTTTTGATGTACGACATACATCCGAAATTTAAAAGGTTGGTTCGTTCTAGACTAATATCGCTTCGTATCTTTATCCCGCCATCGTCCTTACAAAAAAAAAAGGGCGAAAACGTACGCTCTGCCGATACAAAGAGAGAAAAGAAAGATGTAAGCAGGGAATCCCGTTCGGGCTCACCATTGGCACGAAATTGCCTGCTACAATCGCGGCTCGTTCGCACTCGCCGTGCTAGTTTGAGTTCTCTCGAGATTCGGCCTATCGGTACAATACGTAACCCGGCATCTCCATCTTGATTTCGCTACTACCGCCACAGGCGGGTAGCCTCCTCTCGACTTGTCCGCTAAAGCACGATACCGTTCCCTCCAATTGTGGCTATTCGTGCTCATTTATTTAAATCGTGCTAATGCCGGTGATGAAACTTATATGCCAGCGTAACAGTTCGTGTACAAAGGATGCGGGATTAGAGACGTATCTGATGAACTCCACCTGAAAGATTTCTTTTTCTTTAATGACCATGGATGATAATATTTTGGAGTTTTATGAGGATTTTCTGGGTAAAGTTACAACAAAAGGACCGGTAAAAGCTACAGAAACCTCAAATTTATACTCGTACGATAAATTTACTCCAAACTCATAATACCAAAAATCCTAAACGTAAACCCACGCCACATATTAACCCTACATCGAGATTTTTTTTTTTCTTCTTCCTCCGTCACCACCGCCTTCACCACCGTTCTCACCATCACCAAACCAAGGGGGAAGTTAAAAAAAAGGAAAAAAGAAAACGAGACGAAAACATTCAATGAGTTGACATATTGTTGTCACGTGAGTGCCATGTTAGCACCGTTTGCTTCCCGTCGTAAGTATAGGCAATCGCATAAGATTTTTAGCGGCGTTCGTTAACGGAATTTTGACGAACAGTAAATGTTTCACGTGGTTATAAATCCGGGTGAATGCGTCACGCCGGTACAAGTTTTGGATTTTTTGCATCATAAAAAAAATATTTGGGTTAAATGTGTTGACATGGGTACAAGTTTTGGGTTTACGGCATCACCAAAAAAATTAAGGTAATGTGTTGCGGCAGGTATAGTTTAGGGTTTTTCGTGGCTTTTTCCCTAAAAAATAGGGTTGATATCACGAAAAATCCTAACCTGGTACAACTGTGATAAATTTACCCAAAATTAATTTTTGACCACCAATAACTCTAAACTAGTACACTTGTGATAGATCACAAAAAATTACAAACCGGTATATTTGTGATAAATTTATCCTCTGTTGATTTCTGTAAAATTGGATTAATACCATAGAAAACTACAAATTGGTACGCCTGTGATAAAACTCTAAACCGGTACACTCATTAACTATCGCGTGTCACTCGACTCAATAATTTGATGGCAAATTCAACGGAAACTAGATGATGATAGATTTGTCGCAGATACATCATTTTGGGGTTTTTCGTGATATTAACTCTAGAAAATATGAAAGGCATAGAAAGTGCTTATCACGCGCAGGTGTTACGAAGTTTTTTTTTTTTTATCTATCATACTCTAACTCTCAACTCACTCATAGACTTTTGCCCTGCTTCTTGCAAAGCGTGAAAGTCGAAATGCAAATCTAAAACTACACGTCCTCATCCCTAGTCTCATGAGAAAGTGAGGATTCAGGGGTGTTGCGGAGTTGGGGAGGGGGCTCCCCGGCATACTTTCCCCCAAAGAACAAAAGGGAAAAGGAGGATGAAGCACGAATAAATCAAAATAAAACTAATACTTAAAAAAAAAAAAAGGGAAGGAAGGAATGGGGTCCCCCCCCCCCCATCCCTTCATGATGTGATCAAGTGCTCCGCCTCTCCTCTTTTTCGCTCCTGGGAGATCCACACCTCACGGGGGCCTCCCCCCACACCCCGCCTCCCTCGGTCACTCTTCCACGCACATCCCATCACATGATATCGGAACGAGAGATGTTGAATTCAAATATTTTTTGGATCCTATTTATCTTTTCAATTGAATATGCTAACGTTTAATACTGGACAAAAAGATCAGATTAAGCGTAAAGGAAAAGCGTTAGAATAATTAATTATTAACTTACATTTTCATCTAACGGCTTAAACTTTTAGAATAATTAGCAGTGATCTCACAAAATTTCATACTTCCACCTACCAAAAAAACATATTCGTGTTCTGCGTTTTGTTTTCCCTAGAGAAATTCTAAGGTAAGACTAGGGGTGAGCGGTTCCAGGTTTCACCTGGAACCTAAAACCTACTCCCGGATACAGATTTCTCATTTTTTTTGGAATCTAGAACCTCCCCTATCATGGTTCAAAGGTCCAACGGTTTTTTTTTTTTGGGTTTCATTTTTAGTTAAACAAAATGAAAATGAACGCAACAATACCGAATAAACTTATCATTTACCAAAGAGAATACAAAAAACTAGTTTTCATAGCATTACGGTTTAAATAAATACAATTAAAATGAGAAGTCATTACGTGAATCGATATGCAACATAATTCATAGGCGATTAGTATGTCAATCAAGACAATATTCATATCTAGGACCACAAACAAACAAGAAGCGGGAAAACGGAAAGAAAGATGAGCTTTTGGTCCGCAAACATCCATGAAAATTTGTTCCAAATTCTAATCACCTAAAATTAAAAAAAAACAATCATAGTTGATAACTTAATAATAGTTTTAAATTTAAAATTGAAGTGTCACGTATTGATTATTTGTAATTGCAGCTACTACTTTTTCTTTTCATCCATTATCGCCATGGTTCTAACTATGTAGCGATCAAGCTTAAGATATTTCTTGAAAAAGTGAATGATGAAAACAATTGACCTCCCTAGAAAACAAAAACTTGGCATAGATACATGATAATGAATACCCAAACATAACAATTTAAGCAAAGCAATGAGCATGCGAATGGTGAGTACTCCAAAACCACAATACATAAAAGGTCTAAATAAACATTAGAAAATGTTCTACATGACAAGTTAAGCAAAGTAATGAGCATGCGGATGGAAATGAGAATTTAAAAGCCAAGAAGTGAGAAATGAGGAGTAGTAAGAAAATTAGGGATTTTAGATTTAGGGTTCCCGGTTCTATTCCTGGTTCTTAGTTCCGATTCCCGATTTCGATTTCGGTTCTTGGTTTCAGTTCCCGATTTCAGTTCCGTTTCTCAGTTTCAATTCCTAAGAACAAGAACTGCGAACCGCGAACCGAACCGAAACCTCCCTCCCTAGAACCGAGAACCGAACTGAACCATTGATCCGGTTCTCGATTCTACTCTAGACACGTGCTTACCCCTAGATAAGACGATATGCGCTACAATCTTTTTTTTTATGATTTTTTTACTCTTAGGGTCATTTATTTCTTGAAAAATAATCATTCGAAATGATCGCTTGCGTCTCTAACAAAAACAACGAACGGAATTTTTTTCATTGTTTATGAAAATATTTAGACATAAATAAGTGTCGAAAATGTTTTCTGGATCACTTATTTTTCACAAAACAAACGAATCCTTAATTAAGATGGACATTTGTAACTTCATAAAGTTATTCTACTTCTTTTCATATTTAATTACGACGCCATTCTGCAATGTCACAAGATCGGTGTACCGTGAAAATGCCATTCTTCGATAATAAGATCTGTACCCGTGATGTGACATGTTGTTGTCACCAATTTATCGTGAACAACTTTGAAATCCGGACTATAACCTATTTGCTTTTGTGTCTAAGTTGAAAGATACTAGTATTACAAAAGTCGATTTATAAAGTTGATTCATGTGATGCGTGGGATTATTATTATTGGTTCTTAAGCATGGCCCACTTGTCGAATTTAGTAAGTCTAGCATTGCTCTTTGAAGTATATTTAAAAACTAATCTCAAATCCTTCACGGTCGTCCAAAAAAAAAAAGCGAGTCTTGTCCCGTAATTGCATAAATTTTAAGTTTTTGTGTGTTACGAAATTTTGAATATAAGAATTACGAAAAAGAAAACATGAAGAGTTGCAAGTGGCAATTGATTGAGGATCATAAAATTACCATGTATTCATGAGCTTATAAGGTGTTTTATGGGTTTCTAAGTAACCGAACATTTATGTTTGTGCTCTCAGAATATGAAAGGAGTACGTGGAACTTACACAACACCATATTGCCCATTGCTCGAAAAATAATTAATAAATAACTCATTAAAGAAACTTTAAAACCTCCAATGCACTTGTATCTTCCTTGCACATAGTGCACTAAATTCTTTCAAAAACATAATTTTTAGTATTTAAGGGTACTTAATAATTGTTTCGGATGCATTGGTCATTGATGACTCGTTACATGCATCAACCTAATAAGCTAAGTGTGCTTACTACCAAATTATTTTTAAAAAGATTGAAAGAGATAATTGAGATATAACTCTTTTGCTCGCACTCATAAACGAGTCGACATGATGACACGAACACATTAGACTAAACGAGCTTTAGATAAGCGGCATGTGAATCGACCGTGTCGCAAATTGTCAGCCCTAGTTATTGGCGTACCTCGGACACGACAAGGGCAATCTTGATATCAAAAACCTCCGCCATGTCTCGACCCCTCTCTCCACTCACATGCGTGGAGCTCAAAACCTTTTTGCTAATGACACATAGGTCCATTCGAGCTAGCTAACACCCCTAGTCCATGCAGGTCTATAGCTTCGTCAATAGAACGACCGGCTCCTTAACCTAGATGATTAGAGACTAGATTAATGGGGTGTCAAAAAGTTACTCGATTAGGCACACGCATGTCGCTCTTAATTTCCTAAATAGTGTAAGTAAAGCTTTAAGAAGCTTTTTAATTGCGCTATTGGACGCTTTAACCGTCCGAGGTAATTTTGGGGAGGAGTGTCCGGGCCATCGAATCACCAATTGATATGTGCGTCCTTGTCAACTGGGCAAAATTTGTCTCTTTGCATTATTACGTGTATGGGAGTGAATCTAGGGAGATGTGGTTCCATCCATTTTCACCCTTTTGCTTTTAGGCTCAAGTCACTTCTGCCTTTTAAGCAATTGAAAAAAAGATGTCGTAATCACACACACACACACACACACACTCCCCCTCTCTCTCTCCCAATGCACCATAAAAAATGTTGGGAAAATTTGACCGTTGATAAAGATAAAGCAGTGATTTATAATTATCTGATACTTTGATGCGCAGTAATGATCAATGCCTTTAAAGTATTATTTGCTCCCATTATTATTGCTGCTGGATTTAGAATAGATATACTTCCATGATATACGTCAAAATTATAGAAAAACGAGTTTAGCAATTACTCGATTTTCCTCTTTGAATTTCACCTTAAAGTGTTATCAAACTTGTGTGTAAAGAGAGAAGAAAAGAGAATTTTTGTGAAGAAGAGAGAGTTGTTAATGAAAAGTTCTTATGACAATGTATGATTTGATCCCATTGACAGACAACCAATTAACACGTCTCTAGGGAATAAGTACTGTATTCCCACCATCACTACTTTCATGATTAACTATAATCTCTTTTCGTGATGATCGTCACTTCTTTTCATGTCATTAATCACTTTTTTTCATATCCAATAATCATCTTTTTTCATGCTAACAAAGTATTCCAACAAAAAATATAATTAGCCAGGGTCATTAAGGCCAATATGAGATCCTAACAATGTCTTAGAATACTCAATTATCTCTTAACCTATTTATGTTAGGCTCTTTAACTGTTCTTGTAGCTCACCGTATGTATTCCATGCCCTCTTATCCAAATCTAGATATTGACTATGGTACACAATTGTCATTATTCACACTACGCATGTGGATTGGCGGATTCTCATAGTTGGGTTTAATTTCCCCAAAAAACCCTAACTGTAAGTCAAATCCCAATTTTGCTCTCAACTTTTTTTGTCTAAAAAAACTCAAACTTTCATTCTAATCCCAAGTCTGCTTAAGCGTCCAAAAATCACCATTGGTTTCTTCAAAATTATCAATATCAAAGTTACTTAGAAGTTCGTTATCAAAGCCTGCGTTTTCATCAACACCCACAACTTCATATGGAACAACAGTAGTTTCTTGATGTTGATAATCTTGAAGATACCAATTGTGAGTTTTTGATGCGAGAATAGATTCGAGACAATAGTGAAAGTTGAAGATTTATTTTTAAACAAAAAAAAGTTCAGAAGATTGTACCTAAAGTTTAGGATCTTTTAGGAAATTAGCCCGTCATAGTTAGTGTTGCTGCGCATGCAGCTATTTTATGGTAAATGATTATGATCCAATTGCTCGATACACAGACCTATTATATCGTACTCTTAGGTATCACGATACAATCATATCACATTTCAATTGGGTATGTATGTATGAGATCCAAACAAATATATGTTAAGGAGACATTGGATAAATATATGTTAGTGTCTCCTTGATACCGAGTCGCTTTTTTTCTCTGTTTTCCTTTTGATCCCTTAGTGTGTCTATATAAACACACACATACATATTAGGAGTGCATTTTGAGTACATTTGTTATAGTGTTTATGACATTTCTTACGTCAGCTTAATTATCATATCACGCTACAAGGTTCAAAGAGAGGTGTAAGAAAAGTTCAAAGAGCACCTCCAAAAAGTGTGGATTAGTGTATGACCAAAAAGAAGCGTGGATTGGTGCATAGTCCCTAGCTAAAAGCTCTCTTAAAATAGCTTATTTTTGGTGATGTAGCATCGCCAAACCGAAATGTGTGCCGCGTTTTGTTTCTGTGTAAGCATTTTTCACTCCATTCTTTATGAAAAAAAAAAGAAGAAAAAAAGTATTTTCCATGCCATTGACCCTTGACAAAAGCTGAGGAGGCAAAGTCTGGAAAGATAGTGGCTTGTTGGAAATGATAGAGGTTCTCCACTGGCACCGTGACACATGGACATAGTAAATTACTTAATATAGTGTGGAATTAATTATACTTAAATTGGATTTGGCATCAATCTCAACTTGTTTCCATTTAAGGTAAGATTCCCACGAATTATTGTTGTTATATTCTATGCGTCCACTCCCAAATCCCTTCGTCTCTTTTTGTCTTTTGTAGGCCCTGAAGAATCATCGGCGGTTTAAGGAAAATAAATTGCAAAACTGGGGACCGAAAAAAAAAAAGAAAGAAAAAAGCAAGCTGGAGACATCGTGTTTGGTGAGAATCAAACTTAGGATAATTTTCTTAAGGGAAAAAAAAAAAACAAAGCAAGCATGATTTCCCCATATATTATGATATCACGAAATAAATGAGCGGGATCGACTGAATGGAGAATTCATTAGATTTTCATACCATGAGTTGAAATTGTATTAAGTGGAGTCGAGTGAACACTTGAAGTTCGACATCAAATGTGGAACAGGGGCAAGCATACTCCATAATCTTTCAGAAGGGGTTAGTAGAAGAAACTCAGTTCAAAACTCAATCAAATTCGGCAACTCTTTACTACCCTTTTCTTTTGGCTATGCACGAATATAGTCCTTATGCTTTCGACACTCGACATTGAGAACACACCAATGAGAACTGTCGCTTGATTAGGTATGAAAAAGGGAACAGAATACGTCACTTGTTGCGAATAGTACGAAATGTATGGATTTAATTGGTTCGGTGGATCGAATTGCAACATGTTTTGATATTTCGAATCACTTTTTGTGATGAAACTAAGTAGACCTAAATTATTTTGGCTACAACTAGCCAAATTAGTAATAGAACTCCCGTTCAAAGTTATTTTCCTATATTTCACGAGCCTAAATTAGATTAGAAGTGTAAGTTTTGCATATGAAGTTTCAAGTTGATATCTTCAAGTTGCATATACCTTCTAGGCTAGAAGGTTTTGTTGGATTGCCCATTTTAAGGGATGTAATATGTAAGGGTACCCAGAAATTAGATCAATATACCCAAATCGGGCGAAAGTTATCTTCCTTTTTTGCTAGATGACCAAGACACCACAATACGGCGCATTTGCCGAGGACTGAACCCAAACACCGACCCGACACACCAGACCAAACGTCCGGCGACTCCTTGAACACTCACGACACCTTGATTTTGTTGACATTGAGAAAGTGGGCTCAGGCCCAAAAGAACCAAGAGCGACCACGTTTCTTGGAGGTCCAATTGGCCCAAATCAAATGCTAAAAACATCTGTTGGAAGACCAAACTCTCATTAACATGCGACCCAAGTTTCTCCAGTCATCCCTTTTAATTTCCCAAGATAGAGTGTCACGACTACTCCTACTACATGATCGAATCTATGATATCAGTCCCTAATTTAGAGAGGTCCACAAGGATGTATTGGCAAATATCGAAGAACATTCGAATCGCTCCTTATTAATACTTTCGGTAATCCCAACTATCAACCGAACTACTTGAGCTATAAAGGGATCCGATGTATTGGACAAAGTATAAGCATCTCGGCCTAGCTCTTAAAAAATCTATATGGTTGCCAATGTTTTTTCCACTGACCTATATATCAATCCAATCACAATGTGTCTAATTTGGTTCTTTCTTCTTTTCTTGTTTTTTGGGGATGAGACTTTTGGCTGTGGTATTCATTCACTCCTCGTTTCTTATACTCAAAGTCCCTTGTTGTACCCTCATCAGACCGTTTCAACACTTGGGGAGATCGCTCGGCGGCGGTAGGATGGACTGGTCAGGGCCTTCCCCATCGTCGACGACGAATGCCATCTTGAGTCCCCACGTCGTGTGCACTTCTAGGTGACAATGCATGAACCAAACCCCTGCAAAGAAGAAGAAGAAGGTCATAGCATTAGGTAGATAAAAATGCGTAACTGAGCCAAACAAAATCGAACCCTATTCTCTATATGAGTCATGAGTATATATGATCTTGACGGACATGGATGTTCTACCCTTTGGATCTATCTTGATTAGTATCGCATGTCTCAACCACAATGCGCTTGCGCTCCTAATGTTAATTTTTAATCGATCAATTTGTCATTTTACGTACGTTGTAAGAATGAATTAAGAACACTAAACGGACAGATGCGATATCTAATTAAGCAAAGTCATGAACGATAACACTAATATGTTACCCGATGTATTAAGTAAGCCGGTAATATTCAATATTTTATGACAGCTTCTAAGATCACTTTTCTTTTTTGGTCGAAGCTTATAACATCACTTGATGTACCGATTTAATGGGTCATTGAACATCTACATAGGTATCAAGATTGCGAGATTACCTGGATTATCGGCCCTGAACCTTATGGCGGCCCACCCGCCGGACGGCACTCCGATGGTGTTCCGCTCCACTGGGTCGACGAGGTTGAACTTCCTCGGGTCCTCGAACCGGTTGAAGTTCCCCAGCCCTCTTCCCACCACGAAGAAATTGAACCCGTGGAGGTGGATTGGGTGGTTCTCCGGTGCGATCATCCCCGTGTCCTGCAGGACCAGCTGGACCGTCGAGTTGTACGGGAGCCTGTAAAGCCTCGTCCCGTTCATGGTGTTCACATTCGTCGGCTGCGTCCCCGTGTAGTTGAACTCTATTAACGGCTTCGCGGGGAAGTCGTCCGTGAAGACGCCGGTCGTGTTGTAGTAGTGCGCTGACAGAAGCGCAGTCTTGGGCATGACGAAGCTGATGTTGTTGAAGTCGGCCACGACCCGGAAGCCGCTCGTGCAGGTCGCGCAGGGATTGACCCCGAGACCGATGGTGAAGAACAGGGAGTGGTCGATCTCAAGCGGGACTCGGGCCGGGTAGGTGTTGGTGTTTAGGCTCCTCAGAGAGCCGACGAAGCTATCGGCCACCCACGTGGCGTTCGGCGGCGGCGTGGCTGTGGGGACCGCTGGGGAAGCCTCCGGCGTGCCAACATAGTGCAGCGTCGCAGTGGCGGTGACGTTGTCAATTCTGATGGGAGAGTCCATGAAGGTGGAGGTGGTGATCAAGTACTTGCCGGTGGTGTGGTTGGCCGTGAGGAGGGCGGTGGTGGTTTGGCCCGGGCCGACGACGATGGCGTTGGTGCGTAAAGGCTTGACATAGGCCGCGTCAACCTCGACCACCATGAGTTGGTGGTGGGCGATCTTGAAGAAGAGCTCTTCATTGAGCGCAGCGTTAATGATCCGCAGCATGTAAGTCTTGCCGGGTCGAACTGCTAATTTGTATCCACCTGCGCATGATCGAAGCCGGTCAGTTTTCCGCCATCAGCGGCGACGGACTTTTAATGTTCGTGACCACAACGTTGTTCTTCTTTCTTAGTACCCTGGGGACAATTGGCGACGGGTCCTGGACGGCTGTTGATGGTGTGAGCATCGGAGACATTGGGCGCTCCTCCGGATGCCATGGCCTCGTCGATCACCGCTTCGACGTCCGACTTCCACCATTCGGCTGCCAAATGCAGTAAATCAAGTTCAAATTGCGCCCGTCTTTCGACTCGAATCTTCATCGATCTTCCAAAGCGCTTGGAAAATCTTTGTCTTTGTCGCTAAAGACGGATCGAACCGGAAAATCTTTGGGACTCACCTAATACGATCACCTTTTCTTTGTGGGGTGTGGGAAATGGATAGGGAACTCCTAGCCTGGGCAAGATGATCAGGGCGCCGTGCACGGTGGCTCTTAGCCACAGGATGTGGGCGTGCCAGAGGAGCGTGCCCCTTTGGCCGGTGAGGGTGAAGTTGTACGTATAAACTTGTCCCGGCTGAATCGGGCACTGCGTTATGTACGCCGGTCCATCCGCCCAGCCAGTCCTCAGTTGTCGGACTCCATGCCTATTGCATCAAAATGGATACACAGATTCATAAAATAGCTTGTTTTAGATCTCTGCAGATTGTCCACCGGAAAACATAAAGTATTTTTCCCCATCTAATTCATATTGATCAAGATATCATTCACTTTCTATAATCACATAACCTTCATCTATTTTCTCGCGCCAACTCGAGAACCCACCTCTGGCGAATTCGGAATCAAATCATCCATCGGGTATTCGATACATAGCTTCGACCAGGCACTGATTTTCCTACCCGAGGTCGATTCGATTAGAAGATCGAGATACTCGAGCTCGACTCGACTAATCACAATCAATCTATAAGTAAAACTTGAGCCTACCAGTGAATGCTAACGTTGTAGCTGACGTGGTTGACCACCTTCACCAGCACCGTGTCGTCTTCCCGGGCGTAGACAGGTGGACCCGGGAACCGCCCATTGACAGTCACGATGGGCTTCGTGCTGCACAGTCTGTTGGTCCTTTTCGCAACCACCTAAAATTTACCAAAACAGCCAACCGCACGTTATCGAAGTCCTTGGCCAATTTTCGGGATATAAACATTTGACATCGGGTACAACAGCGTCGCACGAAAAAACACTCGAGAGAAATCTTCAACCTAATACGACGTGGACTTGTCACTGAAGTGCACTTTTTTTTGCCATACGAATATGTTAATTTTTCTCTTCAAGTAACGTAGCATCTCGTGGCGTGGAATTAACGAACGATTTTTCTTCCTAATTTGCTTTTGAAAAGACGGATATAAAGCTGACTTGAACCTTTCGATCTCCACATAGGGTTCGAGAATCCGATATAGACATTTGATTTTTTATGCATGTAATTGGGCATAAAAGCAACCGAGTTGGTCTATTCCGTGAGCATACGATTTGAAGTATTTGGAGAAAGTACGTTTGAGTTTCCAATTTATAAGTTTCTAGATAGTAAATATGTGTGTGTGTGTGAGAGAGAGAGAGAGAGAGAGAGAGAGAGAGAGAGAAGCCACATCTTCATGAGAGCTCCAAAATCATGGGTAAGATTTCATTGCACAAATAGATGAAAACTAACAAAAGTTCCACCAATTATGGTGGACCTATTGCTCAAAATATAATATATAATTCGTATCAGACTCTAACATCCCGACTTTTAGGTCAAACTTTCTAGTATGAAGTCGGAGCTAGATTGCATCTATTCATCAACAAGAGATAATTACTATGATTTTCTTCACGAGTCAATAGATTAATACCACATGTTAAGATCCATTCTTATAACTGATCACGCACCCAATAGACGTCCGAGTTGTTAATTCTTCGATATGTTTAACAAAGAGGGTGGAAATATAATATAGTAGGCACCAGATCAGTACACGAAAACATGGGTGGGTGTGTGTGTGTGGCTAATCTGCACGATTCTCACAATTAGCTGTATTTAGCAACTTTTATATCTAATCATTGTTCACTGTCTCAAGCAACGAAACGCATATGCAACTTTTAACGTTTATACGTCAACTTGCAACAAAATAATATATAGCACCGCACTTGGAAATTTTCTTTGCTTATCCTTTGCAATCAAAACTAATCAAAGCCATCATGCCATGCAAACCCTAGACCAACATATCCTTGAAAGCGAAATACCAACGCGCTTACTTGTTTTCGTCACGCTTGTACATAAATATTAGCTGTCTGATTTACATTGGATGCCTCAGCAGATTAGTATATAGTATTATTCAGAAGATGATCAGCATGTTGGCCGTTAATCCATCCGTTTCAGCCGGACCACATGCAAGGTTTTCGTGCAAAACTTGTTAGGAAGAAAGACCAAGGGCACAGAGTGAAGAGAGAATGCGATTCTCCACTAAATGAATTGCTCAAAGACAAAAGAAAAAGGTTTGGACATCCCGTGATATTCTAAGAAGAAATAAATAGAGATAAGCTCGCTCATTGATATGAATACACCGGAGAGAACAGTTTCGCGCATGAAAGTTTACACCGCTTCCAGGCCCAACAATCTGGTTATAATGCGTGCATGGGTGCACGTGAGCCAAATTCATGTAAGTATCGTCGAATCCAAAGACTCGCCTATCGGGTGACCTCATCGCAAGAGACTAGCTAGCTAGCTAGCTAAATATGCAGGAAAATGGTTGCTGTCTGAAATAGTGAAGTCTCCTCATGTTTCAGCTCACTTTCAACAGCACCAAAATCCATGTGTACCCCTTTGTGCATTTATTTGGTTCCCTTGTAATTTACAAGTGACAGGGTTTAGAACAGGTTTTTCTGCATTAATGTCTATATTCGTAGTTGAAGAAGAAGAGGAGGAGGAGGAGGAGGAGGAGGAGGACGAAAGATGCATGAAAAAAAATGAATCGCACGGTACTATTGGTGGGTCATGCAGATATAATGATGAAAACAATGAGAAAATTTGCTCACATTGAACTTGTAGTGACGGACCATTCCCTCCACATGCGTCGCTAATAACCAAGCTGCGAGCAACACTCTCATCCATGGCATCATCATCATCTTCATCTCTCTCTCTCTCTCTCTCTCTCTCTCTCTCTCTCTCTATGTGTGTGTGTGTGTGTGCGTGTGTGTGTTAGAGAGAGACAATCTTTTGCTCCCTCTTCCTCTTGTTCTTCTTCTTCTTAGAGAGCAGGTTGTGACCGTCAAGCCAAGACTTTATAACCAAGCCTTCGTCCTCTCCTCTGTGGCCATGGCGTTTTTACTCACAATTTGAACCAAAAATAAATATATTATATGCTTGAATATTCGCGATATTCCTTTCCTTCGCATTAGAAGCCAGAACCTTCTTTGGTTCCTTTGACACGTACGACACGAATGAGTTTAGTTGTCCATCAAAACGAGGGCGACCTTTAGGGGGGCCAAAAACACACGAAAGAAGGGAACAAGAAAACAAAAAAGTTAACTGGTCTCCCTCTTTTCCAATTACGCTGGTAACTAAAGCTATTTATGTTAGCTACATTGACTCGGCAGTGAGAAACCCTACTTGAGTTGGTCTACCCTTATTGGCTGAAGTACACCCGAACCCCATCTAACTTTTAACCACTCTTCAAACAGTTCTCTCCTTCCCTCTTCCCTACCAGCTCCATGGAACCAGCGTCACTTAGATTTTGCTAGATTTTGTTTCTATTGTTGCACAGTAGAACATGCGATTAGCCATCGGTGTTGTCACTAATTAGGTTGAGATTGAACTCAATCATGACGCCCTTGATTGATATCGCACAAGGACCAAACCGCGACGAGTATCAGAGGGGTTGGATTAAGTATTCGGATGATTGGCAAAGATTTCTTTAGGTGTGAATCGAATCTGAAGCTTACAGTGTCATATTATATGTGTCAATGGAAGATATTAAATTAATTAGTGACTAGCTGGCCGTTTATATGTTTGATATGTGACTCATGACCAAGTGCGAGACCTTAAGTGTTGTCATACTTATAAGATAGTCGACCAATCAAAATCGAAAGTTTAAGTAATAAAGGGAGACCTTTAAGAGCCATGAAATCTAAAATTCGTAGAGAAACAACCTTTTTTTTTAGTTAGATGTTCTTTTAGTTGGACAGTTTGTAGAGGGGTGATGATATTAGATATGATTGTCGCTTTTCTTGATGACGAAAAGTCCACTTATAATTCAGAGAATCGCAAAGTCATGAGACACTTTTAAAACCTCACGAATTGGCTTCAATATTAAAAGATCAAGATGAGCAATCCAAGTATGAGGGCATTCGAATCCATCTCTAATCACTGAGTCGATACGAGTGATTAAGGTGATGATTATAATTACGACTTTTTCATGTTTACAAAATCACATACTTGTCACTTTACCCCACGGTAACTGTGCAAGTTAGCTATGTCGACCCTTGTACGATGAACCGAGCTTAGTTAAGTAAAATAGCATATAGGAAAGAAAGATTAGCTATTAGATGTTGACCCAACTAATATGTGTAGTTGAGAAGTGCTTGTCATAGATCGTCTGATTTGATTTTTTCTTTTTTTCGATTTACATAGATTGTCTGATTGCACAAGCTGAGTTTGGGGTCAATTTTCATATACAGTAAAAATATGAGATGAGAGCGTGGGGAACAGCTTAGCTCATGTAATTCAGCCTCTAGCATTGGACAACTCCCAACTCCTCCTCTTGGGATTGGTCACAGACTGGCAGCAATTGAAAATAAGGTCCGATTTCTCCATCAGCAACGTAGTGATTTTGAATATTTATCTGGACAAAGAAGGGAGGGACAAGAAAGCCATGACGTGCAGTTTTTCCCTTTTTTCTTCTATGGATATATACGATGAGGGATGAAAAAGAACCCTCCTGCTGCGTCGGGCCCTCCCAGACAAAGGAGGGAGTTGAGGCTAGAGGTTAGGTGAGACGCTATACTTTTTGTGACTCTTGATATTGGATATGTCAAAATGGATCATAAATCCACATCTTAACCTATATTGATTAGCAATGCTTATCAAATAGGTTTAGAATGATAAAACTCAAAGGTGTTTGTTTAAACCAAAAACTAGTCAAGTCGTTGACACGAATAAGTACGTGCTTGATACGTGAGCATGGACATTACTACGCACGTGGTATTCTGTCAACGACCATAGGAGCTGATACACATTGATGATGCATATTTAGTTGTTGACATGTGCCGATGAGCAGTCAGTGGGCATGGGTATGGAGATGGGCGGGAGTACTGGTAGGAGAAAGGTAGCATACCATCAAAGTGCTTTAAAAATACGAGAGGCATAAGGATGGTTACTAGCTCGAGACAAAGCAATGGAATAACTGGTGAGTATTCATTCACTCAAGGAACGTCGAAGCACGCATATGAAGTTCGAAATTAAAAAAGCAACTGAAACCAAGGAGAAATGAGCGTGCATTTTGGAGGGAACTGTTACTCGAGTAAGAACACAATACAACAACCGTGCAAAGGCAGGATCATGGGACGGTTAACACCCCATTTGGAAAAAGCAACTTCTTGGGAGCATAATCATAGCATCATGGACTCGAAGTTTGCATAAATAGAGGAAATCGACGGAAACGCTATTGCTTCGGAATACAGTTACTGCTAAATTATTATAAATACCACCAGCCGTCTACTAGAGGCCCCCCGTATAAATCAAACAAATTTACTATCTTTTTAGCCTTTATTTTCGTAGTTGTAGTTTGTCGATTTACGCTGTCGATTAAATTCTGACGTGTAATTTTTATCCCGAGTGCTGTGTCATTGATTAAATTCTAGCATAGTATCTTTATGTTCTCAAGTTGTGTCATCAATTGAATTCCGGCATAGTTTGTTTACATCTAGTTACTTCATCAAGTCTATATCTTCCAGGTCTTGTTGTCAATTAAATTTTGGCATGGTATGCGTTTGTACAGTCATGTTCTAATTAAGGTTGTTGATTCCTTTTGCCTGTGATACTTCCTATTCAAAGTTGGCGCAGAACCCTAGTTCCCTTTAATAAAAGCCAAAGATGACTTTCAGTGAAAAATATTTCGTTGCGAAAGCAATTCCAACGAAACAGTGTTAAATAGATGCACAATCTACCCAAACCCAACACACCTTTATGACTCTCTTTTCACCTTCTATGAGAAAATAATGGACTTCTCATGCTATTCCAAATTTGGAGAAGTCATGGTGGGCTCGATTTCACCCTTATTAAAAATATCAAGATGGCTTCTTTTTTTCCTAATTATTTTTTTATTTCTATTAATCTTGTAAATTTTGCCTGTTAGTTATTAGAGTATATTTTTCCTTGGTTGCATTTGACATTGTTAATTTTATGTAATATTCTAATCTTAGTTTTTGTCATTGCAATCCATCGGCAACATAAATCACCTTCTTCAATATCTTACATTCCATTTAAAATTTCAAGTCCTCCACATTATTTGTTGCTTTCATTTTATAAATTCACTACCAAGTACTAACTTTCTCTTATTCTTCATTGCGAATCAATATAAAAATTGAAAATTCTATGCAATGTTGAAAACCAATTCTTTGGCATCTTATAGTCGAAATAGCAATTTTATCCAAATAAAATATACACATGAATAGCTTAAAGTGGGTTAACTAGGTAGATACGAATTTTCATTGGTTGGATTAAATGTGGAAGTATTTTAGTAAATGGGTTAGGTTGACGCAAGTACAAGTCACTGAATTTGTATTGAATATTAATAAGTCAAAATGAGTTAAATGAGTCAATTTGGATTGAACTATTTTCGACCCATACCAAACCTAACCCAACCTATCCATTCGACAGCTCTACTCTTGATTGCGAGAAGTAGTCCTTTGTCATTGTTGCAAGGAATGGTCCTTTATCGCGATATTCATAATTTGTAATCTACTAATAAGAAAAAGTTTCCTTGATCTTGTTTTTGATTAGTTGTTTACAAATTATGAACATCACTCACGGATTTAGGAGCCCTGTTTCCACACTCTATATCCATCAATTGTAACCATTTTTTGAGTTATTGGAGATCCATGCCACGTGCCATCAAGCACAAAATCACGAATCAAACCCCAATCTCTCTCTCTCTCTCTACACTAATAGTGCAGCACTGCGCCGCCGTCGCATGCTGCATTGCCATTGCAAATGGCCAACACTAACACTTCCGTTGCATGCTGCCACCCCCAGGTCTTTCTCTCTCTCTCGATCCTTCTAAAAAATCAATACCTACATTCAAAATAATAATCACAATTACAATTTTAGACCGATCCAATGTACGAACATTTTGCCAATTTTATATATGAGCTAAGACCACTAAAAACTCTAAACCGGTACATCCGTGTCACATGAACCCAAAACTAATTTTTATGTTAGAAAAACTTCCAAACTGGCACACCTGTGCCACATTTACACTAAACTAATATTTGTATCACAAAAAATCCTATACTGGTACACCGGCACCACATTTACCCAAAATTGTGGTGAATATGAGATTTATTTGGGGGTAAATGTGTTACATGTACACAGGTTTGAGATTTTTTTGTGATTTGAAATTTAGTTTTTTAGGTTCACCAGTTTGGGGTAAATTTTGGTACGAGTGTACCGGTTTGGAAGTTTTTGCGACATATAAATTAATTGGGTTAATACCACGAAAAACCCTAAACTAATACATTTGCGACAGATTTACCCCCAAACTATTTTTTTGACCATAAAAAACTCCAAACTAGTACACCTGTGACAGATTTACCCCGAACTATTTTTTTGACCATCAAAAATCCCAAATTGGTACAGCCGTGACAATTTTACTCCGAACTAATTTTTTAATATTATTTTTTATTTTTTCGAATTTTTTGAGTTTTTCTTTTTTTAAATTTTTTTTTCTTTTCTTTATTTTCGTTCATCTTTAACCTCCGGCCGGTCGCCGATTCTTTTCTCTTTAATTTTTTCCTTCATCTTCAACCTCTGGCCGGTCACCAGTCCAGAGGCGGGGGTCGGCAAGGCTGGCCCCGCCGGCCGCTGGCTAGGCCGACCTCGCCGGCAACTGGCAAGGTCGGCCTTGCCCCACCCTGGCGAGGGGTCATCCTCGCCATCGTTGGCAAGGTTAGACCTTGTCGCTTCTAGGAGAGGCTGACCTCGCCAGTTACAGTGGAGCCGAGCGTCGCTAGCGACGGCGAAGACAACCCCTAGCCAGCAACTAGCAAGGTCAAACCTAGCTAGGGGTGGGCAAGGCCGACCTCACCAGTTGCCGGCGATGTCAACCTCACCATCGGCCGGTGGGGCCAACCTCACCGACCAGAGGTTAAAAATGAAGGAAAAAAAAAGAAAAGGAAATGAAAAAGATAAGATAAGAAAAACTTACAAAATTCAAAAAAATAATATTAACAAATTAGTTTGTGGTAAAATTGTCACAGGTATGCCAGTTTAGGGTTTTTGGTGGTTAAAAAAATAGTTCGAGATAAAATTATCACAGATGTATCGGGTAGGTATTTTTTATAGTCAAAAAAATAGTTTAGAATAAATCTGTTACGAGTGTATCAGTTTAGGGTTTTTCGTGGTATTAACCCAAATTAATTTGGAGTAAATATGGGATGGGTGTATGAATTTAGGTTTTTTGTGATATTAAATCTTTATATAATTTACTCTTAATTTTCGAATCGATTAAATATTATAGAAAATCAGTTTATTCATCTTATAGCTAGAATGAAAGCATAATTATCCATTCAATAATATAATGCTTCTTTTAATTTGTGCGGATGGAAAGGACGTTGGAGAATATCTTATCCTCAAGATTTACGCTACATCAACAAACAAAGTTGACATGTTTTGAAATCAATAAACATGCTATTCATATGCGTCAAGATAAAAAATCACTATCGAAAAGTAATTGCCAAATTTTGCCATGTCAGCAATAAACAGGTAGCCGCCGCATGAAATACCTTCTTGAGCTTTGCAATTTTTTCCACCAACTCCAGACGAATGAAGTAAGGACGAAGCGAGACGACGAATCATGCTTAATAAACAAAATTATCGACATACTAAGCAACTCGAAATTCGTCATTATAACGTTAAAAAAATTAGAAATGAGTTTCTCAAGCTTGATTAAACAACAAGAAAGTATTATGCGTACGCAGTCTTTCTAGACCCACGCCATCTTCTTCCGGCAATCACTTCGTCCCTCTCTCCTTCATTGCATCATCGCTTGCATTGTAAGAAACTCTCAAGCAACTTCGACATGCACACTTTTGGCTCTTTGCGATTTCAATTTGCTCCTTCGTTCTGTTCATAGGAGTTGAACGTGCGGAATGATTTTTCGATGCAACAAAACCAATGTGTAAACCCAATAGAAACTACTAATTTATGACACTAAGAGCAAGGGCAACGAAAAGACACGCGTACCCTTGATTTAATTAATTTAAATAACCTTGTTTTGGCAGACTTTTGATTCTCTGATAAGCAATATGGCACATCATCTATTTTCAAAAGGAGATAAATAATTAATGGGTGTTTTTGAAACGCAAGCTAGGAGTTAAATAATTAATGGGTGTTTTTGGAACGCAAGCAAGCTTGCGATTGTGCATTAGTTGAATTGACAATCTCCATCTTGAACACTTGTACATTTTATCAAGCAACGCAACTCGGGGTATAAATGTTTGAATTCGTAATGATTGGATAAAGTTTGACATTATTATAAATGAATGAATAGATTTATATAATATTATCTATTGAAAGTGAACTTTAGGAAACACGCCGTGCATCATAATTTAGGAAAGCGAAAGAGACTGTAATTTTTAAGCCCGACCTATTCTGTGATTAGAATTTTATTCATTTGATAATAATTGAACGGATGAGTCTTGAATGGATGAGTCAAAAATCAATGTGATTTGTTTGTTTGGCATTTGAAAAATCCATCTCCTGCGGCTCCTGATGGACGTCCCATCTTCATGGATTACGACGCTCGAACGTTTGGTTGGGCCACACACAGTTGATGGGAAGCGTAATCTATAGAGAGAGAAAAAAATAGTCAATAAAACCAGTATACGGTTGTCAGTCGATTTCAATTCACGTCTTATCTGGTCCGTACAATTACAAGATTGATCTTGCTTTCGACTCATCCGGTCGGTTTCAACTCGTCTTGCATGGCCGATATAATTCATGTAATTATGGGCTACTTGGTGAGGCGGGGGTTCGTTTATCTATTTGGGGTTCCACATCATAACAAAGGAAAAGAGAGAATAATGAAAAAGATTCGTGAATATAGATTTTTATTAGGTCCGCTTCCATTGCGAGAAAGAATCTACATATTCACGATTTGATTTTCGATGTATGAAAGAACGCAGTTTACCTTTTCCTATATCATTGGTTTTGGTTATGTAAATCTCTTAAAAAACACCTGTTCATCTAGTTCTCTTTTGGGGGTGACCAAAGAGAATTATCTTCGTTGGCAATCAGCCCACGATCAAACTTTCTAAGCTGCACTTTGATGTGTAGTTGTCCTGTAAAAGTATTTCATACGACGCTCACACGACTGATGTGATGGGATCGACTAATCGCATTGCCAAGTGATGATACTAGTGTTATCTTACGTGGCACTTAGAATCTATGAATCGCTCACTTCTGATTGACTTGCTACATCACGTGTCGCCGCGACATAAATGTAGACGTCACACAAAATATCAAATTGTATTTCGTACGCAATAACAGAAATTAAGACGCGTGTTGTATAAAGAAAATCCCTTTCAGAATTTATGTAGTTTCCTAAACAATTTTATTTGCATTTTCTTTGTTGGGAAATATTAGTGGGAATCCTGATGGAATTTGTCTAATGCAATTGTGGGCCAGCCAATTTAGCAATGGGAAGAATCAAATTGAGGGAAGGTACGGGCTTGTTTTCGGCAGCAAAATGGACTCCAGGCCCAGCCCAATCTCTCCACCAGATGAGGAGCAGCTCCGACCCGCAGTCCCACTTTCAATTTCTCCTCGGCCAAACATTCAATAATTGCATAAATATATCATAACCAACAACGTTCGGTTGTAGTTAGTGGTATCAGTACCAAATCGAAAAATCGAACTAAGATACAAATCAAACCGAACCTAACCGAATCTAGCAAAATCGAAAATTTCGTGCATTTTTGTTCGATTCGGATTTTGGTAAATAACCTTTTTTTTTTTAGTTTTTGGTTCGGTTCGATTTGGATCCAACTAACTTCGATTGCCCACACGCAGGCCCATGACCAGCATTTCAGTCCTTCTCACTTCATCTCTTCGCCTGGGAACCGTCTGCTCTTCTGCTGTGTTCTCGATCGTGGAGTGGGTTCACGGACCATTCGCGACGGCCGTTCTCGCTGTCCTTTTTCTCCTTCGTCGTAGCCAAGACTGTGTCAGTGGCCATGGCTGCAACGACGTTCGCGATACCGAGAGCGAGCCAGGTAAAGGGCGTCGATCACGTTTCTGTGGCGGAAGATGGTGAAGCTCGCTCGAAGCAAGGCGAGTTCTCAGGGGCATCGAGAGCGAGAAGGGAGACGAGTTTGTGCAGGGAGCTGCGGGTAACGTCGACCGATTTGAAGTAGAGATTGTTCACATCGCATGTTTGGCCCATAGGGCAGCCAGACCTAGATGACTCCACCAACGACGACAAGCCCATGTCCTGCGTAGTGGGCAGCCGAGAGGTAATACTGCGGCGGTGTCGAGTTTTCGTGTGTTGTGGTGTGGGCGGCCAAGAGGCGACGAGCGGTCTGGAGGAGTGTTTTGTGATTTGCTATTTGGTCGTTTCTTCTCTGTCATTTGAGTCTGAGCTGTGGAGGATAAACGTTAAAAAAAAAAAACAAAAATAAAAGCCGAAAGACAAAATTGAACCAAACCGAACCAAATCGAATTTTCGGTTCGAATCGTATCCGGTTTGGATCACTATTCGGTTTGGTTCAGCTGCTCACTCCAATGGTTCGGTTCGGGTTTTCAAAAAATCGGAACCGAACTGAACCGAACGGTTTACGCTACTAAGTAATGGCATTGGCTATTAAGGTATTTGCTGGCGGTAATAACTATTACACCGTAATTTTATTGCAGTCAAAACCGTAGTATCTGTGGGAGGAACCCTTGTAATACTTATTACAGTCTGGCCATAATAGCTATTCCAAAATATCCCACTCTTTTTTTTTCCCACTCACTCTGCCGATGTCAGAATATTAATTATATAATGTGGATAATGTAGATAATGTTTATACCTTATAGGGTTAATACCATACAAAATTATAAGTCGGTATATTTATAATAAATTTACTTCAAATTAATTTTTTAATCATCAAAAATTTCAAATCGGTGTACTTGTAACAAATTTATCATCCATTAGTTTCCATTAAATTTTACCGTCAAATTGTCGAGTTAGATGACACATGACAGTTGACAGGTATACTAGTTTGAAATTTACAGGTATATCAATTTGTAATTTTTCGTTGTATTAATCTAATTTAATAGATGGTAAATTTGTCACAAATGTACCAGTTTTGAATTTTTGGTGATCAAAAAATTAGTTCGGGATAAATTATCACAGGTGTATCAGTTTGGAGTTTTTCGTGACATTAATCCTAACTTATAACTCACTAAAGATTGGTTGGGAGGAAGTTTCCTTTGATCATAACTCTGGTTGAAGGATTCGAAATGTGGATATTAGTCACAGATAAGTTTATATATGGGTAATATTCATTACTTGTAACCCGTCAATTAAATACACGGATGGAAGAAATTTCTTTCAATTAAGAACAGAGGGGAATACAACCGTTTAAAAAGATACCCTTTCTCTCTCTTCCTATCTCTCCTTTTTCTAAAGGAGATTTTAAATGGTGTGAACATTTATTTTGTCATGATTTTTCACCCATATTATTTTTCTTGAGAAAAAATCAATACCCCAACATTAAGAATAACATGACAAATATGATTTTAGACCCGTGCAATGTACAAATATCTTGCTAGTTATATATAATGTACTATTTGGGCATATATATATCTCAATTTTCGAATGTTTTAATATTTAAAAAAACAGTTCACTCATTGTTGACACCTATTTTTAATTGCCCAATTAAATTACACAAAATTTAGAAGTTAATTTTATGGCTTGAACGTAATGCAACTTTGAGCAACTTCAAGCAACTTTGGCTCTCTATCATTTTTATATGCTCTTCGTTTTTATCAAAGGAGATGAGCGTGGAAAATGATTTTTCTATGCGATAAATCCAACACGTGAGCCCAAGAGAAACTACTAATTTAGAACACTAAGAACTAGGGGTGAGCATAGTTTTAGGATAACATCTAAAACCTGATAACCTGACCAATCGGAACCTGTAGATTTCACATTCTAAGGTATGCAAGATAGGTTCTAGATTTCAAAAATTGAGAAACTTATTTCGACGAGTAAGTTCTAAGTTCCAGGTGGGTGGAATCCTAAACCAGGAACCTGAAATCTAGAACCTAAACAAGTTTTTTGTGTTTTTTCTTGGTCTATATTTTCGCGTGATCCTGTGGTATTTCATAGCGTTAGATGATGAGTCTATAATTTGGAACCACTAGTATGAGCTTTTATTTTATGACTTGTTATATGAAACTTGTTTCATATTATCTAAGTATTTGAATATGAGTTGTGGTTAGTAAAACATAGCAGCAAGTGGTGACCGTTAAAGGTGATTTACTGCAATGGTTCAATTAATAATACAAGTGGAACCTAAGTAGATCCTGAAACCAACTCTTGAACCTTTGATAGGGTAGGTTCTAAGTTTCAAAAAATGAGGAACCTTTACGGAACATGAAACTGCTCACCCCTAATATTGATTAACGCAATGATTTCTTATTTTAATTATATTTATTTGAATTGTAATAACAGAAAAACTAATCTTTTGTATTCTCTTTAGTGAATGACATACTTGATCAGTATTGTTGCGTTCATTTTCATTTTGTTTAACTAAAAATGAAAAAAAGAATGTTAGATTTCTGGAATCTGTGATAGGATAGGTTCTAGGTTTCAGGATCGATAGGTAGATTTCAGGTTTCAAAAAATGAGGAACCTATAAGGAATTTGTAATTGCTCATCCCGGTTAAAAACAAGGGTCACAAAAAGACAAGTGTACTTTGAATTTTATTTAAGCAAATATGTCACATCATTAGCAAAGCACGCCATAAAATGCTTTTTGAAAAATTAAACTATTAATCGGTGTCTTTGAAATGCAATCAAGCTTTAGAGAATTAAAAAAAGTCGGGGCATCAATGTTTGAATTCGTAATGATTGGATAAGTTTAACATTATATATACTGAAAGTGAACTATAGAGAAGACGTCATGCATCATAATTTACAAAAGTGAAAAGGGCGGCAATTTTAAGTGTAATCTACTTTGTGATTATATTTTTTTTCATTTGATAATATCCAAATAGATGATTATCAAATCGATGTGTCCAAAACACAATGGCATTTGGAAAGTGGACGTCCCATCTTCAGGGTTAGGACACTCTGAACGTCGAGCTAGGTTGCAAACACTAGCCTAAACCCAAGCCGATCTCTACTCTCATCTTGTCTGATTCATATAAATTCACGTGATTCATGAATTATTTTTAGGAAAACGGACGTCCCATCTTCAGGTTTAGGAAGCTTGAATGTTGAGTTGGACTACACACAGTAGCCTAAACCTAAGTCGATCTCTACTCCCGTCTTGTCTGATTCATATAAATTCACATGATTCACGGATCATCTTGAGGAAAACGGACGTCCCATCTTTAGGAATCTCGAACGTTGGTCTATGTCATGTGCTCGCGTCGGTCTACACGGTGCTCGAAACTAATGATAATTAGGTTCCGTTTGATTTACAAAAAATAAATAATTTAAAAAATATTTTTTTAAAGATAATTACTTTTATTACTTACAAAAATATATAAATGAAAAATATTTTCATTGTCCATGAAGATATTTAGACATAAATTATTGTTGATAGTGAAAATATTTTGCATTAATTAATTATTTCAAGCGATATAAACGATCATTTTTTAAAAAATATTTTTCGAATCATTTATTTTTTACGAAACAAACGAAGTATTAAATTTAATATGATTAAATTTAAATCATAATCATAAATAAATGATAATTACATAGTAAATATTTATTACACTCAACATTGGTAATAAAAGTAATAAACATAATATTTATTTTCTTTACCCAAAAAAAAACATAATATTTATTTTAATATAATCACGTGTTATGTGCTTACTTTTCATCGTAATCATATTTAAATTCTTATAATATAAATAGATTCTCCATATGATGGATTGTAATTGTATATCTAATAATCTATACAAATGTCATTCCCATTAGTCATGATTCATTATTAAAACGATAATTATTATGTTGGAAAATTTCAATTTGGCACCCAAAGTGGAGCCATTTTCTCAAAAAATGGTCCAAAGTGGACGAAGTGTCAAATAAGGGTATTAAATGTTTAATCAGTCTCAAATAGTGGTCAGAAGTGCCCAATTAGTCTCAAATAAGGGTATAGGTTCACCGGTCGGTCAAATACTCACTGACCGGCGTGCATGTTACTGTTTTGGTAATTGGAATAGGGGCATTTTCGTCTTTTACCTTTTTTTTCTCTTTTGCTTTTGCTTTTCCTCTTCTTCTTTTTTTTTTTTTGGTTTCCTTTCACCGGCCATAGCCGGTGCCGGCGGAGGTGGCTAGCCTTAGGCTGAGGCCGCCCTCGCCAGTGTCGGATGAGGGCCACCCGATGCCAGTGAGGGTTAGGCGACGCCAATGAGGGTCGCCCTCGCCTGGGCTGGGCGGGTGGGGGCCACCCTCGCCCACCCAGCCCAGGCTAGGGCGGCCTCCGTCTGAGGCCGACCACCTCCACTGGCGCCAGTTATGGCCGGCGGAGGGAAACTAGAAAAAAAAAAGATGAAGAGGAAAAGAAAAAGAAAAAGAGAAAAAAAAAGGAGTAAAAGATGAAAATGCCCCTATTTCAATCGTTGAAATAGTAATGTGCTCGTCGGCCGATGAGCATTTGACCGACCGGCGAACCCAGATCTTTATTTGAGACTAATTGAGCACTTTGAGCCTCTATTTGAGACTGATTGGGCACTTCAGATCCTTAGTTGATACTTTCTTCACTGTGGACCCCTTTTTAAGAAAGAATACCAAATTAAAATTTTCCCTTATTATATTCCCTCATATTTTAATTTTAGGGATGTTTTGGAAATTTTGATGTCGTCCTTTTCTCATGACACTTGTCGTTAATGAAGTCAAAACAGTTGTACTCAAAACAAACAACTATATAGCTATTTCCTTACAACCTTATTCAATTATTGCAACCAAACGGACCGTGGAATCGAGAGGTGAAGTCATACTCGAAGCCAAGCAATAGCCAAACCTAACCCACAGGTAGAACGAGCTGGTCTCTGTCCGAGTCCTAAAAGTGAATAGGCCTGCTGATGGCTGAAGTTTGAATAGAGCGAGGCACGAAGCAGGTCTTAAATAGTCTTAAAAATGATTTCATCCTTTTCTAATCCCTCTTTAACTCATAAGATAGTCCAAAACCACACACAAAAGCAAAACGCGTGCACCACATCAACATCGTGGCCGCGAGCTCAATTCTGCCGATTTCCTTGGCCCTTTTGCTCAGTCGAGAGTACTCATCAAGAAATACGATCAGATCGGTCCAATCACGTATCTATACAGCGACCTAACGTATGTACGAATGGATGCATTCAGTGTGGATAGCCGTTTAAACTGCGACTAAAGGTGTTGAACTGGAAGATGATTCAGAGAGTTTCCGGCATCGTTTTCAAAGTTGTGAAGATATTCATTCGAGAGAGAGAGAGAGAGACCGGATGAGAGGCGGACAAGCCCCATGGAGACATCGTTTGCCGTTTTCCTCCGGTCTGAACGCATCAGTCTCGATCCTCGGACAGTCCAAGAGGGACGCCTCTGCTCCCTGCCCCGCCCTCTTCGTCGTCTGGTCTGCCCTCGTCGTTTTCATGGGCAATTCGAAGTTCCACCGAGGTTGGTTTGGTCCATGCTCGTGTTCAATGTCCTCTTTCGTTACTACCCAATCAACGAAAGGAGCTAAAGATCAACGGACAAGACCTAAATCAATCCAACCATGTCATACAAACGCTTCTCCTCTTGCAAAGCTGGTAACTGCACTGATTTCACAATGATGTTCCTTCACTGCTCAACCGAGAAGAAGAAACATATATAACAAAACCACCGTTCAACTCGTCGTCTCGTCATATGCCGAACGAACGCGAATCATATGTTCGCAGCAGCACGACTTGATGCATAGATCTGAACAAAACGCGAACCACACATCCATGAGGAACGTGAATCAGTGTCGTACCGGTGTTCGAACACAAAAACGTTCTCAAACCATCAGCTAGGTCAGCTGATGAGTGATTTTTTCTTCCTATTTTTCCATTTTTTTCCCCTCCGAAACATTAATTAATCCAAGGAATCGAACTGGGTTCCATTTTTCTATGGGGCTTGTTTAATGGCAAGAAAGTGACCTGGGTGATGGAATTGGAATCCGAAATGATGACGGTGACGAGCAAGCAGAATACATTGGTATCTTTAGCAGTCCCAAGTCTCGCGGCAAATCATTGTCATCATTATTGTCATTTTCTCATAACTTCTTGGGTTCACAAGATGCAACATAATAATAGTAATAATAATGAACTTCTAAAATCAGTATCGGTCCAAAAGATTCATCCCTATACAGCTGTTTTGCGGGTCCATCCGAAGCTTCCCCGAAGTACTGAGAAAATGGTCAGCGTCAAGGAACGCCACGGAGACGCAATGCGCGAGCGATTGGCTATATTGACCTTATATTATAAAATTTTATAACCCGCAAAAAAGAAATAATAAAAAAAGACGAGATGAAAAATTAGAAGATAAATGCTTGGGAAGCCAAGCTGACTGTCTGCGAGCACAAGAAAAAAGATGTGAGCTTATAAAAGCTCCCCTCGTTCCCAACGCTGGTGGCGATTCAAAACGACCACCGTCTTCCTCACTGTCTCCGTCGCAGGAGAGTCTCCGGTCGCCGCCGATGCGCATTCCTCCTCCCTCTCGGAGCACCCAGCACCGCAACGAAGCGGACGCCGCAGGTGAGCTTGAGGTCTCCATGGCCCTTCTCTATCTTTGTTTCGCTTCGAGCTTGAGACGATGACCACCTCGCCAGCCAAGCGTTTCAGTTTTTTTCCGTTTTGCTGTTCTCTTTTCGGCGAGCTGTTCAGTCGAGAGTTGCAGGTCCTGTGAGCAATGAGCTGCGCTGTTTTACGTCAGTCACGGTCAGTCAAAACTCGTGGGTTGAGTTCCCGGTTCTCGAGCTTTTAAGTTCTGTGAACACTTGTGTGTCGTTTCCGGCCACATCTTGAGCTGATCACTGTACTGTAATTGTGTTGAACCAGCGGGATGAGTTGTGTGGGCGCACTCTTGATTAGCCAACTTTCCCGATCATACGGAAGTTCCTTCACGCTGCAACTCTGAGAGAATATAGTAAAAGATCTTCATTAGTCCAATCCATTAATGTTAAGAAAGTCAAATTAGAGCGTATGATCTTCATCGTCCCTTTATGTGGCCATAAATGCTAGTCACAAGCATCGGGAGTTAGGGTGCTAATATCAAGCAATTTGAGCTCGCTTGCTCGATCGCCAAAGTGTGATATTGGTAATGAAGATTCTCGCAGTATTATCTACTTTTACTCAGTCATTTACGCAGGCTCAACTCGTGACTATGTTGGCTTAGTAGCTATTTACACTAGTCATGCTGGATTGTATTGGAATAACTATTGCATTTTTCCCGATCTGCTTCCGAAGTTGTTGAACTTTGCTGTTTGTTTCATGAGAGATGGTGCCGTTCGCGGGTCCGTTTACAAGATTAGAATCGAGATTAAGAGATATATGAGCTGAATTTTCATTCACTTAGTGAAATTTGAAATGGTGAACCTGACCATATTTCTCGATTTGTGGCTCTTTCACAAATGGAACCTTAGTGATTTCGCCTTTGTAGAGAAATGAAGGCAGAAACGTTTTATGTGAATCGTGTCCTTACCAAAAAAAAAACGTTTTATGTGAATCGTGCTTCTCTGTTGCAGCCTCAAGACATTATAGCTTCCGCAACCATTTGTCGAGAATCCAAATTGAGACAAATCAAAGCAGAGACGAGAATCGCCAAAACCCATGGGGGATGTTTACACGAAAGATGGAACGGTGGACTACAAAGGCAACCCTGCCAACAAAAAGAAAACTGGAACATGGAACGCCTGCCCCTTTATTCTAGGTACTTCACACAGCCACTTCCTTAAAAGAGCTTGATTGAACCTTATTCACAGAACGAAGATGCTTATGGTATCTATGTCTTATCAATAGGCAATGAATGTTGTGAGAGGCTGGCATACTATGGCATGAGCTCCAATCTGGTGCTTTACTTCAAGATCCGCTTACATCAACACAGTACAACCGCTTCTAACAATGTTACGAACTGGGCAGGAACGTGCTACATCACTCCTTTGATTGGAGCTTTTTTCGCCGATGCCTATCTAGGGAGATATTGGACTATAGCATGCTTCTCGATTATCTATGTTCTTGTAAGTCGCATTTACATATTTTTCCTCATCTGAGTACTTGATAATCAACCTGCGCAGTTTGTGCTGCACAAATGAGGGGTTCCGCATTCTTTGTTGAACATTCACAAATTCAGCTTACCGACCAGAACTGATAGCATACTCTAACAATCAATCAAGATTCGGCAAGCCTTGCTTAATATATCATTATACACAGGGGATGACACTGCTGACGCTATCGGCATCAGTCACGGGACTAAAGCCAACCTGTACGGGGAAAGATAATTGCCACGCTACGAATATCCAAAGCGCAGTGTGCTTTATAGCGCTCTATCTCATAGCCCTGGGGACTGGAGGGATCAAGCCTTGTGTCTCATCCTACGGAGCCGATCAATTTGATGATGCTGATGAGGCTGAAAAGAAACGCAAGGGTTCTTTCTTCAACTGGTTTTATTTCGCAATCAATATACGCGCACTCATTGCGGGCTCTGTTTTGGTCTATATACAAGACAATGTGGGTTGGGGATTGGGTTTCGGCATTCCAGCAGCTGCTATGGCAATTGCAGTATGTATTTTCTTTTCGGGCACTCGCCTTTATCGTAACCAAAAGCCTGGAGGGAGCCCCCTCACGCGTCTCTGTCAAGTGGTGGTGGCATCCTTCAGAAAATATCGAGTGGAAGTACCGGCTGACAAGTCTCTCCTGTATGAGACTGCAGACGCCGAGTCTGTAATCAAAGGAAGCCGCAAGCTTGATCATACCCAAGATTTGAGGTTAGTGCTTCAAATTGCATCTGTGCGATTGCTCTGTTCAACCTTTCTTTGATCAGGATTCCTCAATTCATTCAGGTTAAATTAGTCAGTCACCTGAGTCGGTTGAAAGTGAGCAATCCCAATATCTCTTAATCGTGCAGCACATATTGGGTCAATTGCACGATTGTTAGTTCAAAGGTTATACTGCTGTTTATGTGAGACAGTTAGGATACAAATCCTAAGATCAACTCTGATCTTCAAGAGACTTGCTATCTTCATCAAATTTATAGTCGTGAAATTTTATTTCTGCATTTGCTCTACTTTATGAGTTGAACCATTTCATTTTAATAATGTTAGGATGCTCTACATTTCAAGATATCCTTCAGTACACTGGCTTGTCCTAACATTAGTTTCTTTGCATTCTCTAAATCTGCAGTTTCTTTGACAAAGCTGCTGTGGAAACACAAACAAATCACATTGAGGAACCCGTGAATCCATGGAGGCTGTGCACCGTCACCCAAGTGGAGGAGCTAAAGGCGATCATACGGCTGCTTCCTGTATGGGCCACAGGAATCGTCTTTTCCACTGTGTACAACCAGATGGGTACCTGGTTTGTTTTACAAGGCTATACTATGGACCCTCACGTTGGAAAATCTAGCTTCGAAATTCCACCAGCCTCTCTCCCTATCTTCGACACCCTCAGCGTCCTATTCTGGGTCCCTGTATACGACCGCATCATTGTTCCAGTGGCAAGGAGATTCACGCGTCACAAAAGCGGTTTGACCCAACTGCAGAGAATGGGGATCGGCCTCCTCGTATCCATCTTCGCCATGATATCGGCCGCAATACTAGAGGTCGTTAGACTTAAGATGGTAAGGAGGCATGACTACTACAATTACAAGTATGTACCAATGTCGATATTCTGGCAGGTCCCCCAATACTTCCTCATTGGTTGTGCAGAAGTGTTCACGTACATTGGGCAATTGGAGTTTTTCTACGAGCAAGCGCCCGATGCCATGAGGAGCATGTGCTCCGCGCTCTCGCTCACGGCAAATGCGCTTGGAAACTACTTGAGCTCTCTCCTTGTGACTATCGTCACAGGTATTAGTACAAGACACGGGAAGCTGGGATGGATACCGGACAATTTGAACTACGGTCACCTCCATTACTTCTTTTGGCTCTTGGCGGTCATCAGCGTGCTCAACTTGGGAGCTTTTCTCTTGGTAGCAAGGTGGTACACGTATAAGAGGGCGGTGGGGACGCTCCGCTGAAAGCGCTGAAAGTGCAGGTCCCTTCCAGCCTAAGAACTTGTTCCCACAATGATCTCGGTTTGTTTGCGACTTTAACAGATGTCTTGGTCGGCACCTGTTTCGCTGGTTCAAGCTAGAGAATAGCCTGCTTGAAGTACATAGTTTCAACAGTCAATAGAATGGCAACATGAGATGGACACTGAGGCATGGTAATAGTATCCCACACCATCTTCCACATGCAAGCTTAATAATGTAGATGATGTTCATAATTTATAATTCACTAATTAGAGATTAGTTGGAGGAAATTTCTTCCAATCATAGCTCTGATTGATGGATTAGAAATATGGATATCAGTCCTAAATTGTAACCCACCAATCCAATACATGTATGGAGAAAATTTTTTTCAATTAAGGATAGAGGGAAATACAGCCGTTTAAAAAGATACCCTTTCTCTCTCTTCCTCTCCTTTTTCCCAACGGAGAACTTAATTGGTGTGATAATTTATTTTGATATGATTGTTTGCATATTATTTTTCTTGGAAAACATCGATAACTCAACATTCAGAGTAGCGTAACAAAGGGAAAATAATCCAAAAACTAATAAACCTATTGTACATTTGCTAATTCATGGGAAAATTATCTAAAAAGTCCTAAACATATTGCACTTTTGTCAATTCAATCCTAAACATTTTCACTTCTTACCAATTGAGGCTATTCTACTAATTTTGACCAGCCGACGCTGACATGGCATAAAATGATTACATCCTTTTCTAATCCCTCTTTAACTCATGAGATAGTCCAAAACCACACACAAGCAAAACGCGTGCACCACATCAACATCATGGCCGCAAGCTCAAATTCGGCCGATTTCCTTGGCCCTTTTGCTCAGTCAAGAGTACTCATCAAGAAAACTATGATCGGATCAGTCCAACCACGGATCTATGCATCGACCCAACGTATGTACGAATGGATGCATTCAGTGTGGGTAGCCGTTTAAACTGCGACTAAAGGTGTTGAACTGGAAGATGATTCAGAGAGTTTCCGGCATCGTTTTCAAAGTTGTGAAGATATTCATTCGAGAGAGAAAGACCAGATGAGAGGTGGACAAGCCCCATGGAGACATCGTTTGCCGTTTTCCTCTGGTCTGAACGCGTCATTCTCGATCCTCAGACGGTCCAAGAGGAACGCCTCCGCTCCCTGCCCCACCCTCTTCGTCGTCTGGTCTGCCCTCGTCGTTTTCATGGACAATTCGAAGTTCCACCGAGGTTGGTTTGGTCCATGCTCGTTTTCAATGTCCTCTTTCGATACTACCCAATCAACGAAAGGAGCTAAAGATCAAACAGACAAGGCCTAAATCAATCCAACCCTGTCATACAAACGCTTCTCGCCATGCAGACCTGGTAACTGCACTGATTTCACAATGAAGTTCCTGGACTGCTCAACCGAGAAGGAAGAAACGTATGTAACAAAACCACCGTTCAACACGTTGTCTCTTATCATGTGCCGAACGAAAGCAAATCATACGTTCGCAGCAGCGCGACTTGATGCATAGATCTGAACAAAACGCGAACCGCACGTCCGTGAGGAACGTGAATCAGTGTCGTACCGGTGTTCGAGCACAAAAACGTTCTCAAACCATCAGCTAGGTCAGCTGATGAGTGATTTTTTCTCTCTATTTTTCCATTTTTTTCCCCTCCGAAACATTAATTAATCCAAGGAATCGAACTGGGTTCCATTTTTCTATGGGGCTTGTTTAATGGCAAGAAAGTGACTTGGGTGATGGAATTGGAATCCGAAATGATGACAGTGACAAGAGCAAGCAGAATACATTGGTATCTTTAGCAGTTCCAAGTCTCGCGGCAAATCATTGTCATCATTATTGTCATTTTCTCATAACTTCTTGGGTTCACACGATGCAACATAATAATAGTAATAATAATGAACTTCTAAAATCAGTATCAGTCCAAAAGATTCATCCCTAAACAGCTGTTTTACGGGTCCATCCGAAGCTTCCCCGAAGTGCTGAGAAAATGGTCAGCTTCAAGGAACGCCACGGAGACGCAATGCGCGAGCGATTGGCTATATTGAACTTATATTATAAAATTTTATAACCCGCAAAAAAGAAATAATAAAAAAAGACGAGATGAAAAATGAGGAGATAAATACTTTACCAAAAAAAAAAATGAGGAGATAAATGCTTGGCAAGCTGACTGTGTGCGAGCACAAGTGAAACGATGTGAGCTTATAAAAGCTCCCCTCGTTCCCGACGATGGTGGCGACTCAAAATGACCACCGTCTTCCTCACTGTCTCCGTCGCAGGAGAATCTCCGGTCGCTGATGTCACACCCCAAAACCTACTAGGATAGGAAATGACACGACCGTCCTTCCAACCCAAGGACGCAGCCTCAAACCACCTAAAATGTCCCACGACATCGCAATCGCTTTATATGTTACTAACCAAAGAACCTGAAAAGATTGGGGAAAGAGATGGGTGAGCAACCACAGCTCAGTAAGCAATACGTATCTTTTTTAAACAGATCGAGCAACCACTATGCATGAATACATAAAGTCATACTAGAATTTCAAGAGCCAAACTCAAGATATAAAATACATATCGAGTTACAGAAGAGTTGTTTCATTATGACAAGTTTTATACAATTTAGAAAATACTCATTTAAATCATTATAAACATCAATGGTCAAGTCCATTAATCAATATTTATTAAAAAACTACATCAATGATCCATTCCATTGATTAATCTCAAATCACGCATCAATGGTTTATTTCATTGATAAATCTCATATCACATCAAACATCAATGGTCCATTCCATCGACCAATCTATTACTCAATATCTAACCATGGTCACGACACAAAGCCTTGTAACAAGGCTACCAAGATTTTTCCTTTGGCAAGGTCTCCACCTACAAAGCCGGTGGCTCGGCCCAAAAGGATATCCTAAACTCAGTATGCAGACCCCCAAACCCCTCAATGGGTTCACAGTCATATTGAGCATCAAATAATCATCATCAAATATCAGAAATCAAATCCACAATACATTTCACAAACCAAACAAGTAACTTTCTCGCAAGACGACTCAACCTCCAGAAATACATTTCGGCATTTCTTGAATCATTTCCGAAGTCATTTCATGAACTACTTCATAATGCAATATACATATCTATCCTTGCGCAATACATTAACAAAAACGATTCCCAAATCATTCTCAAATACTAAAAAGTAGTAAATACTCAATTCCAATTTATGCAACAAAATGCTCTTTTAAGTTCAACATATATATTTATATCGAATCATAATTCCTTCAAAATATGATTTTTATAAAACCAAATGAGAGATAGCACCACTCACCTGGAATCCCCAAAAATCAAACAACGCTCACTCGAACCGACGATCTTGTAATCCTAACAATTAAACAAGAATCGACGTCAAAACCAAGTAAAACACTACGATAACTACGAAATGGCTAAACGATGCTTAAATGCTAGCAAGACAACTCAAAAGCACTCACAAATCGCTTGTTCGAAGCAATTATCCAAAACCTTCCACAACGCAAAGCTTGAGCATGAAGCTTGATCGCATCATAAATTCCTCCGCTGAACCCCGTTTCAAGCGAGCTTACAGACAATAGAAAGCCCATTTAGAGCACTACAAAAATCCCAACTTGACCATCCCAAAATTGAGCCGAAAACCGACGAAAATCGGTCTAAAAGCCGCTGATCACGCACTGTTCACCTTGCGCGGCCAACTTAAAAATCTCATATCCGGCAAACCGTAAATCCAAATCGAGTTCCATAAAATCCCACGGCCCCGCAACACCCTAAACTATCAATTCTATATATATTCATGGCTCAATGACTCAAAAATTGGACTTCGCTGTTCAAATATCACATAACTCCGAAATATGAGCCCTAATCCAGAAAATACTCCGATTGAATAAACGAGAGACACGAGCACTTACCGAGCATTGCGTTATGAAATCAAATCGGCTTGGCGAGATCCCATGACATCAAATCCTCTCTCCGTTCTTTCTTCCTCTTTTTCTTCTTTCTCTTTTCCTCACTTTCTTTCTTTTCCTTTCTCTCTGTCTCAGCCGAGCAAACTCTCCGCTTAAATAAGAAAAACAGAGCGTCCTTGTAGTAACTTTTGACTTTTTGACTTTTTTTTTTTTTGAACTGGTTCAAAACCCATATATTACAGCTGATGAGCATTCGTCCCTCTTGGAGCACCGAGCATCACAACGAAGCCGACGCCGCGGGTAAGCTTGAGGTCTCCATGGCCTGCTCTATCTTTGTTTCCCTTTGAGCTTGAGACGATGACCACCTCGCAGAGCGTTTCAGTTTTTTTTTCTGTTTCGCTGTTCTCTTATCGGCGAGCCGTTCAGGCGACAGTTGCAGGTCCTGTAAGCAATGAGCTGCGCTATTTTACGTCAGTCACGGTCAGTCAAAACTCGTGGGTTGAGTTCCCGGTTGTTGAGCTTTCAAGTTCTGTGAACACTCGTGCGTCGTTTCCAGCCACATCTTGAGCTGATCACTGTACTGTAATTGTGTTGAACCAGCGGCATGAGTTGTGTGGGCGCACTCTTAATTAGCCAACTTTCCCGATCATACGGAAGTTCCTTCACGCTGCAACTCTGAGAGAATATAGTAAAAGATCTTCATTAGTCCAATCCACTAATGTTTAGAAAGTCAAATTAGAGCGTATGATCTTCATCGTCCCTTTATGTGGCCATAAATGCTAGTCACAAGCATCGGGAGTTAGGGTGCTAATATCAAGCAATTCGAGCTCGCTTGCTCGCTCGCCAAAGTGAGATATTGGTAATGAAGATTCTCGCAGTATTATCTACTTTTACTCAGTCATTTATGCGGGCTCAACTCGTGACTATGTTGGCTTAGTTAGTTATTTACACTAGTCATGCTGGATTGTATTGGAATAACTATTGCATTTTTCCCGATCTGCTTCTGAAGTTGTTGAACTTTGCTATTTGTTTCATGAGAGATGGTGCCGTTCGCGGGTCCGTTTCCAAGATTAGAATCGAGATTAAGAGATATATGAGCTGAATTTTCTTTCACTTAGTGAAATTTGAAATGGCGAACCTGACCATATTTCTTGATTTGTGGCTCTTTCACAAATGGAACCTTAGTGATTTTGCCTTTGTAGAGAAATGAAGGCAGAAACGTTTTATGTGAATCGTGCTTCTCTGTTGCAGCCTCAAGACATTATAGCTTCCGCAACCATTTGTCGAGATTCCAAATTGAGACAAATCAAAGCAGAGACGGGAATCGCCAAAACCCATGGCAGAAGAAGATGTTTACACGAAAGATGGAACGGTGGACTACAAAGGCGACCCTGCCAACAAAAAGAAAACTGGAACATGGAAGGCCTGCCCCTTTATTCTAGGTACTTCACACAACCACTTCCTTAAAAGAGCTTGATTGAACCTTATTCACAGAACGAAGATTCTTATGGTATCTATGTCTTATCAATAGGCAATGAATGTTGTGAGAGGCTGGCATACTATGGTATGAGCAGCAATCTGGTGCTTTACTTCAAGATCCGCTTACATCAACACAGTACAACCGCTTCTAACAATGTTACAAACTGGGGAGGAACGTGCTACATCACTCCTTTGATTGGAGCTTTTTTCGCCGATGCCTATCTAGGGAGATATTGGACTATAGCATGCTTCTCGATTATCTATGTTCTTGTAAGCCGCATTTACATTTTTTTCCTCATCTGAGTACTCGATAATCAACCTGCGCAGTCTGTGCTGCACAAATGAGGGGTTCCGAATTCTTTTTTGAACATCCACAAATTCAGCTTACCGACCAGTACTGATAGCATACTCTAACAATCGATCAAGATTCGGCAAGCCTTACTTATTATATCATTATACACAGGGGATGACACTGCTGACGCTCTCGGCATCAGTCACAGGACTAAAGCCAACCTGTACGGGGAAAGATAATTGCCACGCTACGAATATCCAAAGCGCAGTGTGCTTTATAGCGCTCTATCTCATAGCCCTGGGGACTGGAGGGATCAAGCCTTGTGTCTCATCCTACGGAGCCGATCAATTTGATGATGCTGATGAGGCTGAAAAGAAACGCAAGGGTTCTTTCTTCAACTGGTTTTATTTCTCAATCAATGTAGGCGCACTGATTGCGGGCTCTGTTTTGGTCTATATACAAGACAATGTGGGTTGGGGATTGGGTTTCGGCATTCCAGCAGCTGCTATGGCAATTGCAGTATCTACTTTCTTTTCGGGAACTCGCCTTTATCGTAACCAAAAGCCTGGAGGGAGCCCCCTCACGCGTCTATGTCAAGTGGTGGTGGCATCCTTCAGAAAATATCGAGTGGAAGTACCGGCTGACAAGTCTCTCCTGCATGAGACTGCGGACGCCGAGTCTGTAATCAAAGGAAGCCGCAAGCTTGATCATACCCAAGATTTGAGGTTAGTGCTTCAAATTGCATCTGTGTGATTGCTCTGTTCAACCTTTCTTTGATCAGGATTCCTCAATTCATTCAGGTTAAATTAGTCAGTCACTTGAGTCGGTTGAAAGTGAGCAATCCCAATATATCTCTTAATCGTGCAGCACATATTGGATCAATTGCACGATTGTTAGTTCAAAGGTTATACTGCTGTTTATGTGAGACAGTTAGGATACAAATCCTAATATCAACTCTGATCTTCAAGAGACTTGCTATCTTCATCAAATTTATAGTCGTGAATTTTATTTCTGCATTCGCTCTACTTTATGAGTTGAACCATTTCATTTTAATAATGTTAGGATGCTTTACATTTCAAGATATCCTTCAGCACACTCGCTTGTCCTAACATTAGTTTCTTTGCATTCTCTAAATCTGCAGTTTCTTTGACAAAGCTGCTGTGGAAACACAAACAAATCACATTAAGGAACCCGTGAATCCATGGAGGCTGTGCACCGTCACCCAAGTGGAGGAGCTAAAGGCGATCATACGGCTGCTTCCTGTATGGGCCACGGTAATCGTCTTTTCCACCGTGTCCAACCAGATGGGTACCTTGTTTGTTTTACAAGGCTATACTATGGACCCTCACGTTGGAAAGTCTAGCTTCAAAATTCCACCAGCCTCTCTCTCTATCTTCGACATTCTCAGCGTCCTATTCTGGGTCCCTGTATACGACCGCATCATTGTTCCAGTGGCAAGGAGATTCACGGGTCACAAAAGCGGTTTGACCCAACTGCAGAGAATGGGGATCGGCCTCCTCATATCCATCATCGTCATGATATCGGCTGCAACACTAGAGGTCGTTAGACTTAAGATGGTAAGGAGGCATGACTACTACAATTACAAGTACGTACCTATGTCGATATTCTGGCAGGTCCCCCAGTACTTCCTCATCGGTTGTGCAGAAGTGTTCACGAACATTGGACAACTGGAGTTTTTCTACGAGCAAGCGCCCGATGCCATGAGGAGCATGTGCTCTGCTCTCCAGCTCACCACGAATGCACTCGGAAACTACTTGAGCTCGCTACTTGTGACTATTGTCACAGATATTAGTACAAGACACGGGAAACTGGGATGGATTCCAGACAATCTGAACTACGGTCACTTCCATTACTTCTTTTGGCTCTTGGCGGTCCTCAGCGTGCTCAACTTGGGAGCTTTTCTATTGGTAGCAAGGTGGTACACGTATAAGAGGGCGGTGGGGACGCTCCGCTGAAAGCGCTGAAAGCGCAGGTCTCTTCCAGCCTAAGAACTTGTTTCCACAATGATCTCGGTTTGTTTGCGACTTTAACAGATGTCTTGGTCGGCACTTGTTTCGCTGGTTGAAGCTTGAGAATAGCCTGCTTGAAGTACATAGTTTCAACAGTCAATAAAATGGCAACATGAGATGGACACTGAGGCATGGTAATAGTATCCCACACCATCTTCCACATGCAAGCTTAATAATGTAGATGATGTTCATAATTTATAATTCACTAATTAGAGATTAGTTGGAGGAAATTTCTTCCAATCATAGCTCTGATTGATGGATTAGAAATATGGATATCAGTCCTAAATTGTAACCCACCAATCCAATACATGTATGGAGAAAATTTTTTTCAATTAAGGATAGAGGGAAATACAGCCCTTTAAAAAGATACCTTTTCTCTCTCTTCCTCTCCTTTTTCCTAACGGAGAACTTAATTGGTGTAACAATTTATTTTGATATGATTGTTCGCATATTATTTTTCTTGGAAAACATCGATAACCCAACATTCAGAGTAGCATAACAAAGGGAAAATAATCCAAAAACTAATAAACCTATTGTACATTTGCTAATTCATGGAAAAATTGTCTAAAAAGTCATAAACCTATTGTACTTTTGCCAATTCAGTCATCAACCTTTTCACTTCTTGCCAATTAAGTATATCCGACCAATTTTGGCCTGCTGGTGCTGACCTGGCAATTTTTAAATATTTTTTTCGAAATTGTTAATCTTTTTTTCTGCCCTTCTTCCCTCTAGTTGGTCCGGCGACCAGCCAAAGGCGCGAACGGGCGAGGTCGACCTCGCCAACTTCTAGCGAAGCTAGCCCCCACTAGCATTGGTGAGCCTCGCCCGCCGCTGCCAGGCTGACCTCGTCATCGTTGGGCCAGGTGAAACTCAGCGACGATGAGGCCGGCCAATGCCGTCACTGGTTGGCCTCGCCCAGCCATGGTGAAGCCAACCTCGCCATCGCTGGGTTTCACCCCACCCAACGGCAAGCGAGGCTCACCCTCGCCAATGGCCGGCGAATGGGGAGCTTCGCCAGAGGCCAACGACGTCCTCGTCGGCCCGCGGCTCTAGCCAGTCCTCAGTTGCCGGTTGCCGAACCAGCCAGAGGAAATAAAGCAAAAAAAAATATTTAAAAAATCAAAATATATATAATGCCATATCAGCATTAGCCAGCGACCACGTCATTGCCGATCGGACAAAATTGGCTAGATGGACTTAATTGGCAAGAAGTGAAGAGGTTTAGGACTGAATTGGCAAACTTAAAATATTTAGAACTAAATTGGCAAAAGTGCAATAGGTTTAGGACTTTTTGGATAATTTTTCCGCTAATTCAATCCTCAACTTTTTAATTGTGCCAATTGAATTATAAATATTTTCATGTTTTGCCAATTAAGTCTATCCAATCAATTTTAACCGAAAATTGCTGATGTGGACACCAGTTGTTCTACGTGGAACAGCTAGTGATGGTTTGGGGGAGGCCACCTTGCCCAAATCTGGGCGAGGGCGTTTCAACCCTCACCAACCATGGCAAGGGCTCGAAAACCCTCATCGGCCATAGTAAAAAAAATAAAAAAAAAGAAACAAAATGAAAGAAAAGAAATAAAAAAGGAAAAAGAAGATAAATAAATAAATAAATAAATAATTCCAAAAATTATTAAAAAAATTAAAATATATATTGTTCACGTGATGTCGGCCGTACCACGTAGGATGGCCAATGTTAGCAATTTCCGATCAAAATTGGCTAGATGGATTCAATTGAAAAAACCTGAAAATGTTTAGAGCTCAATTGGTACAATTAAAATGTACAGAAATATAAATAACTTTTTAAATTATTTTTCCATGTAACAAATATAAGTTTATAACCGTGCAATGTACAAACATCTTGCTAGTTATATATAATGTACTCTCAATTTTCGAATGGTTTAACATCTAAATAAGAACAGTTTACTCATCTTATAGCTACAACGCAATGTAAGTTTGAGCAACTTCGACATGCAACTTTGGCTCTGTCACTTTTATATGCTCTTCGTTTTTTCCAAAGGATATGATTATGAAGGGTAAAATGATTTTTCTGAGTGATAAAAACAACATGTAAACCAATAGAAACACTAAGAACACGGGTCACGAAAAGACAAGTGTACTCTGAATTTTAATTAAGCAAATATGGCACATCATCAACAAAGCACGTAATAAAATGAGTTTCGAAAAATTGAACAATCAATTGGTGTCTTTGAATTGTAAGCAAAAGCTTCGATTTCAGTTATAACGCACGGTCCCGCAGGAGAGAGTTGCTTGCGATTGTGTAAAAAGCGAATTGACAATTACCCTTTTAAGGCTTTTACATTTCGTCAAGCAAGGCTAGTCGGGGGTATAAATGTTTGAATTCGCAATAATTGGATTAGTTTGACATTATATATATATATACTGAAAGTGAACTTCAGGGAATACATCGTGCATTAATACGATTTACAAATGCGAAGAGGACGGCAATTTTAAGCATAATCTACTTTGTAATTAGATTTATTTTCATTGGTAATATCCGAATAGATGATTATGGACGGGTCTAAACACAACGTGTTTTCACGCATTTGAAAATGGATGTAAAGGTACAATAGTCCAACATCCACATCATGTCAAGTCGAGAGAAGACCACAACACCCCTTTAACATCATAACATCGCAAACCACAAGTCTACCGTCGAAAAAATACAGGGAAGCCTAACCGAAGAGAATTATCCCCGTCAGCAGTTAGCATATGTCAAGGTGCACTAGCCTACATAGCACTTAAATCTTAGAATCACTTACTTTCTATTGGCTTGTCACACCAAGTAACACTGTTACATGATGTAACCATTACATGAAATACATTCTCCATAATTTGTAAGAAGTTAAGGCGTATCTTGTAAAAAAAAGGATTAATATCATGAAAAATCCTAAACTGGTACACCTGTGACAATTTTACACCGAACTATTTTTTTACCATAAAAAACCCCAAACTGGTACATTTGTGATAAATTTAACTCGAACTATTTTTTTGACCATAAAAAACCCCAAACTGATACACTTGTGATAATTTTACCCCGAACTATTTCTTTGACCACCAAAAACCCCACACTGATACACATGTGACAATTTTACCCCCGAACTAATTTTTTGACCACTAAAAACCCCAAACTGGTACATTTGTGACAAATTTACCCTCTGTTAGTGTCATTTAAATTATATTAATATCACGAAAAATCACAAATTGATAAAATTGTGACAAACAGAAGGGTAAAACTCAAAATCAATACACATGTCAATTACCACGTGTCATTAAACTTAGCAATTTGACAGTAAAATTTAACAGAAACTAACGGAGGGTAAATTTATCACAGATGTACCAATTTGGAGTTTTTTATAGTCAAAAAATTAATTCGGGGGTAAAATTGTCACAAGTATACCAATGTAGGGTTTTTTATGGTCAAAAAAATAGTTCGGGGTAAAATTATTACAGGTATATCAATTTAGGATTTTTTGTTGTCAAAAAAATAGTTTGGAGTAAATTTGTCACAAGTGTACCAGTTTAGGGTTTTTCGTGGTATTAACCCAAAAAAAAATCCCTTTTGGAAGTATCAACTTTCATAAACAATCTCCAATCAAATCAACCTCGTCCCATTCCTTTTAAGGAGCATAATAATTCAAATCATTGCATATCAGGCCAACTACTCTATGAATATGCAAGCTAGAAAGATGTTCTCGCTTATGGGATAATTATTCAAAAAATCCTAAACCTATTGTGCCGTGGCCAATTCCGTCCTAAACCTTTCAATTGTGTCATTTTAATCCTAAGCCTTTTGACGATTTGCCAATTTAATCATAAACTTTTTAATTGTGTCATTTAGTCCTAAACCTTTTGAAGATTTGTCAATTTAGTCATAAACTAATTATTTGGATATTTGACCAGGAAGGATTACATTGAAAAATTATCAAAATATTGAGGACTAAGTTAGCACAATTAAAAGATTTATGATTGAATTGCCTCCGTACAATAGGTTCATGATTTTTCAGACAATTTTCCCTCCCGTTTACCCACAACAACAGAGCGCTTTTGACAACAAAATAGAATCTAGGCCCAGCCCAATCTCAACCACATGGGAGCAGCTCGAACTCGTGGTCCCACTTTCAAGTTATACTTGGCTAAACATTCAATAATGTATAAATCATCATCAAACAGAACGTTTGATTGCAGTAATGGTTATTACCTTATAGGTCTACGGCTCAAAACTTGTTGTAATAGCTATTATAGTAGTTTCTTGCAGTAATGTCTATTATTGGACATCCGAAAATTTCGTAATAATATGTATGTAACATTGAAAATTTTCCGTATTCGATAATGATACTTAGATTATAAAGTTAAGTATTATTTAACTTAGTATTTGTGTGGACACGGAGAAATCGTTGTTGGACCTTAAATTTGTGAGGCGCGGAGGATAATTTTCGAAAATGTAATCGTTCCGAGTTCGACGTATTTAAAATTTCTAAACGTTAATGTGTACATTAATATTATGACGGTGTTAATTAATTTACTGTTGTCTTAGTAATTAATGGGTAATATTATTAATTTAAACTCTTGTTAATTAGTATTAATAATTAATTATTGTTATATGGTGTTAAAGGGAGAAAAAATTCTTATTTCTACATAATTTTTCACAAAAACCTCTCTTAAGACACCAAAGGCTCACGTGGCATATGGAGGATTTATGCATGGCCACATGCCACATTTGGAGATTCAAGCATGCCTCATGCCACTCTTAAGCTAAGCTTCTTACACTAATAAGACACATAGCCATAAACTATCATTACCTTGGCTATTACTCATCCCTAATATGTCTTGACTTCTCACACTTAGCCATAGATTTAGTGAAGATTTGCCACTTGTGACTCCATGTATTCTTCAACCTAAAATCTACTCCTATGTTTTACTTTCATTTTGGTAACATCGAAGAGAATTTTTCATCTTGACCGTAACTCCCTTCTTCACCTTCAACTCTCAAAGATAATCTACTTTCACCACTACCCAATCCAAGATTTACAAGGTGGTTTTAACTTTGGGTGTTCAGATTTTGTGTAAGTTAAGTGAAGACTCTAGAGTTAAGTTAGATCAATCTACTTGACACTTTTAACTTAGATGGTTGTGATATGCCATTTTGATGTGCTATAATATGGTAGAATTTGAGGTTGTTGGATTTGTTTTGTTGGCCTTGTACAAGTTCAAAATGTGTGTGAATTGTTTTCTTAAAGTCTAGTATTGTTGGCAAGTGCAATTGTTAAATCTAAACTTGAAAATATTATCCTTGAGGCGATTATTGAATTTGTCTTGCTGGTCTTATGCATGTTTAAAAGGTATTTAATCGTTTTACTTAAAGTGGAGAGTATTTGGTGAGTGAAAAATGATGAATCTGAATTTGGAAAGGTCATATTTGTAAGTTTAGATTCAACCATTGTTCAGAAAATTTGTTGATTAGATTTTACTTTCAAAATCTGGATTTATTTATGAATTCAAGTAGACTTTCCTCTTTAAATCTGGATATATATATTTCTAAACTCGAGTAGACTTTACTCATTAAATTTGGATGTATGTATTTTTTGAACCGAGTAAATTTTACTCTCAAAATCTAGATGTGTATTTTCTGAATCAAGTAGATTTTACTCTCTAAATTTGGATGTGTATTTCTGAACCGAGTAGATTTTACTCTCAAAATCTATATATATATATATATATATATATATATATATATTTTCAACATGAACAGATTTTACTCTCAAAATCTGTATATATCTATTTTTGAACCCAAGTAAATTTTACTCTCAAAATCTGTATGTACCTATTTTTGAATCAGAGTAGATTCTACTCTCTAAATTTGAATATATCTATTTCTAAATCTGAATCTGGACATACTTATTTCTGAATCTGAACAGATTTTACTTTTAAACCAGAATATGTTTACTTCCTAAATTTGAGTACATTTACTTTCTAAATTTGAATAGATTTACTTTATGAATCGAGTAGATTTACTTTATGAACTTGAGTAAATTTTTAACCTTTTGAGTCTGATCACATATTATTTCGTATTTATTGCTTGAATAATGCATTTCATTGCTTTAAGGAATATATGATGTAAAAAAGATGGTGAGTATATGCATGCAAATACTTATTTATCATGGCTTGCATGAGAATAATATATTTTTTGTTATCCACGAATCAACGATGATGATGCCTCATGTGTCGGGATACCCTATAGGTTGGATGCCTCAGAGGGTTTACCGGGATAACTTGGGAGTTGAGATGTCCCGTTGGTCGAGATGCCCCGGGAATGTTTGGGAAATTGTGTTTGTACCTGAATTTGAAGTACTATACACCACATGTAGTTCTACTGTGTGGATCGACATGGGTCTTATGGAGTAGGTTCCCTATCAATTCGTTGCATGGTAATACAAACTTGATGGCAAGTTAGTTGGTCCATTGAGGGGCTTCGACATTAATGACGATACTCACACAACGGAGATTGAAGTTATTGATCCATGACATCATTAGTCCTTTGTACAGGCAGGCTTTTGGATAGTATGGAGATAGGCTACCTCGACCTACCCAGACTTTTGTTTTTGTGATCAAATGGAGTTGTAAATCATGTAAGTAATGTAAATAAAGAAGCACAAGTACTTTAACTATATTTGTGTGATTTTCATGGTTAAGAAATAATCATTTAACTTCCGCTCGCCTAATTATTAATAAAACTTAATAATCATAAGAGACACATGTCGCGCATGATGTTCTGGAACGTCACACGTTACATCGTAATCCTTATTACAACTTATTTTCTTCATGGACCTCCCTAAAGGAATAGCTATTCCTGCCAAACTGTAATAATTATTCCCATAATATATTTGTCTTTTCTTTTCACTCACTTTAACAATGCAAGATTATTATTTATCATTGAAATTTTTATTGATAATATGATGACAACATCAATTATAGGTTTTTTGACTTAATCAAATATCATACGCGTAATAAAAAAACATAATAGCTAAGTTATTGATGCAATAAACGATAATGTTCTCTAGATAGTTCCTAATTGTTATTATTTTATTAAACTATATTCATAAGATAATAATTAGCATAATATTAATTGCTCCCTATTAGGTACGATTATCTAAATTTTTAGTCATTCATAGTATAATGATTATGTTGATTATTAATTATACTAATAAATGCTCATATTGTTATATAATTATTATTCCAGACATACTATTAATTATGTAATAAACAATATGTACTTTGATTTAATCACATACCATATGTTTAGATTTAAATCTTATTCATAACTTAATTATCATATAATATATGATATATACATATTAAAGTTATGTATTATCCTCAAGATTGGTTATAAAGGTGATAATTACTGTAATATAATATTTACTTTAATGTAATCACATGATATGTGCTTACTTTTCATTATAATTACATATAAATTGCTATAATATAAATAGACATTTGGTATGATAAATCATATATCTACTAATTTATATGGGTATTAAACTCATGTATCATACACTCCCTCTGATTCTGATTTCGAAGACATTTTGGAAATTCTGATGCTATCCTCTCCTTATTATGTATGTTATTCAAGAAGCCTAATGATGTAATATGTATCACATTACTCAAACCAAACAATGTAAATTACAGCTTTCGGCTTTATTACATTACGGCGTAACAGCCATTACCTCACAACCTTATTCTATCATTGTAGCCAAACGGGCTGTATAATCAAAAGATGAAGTTGCAGTGAAAGCCCAAGCCATAGCCAAACCTAATCAACAGGCAGATGTCAATGGCCAGCCGATTCATGGTTACAGAATAGCGGGTGCCTGGTGAGTCAAGAACACCAGACCAACCTTCCTTCTATAGTTGTTCCTAAAAATAGTATAGTGAATAACATTTTTGTATCGGATTGTACCATATCCAATTTAGCTCGGGCATCCAGTTTCTCAAGCTAGATACACAGAACAATTCGACACAACAACTTTTTTCGGCCTACCATAATCTCATTAGGAGAGCAACATTAGTTCCTGACCAGTTTATGTACGGGAGGCCAACTCCGCCTCCAGAATTGCTCGAAGTTATATAATCGTTTTATCCCAGAACTCTTAACAAAAACGCATTGATGCAACTGCTACGAATTAGTTTTATCATCCGTTCCGCATCACTTACTCTTCACTCCGACGGCACACAACTTCACTCACAAGGATACGTGAGTACGGGAGAGAATTCGGTCCATGACACTAAGCTGAGCTAGGCTCTGTGTGAGCCTTCGAAAAGTAAGAGGCCTCAATGGTTCGAGCGAAGCCCCCACTAATTATATCGCATTAATATTTAATTACATCTTTTTTCTAGCAACTCTTATCTCGCAAGATAGTCTAACCACACAGGAGAAAAACACACCCCACATCAACATCATGGCCGCGAGCTCCAATTCCGCCGACTCCCTTGGCTTTTGCTCGGTTGAATATTCAAGAAAAATACGATTGGACTAGTCTAATCACACAAAATATCCACATCGATCGAATTTACGAATGAACCGATGTATTGCGACTAAGGTGTTAAGCCGAAAGATGATTCGGCGAATTTCCGACGTCATTTTCCAAGTTACGAACATATTTCTAAATTTGACAGAGACCAGACGAGAGAGACGAACAAGCCCGTCGAGACATCGTTTTCGCTTTGCCTAAACGCCATCATTCTCAACCCCCGGAGACAGTCCGAATGGAACGGCCCCCCGCACTTGCCGGCCGCTCCTTCATCGTCTGGCCTGCCCTCGTCGCTTTCATGGACGATTCGGAGCTCCACCGAGACTGGTTTGGTCCATGCCCGTTTTCACGCTCTCCCTCCGGATCAAGGCCTCCCTGCTGATATCGGCAGCTTTCAGTGTTCTCTGTCGATGATTACCCCAATCGACGAAAGGAGCCAAGAGAGAAAAAACCGAAAGGCAAAGGGCACAACTCAGTCCAACCATGTCGTCCAAAAGCTCCTCGTCGCAAGCTGTGGTGATTATACTGATTTCACAATGATTTCCCTCGACTACTCAACCAAGGGAAAAAAATAAAAACCAACATATAACAGAGCAGCCATTTAAGTTATCGCCTCTCTCGTCGTATGCCGAGCACGCGAATCGTGCATGCATTCGTAGTGCGGCTCATATATAGATCTGAACGGAATGTGAACCTCATGTCCGTGATGAACATGAATTGTGTCGCGTCGTGTCGTGCTTGCGTGTAAGCACGAGTCGTTCTCAAACCATCGGCCAGATCAGCTGTTTTACAGGTCCATCCGTAACATCAATAAATGATTCGAGGGAGTGGAGCCGGGTTCCGCTTTTATCGGGGCTTATTTTTGGCAAGAAAGCGACCTGGGTGATGGAATTCGAATTGGAATTCGAATCCGAAATGATGACAGTGACGAGCACGAGCATGATATATTGGCACCTTTAGCAGTCCAAGTCTCGCGGCAAATCATCGTTCTCAGTCATTATCATTTGCTCATAACTTCTTGGGTTCACACGATGCAATATAATAATAATAATATCACCCACCTGAGTGGCGTTGCTGGAGCGCGTACTCTTTTTCTCGCAAAAGGTTGAGTGTTCGAATCCCGGACGCTGCAGGGTGACTTAACCGGTGACACGTGTGTGGTGGCTAGAACGTGTCGCCCCCAGGTTTTACTCCCCGGCTGTCGGCCGTGCGGGGTTCCCTGGGTTACCAAAAAATATATATAATAATAATTATAAATTTATAAAATCAGTATGAGTCCAAAAGATTCATCCCTAAACAGCTGTTTTACAGGTCCATCCAAAGCTTCCCAAGTCCTGAGAAGACGGTCGCCGTCGACGGCACCGAACGGCACGGAGACGCGAGCGATTGGCTCAGATTGACCTTATATTATAAATTTTATAAACCCGCAGAAAAAGAAATGATAATAAATAGAAGAGAAGATATGGAGAAATGAAAAGACAATTGCGAAAGTGCCATTTTGCTTGGGAAAGCATAGCTGGCTGGCCGAGTAACACGGTGCGAGCTTTATAAAGCTCCCCTCGTTCCTAACGCCGGTGGCGATTCGAGACGACCGCCGTCTCGTTCGCTTCCTCCGCCGCGGGAGAGTCTCCGGTCGCCGCCGATGAGCATCCCTCCTCCCTCTTGGAGCACCCAGCATCGCGACGGAGCCGACGACCGCAGGTGAGCTCGAGGTCACCATGGCCTGCTCCATTATCTATGTTTCGCTTTGAGCTCGAGACGATGACCACCGTCGCCGAGCGTCTCGGTTCTTTTTTCTGTTTCGCCGTTCTCTCTTTCCGGCGAGCTGTTGAGTCGAGAGTTGCTGGTCCCGTAAGCAATGGGCTGCGCTGTTTTGCGTCACTCGCGGTCGGTCAAAACTCGTGGGTTGACTTCCCGGTTTCTTGAGCTCTTGAGTTCTGTGGGCGCTCGTGTGTCGTTTCCGACCACATCTTGAGCTGATCACTGATATTGCGTTGAACCAGCGGGATGAACTGTGTGGGCGCACTCTTGATTAGCTGACTTTCGTGATCATACGGAAGTTCCTTCGCTCTGCAACTCTGAACGAAAAGTAAAAGATCCACAATGCTTGTGCTGACCGGACTGTGCTTCATTAGTCCAATCCACCATTGTTTAGAAAGTCAAATTAGAGGGTATGACCTTCATCGTCCCTTTATGTGGCCATAGATGCTAGTCACAAGCATCGGGAGTTCGGGTGCTAATAATGAGCAATTCGAGCTCGCTCGCTCGCCGAAGTGTGATATTGGTATTGAAGATTCTCGCGGTATTATTTACTTTTACTCTGATTTATGCAGGTCCAACTCATGACTATGTTTGGCTTAGTTAGTTATTTTGTTATGCTGAATTGGATTGGAATAACTATTGCACTCTTCCAGATCTGCCTCTGAAGTTGTAGAACTTTGCTGTTTGTTTCATGAGAGATGGTGCCGTTCGCTGGTCCATTTCCAAGATTAGAATCGAGATTAAGTGATATATGAGCTGGTGTGATAGACTGGAAAAGAAAAAAATTTGACTTCGCAAATCCACCTTAAAAAGAGCATGAATTTCCATTCACTTAGTGGAATTTGAAATGGCGAACCTGACCACAGTTCTTGATTTGTCGCTCTTTCACAAATGGAACCTTGGAGATTTTGCCTTTGTAGAGAAATGAAGGCAGAAACGATTTATGTGAATTGCGCTTGTCTATTGCAGCCTGAAGACATTATAGCTTCTGCGACCATTGTCGAGAATCCAAATTGAGACAAATCAAAGCAGAGACGAGAATTGCCAAAACCCATGGGGGAAGAAGATGTTTACACGAAAGATGGAACGGTGGACTACAAAGGCAACCCTGCCAACAAAAAGAAAACTGGAACATGGAAGGCCTGCCCCTTTATTCTAGGTACTTCACACAACCACTTCCTTAAAAGAGCTTTATTGAACCTTATTCACAGAAAGAAGATGCTTATGGTATCTATATCTTATCCGTAGGCAATGAATGTTGTGAAAGGCTGGCATACTATGGCATGAGCACCAATCTGGTGCTTTACTTCAAGAACCGCTTACATCAACACAGTACAACCGCTTCTAACAATGTTACAAACTGGGGAGGAACGTGCTACATCACTCCTTTGATTGGAGCTTTTTTCGCCGATGCCTATCTAGGGAGATATTGGACTATAGCATGCTTCTCGATTATCTATGTTCTTGTAAGTCGCATTTACATATTTTTCCTCATCTGAGTACGCGATAATCAACCTGCGCAGTTTGTGCTGCACAAATGGGGGGTTCCGCATTCTTTGTTGAACATTCACAAATTCAGCTTACCGACCAGAACAGATAGCATACTCTTAACAAACGATCAAGATTCGGCAAGCCTTACTTATTATATCATTATACACAGGGGATGACGCTGCTGACGCTCTCGGCATCAGTCACGGGACTAAAGCCAACCTGTACAGGGAAAGATAATTGCCACGCTACGAATATCCAAAGCGCAGTGTGCTTTATAGCACTCTATCTCATAGCCCTGGGGACTGGAGGGATCAAGCCTTGTGTCTCATCCTATGGAGCCGATCAATTTGATGATGCTGATGAGGCTGAAAAGAAACGGAAGGGTTCCTTCTTCAACTGGTTTTATTTCTCAATCAATATAGGCGCACTCATTGCGTCATCTGTTTTGGTCTATATACAAGACAATGTGGGTTGGGGATTGGGTTTCGGCATTCCAGCAGCTGCTATGGCAATTGCAGTATGTACTTTCTTTTTGGGCACTCGCCTTTATCGTAACCAAAAGCCTGGAGGGAGCCCCCTCACTCGTCTCTGTCAAGTGGTGGTGGCATCCTTCAGAAACTATCGAGTGGAAGTACCAGCTGACAAGTCTCTCCTGTATGAGACTGCAGACGCCGAGTCTGTAATCAAAGGAAGCCGCAAGCTTGATCATACCCAAGATTTGAGGTTAGTGCTTCAAATTGCATCTGTGTGGTTACTCTGTTCAACCTTTCTTAGATCAGGATTCCTCAATTCATTCAGGTTAAATTAGTCAGTCACTTGAGTTGGTTGAAAGTGAGCAATCCCAACCCAATATATCTCTTAATCGTGCAGCACATATTGGATCAATTCCACGATTGTTAGTTTCAAGGTTATACTGCTTTTTATGTGAGACAGTTAGGATACAAATCCTAAGATCAACTCTGATCCTCAAGAGATTTGCTATCTTCATCAAATTTATAGTGGTGAAATTTTTATTTCTGCATTTGCTCTATTTTATGAGTTGAACCATTTCATTTTAATAATGCTAGGATGCTTTACATTTCAAGATATCCTTGAGCACACTCGCTTGTCCTAACGTTAGTTTCTTTTCATTCTCTAAATCTGCAGTTTCTTTGACAAAGCTGCTGTGGAAACACAAACCGATCACATTAAGGAACCCGTGAATCCATGGAGGCTGTGCACCATCACCCAAGTGGAGGAGCTAAAGGCGATCATACGGCTGCTTCCTGTATGGGCCACCGGAATCGTCTTTGCCACTGTGTACAACCAGATGAGTACCTTGTTTGTTTTACAAGGCGCTACTATGGACCCTCACGTTGGAAATTCTAGCTTCAAAATTCCAGCAGCCTCTCTCTCTATCTTCGACACCCTCAGCGTCCTATTCTGGGTCCCTGTATACGACCGCGTCATTGTTCCAGTGGCAAGGAGATTCACGGGTCACAAAAGCGGTCTGACCCAACTGCAAAGAATGGGGATTGGCCTCTTCATATCCATCTTCGCCATGATATCGGCTGCAATACTAGAGATCGTTAGACTTAAGATGGTAAGGAGGCATGACTACTATGATTCCACGTACGTACCGATGTCAATATTCTGGCAGGTCCCCCAGTACTTCCTCATCGGTTGTGCAGAAGTGTTCACATTGATTGGGCAATTGGAGTTTTTCTACGAGCAAGCGCCCGATGCCATGAGGAGCATGTGCTCTGCTCTCCAGCTCACCACGATTGCACTCGGAAACTACTTGAGCTCGCTACTTGTGACTATTGTCACAACTATTAGTACAAGACACGGGAAACTGGGATGGATTCCAGACAATCTGAACTACGGTCACCTCCATTACTTCTTTTGGCTTTTGGTGGTCCTCAGCGTGATCAACTTGGGAGCTTTTCTCGTGGTAGCGAGGTGGTACACGTATAAGAGGGCAGTGGGGACGCTCCGCTGAAAGTGCAGGTCTCTTCCAGCCCAAAAACTTGTTTCCACAGCGACCTCAGTTTGGAGCGTGACTTACACAGATGTCTTGATTGGCATCTGCTTCGCCGGTTCAAGCTAAAGAATGGCCTGCTTGAAGTGAAGTACATGTTTCTACTTTCTGTTGTGTGTATGAAAAAACAACTGGTTACCAATTGCTTCGTTGTGTCATTGTGTAATCTAAGAATCAAAATGGAAGTGAAAGTAAAAGTATAGCGCAATCTATTTTCTCGCGTTTGCTTTTCACGTCAGATTGCGCTGAAGTCCCGTGCAAAAATTGTTTTTCCTTCGGTCCTTGTTGCTCAGCTTTTTCTATGCTCAATGTAAGTTGGGTTCATTTAGTAACAATTATTCATTCAGTGGTGGGCAGTGTCACGTCGGATCAAATGTTTGAGGCACCAGTCCTGGGGAGACCCAACAAACGGCGACACGAAACAAACGATCGCAATGTCTTTTATGTTCTTGCACGAGTAGACATTGTGCATCTTCAAGCCTTGAGTCAGTTTAGAGGATGTTTCCTCCTATCAGAAGCATCGTTTACTTCTCCCCCAACGTGGGCCTTTTTTGTCAGAAATGAACAACGGCTACTTGTTGGCTCTTGCTTTGAGGATGCAAGGCCCCCAATTCTAAAAAGTGGCAAACCAAAAATACGTTCCACCCAAACAAAGTGCGGAAATAAACACAAGTGATAATAACAACAAGCGAATACTAGTGAACTGAATTTATTTCGACTGGGCTTGGGTGGGGTGCGCCAGGCAAGCGCTGCAGTGCAATGCCCGAGCAACGCCTGAGAAGCCTAGTAGCAAGCTACCGTGGTGGCCTCTCCGCCTAGAGAAATTAATTTAATATCATGTGAACCGATGACGCACATATACTACACTTGTGTCCTGCTCTGGTCCGTCATGCTTTTCGCATTCCCTGTGTGGGACAGTCTCACCGTTTCACGAAAACCTCCAGTGGAGTTTGAGATCGAGAGAGGATTAAAACAGAACAATCTCATGGGGTTGTATATGGCAGCGTACTGATTTTGGTTCAGAGTTCGAATCCAATCCTTACAAGAAAGATTTTGCAGTCACTTGGCTTAGAAAAGCAATCGATCTGTGTGTTGTCTGTTGGCGGCGATGGAACACCGATCCATTTACTTACGATGACGCAGAGAACAGAGGGAAAACTTGAAAACTAGAAACGCCAGGCTTGGTGTGAAGCAAGAATCTATGGTCCTATTATTCCTGCTCTTTCGTTGTTACCCATACGAGAGAGCCCAAGAGATGCTAAAATACTACTCTGTATATATGGCTATGCAGGCCGACTAAACTGAACTGTAGCTGGTTCATTTTTTCTTTAATTAGGACAGCAGATGCAAGAAACATTTGCTCCATATGTTCTGCATTTTGAAGCCTGAACTGGTCCATTGATAACGTTGGTTGGAAGCTAATAGTTCAGTTTTCAAATTTGAGAGTTACAAGGATTGCGAGCGCACGGTCACGATTCTTTAATGAACATATGGAGATAGTCACATACTTCTCTTCCTCTGAGCCCCGACATTGCCACAGGTGTTGGCTACACTCTTCAGCAAGGGAAAACCCCATAAACAGGCTCTCTGTTTTAAGCTCCTACAACTCGAAGTGGTCACATATAGCCTGTTAGTCAAGAGGGTCTGATTTGGCGATCAGCAGTGCAGTGTTCGGGTTCTGACGTCGGTCAAATGAGATCGCTTGAAAATGATTAGACTTGAGACTAAATCAATAGCGGGCCGGTGCTCTCAAGGAACTGATTCCATAAAACAGTAAAACTTGGAATGAATTGTGAGCATTGCTGTCACCTCAGGGTGGAATCTTTTGCATAGCTAAGTTCAGCTAGTTTCTTTTGCATAGCTAAGTTCAGCTAGTTCAATATCTGAAGCTAATTGATTGTCGTTAGGAGACAGTTGCTAAGCGACACATGTTTTAAGGGGCTAAGAAAAAATCAGCAGAGGAAGCCCCTCCAAAAATGGGCGTATGCCACTAGTTGTGACGAGCACACAGTATTCTTTAGTAAAAAGCGAAAGAATAGTTCGCTCTGTACTCATCACATGGCTGTGTGATTTGCCTAATTTTACAACCTCGTCTTTTGTGACTGGCCTTGCTGCCCATGTTCTTGCCTTTCATCCAATGAGGTACGTTTCATAAGAAGAACTAGGGTGGGCTTTTGGACAAGGAGCCATGAATTTGTGGAACATTCACCATCATAAAAAGACTCCAATGCTCAGTGTATAATAGAACGGGACCACTTAGCACAGATAAACCCGAGAACCACTGACAGATCACCATCGTCTTTTGGATTCTTCGCTTCAGGAATGATATTTGCTTGGCTTCCAACAGCTACAACCCAATAGTTTTTCAGCAACACAGAGAGGCTGGCTTCCAACAGCTACAACCCAATAGTTTTTCAGCAACACAGAGAGGCAGAGAGTCGGAGACCGCACCCGAGAGCTTTGCGGACTAGTTGAGCAACACAAAAGCATCGTCTGCGCGTACCAAGTAGAAAACCAAAGATATGTGTCAACTAAACAAAGTACAAAAATAAACAAAAGTGATTATGACAGGCTAACACAATACTGGAGAAGCCAATTTACTTCGACTGGGCTTGGGTGGGGTGCGCCAGGCAAGGGCTGTAGTGCAACTCCCGAGCGACGCGCGAGAGGCCCAGTAGCAAGCCACTGTGGCGGCCTCTCCCCCTAGAGAAATTAATTTAATATCATGTGGACCGATGGCCCACGTATCAGATATTAAACTGATAAGAACAGATACTACACTTGATCTTAGCCAAAAGGCCGAGAAAGGTATGCTTTGGAATGTTGCCTGGCCTCCTCCTTTGTGTCCTGCTCTGGTATGTGATTCTTTTCGAATTCCCCATGTGGGACTCCTTTTCATGGTTTCCCTTCGCAAAATGAAGAAGAACCATAGCTGACTTGGAAGACTCATGAAAACCTCCAGTTTCTGGCATTCTCCATATTGGACAAGTGACGAGAACTCGAAATGGGCAAAAAGATTTGGGTGAGGCAGTCCACGGTCTGGCGTGGACTGGCATGGTGTTAAACGACGAAGAAGTAAGGATGCTCGAAGCTTGAACCGGGTGCCAGGACAAGTTCGATTTAAAGCTAACCAGTCCCTAGTGCGCACCCATAAGAGAGAGAGAGAGATATGTGGAAGCCGGAAGGCATTACCGAAGTAGTTGAGGAGAACATACGTGTTGTTATCTCCACTTGTAAGAGCTTGAAGATTGGATGGAGGACGGTGATGGATGTCACATTTAACCAATTTTAGAGAAACTGATATTTGACAAGATGCTGGAGTTTGCATTACGTTGCATTCAAACTGCTTTTTGAGTACTAAATGTGAAGCATCTTTGTGATGAAGGAAGCTGTCTGAAATTTTGCTCCAGCATTTGAGTTTTTTGCTTTTGTCTCTAGGAGAGCTCCCTAAGGTTAAGAGAGTCCCTCCAAAATATTGGAGGACGCCACTAACTTACGGTGAACACACGGAAACGGTACTCTCTCATCGAAGGCAAAAGAAAAGAACAGGTCGCTCCGTGCTCACCACACGGCTGCCCGATTCTGGCAGATGACCTGATTGGGATTTTTTCGAGCAGATCCCTGTCAAACGTCTCTTTTCCTTTCAACTTAGGACTTCCTATTTCCTAGGATTCTGATTATTGGCATCAGGTGTTTGGCTACTTTTAGACAAAGGTACAAGTCCAAACAAAGTCTCTTATGTGGTTTATGCTCTTGCAACTCCAGAGTCATCTGTGGGCTGATCCTTTTGTGCTCGGTGGTGCATTACCGGCATTTGCCACAGAGAAAGTTAAGATGATGTCAGCCTTTCCATGGTCGAAGCTCAACAGAAATAGGTATCTTGAATATGTCAAAGATTGCAGAATTAAGTGTTGAAATTGCTTTCACCGCTTCCAAAGTAAGGGTTCCATAAACTGTTAAACACGGTGCAGGTTTCAATGACTACAAAGAACACAGTCATATTTTAAACTCTATTTTAGGAGCTCCCTCAGTTGAAGGAATCCCTCCAAAAATAGGCATATGCCACTGATTGTGGCGAGCACGCAGTATTCTTTAGTAAAAGGCGAGAGAATAGTTCGCTCTGTGCTCACCACATGGCTGCATGACTCTTCCTTGTGGGCGACCTCCTGTTTTTCTCACTGGTCTTGTTGCCATGTTCTTGCCTCTTTTACTGTGTGGGACGTTAGAACTGTTCGTGCTGCTGCCGCTGGTTGGAATATTGGAGTGGAGAATTTCATCCATTTAACTTAATATCAGCACCTAATGGGTCCTTTTTGGTTTCTCAAATGAGAGCTAAGATCAGAAACCATGGTGGTGAATCGAAATGGTAGTCCCCATTTGCCATCTCGAGTGAGGTTTGCGCATGCAGAAAACACGACGTCTTACAGACCCAAGATGAGTCCTCAACCTTTAGAGAAGAGATGAGTGGAGTATGAAACTGTCAAATCTAATGGTGGGCCGCCAGGCGAGTTTGCGCAGTCTTTAGATCAGCATAAGAAGACTCAGTTTCCAGTTGAACGGTTGAGATTTGTGAGAACCTTAAAGAACTAGGAAATAGACTGGATCGTTGGGAAAAGTAAGAGGAAGACGACTTGTTGCTCTTATCCAGAACCTCCTCCAATAAATCCCAGACAAGAGTTTTGGGGAAGCCCTCCAAGAGTGGGTTTGTAGTCAGATAGAATCAAATTCGCATAACGCCTGGTTAAAGAGCTGAACTTTTGTACGTCAGTGAGACACTTTCGCCGTCTTACATCATCTGTACACGCCTTAGCTACTCCAATATGGGCACGAACCTGATGTTTATATGCTGAAGTTGGGATTGCTCACCCATTGCAGGCTTGCAGTGTAGTCTCCAAATTTTAATGTTTGGCAAATAAAAACTAAATACTCCTCTACATCCTCCCATGGACTTCACTGCTTGATATTCAGGGGCCATAAATAAGTCTGCTAAATTCCTGTTGAAGGTTTGTGCTCCGTCAACAAAAGAGTAGTCCAAAGACACTGCAGAATGTGGAGATGTCCGAAACTGGAACCAAACTTGACGGCTCCAGTCCATTCGCAAGTTTTTGTGATTTGTCCATATCCATGATGTGTAGAGATAACCTAGTTAGCACATATCCAAACAAGATTTGCATCATTTAGAAGGTGAAACAACATCTGCAGTATCACAAACAACCGTAAGGAAAGCATGTGCGCTGCACTAACAACGCGGGGTTAGGGGCCTTATGGGACATTTGAATATTTACAGACATACAACTGATTTTACGCAGCTCACTGGCCTAGTTGTCCTCTAATCATCTTAGAATCTCCCTCAAGCAGTTTCCATTTCTATGAAATCATGAATATGAAGGTGTAGAGATCCTTCCCTGCCTTCTGTTGCAATTTTTCCTTGTTGCACATTGACAGATTAAACATGTGGCTGAAATCTTCTGTTCCCCTTGATTAGGTTTCAACTCACATTTGATGCTCTGCCAAATACGTCGGACTTTGTTGGAAATTTTGACAATAGAGCATTTCAGCAGTTCTCTAGGCCCAGAACTCGACGATCTTACAAAATGCCAGTTCTAGCCAACACCAGAATTGAAGAGTCTGTATTAGACTTGTGTTATCAAAAGGATGATAGTGCAAGTGCTACGAGTGACTACTCAAAATATGGCTCCGACGCTGAAAAGGAGCGTGAGGACATTGCTCCTGACCGAAGTATTGTTTCTAGCTACTATGCTTCCAATGCTTTCGAGACGCAAGATGTCGGAGAAGTCCAGGTACTTCAGGCTCAATTCTGACAATGTTGATGACTATGTGGAGTCTTTGAAACATTTTCTTTCTCAGCATGATGAGAAGCTCATGCGTCAATTCCTTCGACTTATGCAAGTTCTGATTGGGCCGAGGAAATGTCTACTTATTGCAAGAAGCTTTTTTCCATTCTTGCCCTAGATTTCTCATGCTTGCTGTCCTCAGAGAACCCAGAAGAGATATGTTTTCCGGTAGATAAGCTCATAAGTGATCCCATCGTGACTGTTGATAAACTGCTCAAATAAATGTCGGTCGAAGAAATCCTGGATTGGTGAGCAGGCTCACATATTTTTTGGAGATCTTCAGACCAAGAAGGACAAGTATTTGTCTGTTAAGAAAGAGTTGAGTGAGCTGAAGAGGAGAGGAGGGGATTTGCAGTCTCAGATAGATTCCAATTCGTCAGTTGTGCAACAAATTGATGAACAATTTCTCAGCTCCAATCTTGTTGAGCCAAAGTTGTTAGCAGACTTGAGTTGAAAAAGGTGGCAATTGATGGGATAATCGCTGAGCGAAAAATCATGGCAGACTCAATATTAACTGTGTCACGAGAGATTCAAACTGCCAGTGCTGAAATCCTGGGATTGGAACTGAAGAAGAAAACTTAAGCCAAGCCAGTGGACTGAAATCCTCGATTAGTGTGCACCCGCCAACGGCTTTTCCTTTGAGAAATCTGTCTAAAGTTCAAATTTACGACGTGGACATGCATTCCAGTTTTTTCTGCACGGTTTCTACTGCCAGTTTCTACTATAACAATCAATCAAAGCTTCAGAAAGCTCTACTTGTATCATGTAAGAATCACAATGGAAGTGAGTAAAAGCATAATGCAATCTATTCTCTCTCAACGCTTTTCACGTTGGATTGCTTCCCCAGCAGTCCTAGTTGCGCAGCCTTTTCTATGCTTAAATGTAAGTTGAGTTCATGTAGTAACGACTGTCAAGTGGTGGGCAGTGTCATGGTTGATCAAATGTTTGAGGCAGGAGTCCGACCCAACAACCGACTAGAATGTTTTTGTGTTCTTGCACGTCAAGAGGAGACTGCCAACTTCGACCCATTGGATCTTTCTTTTTCGAGCCTTCATCAGAGTATCAGAAGCGCAAAATAAACGGAAGTTATAGTACTAGGTGATTACTTGTTAAGCAAACATAATTATACTGGGCTTGGGTGGGGTGCGCCAGGCAAGGGTTGCAGTGCAATGCCCGAGCGACGTGCGAGAGGCCCAGCAGCAAGCTACTGTGGCGGCCTCTCCCCCTACAAAAATGAATTTAATACCATGTGGACCGATGGCCCACGTATCAGATATTAAACTGATAAGAACAGATACTACACTTGATCTTAGCCAAAAGGCCGAGAAAGGTATGCTTTCCACCATGGCATCGCCTCCTCCTTTGTATCCTGCTCTGGTCCGTGATTCTTGTCGAACTCCCTGTGTGGGACTCCTTTCCATGGTTTCTCTTCGCCAAAAAGAAGAACCATAGCGGTTTTGGAAGACTCATGAAAACCTCCAGTGGAGTTGAGATAAGAGAGCATTGAAACAGAACACGTCGGTGGTTCGGAGATGGCAGCATACTGATTTTGATAGGGCAATGATATTTAATAGATAGTGGTGGCAAAAGAACGCCTTGCCTGCTTACTGCCTAGAACCTGGTATTCTCCATATTGGACAAGTGGCGAGAACTTGAAATGGGCAAAGGATTTGGGTGAGGCAGTCCACGGTCTGGCGTGGACCGGTATGGCTACGATGAAGAAGTAAGGATGCTCGAAGCCTGAATTGGGTGCCAGGATAAGTTCGATTTGAAGCTAACCAGGCCCTAGTGCACGCCCAAAATAGAGAGAGATGTGGAAGCCGGAAGGTAATACCGAAGTAGTTGAGGAGAACATACGTATGTTATCTCCATTTTAAGAGCTTGAAAATTGGATGGAGGACGGTGATGGATGTCACCTTTAACTAACTTTAGAGAAACTGATATTTGACAAGATGCTGGAGTTTGAATTACGTTGCATTCAAACTGCTTTTTGAGTACTAAATGTGAAGCATCTTTGTGATGAAGGAAGCTATCAGAAATTTTGCTCGGGCATTCATGTTTTTCGCTTTTGTCTCTAGGAGAGTTCTCTAAGGTTAAGAGAGTCCCTCCAAAATATTCGAGGATGCTGCTCGCTTACGGTGAACACACGGAAGCGGTACTCTCTCATAAAGGGCGAAAGAAGAGAATAGTTCGCTCCATGCTCACCACACGGCTACCCGATTCTAGCAGATGACCCGATTGGGATTTTTTTCGAGTGGATCCCTGTTAAACGTGTTTCCTCTTTTCAACTGAGGACTTCCTATTTCCTAGGATTGTGACTATTGGCATCAGGTGCTTTGCCACTTTTAGACGAAGGTATAAAAGTCCAAACAAAGTCTCTTCTGTGGCTTATGCTCTTGCAGCTCCAGAGTCATCTGTGGGCCGATCGTTTGGTGCTCGGCAGTGCACTATCGTCGTTTGCCACAGAGAAAGAAAGATGATGTCAGCTGAAAGGTAAAATTTTCCACGTGGTGACTTGAAATATGCCGAAGTTTGCAAGTGTAGGAAATTGCTTTAGGGTTCCATAATCTGTCAAACATAGTACAGTTTCAATGACAATCATGAACAGCCAGTCATAATTTGAACTCTATTTTAGGAGCTCCCTCAGCTGAAGAAGCCCCTCCAAAAATAGGCGTATGCCACTGATCGTGGCGAGCACACGGTATTCTTTAGTAAAAGGCGAAAGAATAGTTCGCTCTGTGCTCACCAAATGGCTGCGTAACTTTTCTTTCAGGTCGACCTCATGTTTTTGTGAGTGGCCCTGTTTCCATGTTCTTGCCTCTTTCCCTATGTGGGACTTAGAACTGTTCGTGCTGCTACCGCTGGTGGAATCATCTCCGAATGTTGGAGTGGAGCATTTCATCCATTTAACTTGTATCTGCACCTATCGGGTCCTTTTCGGTTTCTCAAATGGGAGCTAAGATCAAAAACCATAATGGCGAATGGAAATGGTAGTCCCCATTCGCTGTTTCGAGTAAGGTTTGCACGTGCAGAAAACACGCCGTCTTACAGACCCAAGATGAGTCCTCAACCTTCGGAGAAGAGATGAGTGTAGTATGAAGCTGTCAAATCTAACGGTGGGCCTCCAGGTGAGTTTGCGCAGTCTTTAGATCGGCAGAAGGAAACTCAGTTTTTGGTTGAATGGTTGAGATCTGTGAGAAACTTAAAAGAACTAGGAAATCAACTGAATTGTTGCAAAAGAAAGAGGAGGACGACTTGTCACTTTTATCCAAAACCTCCTCCAATAAATTCCAGACGAGAGCATTGGGGAAGCCCTTCCAAGAGTAGGTATGGAGTCAGATATCGCATGAAGCCTCGTTAAAGAGCTGAACTTTCGAATGTCAGTGAGACATTTTTGCCATCTTACATCATCCATGCACGCCTTAGCTACTCTTCAATATCGGGACAAACCAGATGTTTATACACTGAAGTTGGGCTCGCTCACTCGTAGCAGCAGAGTCTTCAAATTTTAAGATTCGACGAATCAAAACTAAATACTCCATTACATCCTCCCATGGGCTTCACAAGGTTGCTGAATTTCTGTTGAAAGTTTGTGCTGCATAAAATAGTGGATATTGTGAAAGAACAAAAATTAGTCCAAAGGCAATGTGCGATGCGGAGATATCTGAAACTGAGAGCACGCTTGACGCCTCCAATCCATTCACAAGGTTTTGTGAGGTGTCCATATCTATGGTGAAAAGACATAACAGAGCTAGCATCTATTCATACAAGATTTGCACCATTTGGAAGGTGAAATATCTGCTCAATTCTTGCTCCATAATGAGCAATTTTCCCCCATAATATAATTATGTCAGGATGCTTTACATTTCAAGAAATCCTTCTGCTCACTTGTCCTAAAATTAGTTTCTTTGCATTTTCTAAATCTGCAGTTTCTTTGACAAAGCTGCTGTGGAAACACAAACCAATCACATTAAGGAACCCGTGAATCCTCAGAGGCTGTGCACCATCACCCAAGTGGAGGAGCTAAAGGCAATCATACGGCTCCTTCCTGTATGGGCCACCGGAATCGTCTCTGCCACTGCGTACAACCAGATGGGTACCTTGTTTGTTTTACTAGGCAATACTATGGACCCTTAAGTTGGACATTCTAGCTTCATAATTCCAGCAGCCTCTCTTTCCATCTTTGGCACCCTCAGCGTTATATTCTGTGTCCCTACATACGACTACTCCATTGTTCTGGTGGCAAAGAGATTCACAGGTCACAAAAACGGCTGACCCAACTACAGAGAATAGGGATCGGCCTCTTCATATTAGTCTTCACCATGATATCAGCAGCAACACTAGAGGTCCTTAAGCTGAAGATGGTAAGGAGGCATGACTACTATGATTACGAGCACATACCGATGTCAATATTCTGGCAGGTCCCCCAGTACTTCCTAATCGGTTGTGCAAGTGTTCACATTCTTTGGCCAATTGGAGTTTCTCTACGAGCAAGCGCCCGTTGCCATGAGGAGCACGTGCTCTGTTCTCCAGCCCATGCACTAGGAAACTACTTGAGCTCTGTCCTGGTGACTATTGTCACAAGTATGAGTACAAGACACGGGAAGCCAGGATGAATACCGGACAATCTGAACTACGGTCACCTCCATTACTTCTTTTGGCTCTTGGCAGTCCTCAGCGTGATCAACTTGGGAGCTTTTCTCTTGTTAGCGAGGTGGTACACATATATAAGAGGGCAGTGGGAACGCTCCGCTGAAAGTGCAGGTCTCTTCCAGCCCAAAAACTTTGTTTCCACAGTGATCTCAGTCTGTTTGCGATTTTATCGGATGTCTTTGATTGCCATTTGCTTCGCCGGTTCAAGCTAAAGAATGGCCTGCTTGAAGTACATAGTTTCTACTTTCTTTTGCGTGCAAGAATAAACAATTCTGTGCAGGTAACAATCCCTTCTCGTCACGTCATTGTATAATGTATGAATCAAAATGGAAGTGAGTAGAAGCATAATACAATCTGTTTTCTATTGTTTGCTTTTCACGTCGGATTGCTTTTCCAGCAGTCCTAGTTGCTCAACATTTTCTATGCTCAACGTAAGTTGAGTTCATGTAGCAAGTAGTAACAACTGTCAAGTGGTGGGCAGTGTCATGGTAGATCAAGTGTTTGTGGCAGGAGTCCAGGGGAGACCCGACAAACGACTAGAACGTTTGTGTTCTTGCACGACTGAAAAATCCAATCCATCTTCAAGCTTGAAATTAGTCAAGAGGAGATTTCCTCAATGAACAACAGCTGCTTGTTGCCTCCTGTATTGAGGATCCATGGCACCAATTCTATTTCTAACCTCCACGTTTGCTGATTGAGCTACCAACGAGGGCCATTTCCAACTTCTACCCAGAAGTGCAAAATAAACACTAGTGAAAGGCAAATTCTAGGGAAGCAAATTTATTTCAACTGGGCTTGGGTGGGGTGCGCCAGGCAAGGGCTGCAGTGCAACGCCCGAGCGACGCTTGAGAGGCCCAGTAGCAAGCTACTGTGGCGGCCTCCCCCCCTAGAAAAATTCATTTAATATCATGTGGACCGATGGCCCACGTATCAGATATTAAACTGATAAGAACAGATACTACACTTGATCTTAGCCAAAAGGCCGAGAAAGGTATGCTTCCTACCATGGTATCGCCTCCTCCTTTGTGTCCTGCTCGGGTCCGTGAAGCGTTTCGCATGCCCAATGTGGGACTCAGTTTCACTGTTTCACGTCCCAGAAAAGAAGAAGAACGCGCCGGCGGCTCGGATATGGCGGCTGATGATTTTGGTTCAGAGTTCGAATCCAGTCCTTACAAAGAAAAGTTTGTGCAGTCACTTGGCTTAGAGAAAGCAATCGATCTGTGTTGTTTTGTTTGTCGGTGGCGATTGAACACCAATCCATTTACTCATTATGAGGCAGAGAACAAGTGAATACTCGAAAACTAGAAACGCAAGGCTTGGTGCGAAGCAAGAATCCACAGTCCTGTTACTCCCGCTCTTTCGTTGTTACCCATGCGAAAGAGCCCAAGAGATGATAACGTACCGCTCTATTTATGAATAAGCAAAGCCGATCAAACTGAATCGGAGTTCGTTCGGTTTTTTTTTTTATTAACGAGGACAGCAGTTGCAAGAAACAATTGCTCCATAGGTTCAGCATTTTGAAGCACGAACCGATCCAGTAACAACGTTGATTTTGAAGCTAACAGTCCGGTTTTTGAGCCTGAAAGTTCCGAGGATTGCCAGCGCACAGGACACGGCGTTATTTATCGAAAGCCTCAATCATGCTCCTGTTCATCTTCCTCCGGATCCAACATTGCCACAGGTGTCGGACTACTTTCTCAGCAAGGAAAGCCTCCATATGTAGGCTCTCTGTGGTTTTAAAGCCCTTACAACTTGAAGATAGTCACGTACCCTGTTAGTCAAGAGGGTATCATTTGTCGCACAACGGCGCCGTGCCAGGTTCTAACGTGATCGAACGAGGTCGCTTGAACAATGGCTAAGACTTGAGACTAAATCAACCTCAGGGCATTGCACCTCAAGGAACCGTATCCATAAACACTACAACTTGATAGGGTTAATACCGCAAAAAATCTCGAACCGGTACACCTGTAACAAATTTGCTCCAAACTAATGTTTTTGACCACAAAAAACCTGATACACATGTGACAGATTTACTCTGCCTTAGTTTCCGTTAAATTTTATTATCAAATTGCTTTGTTAAATGACACGCGATAACTAACGGATGTACCAGTTTTGGGTTTTATCCTCTGTTTATCATAAGTGTACCAGTTTGTAAATTTTTATGGAATTAATTTAATATAACGAAAAATAACAAAAAGTAAATTTGTTGCAAATGTACCAGTTTGGGATTTTTTGTGTTCAAAACATTAGTTTCAGGTAAATTTGTTACGGACATATCAGTTTGGGATTTTAGTAGTCAAAAAATTAATTTTAGATAAATTTATCACAAGTATATTAGTTTGGGATTTTTCGTGGTATTAACCAAACTTGAAATGACTTGTGAGTTGAGAGCATTGCCGGTATCTCAAAGTAGAGACAGATTGACATCATGAATCTTAAATTAAGTGGGTAATAAACTATAATACGTTAAAGGATATAGTGATGACATTTTATTGTACTGCTAGTAATTAGTATATTTTTTATAAATGTTTTACTAGAGGGGCATATTAGCGGCGCTGGAACAATTTTTCATGGGGAAAAGAAATTCTCCATTTGGAATGGGGCTTCGGAGGACGGAATCCGTCCCTAAAGTCAATGATCAGATCTTAGTATCAAGGATTCTATGTCATTGAAACATTTTTGCCATCTTATGTAATTTCTACGTGCCTTTGGAGAGTAATTTCCACGAAGGTTGGCTTGTACCCACAAGGGAAGAAGCATGCCCTCGTGTTTTTAAGAACCGTCAAACTCGTCTCTTCTCCGAACTCCAAACAAAAATGCCACATAAATCAAAATTTTAGTGTCGAGAGAAATTTACAGAATGTGCCAGTGTTGAAACTGCTTCTGACGCTTTCCAAGAACAACCTAGCTTTGTCATACTACCATTCAAACTCTATTTTAGGAGCCCCTCGAATGAAGAAACCCCTTCAAAAATTGGCGTATGCCACTGAATATGGCGAGCACACGGTATTCTTTAGTAAAAGGCGAAAGAATAGTTCACTTTGTGCTCGCCACATGGCTTCATGAAATTTTAGCAAGGATGACCTCATGTTTTTATCCCTAGCTTTGCTGCCATGTTCTTGCCTATTATCCTATGTGGGACATTTTCGGCCATATTGGAGCGGTGCATGGCTCTGCTGTCATGTTCTTGCCTTCTATGACGTTAAAGCTCTTCATTTTAAAATGGAATAATAACATAAACAGTTCCTGAACTTTAACTTAATATATAATTTGATCCATAAACTTTTAATTTGTTCAATATAACCCTTGAACTTTAGGCTAATATTCAATGTGATCCATGAACTTTTATTTTGTTCAATGTCATCCTTGAACTTTTGATACATGTTCAATTCAGTCCCTGAACTATATGAAAATATTCAATATAGTCCCTCAACTTGAATTAATGGAAATGACTGCATTGAATATTTTCATATAGTTCAAGAACTGAATTGAACATGTATCAAAAGTTCAAGGATGACATTGAATAAATTAATCCCTGAATTTTTAATTTGTTCAATATAATCCCTATAAGGACTGTTTGTGCCATTTCCCTCTTAAAATTGTTCGTTTGGCTACTGCCGATGGTATCATCTTGGAATATTGGAGAGGATCATTTCATCTATTTGAACTTATTATCAGCACCTATCGGGTCCTTTTTAGTTTCTCAAATGGGAGTTAAGATCAGGAACATGGTGGTGAATCGACAAGATCATATTGACAAAGAGTATAGGAAACGAAATGGTAGTCCCACGGGTCGATTGCTTCGTGTCACGATCAACATAACCATGCTCACTCACAAGAATTTTAGAGAGAGAAGCTCTATATTGTATTTCACTTGAAAATGAGATGTACAAATGAGGAGAAGAGACCCATTTATATACAAATACACGATTGACCATATCCGTAGGTCTCTCATTGATCTAACGGTGGAGATTGCACCTCCCTATCTCCAATCAAAGGCCACCCTCTCTATCGGCCAATAGAATTATAAGAATGAGGTACAATTACAAAAATGCCTACCCCAAGAGTATTCTAAAACACATTAAGAAAATCTTGGTACTTAAAATACTTGAGGTTCGCCTTCTCGTTCATGAATCGGTCACGGTCCATCATTCAAAAAACTCAAGAATGATCCAATTCTCTAGGCAACGACACTTGGAGTGAGGTTTGCACGTTCAGAAATGAGTCTTCGGACCCAAGATGAGTCCTCAACTTTCAGAGAAGACATTGAGTGTAGTATAAAGGTGTACAATCTAACGGCGGGCCTCCATGCGAGTTTACGTAGTCTTTAGATCGGCAGAAGGAAACTCAGTTTCTTGTTGAGCAGTCAAGATTTGCGAGAAACTTAGAGAACTAGGAAATCAACTGAATTGTTGCGAAAGAAAGAGGATGACTTGTCTGCTCTTATCCAGAACCTCCTCCTTCGATAAATTCTGGACAAGAGTTTCGCAGAAGCCCTTCCAAGAGTGGTATGGAGTCAGATACAGTAAAAATCGCATGAAGCTTGGTTAAAGAGCTGAACTTTTGTATGTCGGAGACCTTTTTGCCATCCTACATCATCTCTGCATGCCTTAGCTACTCCAAAATGGGGACAAACCTGATGTTTACACACTGAAGTTGGGCTCACTCATCATTGCAGCGCAGTCTTCAAATTTTAATATTCGATGAATCATAACTAAACACTCCACATCCTCCCGTGGACTTTACTGCTTGAAATTCAGGGGCCATAGTTAAAGGTTGCTAAGTTTCTGTTGAAGGTTTTTGCTGCATCAGTAGAGTTTGTTGGAGAAAAAAAAAGTAGTCCAGAGGCAATGCACAACGCGGAGATATCTAAACTGCAAGCAAACTTGATGCCTCTAGTCCATTCACAAGTTTCTGCGAAGTGTCCGTATCCATGGTGAGAAGAGATAACAGAGCTAGCGCATATTTGAAAAGATTTGCATCATTTGGAAGGTGAAATAACATCTGCAGTATCACGAACCACCGCAAGGGAAGCACGTGCACTGCACCAACAACACGGCATTATTGGCCTTTTGGGACATTTGAATATCTGCGGACATACAACTGGTTTTACCTTGCTCACTGGCCTAGTTGTCCTCTAATCATCTTATAATCTGCCTCAAGCAGTTTCCATTTCCATGAGATCATAAATATCATTTTGTAAAGATCCTTCCCAGCCTTCTGTTGCAATTTTGCCTTGTTGCACATTGACAGATCAAACTTGTGGCTGAAATCTCCTGCTCCCCCTGATGAGATTTCGGTTCACACTTGACTCTCTGCTGAATACGTCGGACTTCGTTTGACATTTTGACATTAGAACGTTTAGGCAGTACCCTAGGCAAAGAACTTGAAAATCTTGCAAAATGCCAGCTCGAGTCAACACCAGAAATGAAGAGTCAGTAATTGACTTGTCTAAAGGATGATAGTACAAGTGATACGACTGAATATTCCAAATATGGCTCTGACACTGAAAATGATCGAGGACATCTTTACTCACCAAAGTATCGTTTCTAGCTGCTATGCATCCGATTCTTTCAACGCACAAGATGAGGGAAAAGTCCAGGAACTTCAAGGCTCAACTCTGTGAAGATGTTGATGACTATTTGAAGTCTTTGAAACATCTTTCTCAGCACCATGATGAAGCTCACGCGCCAACTCCTTCGACTTATGTAGGTTCCAAATTGGCAGTGGAAATGCCTACTTATAGCAAGAAGCTTTATTCCATTCTTGCCCTGGATTTCTCAGGCTTGCTGTCCTCAGAGAACCTGAAAGAGATGTGTTTTCAGTAGATAAGCTCGCAGGCAGTCCCGTCTTGACCGTTGATCAACTGCTTAAGTTGAAATTGGTCAAAGAAATCCCAGATTGCCGAGCAGGCTAACAAATTTTTCAGAGATTTTCAGGCCAAGGACTAGTATTTGTCTATGAAGGTAGAGTTGAGTGAGCTGAAGAAGAGAGGAGGGAATTCGCAGTCTCAGATAGATTCCAAGTCGTCGGTTGTGTGAGAAATCGATGAACAAATTCTCAGCTCCAATCTAGGTGAGCCGAAGTTGTTAGCCACCTTGAGAAGGCAGCTATAGTTTGGATATTTACTGAGCAAATTGTAGCGGACACAATACCCACTGTGTCGCAAGAGATTTGGACTGCCAGTGTTGAATTCCTGGGATTGGAGCTGAGGAGGAAAACTTCCGACAAGCAAGTGGACTGAAATCCTCGATAAGTATGCGCCGCTCAAAGGCTTTTCCTTTGAGAATCTGTCAAAAGTTCAAATTCTCGACGTGGACATGTATTCCAGTTTCTACTTTCATGGTTTCAGCATGTCTGAATCTCTCACAAAAGCGTTGAAATCCAGCCAAATGTCTTGTGCGCGTTGCTCATTAGATTCGCCATATTATGCAAAATACATAGCAGCATAGCAAAAACGCAGTTGAGTGATGACGGTAGGAATGTTTCCTAGCAACAAAAAGAAAACTATAAACGACACTAATGGTATATCTCAACTTTTTTACTAGCAGAACTCATGAGTGTAGTAGTAGTGACCATAATCCGAGCCTCCAGGTAAGTTGGGAACCAGTTACGAAGGAAAATGTTTTCTTCTACCTCTCCATAGGTTTTCTGGGTCATCACAGAGAAAATTCTTATCCGGCCATTTACTTCTGATAAATGCATCAAAGAAAGAGGGAGAGTGAGCCCGCAAATTCCACGGTAAGAAAATTCACAACGCAATCACCGTCCATGGAGTCAACTTTATGCACATCCGATGTCAACAAAAACTTTGCTTCACCAGAAAGAACTTTTCTTGCTTCCTTCCACATGTTGATGGCCCTAAGTAAATCCGCCAAAATGATATCAAAATCACAGAAAAGAAAGGTCGCCAAAGAGTTGGCATTTGCATCTTTGCTATTTGAAGAAGGGAACTGATGACATACACCGTTCTTATAACTAACCAGGAAGAAGAAAGAAATACACAGATTTTGCATGTCTTTACAGTTTACAGCACAGAATTCTTTTTCGATAACAGATACACCACATTACACAACACCCTTTGCTTAAGTGTGCGCTTTCCGCAGCCTACTCTTGACAGATTTACTTCCATAGCTCCTTGATGGAGTCAAGTAAAATCTTAGCAGGCCATTGTCAACATTGCTCGGAGAGTATTTCACGCTGCGATTCCTCGTCAACGGAGACTCCTCCCTAATCCTCAAGCCGATCCCTCTGCTCTCAGTGACTCCTGCACCATTCAAAGATCCAGGCCCGTCAATCTTAGGGGAGTTCCGACCATAACTGCAGTTGATCCTCTGGCTTAGAGCACCATTTGCTTCTCCATTGGAGACTCGCGGCAGCTGTTCTTCCAAATTTTCAGCAGCATGACTTTCCTCAACAATGCATTTGCGCTCACTCCTTTGCTGAATCAAACCCCAGACATTCCATGCTTTTCGCCAAGCAGGCAACTTCTTGAACTGTTTCTCATCAACCCCACCGGCAATAGAACCATCATCCTTTGATGCAGACTCAGTACTCTCTGTCCTATCATCGTTGCTGGACTTTGAGCTCGAACCCCTCAATTCTTCCTCCGCAATGAGCAATTTTGCCCCGTAAAATAATTCTGTGGAGGCAGGAGAGATCTTCATATTCGATACCAACTTCACATCATCGACATCCACTAAACTTCCCTTCCTAGTGGAATTCAACCGCTCGAAACTCCTCCTCCGCCTCTGTGAAGAAAATGGCTCCTTGTAATAATCCCTCGTCTGAACAGACCCACCGGGGCTCCTCCCACCCTCCTCATTCACCACCTTCAACTTGTCTTCAACCAAAACCCTGTTCTTGAAACCAATGTCGATCACCTTCACGTCCTCGAGAAACGACACCATCGGATTGAGCCGCGGGTACTGATATCTCCTCCCGACCAAATACCCATCCCAAGATGCCCTCGGCTCGTCAAAGGAGCACCTCACTTCATCGACCGAGACCCTACCAGCATCAACCGACAGTCTCGGATCCGTATCGCACGATCTTCTTCCCAATCTATACTCTCCGACCTCAGATTGTGCTTCCCTCAACTTCCTCAGACTGACCTTTCCTGTCGCATCCGCTGCAACCCCCAGATCGTCACCATTACCACCACATTGCTTCTTCATCTTCTCCTTCCGGTGCCATTTCCCCAATCTCCGCCGAAACACAGATGCTGCCTCCAACAAACCCCTGATGTTCTTCCTCGTCTGCTTCTTGCTCTGCCACTCGAGATCTATAAACTCCTTCATGGTCTTGAACTCCGCCTCATCATCAAAACCCTCGTCGACACTCCCATTATTGACAACATTCTCATTCGCTTGGACGCTTCTCACGCAAACCCTAATTTCCTCGGGCTCCTCCTCCTCCTCCTCCGGCTCCCGCTCATTCTCATCCTCTTCCCTCAACCCGAACAAGGCCTCGCCTCTCTCGCATTTCTCCCCGTCGTCGAGGGTGAAAAGATCGGAGAGCGTGCTCCGGGCCCGGACGTCGCAGGATTTGCGTCGGGGCTCGGCGGAGGCGCCGGAGAGCCCGTCGCGCCTGACGGAGGAGGAGTAGGACTTGCAGCGGCGGAGGGGGTGGCTTGGGCGGCGGCCGGCGATCTCCTGGTGGGTGGAGGGGTCGATGCCGGCGAGGCGCTCCCGGAGGCAGGAGGCGCAGAAGCCGGTGAAGGGGGTGGCGGTGGGGTGGCGGGGGCAGGTGGTGAGGCGGTGGCTCTGGGCTTGGCCTTGGTGGGTCATCGGCGGATCGACGGAGGGCGCGGCCGGCGCATATCAGGGAAAGGGAGGGAGGGGCGAGTGAGTGAGTGAACTCGGCGAGTGGAGATCGGTGCAGTTTCGGTTGGGAGTTATTCAGGTTAGGTGAACAAGCGAGTGAAGCGAAAACCTCGTATAAACCCTTTCTCCGAGTATTTACGTTCCCGTTTTGGAAGGTATTGATGTAACCGTATCCGTATGTAATTTTTGTGGTCGGTTGCTCTATACGATGGAGAAATACGTCTGGGGAAGATTGATCTTTTCTGTATTCACGACCCAATTTGATCCTTTTTCCTATTCTTTTTTGCCCTCGAGATGATCTGAAATTGCAAATCGAAATGAATATTTGACTTTATATTTTTACTTTACTATGACGAGGATTGAACAATTTCTAGAGTAGTTTGATTAATCAACGGCATTTGAAGGACAGGCTTATAAATTTGTGGTCCTCGAAATTCATTGGTCGGACTTTTTTAAGGTCGGACTTTTTTAAGGCAACTTTTATGAAACGTGATCTTCTTGATCCGTTTAACATTGGTTTTGATGTTGAAGATTTGATTGTCTTGCGATTTCTTGAGGCTAGGTTTTGATACTGTAAAGAATCGATAGTCTATTACCTTCAGAAGAATATCCAAAGGAAAATGAGCAATAAGATATAATTCATTTCGGTTGGATTTGAATCAAAAATGCGTTGCCTTATTCAATTTGGTTTCCATCACCATATCAAATTCTTTTTTCAATTCAATTTGGTCCGTAACTTTCCCAAACAATAATTATTCAACCCAATTTGATAAGGCTTCTATACCAAATCAACCCAAATCGAAGAGTCCTCATCTTATGCGCCTGTTCCTAATTTATTGTTTTGGCACGAAAATTAAGTAAATACCAAGTCAGTTTTTGAATTTCGGATGATGACTTTGTGTTAGAAATTCTTATCTCTTTTTTATAATGAAAAATGGTGAGAATGGATAACCAGCGCTAGTGATCAATTAGCATTATAATAAGGGTCTCATGCCTGCCAGCAAATGTTTGATTTGAATTATAATTATTCTCTATCACTTATGACCCAAAGATTCGAGGTTGGTAAGCCTGTCACAATAAGCCCACGAAGATTCTAGCATTTGGGAAATATCTTCACACGAAATATATATATTTTTTGTATATTCTATTTTAACTCTTCTTCCTCTCAAACTTTTGTTATGTCTCTTTGTAAAGCATACGAGTCAAATCCACGCTTGAAACTAAATATTCTTACCCCCACCCAATTCCCTCACCACTTGGTCGCATGGCTCGTGGGTCACGAAATGTGTCTTTAACTAGTCATTTTCTTGTTACCTTACCTTTGTGCATTATCTGTTTAGATATATTTTGAAACCTGAGATTAGGGGTGATGACAAGTTTACTTCTCTTGAGATGCTATGCGCAACACCTAAAATTTTGAAACAAGATGCCTTTTGCATTAATTTAAAGTTTAATTCTTGTTTATTAACTTCCTTTTTAAACATCTGATGATAAACTAGGAAATATATATTATATCCGTAATATCAAAAATATTATTTCGAGTAATTCACCGTAAATGGACTTTCAACCGTATAGCAGACAAGTGTCTTATGCGTGCAAAATAAAGGAAAATGGTACTATTCAGGAGTACTCCCGAGGTATTCTCTGGCCATACTTCCAAAGAAAATGTTTATCAAAGAAAATGTTCTCATTTTCGATATATTTATCGTACACAATACGAGAGAGAGAGAGGCGGTGGTGATCGAGCACTTGCTATTGAAATCTTTACTATAATTTTTTCCATAACAAGTTAAAAAAAGGTTAACTTTTTTCTTTTACCCCCTCGCTAACGTTCGATTGTACACGATAAAAAAGAAAAAGGAAAAGAGAGATTTTTGACAGCTCGTGCGAGGGGCCATCATCGATATTCGGTATTGATATTCGGTAATTTTTTCGCGGGTTACGATGGCACGAGACAAGAGCCCGCGGGGACAGCCCGATTCGCGAAATTAATTCTTTAATTTTGCCGCGTCCCAATATTGTTTTATTTTTTTCCTTCTTTTCGAAGTCAACTCCACTGAAGACTTCGACCAAAAGAAAAAAATAAAAAACCGCCGCTAAAGACCAAAACCATCTCTGGCCTCGGAACCGATGACGCACTTGACGCAACATCGTTGTTGGAATCTTTCTTAAATGCTGTTTTAGCAGAGGCACCGGTGCCCCATCTATATCCTTTACTTCCCCCTCTTTTTATTGCTCTTTTTTTCTTCTGTTTTTTTTTTTACAAATCTCATTGGTTGGACCGGATGACTGCTCTGCTCGACTGGATGGGCCAATCGAGATCGACTCGCCTAACTTTGAGCCGAGCTCAAATTCGAGCATCTCGTCAAGTTGGGCTTGGGCTTGTCAACACTCAGCTCGATAAGCTCCAACCGTAATGGAGCCCGATCAATCTTTCATTAGTACATAGAATAATTGTAAAGATAAACACTAAATACTTGAAATTACATAAAGTTTGATCTCATAAAGCTTGAGCGCGAGCTCCAATTTTATTTACGAGTTAATTATGACGGAGTCGAGTCCAACCTTCTGTAATCGAGTTGACCTCGAGTGAAAATTTTATACTGAGCGTGAGTCAAGTTTCGAGCATTGAGCGTGCGAGTCGAGCTCGACCTTGATAGTATATTTACTTTACCCGACTTGAGTACACTCCTACTTCGCTAACTTTGATTTGTGGCGCACTTTTTCTTAGTTATGATTAGACCCGATCATGGCCTTAGCGACCACAAGAGTCCAAAGAATTTTTGTGTTGCTTTGGGTGAAGGCATTTAGCAAAAAAGTTCAATCCATCTCGATCCGAAAAATTGTACAAAAAAGGTAAGGAAATTACACAAAAACTCTCCCGAATTATTTTCCGCTCTCGTGCCCTGGAACTTTCAATTATCACATGATAATTCTTGAAATTTCATTTAATCATGGCGTTAACCTTTCGTTATTTTTTCTTTTAGCATTGTAATGTGCGTGAACTTTAAGAGGTAAAAGGGCACTTTCATATTATTTTTATGAAGGACATATCTTCTTTGCCCTTAATTTCCGTAAAAATTGGAAAAAAAATATAGAAAATAAGATAAAACTAAATCAACTGAAATGTCTTTGTTCTAACGCAAGGCAATAATAGAGTTTCCAGAATTTAAGGTGACAAGTCCTTTGTCTCGTGGCCCAATCTCGAATCCCGCTAGCGTTCCTCGGGGTCCACTGAGCCCCGTGCTCGCACGCAGTCGCGTCAAAGCTCGAAACTCTAGCGTCCACCTCCGCCCGAGCCCTCCGCCGTCGATGGAGAAGGCGAAGCAATACCTCGCCGTCAGCGACGAGGCGTCGGAGGCGGTGTCGCGCCTCGCCGTTCCCCCCCGCCGCGCCGGCGACAACCCCAGCTTCTACGAGAGCTTCTCCCTGAGGGGCCTCCGGGTCGACCGGGTCGAGCCGGGGCTCGTCGTCTGCTCCTTCAAGGTCCCACCTCGCCTCGCCGTGAGTCCCTTGAACCCTCGTTTTGCTTTTCCCCCCGAGTCGCGGGCGCTCGTCGGCGGCGATCATCAATTGCCGGCGATGTATGCTCGAGAGAACGAGCTCGATTGTGCTGGATAGTGTGGGTGAACTTGACATGTGCTACTGCTGCTGCTGGCAGACAGTGGTTACGAGAACGATGCTTTGGAATCTGGCTATGTCTTTGCAATAATAGTTGTGATCGCGCGATCGCCCTGCAGATTTGACTTTAGTTTTGTGATTCGTGCTTTGAAATGAATTGGTGACAGGATAGGAATGGGAACTTGGCTCAAGGCGCGATCGCGACCATGGTCGACGAAATTGGGTACGCGGTGGTGCACGTCGAGGGTATTCCCATCAGTGTGTCTGTTAACATGTCGATCTCGTACCTCTGCGCAGCCAAGGTCGATGTAAGCAAGCTTTTGACTCAAGCCTCTGAGGCTCAGTAGATGCTCTGAACATGTATAATGCACCTCCTTATTCTCTGGAACGTGAACGTAATACGCGGTCGGTAGTATCTTCTTTGCGTATCCGATGGGTTCTTTCGGGCCAGACATATCTGATGGAATTAACTGAGGCTAACTGCTGCATCACAAATGTGCCTACTCGCTGCATATTTACTGTTGATTTGTTGATTGATTTATGGGGCTTTTCAAGCGCTCGACTTGGCTAATCATTTATGCACAGTCTGTTTCCACTCTGACCTGATGTTGTTCGGGCTACACCGTTTTAGGCTGCCTCTGATCGCCTCAAGCGGTTGCTTAGGCCTTTTCCCAAAGTTTCATCTTTGATAGATGGCCTGATAGTTAAAGATCACGGTTGTTGGAAGGAGGATGATTTTGTGCAATAAGAGGCGGTTTCATGTTTTTGACATTGTCAATGATCTTTTCTTTTCTTGCCCGTCCTTTTTTTGCTATCAATAGTCCTGCATTGTCTAATGATTTGGTAGCTGTAGCTTTCCTGTTAATGATTATTGGAACGACCAACCGGTATGCACGACCTATTCAAAGGGAACCAACCTCTTGCTCCATCCGCACCACTAGAGCTCTTATTTGGCATATAGATGAAGTAAAAAACCGAAATGTCAAGTGAGTAGCCTAACACAGCCGCATTACCAGGTGAACTGGTTCTGCAACTTTTGGACACTGGGTTCGTACTGGTTGTAACACCAGGATTGCCTTTTGAATTTGATTTCATGCATGTTGGACAGTGATGGATTTCCAACTTGAATTGCAGGATGAGCTAGAGATTACTTCAAAGGTTTTAGGGCAAAAGGGGGGCTATTCTGCAACCATTGTACTCCTGAGGAACAAAGCGACTGGGGAGATAATTGCTGAAGGTCGTCACTCGTTGTTCAATGCACATGCGAGCAAAATGTGAGCACATTTTTATAGTTGGACCCGAGGAATGTGGTCTAACATGCGGATGGCGGCAGAACACTGTTCTGACATATGCATTAACCTGAATCCTGGATGTGGCCTTTACTATGGAATGTTAGTTGCATCATTGGATTGAACTCCTGGGACATCCTGTAGTTTTGAATGTCACGCAAGTGAAGTTATTTTTGGCATGTGCAGCTTATTTCGGGTTCCAGGATGTGAAAAAAGGCTCAGATGGAGGGCATCATGTATATGCTGTAAGTTGTATGTATAGAAGCTTTGGATTGGTCATATCTTTATCCTTGGTTTTTCTCAATGTTAGTCTGTTCTTGTCTCCTTGTCAAAATTATCCTTGTATAGACTGTCGACTGTCGATCGAAACTTGTGCATCGTCGTTTTCTAGGAATTCTCTTGTTCGCATCGTTGCATGGATCTCACGATGCACCATCAATTCGATTAGGCCATGACCGGAAAGTATCCCATCTTGAGCTGTCCAAAATTAGTATGTAATTTCTGTGACACCTCTGGAATCCCAGATATGCAGAAACATTCTTTTCCCTCCTGAACATTGTCCAGTGAACAATACGCCTGTCGTTTCAAATTCGCTACTGGCTTTGACACTTTTATATGTACGAAGATGATTCCCCTGTGTCCGACAGAGCAAGCCGAGCTTGGTCCGACTGTGATGAGACCCAACACACAAAAAGCCCCTGCTGTCGAGTTAAAGCCTCTCCTCCACCGGTTGAGTCTTGTCGGAGTCGAGCTACGGAATCAACTTTCGGAGACACCATCGCCACTTTTTCCATAAAGTAGAATTCAATAGTAAGAACAGTGCGACAGAAAAAGACAGACTAAAATTCATTTTTGCGAATTTTCTATAAGAAATTTAAAAGCAATCATTGGCTTTTGATTTCAAACTCTCAATTATTTATACTGCACGGAAAGAAACGATTGGTATTTGGTGTCCATTCTTGGGAAACTACACATTTCTTTTCACGATAGAATACTTTTGATAGATACCTCACCGCAAAGATAATTTGTCATTAAATTACAATATGATAAATTTTCGCCGAACAATCATCGACAAACTTCTTTCCTCGCAATTTGACACGCCTTAACGCGTGCATAATCAGGTATGTTAATAAAGGATATCGAAAAAATTATTCATGTTATAAACTGCCGATTGATTTGATGAAAGAATTATTGGGTTAAAATCAAATAAATGATCAATAATAAACCAATGAACTTGATATTTAAATTTTAACTAGTTTGGTTATTGGTTCCTTGATTTTTTTAATAATCACCCTAACTAAAAAAATATAATCTATGTATCACTTGCAAAAATGAAAATGTAATATGATTGATCAATCGCATTGCTGGCTATGCGTCTCCATTGATTTTTTGATCGGCTTCTCTATTTATTTATTTTAATTTCTTCCAATCAACAAATCAAATACTCAAACAATATTCTAACGTCTAATCAACAAAAGTATGAATTCAAACTAACATTCGAAATAGAAATCGACTCATTTAGATGCCATCATCTTGTTTTATTAGTAAATAGATAGAGATAATAACATAAATGGTCGCAAAAGGTTGAGTGTTCGAATCCCGGGCGCCGCAGGGTGACTTAACCGGTGGCACTGGCACGTGTGTGGTGGTTAGCACGTGTCACCCTCAGGGTTTACTCCCCGGCTGTCGGCCATGCGGGGATTCCTTGGGTTATCAAAAAAAAAAAAGATAATAACATAAATGGCCTTTGAATTTTGTCCTAAAGTGCAATGCGATCTCTAAATTTGTAATTTGTTCAATATGGTCCATGAATTTTAGCTCAATGTACAATGTGATCCATGAACTTTCAATTTATTCAATGTGATCCATAGACTTTTGATATATGTTCAACTTAGTCCTTGAACCATATAAAAAAATGTTCAATGTTGTTCTCCAGTAATTCAAGTTCATGAACAATATTGAACATTTTTATGTAGTTCAAAAACTTATTTAAACGTGTACCCAAGTTCATGAACTATGTTGAACAGATTGAAAGTTTATGGATTACATTGTACATTGAATTATAGTTCTTGAAATACGATGAACAAATTGAAAGTTTGAAAATCACATTGGATCAAAGTTCATGATCATTTGTGTCATTTTTCCTTGATAGATACTAAAATAACAAACTTTGCTAAGATATAAACAATCGAAAATCCAAATTAATCAAATAAAATAAATTAATCTTTCTTGGAGGGTAGACGTTCCCACCTAACCATAGTCAAGCTCTAAAAGATAAAGACGAACCGACATAATTCGCTTTGGAGATTTTCGAGTTCTCTGCACAGTAACGCGACGAGACAATCTCTCCCTGCCAATTCGCTCCAGGAAGAAGAAGAAGAAGAAGACGGATTGAACAAGGAACCAAACACCACCACCAGCACACGCACTGAAACTCATCGGTTCGCCGCCATGGACTTCGCCTGAACTCCTCCTCCTTCCTCGCCGCCGCCGCCGCCGCCTATTCCTCTCGGAATGACTTCACTCCGCTCCCCTCTCCGGCGACCGCCGCTCCCCTCTCCCGCTCCTCCGAGCCGCTTCCAGAGGCCGCCGGCCAACTCCGCCGGATCAGCCGAGCTCAGAGTTCCGTCGCGCGTCAGCGCCGTCTCGAGGCGGATATGCTTCCGGCCCGAGCCTCCGCCGAATTACCCGGGGGCCCGGCGCGGGCGCGAGTCGGCGGAGCCGAAGCCGGAGCTCGCGGCTCGGGTTAGGGTTTCCCCGAGCGGTGCTCCGTCCGGTCCGTTGTCCGATGGGGAAGCGGTGCAGGGGCCGGGTTTTTTTGAGTTCATCACTTCGGAGAGGGTCAAGGTGGTCGCCATGCTCGCCTTGGCACTGGCCCTCTGTAATGCGGACCGGGTGGTGATGTCCGTGGTCATTGTGCCCTTGTCGCTTTCTCACGGCTGGAGCCGATCGTTCGCCGGCATCGTTCAGGTTGGGTTTCTGCTTCTCTTTGTTAATGCTGCTTTCGACAAAAGCTTGCTTCAGTTATTTTGTCGTAATCCGAATCAGTTGCATCTGATACTTCACTTCGTTGACTGAATGCTGCTTGGCTCAGTATTTGCGCTTAGCCGTTAGCCTGTTAGTTCCTTGTACCACCAAAAAAAAAGAAGATTGCGCCTGCAGTTGCAAAGTATTAAGCTAAATCTAAGTGTTGTGTGATTGAATTTTGGATGGGAAAAGGTCGGTAATTGCTTGGATGACCAGAGGGTTTTCGCTTATCCATTTGGATCAAAATAAATATGAAATCTTTTTTTCTGCTTTTGGCGGGATTCGGAAACCTTTCTGTGAAGTTTCTCACTTTTCTGGGTCTGGTAGTACCAAGTGAATTCTCAACCGTGAGTTGTTATTGGTTGAAAAGTGGACTGCTAGTTAAGTACCAATGTGACTTATCAATGTGTTTGCCCACATCTGATTACAACGGATCTTTTTTTATCTGTTTGACATTCGATACATTTTTAATTCTTAAATTAAAATTGATTTGTCGGTCAACACTCGCCCCAGTCGTCTTTCCTTTGGGGATACTTGATATCACCAATCGCTGGAGGGGCTCTTGTGGACTACTATGGGGGTAAGGTTGTCATGGGATGGGGTGTGGCTTTGTGGTCCCTAGCAACATTTCTTACCCCATGGGCAGCTGAAGCTTCTTTATTGGCTCTCCTCGTGATGCGTGTTTTACTTGGCATAGCAGAAGGCGTGGCTCTTCCTTGCATGAACAAGATGGTCGCAAGGTAATGAACTACCAATCTGTTTATCGTCTATCTTAATAGAAAGTAATCTGTTATTTGTTACTCGTGCTTTTTGATTGATGCTTGAATATGTTGTAACAATGAAGTGATGTTTGGATTTCTTAGATGGTTTCCAGCAGCAGAACGAGCCAGAGCTGTCAGTATTGCAATGGCTGGCTTTACACTAGGAAATGCCATAGGACTCACCCTTTCTCCAATTCTTATGTCACAAGGTGGAATATATGGGCCATTCGTTATTTTTGGATTGTCTGGGTTTCTCTGGGTTTTGGTATGGTTGTCTGCAATAACGAGCACTCCTGACCGGCATCCTCAGATATCGAAAGATGAGCTAAATTACATAAGAAGTGGGAGGCATGAACCCTCGGTGCCGGATACTAAAAGCGAAACAAGTAGCATGATCCCTCCTTTTAAGCGCATGCTTTCCAAGATGCCGACATGGTCCCTAATTGTTGCTAATGCCATGCACAGCTGGGTAATGCACATTTTGACTCTATGTAGAGTATTACCACTAATGTCATCCGGATAATACAATCAGTCTAGCCCTTTTTTGGGGGGACAATATAAGAAGATATTCTCATAATGATACAGCGAATTCTTTATGCTAATTGTATGTTCTTTCCTCCTCCTGTCGCTGTAGGGTTTCTTTGTCATTCTCTCATGGATGCCAATCTACTTTTACTCGGTATGGGACTATTTTGTTTTTAGCTGTAGATGAATTGTATGCCGGTGCATAGAGTTACTTTCAAATGAATATTTTCGTGTGACAGGTCTATCACGTTGACCTTAGACAAGCGGCATGGTACAGTGCTGTTCCATGGAGTGTGATGGCATTTGTTGGGTACTTGGCTGGTATGTGGTCAGACTTGTTGATACAAGGAGGCACAAGCATCTCTTTAACTCGCAAGCTTATGCAGGTGGGTTTACCACTCCACTTATTTTTTCATGTGCATGTTTTCATAACTTGGCCAACTTTTCTTTGCTGTCATAATCAACATCTAACGATTTGGGAAACTGGTTTTCATGCTCTCACTGCATATATGTCTCTTATTCATCAACTTGGGAATTTTATGGTGGCTGTGGCTTTGGCTTTGGACTAGTTTGGTGGAAATTGAAGAAAACTATCAAAGATATTTGTGGGTTCTTCTTCTTTTTTTTTTTATTTAAAGGTTCTTTTTCTTGAAGTCATAAGATTTGTTAGGTATTGCACGTTGAATTTATGCTTCGTTGTTAAACACTGTTAGGAATTGGAATAGTATCATAGTGGATGTGTCTATCGATTGTGTGCTATTATGTAATGTTGGGTTTCCTATGTTTTAACATTTAAATATATTATAAATACATGTGTGCGGTCTATATGTACACATGGTTTTTCTCTGCAATCCTTCCTCTCATTCTCACATACATTTTGCGTTTATTATGTACTAACAATATTCTGTATATTGGTTTTTCAGTCAATTGGATTCATTGGTCCTGGGATTGCTCTTATTGGCTTAACTACAGCCAAGCAACCATCTATTGCATCTGCCTGGCTTACCTTAGCAATCGGGCTGAAGTCCTTCAGTCACTCTGGCTTTCTAGTGAACTTACAGGTTGCTTTCCAAGTAAAATCTACAGTGATTACCTAAAATCTTTCTTTCTCGTATGTAATCTTTTGTTTTCACTTGCTATGAACAGGAGATCTCTCCAAAGTATTCAGGCGTTCTACATGGTAGGTTTGCAATATCAACTCAATCATTTCCGTGCATCTCCTTCAGTAATTATCAATTGCCCGGTTGTCAGGGGTTCTCTTGACTTTGCTTTGCAAAAGTGAAAGTATCCAAGGCTCATTCTATCACTCCTGTTGAAGGAAAAGCTCATGCTTTTTAATATGTAATGGTCCGTGCACTTCTCTTGCTGCTTCAAGGCTTCTATTGATAAGGGAGGAGGTGGTTCGTGCATAGTTTTCAATGTTTTTTTAAAATTGCTGTACTGCAATCTGTACATCCTCCAGGTCTGCGAAATTCATGCTTTGATAATGTGATGTTCTGCAGGCTCTTTTGTTGCACCAATTGCCTCTAGAACTTATAGTTTCTTCTGAAAATAATACCTATTTCTGCTTCTAGGCATGTCGAATACAGCAGGAACCTTGGCGGCTATTGTGGGAACAGTTGGAGCTGGTTTCTTCGTTGAATTGGTTGGCTCATTCAGAGGATTTCTGTTGCTTACGGCAATATTATATATTCTTGCTGCCATTTTTTGGGATATCTTTTCTACTGGAGAGAGGATAAATTTTGATGAGACGGGTCAGTATTACCTATTCCTCTTTGTAACTCTACCCATTCTTTCCTACTAAATTTGTGCTTAAGTCACTCTACTATTTTCCAGTTAAAAGTACCAGAAAATGAGCACATATATGGATAGATGATTTCTTTGGTAACTTTGATGAATTGCCTAACCGTTCTAGTCAATGGAATGTGCTGGGATTCCTATCACCCTTTCTTTCCCCAGACGAGCAGTTCTATGATCTCACTGTTCTCCTAACAGATCTGTCACAACATTCTGGGTCACCAGTTACATGAGAAGTGCCTTAGCAACTGCTGGTTACACAGCCCCAGGAAGCAGAGGTCAGTTCTGCAGATCTTCATTGTGGAAGAATGGTAGGTAACGCCCGTAAATGAAACCTTCAATCATTCATATCGAGATGGTATCAAGTATCAACATCTCCTTCCTTCGTGAAGATTTTTCTTCCCTCCTGTAAATCCATGTAAAGATTCTGGCATCAGAGAAATATAGAGTATAGGCGTTTTCCTAACTGTTTTTATTTCTCAGGTTGATGTATGTGAGATCAATTTGATTTTAGGGTTTTCCCTTAAAGCAGATATCTCAGTTCTTTGAGATAGCTAAGCAGTTGTCCAGTAAAGGTGGTTTTACTGCCATTCTGCTTACAATGCGTATGCCATCGCAACCATACAGATGAATATGGTTTGTTCTTATCTTGGGTCAAACTGCTTGATGGCCATTTGTCCTCTTTTATTTTGCAGTAACCATTGGAATAGCAATTTATCATTTGTAAGTGATGAAGCCACAGCTGTCAATTAGGTTGCCCTGCTATGAAAATGGATAGTAGTGGGAGAAATTGATGTACTCCATGGATTAGTAGGATTTTGTTTTCCCATCAATTCTAATCATGTCATTGACGGGATAAGTGTCTGTCCTTTTCCTGTAATCAAGAGCATTGTGAAAGATGCGAACAGACAGTTGCTAACATTTTCCATTAGTTGAGGGTTTGTTTACTGGGTGGGGAAGGCTTGTTGCATCCATCACTGCAATACTTGCAGAGCAGGTTCTACAGCGTTTCGTACTTCTGAGAATGATATCCCAGAGAGAGGTTAGTCCCCCATATATCTAGCACGGAATTGGGGTTTTGTCAAAACGGATATGTGCCATTCCATTCCTTACGATTAGATTCCAAGAGTTTTGGCGTATATATTGAAGTCAAAGTACGATGCCTTTGGATGTACGACATCAGTTCATGCCAGCACACAGCCATGATATCAATAGGAGGCCGAAAATCATGGACGATAAGAAAGGAAGGAGCGAAGACCGAAAAGGGAAAACAACACAAATGTCGATAGGAGCGATGCAAAAAGGACGGAAAGTGGCTTCCACCCTCATTGATGACGCCATTGATCGAAGAGGGACCCGAATAGAACAAGGAAAGACAGCGAAGGCCATCGGCACCACCAAGTGGTAGAAGACTTTCTTGAGCATCTTGCAGATTGGAGGACCAGTCCGTATCGCCTCCTGCGTCCGGAGGCGATTGGCTTTTATGGAATGGCAACGCCAATCGCTTCGCTTCTTTGACGACCGCACGATTCATTTCAAAACGGCCAAAAATTCCCCTCCACAAATAAAGAAAACATTTTCGACGTGGGGACGAGCCTCGCCTTTTATATAACAAATCACGAATTTTCACGTCAGGAATAAAAAATAATGACCGTTAAAGCAAACTAGTTCCTTCGAGACATATGTGACGCACACATGTCTCGATTAACCGGAACTCGAGGTCTTTGAAAAATATTGTTTTTTATACACGTCAGCAATGTTAGCCGTGTTTTTTCTGGGGGGGATTATTTGGAAAAGCGGTGTCATTTTTGTAGTCCGGATTTTTATTTATTTACTTTGGATTTGACCAAATTCGAGACCACTCGTTCCGGCAGTACTTCTTCGATCGGGGGAGTCGGACCATGTCAGAGACGGTACCGTTTCGGTTTGCCCCAGGTGAATATTCTCACGGTCAGTCTCTGTCGCGCGGCGGTCCAACCGGACATCCTGGAATGCACAGTGCGAGTCGGTTCGTTGACTCGGTTCATTTATCTCCGAAAAAAAAAACACAAAAAAAAGGAAAAATGAAAATTGGGAAAACCAGTCACTAAAATTTTTGTCTCATCCAACCAGATAGCCAAGATTCGTAGTTCGGCTCGCTTGAACCGGTCGTCGTTGTCCTCCTAACGAGACACCGACGTCGTTACATCGGCACGTGAATCACCCAAACCTTCGACCTGCGATCGAGAGCTTCTCTCTCTCTCTCTCTCTCTCTCTCTCTCCATGTCTATCCGGAAATGAAGAGCGAAAGAGACGAAGGCTCGAATCCGCCCCGCTGAAGGCCCCAAGGAAAGCCATGAGCGGCGGCGACCGCAAGCGCCGCGGCTCCTTCGCGGACTACTTCAAAGCCGCGGCCAAGAGAGTCTCCGGAGCTCTCGCCGCCCTCCTCCACCTCCGCAAGCGGAGGAGCTCCTCGAGGCCCGCCGTGTCCGGCGCTCCCGGAAACGGCGGCGGGCAAGTCAGCGCCGTCTCCTGTAAGTCAGCTCCGCTCTCGCACCTCCTCCCCAGTGTATTTCATCCCCCTAGTTAGCTTGCTTTGGATTGTGATCGGCGTGTGTCCCCGAGACATACGATTGACGACGGTTCCGCAGCTTCTACAGATACCGCCAGGAGTTCGTCGAAGACGAGGTCGTCTTCCTCGCGCGCCTCCTCTTCTGTTGCCACGATTTCCCCGAGCGGCCTGGCCACGCCGACGGGTTTCACGATGGAAGAGATCGTCAAGGCCACGGGGAACTTCGCGGCGTCTAACGTGATCGGGGAAGGCGCGTTTGGGACGGTCTACAAGGGCAAGCTCAGGGACGGATCGCTGGTCGCCATTAAGCGTGCCAAGCAGGTAAGCTTTCATGAAAACCGTGAAAAGACGTGGCTCGAATTTATTTCCTGTGCTTCTAAAATTGGTGTCTTAAGAGGGGAGAAACAGGGAGAAAGTGTAAAAGCAGCGTATAAGAGATTATAGGACCTTGACCTTCTGTGGTGGATTGTGCTTACTCGGTTCGAAAGTCTTCAACAGAACGTGCTCAATCAGCGCGCGTCGTCCGAGTTCAAGAATGAAGTCCTTACCATGTCGAAGATTGAGCATCTCAATTTGGTAAGGTTGTACGGGTATTTGGAACATGGAGATGAGAAGATCATCGTGGAAGAGTACATCAGCGGTGGAACGCTGCGGGAGCACCTTGATGGTAAGTTGGCCACCTCTTTCATTCCTGAAGCTTGCGATCAAGCATGCATTGAGGAAATGAAATCTGTTCTCGGGAAGTTAGTAAGGGTGTAAACCATGCAATCGGTGAGCTTTAAGTCGATATAGGTGAGTAAATGCATTGACGTGTTAGACAACGTTATCGGTTACCTACCTCAGCTGTTCTTTCTATTTTCTGAACCAGAATAATAAATTTGTTTGTAACTTGATCCCGACAGAATAGATATAGAAGGTGATAGTGAGACTCGAGTGTAACCAGCTCTTTGCTTCAAATTTCTTATGATCACACAAGCCATCAAATTGGCCCTTCCCAGATGTTATCTTTTATTTCAGTTTGCTCGTTGATACTGCTAGTATTTGTTGGGTTGACATCTTCAACCAGAGAAAATCTCTTCTTATTCATGAAACACATGTTAGATGGTGATTTAATTTACTTTGGTGGGTTATAATCGTCAATGAGTTTTGGTTGTTCATTAGACATTGATTTTGTAGCATGATAGTGTTATGTGAGCAGGATTTGATCTTATTATTTTGGGTACTTCACCGGTCGTTTTTCATGGCATGCACAGGGGAAAATGGACTTGAAATGACTGAGCGTCTGGATATTGCAATTGATATTGCTCATGCAGTTGCCTATCTTCACACATACTCTGGTACTTGCTCTGATCCTATCAGGAATGGGATTAATACCAAACAATTTAGCATTCAAATTGAGTTAGGCCTTAATGCATCTCAAATGACATGGATGTGCCCTTTTGTGTTCTCATAATAGCAAAGAGAGCTGGTAGAGATAAAAATTCATCCTTTCGACTTTGATGCAGATTCTTTTCAATTGACAGATAGGAGTATCTTGAATTGTTGATCAATTACCGGATCATAATTTCCTGTGCCACCTTTATTATCAAGTGATGTGTCCTAACATGAGTGATTTTGTTGCAGATCCTCCAATTATACACAGAGATATTAAAGCATCAAATATACTGATCACAGAGAAACTAAGGGCCAAAGTGACCGACTTTGGATTCGCACGATTGGCTTCTGAAGACCCCGGTGCGACACACATCTCCACTCAAATCAGGGGATCAACAGGCTACTTGGATCCAGAGTATCTGAGGACATACCAGCTTACTGAAAAGAGTGATGTGTATTCATTTGGTGTAATGCTTGTGGAAATGATGACAGGAAGACACCCAATTGAATTGAAGAGACCACTCAGGGAGAGAGTAGCCATAAAATGGGTATGCTTTCTGAATCAAAAAAAAAGAACTCTATTTTCTTGATTCTTGAAAGAGAGGGAGGCGAGGGATGGAAATATTTTGTTTTGTTTTATTTTTAACTTTTAGGTAGACAAGAGAATACTAGAGTCTGTTAGTGTAGGATTGGAAAATTAAACCCAAGTCATCGGATTGCCCGTAACCAAATAATTCTATGGCAGGAACCTTGTACAGAAAGGCAAGAGAGAGATAGATAGAGAGAGTAGGGACCTCAAAATTGCAACTAGTAGAAATCTGCCCAAATGTTGGTGAGCACTTGAACATAATTGCATCCTGGATAAACAGATCCATAGGCATCTGGAATATGTTGTTCAAGTAGCACTGATAGCTCAATTTATTTCAGGAGACAGAATGATCTGGCCTTCTTGAGAAGTTGCATCAGGGTATAGTAATCCATATGCAGTACGAAAACCATAACAGTTCCTATGTTTTAATGTGAATGAAATCGACGCAAGTAAGTCACTTATGACTCATGAGTTTAGTAATCAGGAAAATATTATGATGAATCCTTCACTTTCATGCCTTCATAAGACACAAGTAGAGATGCATTGTTTCATATTCTTCATCAATGAAGCGAAAACTGAACAATCACCTTTAAGGGAAGTCAAAGGACCATGACGTGTGAGCAGACTTTGGGTGAGCATTGCTCTGGTCATCCAAACTTCTGTTGGAAAGACGACCTAATTATACAAGGAAGACCAAGCAAAGAGTCTATGACTTATTATTAATATAGGAGATGAACATCCGAGGAAAAAAAATGAGCAGTTTTATTCAGTTGAAAGAGAAGCTTCTACGCCTGATCTGGTCGCATCTGATGTACATATATATGCAGGCAATGCAGAAACTAAAAGGGGGAGATGCAGTTCTTGTCATGGACTGGCGAATGCGGAGAAGTCCAGCATCCATCATGGCTCTGGAGAACATCCTTAAACTGGCTCGACAGTGCCTTGCTTCCACGAAAGAGTCAAGGCCGTCCATGCGGAAGTGCGCTGAGGTGCTATGGGAAGTTCGAAAAGAGTACAGGGAAAGAGCTTCCTCCCCTTTGCCTTCTGCTGTACGTTATTCTGCAAATTATCCTGTTAGGGATGCGGAGAATCATCGCCGTACGTCATTCGGCATTGCAGAGGGTGAAAGCTATAAATTTGCATCTGCATAACCGAGCTTCCATATGTATAGTCTTTTGCTCAAATGTGTGAATATTGGTTTTTGCCCATCTGCCCTTCTTTTACCCCAGTGAATGAGTAAACTTCATTTCACAGAACTCGTAAAGCAGAGTGACCACTGGCCACTCCCTTCGCATGTTTTGTTCAACTTATTTTAAATCTTTGGATTTGTCTAAGAGGACTAGAGAGTTCTGGATTATGGATTTGAAGAAGCTGAGTAAATCCCGAACACGGCAAGGATGGCAACTGCTGCTCTTGGTTTCATACAGCGGTTTTATCTAATAAATGTAGAGTGCAAGGAAGGCTGTTGCAATCCGCAGGATTAGTTCATTGGTAATGTGCACGATGTAGTCGTATATCGCCTTCAATCACTATGGAGCTCAGAAGTTAAACACACGAAATGATTTTGCATAAAAATTCACTAGCGAAGAACCTTTCTATTATTTTAAAATGCCGATGCGTTGAGGTTGGAGTAGCTTCCCTTCGGGTACGCCAGCAAAGAACCTCATCTTACTTTTTAAACCGCGAGTGAGTTGGACATTGAGATCGGACTTCTTTCCCTTTGGCGATGGAAAGTTCATCTGATTCCATCGAAGATTTGGAAAGTTCATGCTCTTAATTACAACATCAGCTGGCTAATGCGACGAGGTTCTATTTGATCATCGGGTTCAAACATGCAGTTCCGGCTAGACCCACTTGACCCTCGCATCATCACCAGGACAGGTCGATGTTGGACCATGCTGACAGGGCATGGAAAAGTGGTTTCTGCACTATAACGACAAATTCGACTATTCTCACACAAAGATGGCTTAGAAAATATTAAATACAACTCTGATGCCACGTTATCATTACAAGAGTCCATTCATTAAGTGACATGTCACTCGATAACCCACCCATCATAAATGCAGAGTAGAAGTGGTCCTCTCTCTCTCCTTTCACATTCACTCTGATATATTTTCTTTCGAAACACCCACGAACGCCGCCTCTAACATTTGCGACCAGCTCTCCTCCGTCGCCGGCCGCCTCTCTGACACCTCCTACGCCGTCGCAAAGGAAGCTGCTGTAGTCGACGGTGGGGGAGGGGACTTTCTTGAGGCCGATGAAGCCATCGGAGGGGGAGCCGAAGGCGAAGGCGAAGCCGAAGAGGTAGTAGAAGAGGCCGCCGACGGCGGCGTTGAGGACCTTGGTGACCGTGGTGTTCATGGTGTTCATGGCGCGGACGGAAACGGCGCAGATCATGGCGAAGCCGAGCTGCATGGAGCGGCCGAGGTAGGCGGAGAAGAGGAGGTGCATGGTGTCGACAGTGTAGGGGGGTGTCGGAGAGGCGGCAGGCGAAGGAGGAGAGATGATCGCAAATGCAAGAGGCGACAGCCATGGCGTCAGTGGCGTTGGGGCCGAAGAGCAGCGCAAGCTGGGCGGTCGAGCAGCTCGCGGTGGAAGCCATGATTATGGTTGAGAAGGAGAGAGAGGAGTCGTGCTTGTGGTGAGAGAAAATCAGAGTCTGACTGGGGTAGAGAGAGACGGGTATTTATGATCGATGGGCCACCGTAACATGTGTCACTCAATGAATGAGCTCCTGTAAAGATGACTAGGCCTTAGAGTTGTACACAATATTTTCGGCCTAATTCAAAAAAAAACATCAACTTTAGATCAAGAGACAATTCTGATTCGAATTTTTGTATTATATAAAAAATATTAATTTTAGGTTGAAAAATAATTCTGATTCAAATTTTTTTTGTCTCGTAAAAAAGCACAAATTTTAGATTGAGTGATAATTTCGATCTCAATTTTTTTTATCTCATTAAAAGTCACTAAAATTCATCATTATCCCACGTCTAGCCCTCTGTTGACTTTCACCATTGTTTGAGAAAAAAGATTATGGTGATGAGTTTGGCAAATCTCGTCCATGGTGTCTATCGACAGGCAATTGTTAGTTTCAGATTACATTTGGCTAGAGAGATTTAATTTGGAGATATTTTTTATTTGTCAATGAAGTAAAGGAGATAACAGTTTTGCCATTATTCTTCAAATTATGGCTTGGAGAATAAGATGATATATATTACTTTAAATCCAGTTAACAAGCCACATGAATTTATTGCTAATATGAAATAGTCAAGGTAATTAATAAATTGTTCTAAGTCAATATGGGCCAAACTTGAGATTTAAGTCAAAATCAGTGCTTTTTATATGAGACAAAAAATTTAGAGCAGAATTCTCCCTCGACCTAAAGTTGGTACTTTTTTACGGGATAGCAAAAAATTCGAACCAAAATTATCCCTTAACCTAAAGTTGAAACTTTTTTACAAGACAAAAAAAAATTCAGATCAAAATTTTCCCCGAACTTAAAATTGATTCTTTTTTTTTTTTGGAATTAACCCAATATTTTCTTGGCTGCTTTCATCGTATTCATGTAAACAGTAAAAAGGTTTAAAAAATATGACCTTGAAACAGGGGGTCCCGTGGAGCAGAATTAATAGTAAACATCAACCAAAGAAGAGAGTTTGCCTCCCATCGAGGAGAGCTACACAAAATCCGGAACTACCATATGACAGTTCGAAATGCCAAGCACTAGCCCAGCATCGACAAACCAGACAACTTACAAGCAATCACAAATCCTCCTCCATAAAAACACTGGTTAAGCTGAAGGTGATGATGAACTTGGCGTATTAGACCTTGATACTGCTCTAGAACTTGCACCAACACTGTGGCTCCGAGACACACTCCCAGAAGAATAGCCATCCCTCGAATACCCGTGCCTGGATGAGTAGCTCCGCTTAGAACTCCTCCTTGGGCTTCTTGATGTGCTACGAGAGTAACCCTTCCTTGGCCTTCTCCTAGGTTTTGGAGATTCGCTAGGGGAGTATCTCCTCCTCCTCAGCCTCGGGGAATAGCTGCTCCTAGAGTTTCTTCCTCTTCCTGGTGAAACACTTCTAGAAATAGATCGATAACGGCTCCTTCTGTGATAGCGATCATCTGGTGAGTAGTCCCTCGAATCATATGGAGAGTAGGACCTATCACGCCGATACACTGGCGACCCGCTGTCAGGGGAACGGGATCTAGAGTACGATCTTCGTCGACTATAATCAGGAGAATAAGCCCTTCGCCGATCATAGTAAGGAGAGTAGGATCTGCGCCTCCTGTGGTGACGGGAGTAGGACCTGCCCCTGCTGCGGTCAGATGAATAACTAGGAGACCTGCTCCTACTATAAGGAGAATAGCTTGGAGTCCTACGGGGAGAGGAACGGGGGGAGTAACTGGTAGTGCGCTGGCGCACTAATAAACGTTAGAAGCAACAGTTAGTGGAAAATTGACAGGAAATAGTCCAAAATCGGAATAACAATAAAAACCATCTGACCTCGAACAGTCTTCAATCCCAGATACCTTCCGGGAGTAGGAGTTCTTCCCCTCCTCCTCCTAGCCTGTCATCACAAATCCAAATCGTCAGTTACCTAAACAAACAAGAAAACAAAGGCAAGAAAGTAAGTACACAGAGTTATGCGTTCATGATGTAGCCACAATTGAATGACACAAGCAAGATATCTAAATTCAATAGGCAGAAGGAAAAAGAGAAATGCAGGGCATACAACCCCAGCGATCTGATACTTCGTGTGTTTGATTTGTTTGTTTAGTTGTTTTTGGGATTTGATGAAGAGCTGCTACACACAGCTAACCTGCTGCCACAAAAACTTCAAGTGGAAAGAAACAACTTTCAAATAAACTTATAGCAATGTAATATATACGCAATCTTAGCAACAAGACCTCCATCAGGGAAAAAAAAAAAAAGATAACTTTCGGAAGAAAACAAGTGCTGAAAGCATACCTTTTCAACAGTAATTACACGACCTTCAAGCACAGATCGATCTAAATACTTGATGCACCGCTCAGCCTCCTCAACGGTTGACATAGTTACGAACCCAAAACCACGAGATTCCCTTGTCCACGGGTCAACCACGAGATGCACATCCACCACCTACACATCAATAACTAACAGTAAGAGAGGTTTACAGAAGCTCCAAAAAAAATTGATACAAGACACAGATCAAGATTCAACTTGGGTCCACCTTTCCCTCGCTCGCAAAATGCTTTTCCAGTTCCCTCTTTGTAATCCGGGGGGACAGTCCCGTTACATACAAATTGTTGCCAGGGTTCTCAACATCACTTGAAGCGCTCCTGTTATCCAATATGGGAGGCTTACATCAGCATTAAAAAAACAACGCACCAAATAATATCAAAAACGAAGTATTATCATTTAAAGTTTACCTTGATCTGCTCCTTGACACCGACCTCGACCTAGAGAGTGACCTACCATACCTCCGGCGAGGAGGAGGAGGAGAGCAAGAATAATCGGACCTTCTGGAGTAAGACATCTGGTAAGACTGAAAAGAAGACCCACGTGGTAAATTTCATATCCACAATGCCATCAACCATGATATAAGTGTAAATATGTCATTACAATGCCCAAAAAAGATGAAGAACAGCTAGAGAAAAACAGAGCAGATAACCAGTAGAGCAATTTATCTCAAATGCCTTACAACAATGATTTTCGAGCAATTTACGTTCGTTCTCAAGACGGTAGTCTGCAAATGGTTGATCACATAACAGATATGGTTTCATAAGTCGGTTCAACAAAGAGTAATCGCGTACCCCACAACAAAGCTGAAAACCATCCTTCTCAACATCAAGCACCTAAACCTTCCATCGAACATGAGCAATTCCACAGTAGAAACAAGCAAGCTACAAAGTCCCTTCCCTTAGCTCCAAGCAACAACAGGAGATCCTCTCTCTCTCTCTCTCTCTCTCTCTCTCTCTCTCTCTCTCTTTCAATTTCACAAGGGCAGGCAACCTCTCATGCCCTTTTAAATGAATATATTTATATGGTCCTTTCACTCCCCATCTTTTAAGATACTTACCAAGATAAAGAATCACAAGATGTTCTAACCCAAATCAATCAGAAGGTCGAACTGACCATCGTATGATTTTCCAGCTACTAATGGCAAGGACACAGGAATCTCAAACCCACTACTCCAAATATCAAGCAACAAAAATCCGGCAGACTAGCTCAAAAACTGCACCGTCCAAGCAAATTTAGAGGACACGCTTCTCTCAATTAGGCCCAGCGCATCAATCAACACACCCAGAAAACATTCAAAACTGCATAACCCGCATTTCACTGCGCAAGTCACCCTACCCAAACACCGGGGGGACAAACCAGGGAAAAGAAATCCAGAAAGAACCACGATCCATCCCGTCTCTTGCCCAGAATCCGACAACCAACGCTCAGACTCATCGAAACCGATCGTTTCCGCCTCGACGACGGACGTACGGACGGGAGATGCGCTAACGACAACCCCGAAATGAAGATGAAATTCAAACGCGAAATCGGGAGGCTCACCGTTTCGCCGGCGTCGGCGGATCGGAGCTCCTCCGCGGCGAGTATATGATCGATCGAACAGGAAGATTGCGAATGCGGATACGACAATGGCAATGGAACGTTCGCGAACCGCGCGGGCAGTTTTATATGCGGAAGGGTCGGACAGAAGTTTCTAGAGTTGCGGACGTGAAATCCCACTTTTAAATCCGCTTCAATTTTTCTCTGTTTTTCTTTTTTTATTTTTTGCCCATTTTTCTCGTGTCCTTTGTTTTCCTGAGATATGCAAAACCAACTGTCCAAATTGAAAATCACCCGGACTGAACCAAACTAGCCTGTTCAGTCTGATTTTCAGGAGTGTTGGTCCGGTTTCCGGTTCATAAAAGCGCTCCAATTCCCGATTTCAAGGAGAACCAGATTGAACTGAACAGATTATATATATTTTATTTTTTTAAATATGATTAAACCCTAAATAACATATTCCATTTGACAAGATCGGCTCGGAATGGAAATCAATCACCCATAATTTTCCCTGGTGTTATGTTCACTTGTGTTAGGAACTTTTTTAACATGCCTTTTTCACCATACAATAATAATAATGACATTAATAAAAAAATGTTGTTGCTGTCATTGTTTGATATTTCTTAGTTTTATTGCTATTGCTATCACTAAATTATCTTATATGATGTGGGGTTGAATAAGAAGTAAAGAGGCAATAAGAAATGTAATTCGATGACGAGAGGGAAAAAAAAGGTTGGTTTTTGTAAGGATAATTTTGTCCCGACAAAATAATATCTATAAAAAACTTTAAAGCTACTAGAGGCACCTATGTGGAAATCATTCTGAAAGTACTTCAGCTGCAAGGGTGCCGCTATAAGATTTTTATAAAGTGTCTTGAAAAGTCAAAGCACCATATTTCACAACTGTAATAATTACAGAGAAAATCATACCAAACACACGCTCTATTTATTTATTTATATGCATATTTATCTGAATATGTATGGGTACTTTCAAAATTGACGTTCATCCCCTAAATGACTATAATAGCCCTTCAATAAAGTAAAGATGTAATATAGTGCCATGAGTTTTACGGTAAAAATACATGTAAGTTGAAACTGCTCTTTCCACGGGTTAGCCCACTATAGGCGGTTACACTAATCATCGTTGATGTACTACTTCCAAATTCCAAAATTGTATGTCTTTCCTTCTTTCTTTCATTTTTTTTTGGTGAGTGCGCAAAAGAGAAAATTATTATAAATATTTTATTTCCCCCTTTTTACCAAAGCTATTCATCATATTAATAGTCCATTACTAGGTTGCATAAGAAATGAAATTCGTCAATGCATCTCGACATTGGCCAACTTCCTCTACCACGACCACCCCTTTTCAATGCCACTTTCCTAAATCTCCAAATCTCAATCTCATCTTTCCCTTCAAAGAAGATTGCGGACGAGACACCATTAAAAAACACGTGTTGCCCGTACAGGACGTTGGATTCCATTTTTAGGGCCAATTTGATTAAAGGTGACTCCGAAGAATAATTACTTCTCAAGCATTCTTCACGTGGACTTGTCGTTCGCCGCGGCGGCACCACCACCTCCGTCGATCCCAACCTTCTTTATAACTTGGATGTGTGGGCGAAAACGGAAGGGAACGAGATCCCCGAGTTTCCTATTCAGCATCTCACTCTTTCATCCTCCCTCATTGCATCATACTCCACAGTTGACATGCTGGGGTAGTCCATCCTTGTCTGTTAAGTTGAGAAGAAGAATCATTGCCCCCCCTCATCCTATTTCGAGCGCACTCCCCTCGACCAGGCCGTGGAGATTTGCCGAAAACGATAGGTTGCATCGGGACCATCCGCAAGAGACATCGAAGCACAAAGAGGCTGAAATCTACGATAGTACGACCTATCCTAAGCTATCCATGTACACTGAAACATCTAATGGAATTGGAAACCAGAGATTAAAAAAAGGGTTAAAATCGCGACAGCTCAACAGCTTTTCTTCGCCCTAGATTACACGGTCCAATGCCATTAGCTTGCAATCGGACCAGAGAAATCGAGCACCGCTCCGATCGAGTTGATTACTGCTAACTACAAATACATGGTCACAAAAAGCACTCACATCAGGAAAACATCTCTTTTTGACCACACGTGCGAAAAATGCACTCGACACAAAGTTGGTGCACAAACGGCAATGTTCGATATACAGTTTATATGCATGCCTATGTGGTCATATATGGTTTGATATGGTAACATGCTCCGATCAAGCGATCTCAAGAGATGGTCCGCGAATGGAGTCTAGACTTCTCCTGGAACCCAGTCACGTTCCGTCCACCCACCCAAGATAAATAGCAACAGATGAAGAAATTTATTGCTTAGACGGTTACCTGAAGTGACTGATTCCACAATTCAAACGACACGGAGGATAACAAGCACAGCACGCACACAACGTCCTAGCCGATCACACCAAGTCATTTCTGTGACCGACACGTATAATAATTTTCCCCATAGAAGAGCCAAAACCCGAACCCGAACCCAAAGGAAGCAAAGTACATCCGGCCTCTGCTTCTTCTGCCTTCCCAAGAATCTCTCCCTCCCATCACTGTATTGACTAACCCAGCTTTGAAGAGCACTTCAAAGCAATTTATGACAAGAGTGCAGCTATGTAACATTCAAAGTTCAACTAGCTCTAAGTCACAAAATGAACAGGTCTTTACAATCGAAAAGCTCAAGAATTAGGCGCATTACAATTATTAGCCTTCTAAGGACCAGATTCCAAAAGGCCTTACAACCAAAACGACTGTCAACCACACCTTAGCAGAGGCGAAATGAAAAGCATGTTATACAATTCCAGCCAAAAATCAACAGTAAATTACTAAGAAGACACTGGTGGAGCAGAACCCCCAGGTGTAGACCCCGAAGATGGTGGTGCCGGTGGAGGAACAGGTGCTGAACTCGAGGGTGCCGATCCAGATTGCACAGGATGCTGCTGATACTGCTGAGTTGCCAGAGGGGGATGCAGCGGAGGCACCGTCGATTGGTTCGGCGGTTGGTACTGTTGATAAGGAGGCGGGGGCATCATATAACCATAAGGAGGGTAATAATGGGAATAATATTGCCCATTAGGTGGGGCCACTGCGGGGTAAGCATAATGCTGCCCCTGTTGCTGCTGCTCCGAAGGTGGCCTGTTCTCACTGGACCCTGAGGGCCCACTGGAAGACCCATCCTGGGAAGGAACGATCGCACCCATCCTTTGGGGGTCCATGGAGGGATAGAAGGTTCTCTCCGGCTGAGGAGGCGGTAGCATGTTGTAGTAGTGCATTGCAGGGCCCTGATCTTGAGAACCAGGCACTTGCATTTGGCTCTGTTGCTGAGATATAACTGCCCTTGGTAGCAGCCCACTATGAGTGACGGCTGCCTGCTGCCGTGCAACTTCCGAACCTTCAGTTTCTGGTTTTGGGGCTTGAGGTCTACCCCACATCAGCTTCAGCCTTAACCCCTTTATCACCAGTTTATTAGAGAGCTCCTCTGCAGCTTTTTCTGCACCTTCCCTGGTTGTATATGTCACAAAAGCGCATGCTCGTTGTAGCACCATCCTAATAGATTCAATTTCACCGTGAGCATAGAAATTATCCTTCAAATCCTGCTCGGATACCCTTGCATCGAGGCCACCCACGTACAGTGTTCTGATGCTCTCATCATCAGGGGGCTCCAATGAGGGCATCTCCCCAGCCTTGTTGAGCAACTTTAGAGCCACTGGATCGTTTACTCTGGAAATATTTAAGCAAAAACCCATAAATATAAGCATCCAAATCCTGACATATATGCCTATGAAGCAAGTACAAGATGTTTTTAATGTGTACACGTTAACTATGTAAGCGAAAAAAGGACATTCACAAAGAGAATCTACTGGATGGCGCTGACATTGACAGAGGAAGAGATAATAGATGTTATATACTTAAAGACAATATTAACCAAATTTTGGTGCTCCCTATTGAGGCCAATTAACAAAACACCTTCATTATTCCTATCAGCCTGTGGTTACGCTCATCAAGAGATTTGAGTAGACCACATAATCATCTAGCTGGTCAGGTCAAGCATTACCTCAAAATTACACGAAAATGCAGAGTAAATTCCTCTGATAAAATTCAACCTAACAGAGGATTCTAGCTGACATTATCAAAAACGAAAAATGGAAGGGATGACAAGCTTCAGCCAGAGGTAACAAAACCTTGCCAATATTTCAATTCAAGCAGACCTAGCTAATGAGACTACACTAGGAATCAGTATACAGCCGCCTTGCATCCCATCTTAATTTGCTGCGTAAAACTTAAATCTTAAAGAGTAATACCCATAATATGACAGTAGAACATACTTGAGGACCATAAATCAACAAAATATTTCCAAAACCCTCCCAAAAAATAACATCACGATGAAAGAAGAAAAGAGAGAAAACTCTTCAATTAAGTCTCCAGAGAACGTAGAACTAATCAGACTTCGTAAAGCAAAAGATAAAACAATTTAAACATAAACCATGAGATGAACTTGCCCAGTTTTCCTATAATGAGTTCATTCAAAAATGCGGAAGAGATGGAAAACTTTGGTGGACTAACATCTAAATTCTCGACTAACAGCTAGGTCAATACTTAAACCAAAATTAATCAGATTTTGCAAAAAAATGCATGAGTTATGTGGCTTTGGTAAAGGAGATAACACCATACCACACACCCAAGCAGATGAAAAGATGAATATTACGAAAAGAACATCAAAGTAATATCGAACAATGAATGATTGCGAAAAACTGATGTCTTCACCAGTTTTATGCTATGTTTGGGAGGAGCAAAAATGGGGAAGGGGATGAAAGTGTTCAAAATTTGCCCTCTTTCTTCTCACAGAAATTTTAAAATTCTCCCATTTTCTCCACCCACTACCCATATTCCTCACCTCTCCCTCCTTCCCAAACAAAACACTAAATTCTCAAATGCATGAGCATATTTTCGTAACATACTTCACTTGCAAAGAGGCTTTACATTGCACCCATACAACTTGAAATTAAGAAACTAGGAAACCATGAAAAGTGCTCGCCCAAGGGCAAGAACATGGATATGCACGGAGAGGGACTGATTAGAGAGGTTTTGCACAATAAATGCAATGCAAGAAAGGAAACATACCCATAGTAACGATCTTTTATATTTTGCTGAGACAACTCCCCAGTTACTGGCATTTCATGCCTATATGGACATTCAGCACCTCTGGTACACTCCCCCCTAATGTAGAAGCTGCAAACATGTGCTCTGTTTCTTTTGTAATACGGCGTTGTTCTTTGAAGTTTCAGAATAGTATCATTAGGCCGAACCTTGCCATATGAGGATTCATAATCCAATCCAGCCCTAGTCTGCACAGAAATGGTAACAAGTTTCGTGAGAATACTGAACTGCTGGGAAGACTTACTATGAATCTCCGTATCAAATTACTTCATGATTTAGCGTCTAACACAAAATTCCACCCCAAATGATCAAGAAGAATAATGAGCATATGGAACAAGTACACAGTGCAACCTACATGATAAAGATGGGTCTCATATCAGGGTTGTGTAATAATCATAGACACGTGCAACGACTAGCAAAACAAAATCATCCAAAGACCTCCTCAGTATCGGTTGAAACCTATGAATGTAACGCTATCCATGCGACCCATCGGCTAGCACAATCCTTTCAATGAACAACGTGAAACATATCGTTTAACAGTGAAACTTCTCACACCTGCAACAGGATCATGCTTATCCTATGAAGCAACTCGGCATAGCTCTAACTGACTAAAGATGGACGTGCTAATCAAGTTTCTATGCCAATCATAAACAACTGCGACGATCAGAGAAAAAATTCTTATACAAATACTCCTGTATTGGTCAGAGCACGAAAATACTGCGCCATCCCTAATGCAACCATGTATCCATTTGATAAACAATATGACAAAATTCATTCAAGCATAAAATCTCTCATCAGCATCATCTTATATCGGGTACATTTGGCTTAAGAAACTCCCCTTAACTGAATATTTACACGAACCTATGAAATCATCACATACTGTGATAAATTTGTAGCTATAGCTCTTAGCGGCCTCACTGCTTCCAGTATTCTCTAAAGTAATGAGATTGCATATGATGTACATGAAAACCTGAGATGCGACTGTGCAAGCAAGGACCAATGTGGAATTAGAGAGAAAGAGAGTACCTTTCGATCGTGCTCCTCTGCAAAGTACTCCCTATTAACATCACTCTTGGGAATGGCGTCATGTGAGCTAATGGATAAAGCAGTATCTCGAACCTGAACTGGCAACCCATATTCAAGATCCAAAAGGCAGACTTGACAGACATTTTTCAACTTACAGCAAGTCTGGCAAATCTCAGTTTTCTTGTATCTTGCATCGCGACCTGGTCTCCACCTGAAAACAGTAAATGGACGCTGGCAGATTTTGCACTCCTTATCGTACTGTGCCTTTGTCTGCATTCAAGTACATACGCCCAACAGCACAAAGAGAAAGATAGGTCAGATGATAACATATCATAGCATAACATTACAGACACGTTAACCCGACAGCCAAGGAACCTTAAAAAGGGGAAATTGCAGGACGAGCTGCAATTAAGCGTCGACAAGACGAGGGTAACAGACTGATGACGGACGGTTAATGAGCTAGCACATAAAGTACGTAGAAGCAAACTATGCAGCATACAAAGAACATGGCTGACAAGATTTTGAGCTCGCAAAGAGACGTTACAGGCCACGCGAGAGCGATGCATCCCGAATCAGTGATCCAAGCCATCGTCATCTCAAGAAAACCAGAACTAGAAGGGGGGCGAAACCTCGAATTGACAACTACAGTCGCAACCCATCGAACAAGAAACCCTCGTTCTCGAAAGAAACGGGTAAAATGAGCAAGAAAGAAAGGCAAAACCATTCCAGGGCACGCAATAACCGAGAGAACGGATCCATGGGCGAGGAGAGAAGAAGGAGATCGTACCATGCGAACGTAAGGGTTGTCGCCGAGGCAGGACTCGCAGATGATGGGGAAATCGGAGCGTTCCCATCCGTCGGCCTCCGCATCCCTCAGCAACCGGTGCGCCATGGAAGCCTGAGAAGGTCTAGGGTTTCGTCTCCGAGCAAGCGCGGGTTCGGCGGCGCTACTCCGTCTCCCTCCCTCTCTCTCTCCCCCTCTCTGGATTTCGGGATCGGCTGCTCTGGATTAGGGTTTGATCGGAAGCAGAACCCGCGCGGTGCAGGCTGCAATGGCTAGAGGGAAGCGAGGGAAGAAGGGATATGATTGCGGAATACGGATCGAACTCTGATACGTCGAGCTCGGTTTTAAAAACCAGGAACCGACCACCTAGGAACCGGACCGGTCCAGGTTCGGTTGGACCGGGACCGGCTGTAATATTTTTCTATTTGTTTCTCCTGGTACATGGCACCGGTTCTTGGCCTATGGCACTCGCAAGTTGCAACTGATCTTACTTCCGAAGGAAATTTTTCGGTGGTATTGAAGAATTGCAGCATTAGCTACACTTCTTTGCTCTCGCTTCCTTCTTCTCCTCCAAACCCAACGACCCTAACCTTCGCAAGTCCTCCGATCACGATGACAGCCTCCGATCCCGACGACAGCCCCAGCCTCAGCCCAGATACTCCCTCCTCGGTTTAATTCAATCCCTAGAAGAAGAGATATGCCGGTGCAAGCAGAAACAAAAGGAAAGGATAAGCTCGATAAACTAAGAAATTTACCTCGTTTTTTCGTGTGCAGAGAACATGGGCTTGCCATGGTGACGAGCAAGGGAGACGATCGCGGGAACTAAGCATCGAGCACGAGATAGGGAGGTGAGAGCTCCAGACTAAGCTATGAGCGGCAAGTGCGAGAGAGGTGAGAGCTCGAGCTCGAGCTGCGAGCAAGATGGAGAATTGATGGGAGACTTGAGACTTGCTTGATGAAGAACCGAAGAGGAATCACCGTATACTCACTCAAGCCCTAAATATTTTTTTAGGGCAATTGATTCCGAATTTTGGGAATCAGAAGCTAGACCGATCCTCGTGAGAACTGCTCAGAACCTATCGGATCGGTTCCCGAGTTGGACCGAGACCAGTGCTTACCCCTACATACAATACATATGTGACGTGAGGAATAACATATCCAAAGTTAGAAAGTTCAAGTAGGTTGACATGCATGCATTTAACGGGACAATTTAAATTAGGTAACTTATCGCGGTGCAATGGTGGATCTCGTGGGGAATTTACTCGCTCCAATCAATGTAACGAAAGACGATACAAGTCCTCTCCATATTTATCACCAAAAAAATTTGTGGTTATATAATATAACTATGTTATTGCTCATACCCATTTACTTAATCTAATTTCTTTGTTTTTCTATCTTAATAAATTGTAGGGTAACGAATCTTAAAATTTATCCAATTCATTAAATGAGCTTACTTTTATTGCGATCAAGGAAGAAAGGAAAAAGAAAGACGAATAATTTAGTAAATAAGATTGTTGATTTTTTTAGTTAATGTTAAAATGTCTATTGATTTTATCCATAAAAAGATTTCTCTTTATTAACATAGGCTATTTAAAAATAAAATCTAACTCAAGGGAGATATTCTTACTAACGGGGTGAAATAACTCCTTTAAATTGTATAAGATAGACATTTGTGTCAAGTCATGTTGCATATTTAACTAAGGATCATGTTCTAGTCAACACTATACTTTTAATAAACTCGTGATTTTTTTCTTATCCATCAAATATATGTCATTCTCGATTTTAGCTGAAATCAAACAATTTTTCCATGGAAGTCATAAGCCCTTGCCGGTCGCCCTACTTCCTAATGAATAGTATTTTAATAGTTTTTTTTTTTTTTTGATAACCCAGGAAACCCCCGCACGGCCGACAGCCGGGGAGTAAACCCTGGGGGCGACACGTGCTAGCCACCACACACGTGCCACCAGTTAAGTCACCCTGCGGCGCCCGGGATTCGAACACTCAACCTTTTGCGAGAGGAAGAGTGCGCGCTCCAGCAGCGCCACCCAGGCGGGTGGTATAGTATTTTAATAGTTCATGAAGCTTTAAATCGAAAAATAAGTTTTCTTATTAGATGTATGATATAATGATTCGGTATAATAAATCATTTGCGATCATAGAATCTAGATCTATTATTATTATTATTAGGAAATGGTCATTCAGCAAACTACTCATACTTAAAATACGAACTCAGGGCGTTGTAATTTAGCGACATAAGTTTGCAAAAATCTAGGGACTCGAAACTTCAAATTCCAATGTCTCGTGCTATATGCTAAACATAAATTGTGTCTATGCTATCATTCCATATTTATATCTTATTTTTCATTCAAAAAATGAAAAGGAAACTTTTTTTTATCATAATTATTTGTTTGCGTCGGATTGTTGATGCTTACCTATTTCTTTGGCACCAATGGTTAATGTTTAGCATGTATATAAGACATAATGATATAAAACAGTTCTTGAACTTCGGTTAAATGTGCAATATGATCCCTAAACTTTTAAATTGTTTAATGTAATCCCCGAACTTTAGTCTAATATTCAATTTAATATCTAAAATTTTAATTTATCGAATGTGATTCCCGAACTTTTGATACACGTTCAATGTAGTCTATAAAGTATACAACAATATTTAATGTAGTCCCTGAACTTAAATTAATGAAATGACAACATCGAACATTTTCATACGGTCTAAGTACTAAATTGAACATACATCAAAAGTTTAATGATAACATTAAACAAACTAAAAGTTCGTGGACTATACTACACATTGAGTTAAAGTTCAATGACCACATTAAACAAATTAAAAGTTGAGAGATCACATTACGCATTAAGCCAAAATTAAGGGACTGCTTGTATTTTTCCTAAATACAAATAAGGCGAAATATGCTTTAATTTGTTACTTATTCTAGTTTCCTCCACGTTATTTCATATCCAAATAAAACATGGCCAAAACAATGTGGAGAAGGAAATTATAAGGTCCATTTACTTTTTCATCTTCCGTTTTATTTCATTTCAGTTCTTCCTTTTCAATTCACTCTACTTTATTTCGCTAAAATAGTAAAGGAATCCAAAACGTCCATTCACTTTTCTAATTTTCCGTTCCATTACTCGAGTAATTATTATACGTGCAGGATACACGCACGCTCAGCGCTCACATGGCGCACGTCAGCCGTCCAACGGTGCGGGTTACCGCACGGGGGTCATTCGATCCAACGGTTCTTGCGGAAGGAGCGCACAGTCTCGCATCGCAGGAAATCCCGCTCTACCGCCGGCGTCCCGTTCCTCCACGTGTAACTCGCTCTACGGCGGCGGCCCGTCACTCGCGACTCCTTTTTCGCGCCAGTAACCCCCCGCCCTGCCTCTCTCTCTCTCTTCTTCTTCAGTCTCTGCGCTCGCCGTCGTCCTCTCGCGGCTGCAACAATGGCAGCGAGTCGCGCGCCCGCCCGCGGCTGACCAAATGCTTTCCACGTCGCAGCGAGACGGAGGGGAGGAAGAAGGCGACAAGGTTTCCTTTCCGTTTCCTCCTCCTCCTCCGCGATTCCTACACCTGTCGGTCATTTCTGTTACGAACGAACGCCCCCTGCAGGTTTCACGACGTTGCACTTGCAGGTTCATTTATTGCACTCCGTCGCCTCCTCTTGGCGTCTGGCGTCTCTTCCTTTCCACCCCCCCCCCCCCCCCCCCCCGCAACGAGAATGCTCCGTGGCCTCCCGCATTGCGCGATCGATCTCCCCTTCCCTCGCTCCGATTGTTCGGTTCCTCTCCCGCCGTGCATCTCGCTGCCGCTCGGCGCGTCACGAATCCTTCGTCCGGCGAGCGCCATGAACGGTTGGGACAGCCGCGCGATGTGAGTTTCGGTTCGATCGTCTCGCTCTCTCGCTCTCTCGCTCGCGGTCGATCGGCCCGTGCCGTGTCTGGTTTTGCGATGTATCGGTGATTTTGAGCGTGTGCTGTTGAGTTTCTGACTTGGATCCTTTCTCCTTCTTTGTTTTTCCGATTTCTTTTTTGTTTTTTTTTTGTAGGCTTGATCGCTATATTTACGATTATATGATCAAGAAGAACATGCACGAAACGCCAGAGATTTTCAGAAGGGAGGCTGCTCTGGCTTCCGAGAACGCCCTTCCCGGAGGTAATATATATATATTTTTAACGTTTTACGTATTATATAGTCTGCCCTTTGACCGCAGTCCTTTGTCACGTGTTGGCACTCGTCGGAGAAAATGAGCCGTTCGGATTACATTATATAGTCGGAGAAAAGGAACTTGGGGGCGTCGACTTAGCCGAAATTCGCTTTCAAATAGGCTTTTGAATTGTAGTGTGACCCTGTGATCGTTCCTGGCGGGGGGATAAGTATTCTGTAGATAGCAAGACCTCGCGATTCTGTCAAAATACCATACCTTTGCTTCTGTATAATTATTATCGACATTCTTTAGCCAAATTGTTTCAATAAGGCTTGCTGTTGACGACTCCTTAGTGATTGGTGACTTGGTTCATAGCGAAGCTGTACAAAATGGTAACCTCTAGCTTGGAAACATCGTTAGAATTTGTCGCTGAGTGAAGTAGAAATCTTGGTCTTAGTTTCCTGTTTGCCGCCAAATCCATTATTTACTGCTTCATTGATGGTGATCATGAGTGGATCGGTATTTGTATAATTCCCAGGAATAGATGTCCCAGAGGGTTTTCTGTATGAATGGTGGTTGATATTCTATGAGGCGTTCGTGGCAAGCCAGCTAGATAATGGGAGTTTCTCAGGAAGTTCTCCCGCAACGGTAATGCTTCATCCAGTTTCTTAGCTTGGTCCGATAATTTGTATCCCACACGATATTTTCTTATTTGCGCCATTTGATTGTCTTCTGAAAATTTCTACAGATGATGACCTTTCCCCAAGAAACAACTGCTTCTCTGACCAGACAATCTGTGATGAATGAGGAAATGACAAGGGACTTAGCAAATGATACTAATACCAGTATGCTTCTTGAACATCCTTCTATGACGGGGGTTTTAAGAGAATTAAGCAATGGATATTGCATAATCCTCTCATTGCTGGTAGCGACAGTTAAATTGTTCTGAAGTCATCTGCTCAATTCTGTGCTACTCAGTAGATGGCCAATCTAAAAAATCATTGGATAATTGTTGATCTATTTATATAATTGACATAATCTCAGATGCACGAATTAGCCTATTTGATCTTAGAATTATATTCAGATTATATATAGAGGATTCTTTATAGGGTTGTCTATTTCTAGGGAAAAAAAGGGAAGAAAGAACGTTTTGTATCAATAAGTTTCAAAAGGATGATTCCTAACTCTTACAAGAACATACTTCTAGTTGCTAATCTTTCATTTTAACTATGCTAAGGTTGCAAGTAGTTTTGCGAACTAATGAAGCTTGTATATCTTTTGGAATTTTCTGATTTATATAATCAAATTCCAGTAAGAAACTTTGGCGTGCATTTGTGCATGCAGGATTGATCTTTGGTGACGATTTTATGTGGTCGAAAGAATGGCGTTCAACAGTAAGCAATATCATCAGATCCCCTTTCTCCAATTAATTAGGGCAATCGACTCTTGACGTTTGTACGTACTTCTTCGTTCTTACCATGATCTTCTTGCAGAAAGCTGATCATCTCCCCCAAAATCTCATGCCTTTGCCCTATCAACAGAATCCATCGACTTCTTCCTCAACTTTGAATCCTGTGGTTGTCACTGATGATTTAATCACACAAGTAGTAAGTTCTTCAGCTCACGAGCACTAGGATTAGAAAATAGAAAATTGAATACTGGCCTTTGAGAGTGGGGTTTGGTAGAAGAAGTGGTTTCTTGAAGCAACTCTGCCTTGGTTCATTACCGGCAGGTGTCTCACATTAATATACTTAATATTTACTTACTAAACAGGGGGAGAGTTTCTAACACAAGCAATGGTGGCTTCAAAATCTCAATAAAACTAGCTTATTGAAAGTGACATTTCTTCTTGCACCTGTAATATAGTTCCTATAGCTGGACCTGAACTGGTTGCTCTGTTGACAGGGAGCACATCTCATGCCTCCAGGATTGGAGAATCATATCTTAAGTTCTCGGAAAGTTGAAGATCATAAGAAAATCATCGTACTTTCAGGATTAGCTGAGGTAATTTGTTTGTCTTCACAGGCAGTATTTATATGCGAATAGGCAAACTGTGGAGGGGACTTATCGCGATGACTTTCAAATGCCATTGTTCTGGTGGTAGCAATACTTTTCCTATCTGGTGGCCTCTTATAGTCTTAAGTTGCTGGGAAAGATATTCAACCTAGCACCGGAGTATGACTGATTACATCGAAAAGAATGTGCAAAATGTGGATTATGCTGGATGTGTTGCTGTTTAGTGGTCTTTATCTTTCTGGTACAAATCAAATGTGGAGGTTCCTTGGTTTACTACCTTTTCAAAGGTGTGCATGCAGAATTTATTCTAAATATGCAGAGTCAAACATCATGACTGAAGAATGCGTATGTTGATTTGCTCCCAAAGTTATCTGTCTGACTATTTCTTCTGTACTTGTGCTAAAATAACTGAAAGGGATTCCAGTTTGGGCATGCACCTCCATGCCTCCCTCCCATGTCAAATTTAGTTTTCTGAAAAGCTCTACTTTTCCAATGATCCACTTTGCCACTAGACCTTATTTCCTTACATGGCACATGCACACTTTTCAGCCTATTATATTGGACTCTAGAAGTCTATTAATGATCAAGACAAAAATGATGAGCATTATTTTGTGTTTGCAGGAGCCTTTAACAATTTCTGATGCATGCATAGAATAGGGGCTGTCTTCTTCTTTTGGCAGAGAAGGAAGATACAGCACCAATTGCATGAGATCTTGTGCATTCCTCTGGCATGACTACTGCCTAGGCATCAGATTTATGGTGAAAGTAATATAAAAAATTTCTGATCATTTGAATTATTTGAGTTTGATCACATTTCATGTTACTTATCAAGTGCAGATGGTTATTGCACTGTTGCATGCTTAGTTAGAGCAGTATTTTCTGTAGAAACCATGATTTTGTTGAATTTCATCATTTCTTATGGATCATTTGAGTTCCTTATAGTGACATCTTATATATAGAATGGGGTTACTTCAAGGAATGAGCCAAAACTCTCCTAATAATTATTTGGCTTTGTTTCACCAGTACCTCATAATTCTCAAGAATCTCAAATCTGCGTGTAGTGACCATCACGAGCTGCTTAAAATAGGAACTAATTAGTGCTGTGGAGAAGGCATTGATTGACATGAAGGTAATTTTTTCTTGTGAGCAGAGCAGCAATAAGAGAAAGGCTGCATCAGAAGGAAACTCGGGCATGCCAGGGTTCTTTTTACTACATTCAGATGATACTGAAGACAATCCTTCTGATATGAGTGCTGAAGCAAATTCTTCTCATGTTAACGAGATGAATGGCGAAGCAAAGGTTTCTTCTAGCACCTCAAAAAAATGTTCTTCAGCTTCGGATGCATCCAAAGGTACATTCTATTCTAGGCTGCAAAAGGAAAGAGTTGTAGTTGGAAGCAACTGCTCTTGATATATGCGCGCGCACAGGCACGTGAGTCAATGTGTCTATAGATAAACCTCCTCTTGTGTATTAGTTGATTCTCCCTTCATTGTTCTCTTCTCTTCATTATGGCATAGTTTTTCTAACATTTATATCGTCTTTAGTAACTAGTTTCCTTAACTGGAATATGTCAGTAGCAATAAAGATTTCACATGAGTTGTTGCTGATTTAAATATGCTCTTTCTCAGTCACCCCCCTCTATTTATTTAGCTCGCGGGCCTCATCTCTTATGCACATGATAAATGAGTCATTTTTGTAACAAATGCTAAAGCAGTTATTTTTTGACTTATTCTAGGATAACAAATCCATAGGGCGGTCTAACACATAAGCTAATGCTTGAGTTTCACTTTTCTTATCGGAACTTACCAATTCTTGTAGTAACATGCATCTGCAGCAACATATTATTGTGTGTTTGAGGTTTGATTTTAGCAATCTGGTTGCAGATATCGTAAGTCCTTGAACCAAGATGGAACAAGTAGGACATACATGCAAGTTCATGGCTGGTTAATATTGTCCTTATATGCTGAAAGAGTTGCTTATGCTGCCATCTGAAGCTTGTAAAGTTACTCAAGCGGTGCTTGGTTTACCTTATATCATATAGACGTTTTTTTAATTTTTGCTTGGATGCACAGAGGCCTTTTCTGGAGGTTGTCCTTTAATTTGCTTTAATTTGTGATGTGATGACAAAAATAAGTTAAAGCAAGGCATAATTGGATATAAATTAAATCTCACTTCTTTCTGCCACTTAAGAAGGAAAAAAATCTTGACAGTGGAGGAGAGGCAATGGTGGGATTAAATGCTAATTCTAAGTACTTCTGCACTTCCTTTGGAAGTTGGTGGTTATGGGGATTCCAAGAAGTTGGAATGACCCATTTGTCTCCAGTCTAGAACTTTCATTTTGTGCATTCTTTCTCTCCAGCCAGGAATATTGTGATTGAAGCAGATCACTCTTAAAAGAGGTGCTTCCCTATTCTAATTGGCTAGCATGTTGGAAGTTACGGAATTTGCTGCTATTTCTTCTCAACTTATTGCAGCATAAGTTTTTTCCTTCCTCGTTTCGCTCAGGTTTTTAGGTTTTGGGGGCCTCATGCCATAATGAGGATCGATTGTCTGTTCTTTTTTTACCGGCACTATATCAAGGCAATTACTTGTGTTACTCTTTGCTATTTTCGTGGTTTGTGACACATTTCTTTAAAGCAAATACTGGATAGAAGTTCAAAAAACCATTGGTTTAGAAATGTCATATGACAACTAATTTCGAAAACTTTTGTAGTTTGTTTGCTAAACCAATAAAGGAGGAAAAGCAAGTAAAATAATGTCAGTTTAGGCAAAATGCAGGAATTATAATCTATTTTCTCCTATAACTGCCTACCTGATCTTAGGACTTTAATTTTAAAATTTGAACTATGTAGCTTGTTCAATCACTCTCGATCTGAGCAAGCTATTCTGAAGCTTGAAAGAGAAAGGTGGAGAAGAGCTCAACAATTGTCTCATGGACTGTGATTCAAGATTCTTATTTCATTGAAGAGGTCATTCGTATGCTTTCGTCTTATCCAAATACCTTAATTAGAAGTGGCATTTCTCCTAAGAAAACTTTCTAGTTGAATTCGTCAAATTATTTGTGGAGGGAGGTTGCTCTCTGTATCTATAGTTTCTCGCAATTCAATCTGGGCCATTATTGACATGCCAGCAGCATTTCTCTCTCTTTTCAAGAAGCTGGTCGATGTTCAATTTGTAGACGAAACTCTGAAGATTGCTAAATGTCCTAGCCAATCAAATTGTCTTGTTTTTTTCATAGCAATTTGTCTTGCCATCTGTTAAGAGGTCTGCTTTTGTTCACATCTATGAAATTCCATGAGGGGTGAGGGTCAATATTATCCTGCTTTATTGTTAGTGGGAAGGGTATTAGCAATCGAGAACTTTCATGTTTTTGAGTCAAGAGAGCCGATATTGAGAAGGAAATGGACCTAGCCGTGAACAAGGAACTTCTTTATTTCTTATCCATTCTAGGTGTTGTAGTGTTTCGTGCTATCAAGAACGCTAATAATATCTTAGTTGTTCAGTCGATGGATAACTTATATGGTAATATGCATGTGGAGAAGGAATCTCCACGTAGAAAGTGAATATTCAAAATTTCTGGTCTCTGTGTTTTGGCTTTTTGTTGTTTCCTTTTTCTGGAGTGGAGATTGCTTCTAATTACCATAGGAAAGTGTTGAGACACTCTTGCTAGCTTGCATGCCGTGAAGCTTGCATCTGGTTTGAAATGCCTTGTTAATGTAAATAACTTTAACGCATGCTGCACTCGTTCTCTCGCAAAGTTGTCATTTTTAAATTCTTCAAAATTTTGCTTGTGCATGGATAGCAGTTACACGAGAGCTACGTTATAATTCCATTGTTTGAAAAAATTGTTTCCTGGAAAAAGGGACGATTGTTTCATCTATAACGTCAGGTATAACCTATCTAATTGGCGTAGTGAACAGTTCAAACCCAGTTTCCGTCTGAAAATAGTTCTCTTTTTTGGTCATTCCCTCACCACTGATTGGGAATTACAACTTATACTCTTTTGCTGCCATCAAATTTTAACTATTTGCAGAATATAAATGGTTGGAAAGACTAACCAAAGTAAAGATAAGAGAGATGGCATTTGAGAGGAAGATTATTTGATCCAGAAAGAGAGATTTTGTTGCATGTACCCAGAGCATTCTTTCCAGCTACAACACTCTTTTTTGCAGCTTAGTAAAGAATATACCTTTGGAATCACTGGAAGCTGAGAATAATATCCGTTTCAATTGCTAGAGGAAACACTCGCTTGAGCATTCTTGTTGTTAACACAAGAAGAAGATGCTTCAGCATGCATGTCAGAAGGCTTCTCTGTTTACAGAGTTTCCGACTATCATACACGGAAACCTGGTATGCTGGAGCTTCCTTTTGACGAAGATTCTCCTTTAACGTATATTCTCATTTCTTATAATAATAAATACTTTTGTATCATTTATTAACTCAACATTTTCTAAATGCATCAATATTTATTTTTATGTGTTTCACAGCAATCGTTTGTCTATTTTCATTTTTGGAATGTTCTTTGCTCGAAGTTGATGAATCTTCAATTCTGCAGGAGTATGGGGTTGTATTTTTCAGTTGGGGCACTAACATTCATGGCTCCTTCGAAGTACTCTTTCACTTTCCCTTTAATGACGCACACTATGGAAGGTCATCATTGGCAGGTATATCAGTCAAGTTCTGTCTGGATAATTGAGTGTTAACATTAACAGGGAGTAAAACATCGAAAAGTTAGCCACTGCAGTGTTTAACTCTTTGAAACTGGATTTAATTAATTAATTATTATTTTTTTTTTTGGGGGGGGGTGTTTCATTCAGCATAGTTTGCACAATTACCTTATTTGGCCCTGATTTGCCTATTATTGGTAGAAAGTTCATTAATACGTCTTGACACAAATGTGCCCAGCAGAAAAATTTTCTTGTGTGCGGAGGGGTCAATCAATACCTGTGACTCACACTTTTATATACCATAATGCAGAAACTTGTGTCAGGTCTTTGTAATTTGGAGAATGTATTTTCCAGTATGGTAAGAAAATCCGACCATGTCTATATGTGTCCGATTGGGTTACACTGTTCGTTAATTGTTATATATTTGGACGTAAAGGTCGAATTATCATTTGAATATAGGAATTTCATAAACAATGTCAGCTTCCTTGTGGATATTTCCATAAAGTGACAGTCAGAAAAAAAGTGCATACTGTTCTACTGTCGAGGTACGCAATATCTTGTGCAGTTACCATGTGATGCTGCAGAAATTTGGCAAATTAAAGTTGGTAAACGAGACTTTTTCTTGGATGGTAGTAGGCAAGAGGAGAGTTAAAATGTCTGTCATGGAAGTAGCAAAGAGCGAAAATTATTAAAATGGTCTTTTTATGGTCTATAATCTGTTTGTGTTAGTGGATTTCAGTTTCTGCATTAAAATCAATGCTTTCTGTTAGTGATGTTATGAATTTCTTGAACTAGACAGTGTATACATAAGATATCTTGCTTCTGTAAAGAGTTGAAACTAACAGATTGTCATGATATTTGAAATTGAAATATGGTTGTTCATTGTGCTATATCGACCAAATTCCTTCTGTATGCGGGCTTTGAGAGTTCTCTCTCAGACCCTCAGGTGTCAGGAGTCTGGAAATTGGTAAAGAGAGAAATATAGGGCTCCACTTGGCTTCCACCAGTTTGAATTTTTAATGTAAGACCTGGCATTTTTCTCCAATACACCAGAAATGATATACCGGAATCACAACCTGGAGTGTTGCGGGAAGAGCCAATGACGCATTTCATTTGTAATAGTTTTCTACTATATATTGCTGGTCCTCAATATTAAAAGGAGTAACAAGCAACGGGATTAACTCCTCATTACACTTTTTAAGTGATGCATAACACTCAGAAACTTACATTTAAACACTGCAATACCTTGAAGAACATAATTTGTAGTACATTTTCAGAATAGTAAAAGCTCATAAGCAAGTTGATATAACTGCATAAAGCACCAGGCTTGCTTGAGGGTCATAACAACATTGTTGCTCTCTTCTCAATTATCACTTCTTTTTGGTTTGTCAGAGTGAACTGTCACCTGAAACAAAAGGCACGATGTGAGTCAGAGATAATGTCTAAAACTACGGTTGGTAACTATCAAATTTCATGCAGATATGCTCGCCTACAATGTCAGAAGCAACTGGAATCCACTCATTAGTTGCTGGGTTCCCCTTGCAAGAGGCGTGACGTATGGTGGAGGCTTCCGAGTCAAGATTGAAGCCCTCGCCTTTGGTGTTCTCCATCGTTATAAATCCTGTCCCAGTCTGGCATGTGCTCAGATAGTTAGAAGGTACTCACTAATCGCCTTGTACTACAAGTCTACTTCTCAATTTATACCCCAGAGAACCAGTAAAAGATATTTGCAAATCCATTAATTTGAGAAATAGCTTATTAGATCTAATTCTACAAGAGCTTGATTAATAGTGTCTTCAATTGCAGGCTCAGTGGAATATTGTTTTGACAAGGTAAATTTAAGGGCCTAAATTAAAATTTTACAGAGCACAATTTGACATTTGCTTTGAGAAATGTTCATACCCTGTGGTGCTGCTTGTCAACGCCGTTGAGATCCTTGTAATATTCAGTCTCTACGAAGTCCTCCTTCGCGTCGCATCCACCATAGACGAGTTTCTGTTTACGCAAGAAAGGCAAAAAGGGTTTATTTGTCGAAGGAGATCAAACCCAAGGAACATTTATAGAAGGTAATAGAGCGAATTTGTCAGGTGTGCTCTTTGATTTCTTTATTCTACCACATGAGCAAGAAGATATCATGAATTTTAAGAGCCTAATCTGTCACCTAATTGCCTTTATGAACGGATAATGAAGCACACGAATGCGGTTTTTGGCTTGTGTAGAACTTTTTTCCCTTTCTCTGAAGCATTCTTTCCTTGTTGGTACATTGAAAGTATTGAAGTTGGTTCGATCTTGACAGATTCGAAAAGGAAATCCGAGTGGACGGCCCTTGTACTATGATGCTGTACATTCTGACGGTCTTATTTTTCTATGCTTTCACCGGAAGTCGTGGTTGTTTACCAAGCCAAAGGGTCGTGAAGTGAAACCATGGGCTCATTTTTCTTCTCATCAATCTTTTGGTCCTCTCAAGTACACAAAATCAGTTTGATCTCGACACACGAAATGAAGTCGGAGAAGGCAATCGGAGAGGCACAATCGATACGATCGTTCAAGCACAGCGCACAAGTTTACTTTGTATTTTCCGCAGGAATAAGTCCGATACAAACAAAGCCAGACGGAGGAGAAACCGAAACCTGAGGATCATTCTCGAGGCGCTGGAACTCGACGAATTCCGGGATATCGCCGTCGGTGGACAGGACGTCGACATAATTGGAGGAGTACTCGCTTCGCTGGGGCTTCGTGTGCCGCTTGGGAGCAATGCCATCGAAGTACTCCTTGGTCTTCTCCTCGAGCATCGCCTCTTCCTCCTTGGACAAGTGAACGTCGCTCCTGTTAGGCCTACTGCGACACTCCATCTCCTCTTTCCCCGCTTTGCCCAGAATCTCTCTAATCTCTCTACCTCTATAGGTTCAAGAGATAAGGCCCGATCTGGTGAATTTATAGGTCTTCCGTTTTATGAGCAGATATTAGAAATGCAGATATTTCTGCCTTGCTGTTACGGGTCCATGATGGAAAAGTTGCGTTTAGTGTTGGGACCACCGGAGCTGGAAACTTTAGATAAAATATCTAGATGCATGCTGCATCTGTTTTGGATAAATATCGATAGGTGGCGGTGGGGCTCTTCTGCGATTAAATCATGTGCTGGTCGACGCACGAGTTTTATGACATTTCGGTGTAGACTTTTCAGACTACAGAGCTAATTGGCAGAGCTGGCTGATCTGCCATTTGTTACGGGCAACCGACAGCTGTTGGTGAATGGTCGGGTAACGTAAGTGGTTTTGACCGCGCATTGCGCCGAGCCTCGGAGACGCAAGTCCGGTGTTGTTGCCTCGAACTCCTGTGCTGGCAAGCAAAAGTCACTCTTGAGTTGCACTTCGATTTAGGGGTGATCGGTTTGTCGGTTTCCGGGCGACCTTGTGACTCCCCCTGTCCCAAATATTTTTGTTTGGGACCATGAACTGGACGCCATTTCTGTTTTGTGTAAAAATTTAAGTTCTTATAATAAAATATGAAATTTGTACCTTTTCACTACAATACATATATTAGTCAAGTGATTATGTGGTTTCTTCAAGTTAAAAGATCATGGTTCGATTCTCGGTGGATGCAAAACTACTTCTACATTTTCCTTTAAAGCCTGTTCAATGCACGAATTGGTAGTTCGGTTCCCAGGTTGAATCGGACATTATGCTCACCCCTAGTTCGCTTGACCTAGCACCAAGCCAATTTGAGGTGAGGGAGTGATAGTTGTTCTCGGTACATATGGGGAATATGGGGAGGTGCTGAGTTTTTCACATGAGCAGTATTTTGTTCAAATTTTATAGGTCGGGATTTTGGATTTCGGTAAGAGAAAATTTCCCCTCTTTTGGCACCAAATAATCACACGAAATGTACAACGACGATCCAAGTTCAACTATAGCATGAACGATCCTGCGTGCAGAAATTTTGGGAATCCGAACCTACTCCCGCTGCGTACCGGGCCTCACAAAGTCAAAGCCCACAGCGACACTTTCAACCGGCTAAAGGCCCACAAGGCCCAGAGAGAAAAAGGCCAAAAACAAAGCGGGCGCAAGGGATTCCTATCCTGCACACGCCCGCAGCCTAACACAGCCCCGCCCCCCCATCATCGAAATCGTGGCGGGAACGATTCGCGCCCCAGTCCCGCCAACAGAAGAAAACCTCGCGCTTCCTTAAAAAAAATCAATTTTTTTATAAAAATTATTTTTCAAAAAATAAAAACCGGGCAATAAAAGTCGGTTCCGTCGGTCCTGGGTCCCGGAACCGAACCGAAGAACCGGGGCGAAGGAGCGAAACACCCCACTCCCTCTCAAAATTTCCCCTCGCTTTCCCGCCGGAAACCCTAGCCTCCCTCCTCCTCCTCCGTCTCCGTCTCCTTCGCGCGCGCGAGCGAGAGAACACGATGCTGGAGCTGCGGCTAGTGCAGGGATCGCTGCTGAAGAAGGTCCTGGAGTCGCTCAAGGACCTCGTCAACGACGCCAACTTCGACTGCTCCGCCACGGGGTTCTCCCTCCAGGCCATGGACTCCAGCCACGTGGCCCTGGTGGCCCTCCTCCTCCGGTCGGAGGGCTTCGAGCACTACCGGTGCGACCGCAACATCTCCATGGGGATGAACCTCAACAACATGTCCAAGATGCTCAGGTGCGCCGGCAACGACGACATCATCACCATCAAGGCCGACGACGGCAGCGACACGGTCACCTTCATGTTCGAGAGCCCGAGTGCGTCTCCCCTCCCCTCTCCTGGTTTTCGGTTTTTCCGTTCGGCGAGGGAAGTGGTGGTAGGGGTTGGGGAGTTTCGGTGCCTGTTTTTTTCTCGGTTTCTCCCACGGTGCTTCCGTGTGATGCCCGCGCTCTGTTTGTTTCTTTCGCTGAGCGAGTTCTGGATCTGCCGCTTTTAGCTTTGTTTCGTTGGTTTAAATTCCGGTTTTCTGAGACATTCGTTTTGCCGATTGCTCGTAAGTACGGCGTGGTTAAGTAGCCTTAGTGCGATGTCGGCGAACTGGTGAATCGTTTTCATCTTATGTTGGCTCGATGCGGCACTTGGAAGTTCGTGGAAGGTTTATGTGTCTGATCTGCACCGGTCTTTGTAGCAGTCTCAGCTTCATATGTTGTCAAGGAAGTAGTTGACTCTGGTGTCCTCTCCAGATAATTATACCTTGACCAAGATTTCCTCCTTTTCATCCCTTTTGGGAATCATCAGGTGATGAAAAGGAGGCATGATCCTGGGATGTTCTGTAAGGTCCCTCTCGATAAGTTACTGAATGCCTTTCGCATGTGGATTGCCCCTATGAGTGTATTATCTGTACTCGCTTGTGCTAGTTAGAGGAGGGTCCTAATGGGGCGAGGGGAGAGTCTATGTCCCCTGTCAATTTAGTTTGTTCATCTTTTTTTTGTTATACTCTTGGATCTTGTGTTAACAACCTAGTGCGTGTTACAGCGCAGGATAAAATTGCTGACTTCGAGATGAAATTGATGGACATAGACAGCGAGCATCTTGGAATACCAGAGGCAGAGTACCATGCCATTGTTAGGATGCCATCAGCTGAGTTTGCTAGGATTTGTAAAGATCTCAGTAGCATTGGTGATACCGGTATTTTGTCATTCTCTACTTAATGGCTTCTGCAATTAAGTTATCCGAAGTTTTTGGCGTGTCCATAAGATGATGAATTTTTCTCGATTCGATCCTGCAGTTGTTATATCCGTGACGAAGGAGGGCGTGAAATTTTCTACCAGAGGTGATATAGGAAATGCAAATATTGTTTGCAGGCAGAATACAACAGTCGACAAGGTGAGTCCTGTTTTTTAATGGTCCATTGCATTTTTCATTTACTGATTCTGGGACACATTTGCATGCCTTTCACAATTTGAGGGCGCTTTTTCTCAGAGTATGCTGGTACTGATTAAATCTATTTGTTAATTGTTTTGGGTGAACCATTGAAGCCGGAGGAAGCTACAGTCGTCGAAATGAATGAGCCAGTGACATTGACTTTTGCACTGAGGTATCTGAACTCCTTCACGAAGGCAACCCCTTTATCTAACACCGTGACTATCAGTTTGTCTTCGGATCTTCCTGTTGTTGTCGAGTACAAGATTGCCGAGATGGGTTATATCAGGTTTTACCTGGCTCCTAAGATAGAAGAGGATGAGGACGAGACAAAGCCATAAGTTGCTGGAGTCCCGAATCAGTTAAAACTGTTTTGCAGCCTGTGGTAATTCATGTTTCTGTCTCAGGATTTTTTTTTTCTACTCTTTACAGGGTCTTCCCCGAGTTGGAAAATGTTAGTAGCTTTGAATCAGTGTTATGTCCTCCCCCAATGTATGCTTTACGCTTGCTTCTGACTTTAGGGAAGTTCTCTAATGGATTTTAGGTCTTTCTTCCAACTCATGGCATGAAGTTTCAATTACTTTGTGACTTTTGCAATCTTTGTGGTTTTCTTTTAAGACAATCTTGGGTACTATAGAACCAACCAATTTTGGGGAATATTGAAGATGGTGCTCCCATCACATCCTCTGTGCTACCGAGAGGAAGTTAATGGGGTTGTAATCCCGGTTTCATGACTAAAGGTTGTGGATAAAATCAATGTGTAGAAATTGTCTTGCAGTTGGGTTTTTCGGGGGGATCAAAGGATGGATTGCACTGTGAATTCATAATATGGTACACTGAGTTTGTGCAATAATACTTAGAGATTCCATATTCGCATCAGTATTCTCATAGATAAATTTTAGGGGTCATCTTCACCATCAACTTCCAATGAAGGGAGATTTACGCGGTATGCGGATGGAGCCATATGTCTGTAAGAGGAAAAACTTTGGAGGGATTGTTATTTATTTTTATTCTTGACTATCCACTTTTCATTTTCTCAAGGGAGCGATGTGATAAAAAAGTTAGTTTTGGTTTACAAAGTGATTTGATCAGTACCGAGTGGATACCAAACAATTAGGTCATGTTCAAATATTTGATCAAGCCTTGATATATCATTCTATAAATTAATTTGTGCACATCGAGTAGTATTCTTGGCATTGAATGTGTTATCCAACCATCAATTGCTATGCATGCAGCAGGATTAGGGCCATAAAACTGTTGGAGGTTCTGGGCATAATTTATAGTCTCTCTTATACTGTTTCACTAATGATGGTACTGTGTAAGTTATAATGGTAGGGCTAGCCACTTCTGTTGCCCTCCCAGGAATCATCTTGGTCGACCTCTAACTGCCCTCGTGCCCAGATCGGATGCCAATGGAACTTGTCTCGTTTCTGAACTAGCTATGTCTGGAAAAGAAAAGTGATAGGAATGAAAATTTGAGTAATACAAGGAAAGTTTTGAAGTTCTTATGAGGATAAGAGGAGAAAGTTTAAAAGTTCATGCTCATTCTCTTCAAAATTGTTCTTGCCTCCCGAACATAGCCGAAATGCATCCTTCTTTGCCCAGTGACCGCTCGAGCAAATCTGGAAATTTTGTCATCGTATGGTAACTTTGGATCCTGATTATTTTCACATTTAGCTCCCTATACTTCAGGGCTGCTTGAATTGATCCATAAACTCGCAGTTTGCCTCAATCAGCTCCTTACGGTTTTTATTCTTGTCTTGAGCAAGGCGAGGTTTCTTGGAATCACAAGATGAGGCAATACTAACTGCTCGTTGATCATTTGTATTTCGTAGATCCTCTTATGCCCACGACATTGTACCCATGTAAACATAAGCATAACAAAGACAACACTGACAGCTTCAGCCATGTCCCTGATATCCCCATGTCCACGTTCCATGAACGCTTCAGGACCAGTATTTACCATGAATCAGCACACAAATGACGGGATATTCAATCCTGTATATTAGGATTGCAAATGTCCGCGCTGTACATTCAATGTGCCCAAACCAGCATTTGCCAAGGCAATTGCTTCATGCTATTACATATGACCACCTCTTCAAAGAGCCCGGCATCTCTCATGACTTATCCTTAAGTCATCGTTTACAGTTTCATGGCCGGTTGGCAAGAGATTGTTGAACCGAGATAGTCATCTTTGCCTGGAAATTGTTGCACCTCCTATACTTTTGCACCCAACCAAAAGTACAATTGGACGTGGGATGCCCTACAAAGTAAAACTTGAGTAATACAGCCGTTACATGTCTTCGGTACGTCGGTGCAATAATTAAGACACGTGAGCCAATTGATTGAACGAATGATGGCAATAGCCTATTTTAAACAAGCTCGGCCCATGTTCCTTCCATTATGCCCGAATCTATAATTCCGACCAAAAAAATTACATCTATTACCTTAATCTAAAACAACAATCCCTAATCATTAAACAAAAAGCTTCACAGAGAATAGTACACATCTCACACAAGACCTGCCACTCAACCAGAAAAGTCGGTCTTCCAATAATAACGATTTTCTCGAGGGTTGAACCAAAAAAGGGGAGCAGTATTCATTCACGCTCAGTACCTGATTTTAATAAGATGGTCTTAAGTCCCCATAAGAAACATTAACCGTTATGACAGCCTCCAATCTTCACCGACATAAACAGCTTGATCACCAAGCTCTTCCTCAATGCGGAGCAACTGCAAGAAACACTTCAGAGTTTAGTCGTACACAGCTTTCCTTACCATGCAGTCTAACAGCGACATTTTACACTGAGGTTAAACTTTGTTACATTTTGCAGTCTTTGGGGCCCTTTGATGTTATAATGTCAGGGCTGCTCTCTAAAGACCAATACTTATCTAGAGGCTGAATCAACAGCTGAGATCTTTGGATTCTAGGGGCCAGCAATTTGTGTTCGTGTGTCAAATTAGGGTCTTGAATTAGTGCCTAATCAAGTCATTGCAAATCATATTTTTGCCAAACAAAATAAAAATTGATGAATTTTGAATCTGTCACTTTCAAATTTTCCAATATCGGCTTTAATAATAGTGTTAAATCGAGTAAAATCTTGTCAAAATTGCCAATCACTATATGACCACAAGCAACTCTAATTTACATTCATTATCTATACAAAACAATTATCAATAGCCATGAGTGCTTTACTGGTGCTTATACTGGAATTATTGAGAGACAAGAAAGGATCTCAACTACTTAAGTGCCTTGTAAAATCCTTAATATAATCTACTCAAGTAGGATATGAAATGCAATAAGACGAGTTCAAAGATGTACTCAGGAGCTCCCTCTAACAGTTCAGGGGAGCCTACCTTTTATTTTTTGAATAACACAATATGAGGCTACATTATTCAAGACTTTGCTACACAAATCCTGCTACCTCCTTCCCAGGTGTAAATGTTTAAGAATTGATGATTGGCAAGGCTGTTAAAATCAGGAGCTGACTTGGGATGGATGGGACGCCTGAGCAATCGCATCATAAGACCATATCGAGATCATAAGATACTCAAAATCCTAAAAGAATATATAAGACATAAATAACTAGCTGACATTGACTATAATGTTTCTGGTATGATCACAACTCCATAAAAGTATCGTTTTAGAGGCATATATTCTTAACTAAACACAGTAGTATAAGGGAAGCCTATTTTTTGATACCTACAATCTCATTCTACAAATGCAAAGTCCAGAATATATTTACATGAAATTTGAATTGGTACTATTGATAGGATCATGTCAGACTTATGATGCTATCAATTAGGGTTGGAACCCTATTAAGATCCTCCTTGAGATTTGGACCGTTCTTTAGATTTCATATGATCATAGGCGATTTAGATCACGATATTATCAATCATGAAAGTTAAGAATATAGAAGGACATTGCTGCTTTTGTCAATATGAAGGCAGACCTGGTTGTACTTTGCCAGTCGTTCTCCTCGACAAGGAGCACCTGCTTTGATGTGACCGGTCCCTAGTCCCACAGATAGGTCGGCTATGAAAGTATCTTCAGTTTCACCACATCTATGTGATGTTACAATTCCCCAATGAGCATCCATTGCCAGCTTGACCACCTCAATGGCCTCCGTCACCGTTCCAATCTGGTTTACCTATTGGGCATTTTGTACACCTGGTGAGTCTCACCCAAAGAATTCATACAGAGGCAAAATTTGGGGGTACTTGTGATGGGGACATTTGCTATCACTGAACAATAGCTTCTTCACTGTAAAAGCAGGTCCTATTACCTTTTCTTCTGCTCTCTCTTTTAAGTAAACTAGGATATATAAAGGTTTCATACGAATCTCAATGCCAAATAAAGCAGTCAAGTAAAGCGAGAGTCGGATACCTTGAGAAGAAAAGCATTACAAGTGGACTCACTGATTGCTCTCTCAACACGCTTGGGATTTGACATTAACAAGTCATCCCCAACAACCTGAGAAATAAGGGTGAGATATCATTCATTTTGCAATCACCACAAAAGAACTGAGGAACAGAAACTTCAAATGAGATTAACTAATGCTATGAAGAGGGAATATCTACCATGATTATTGCTAGATCAAAAATCTCGGTTAAGGAAAAAGGCAACCAGAGAGCACTCCATAGTTAATCATCATTTACAAAGGATCTAACTTAACCGATCTGGGAGCTGCTCTTTTGCTGTCTTTGCTCCAGGTATTCAGGAATTGAGTTGGGAAGGGGTAGAGAAGAGTAGCATTTATAGTCTACTAAGCATTACGGTGACAGAAATAGAAAAAGTATAAGATTGCAGAATTATTCTTCCATGGCAAAAACTGGCCATGCATAGACTATCAATAGGATGAAGAGATAAAAACAAAGGTGCACCTGGCAAACTCCAAGGCTAGAGAAATACTTGACATGCTCCCAGTCCTCCTTGTCAAATGGATCTTCGATTGATACGATCGGATAGTCTAGGATAAAAAATAAAAAAACCATGGAACTCATCATGTTTTATGCAAGTCAGAGGATCATATAAAAATAAGCAAAATTCATCAGAAGTGTTTGAATTAGACTAGGTACCAGAACAGAGTTCTTTATACATGTCTATCATATCCTCCCCAGATTTGAAATTCTGCCCCGACTTATTTGGAGACTTGAAGTCCAGATCATATTTTGTGCCTGTATAAAGTAAGTAGAGATATCAGTTATGTAACAGGAAATTCCTACAAAGCATAAACTGAGTAATATACACAATAGACATTGTCAAATTCTTCCTAGCTTTCTTGGACACGACACGTGTTACATATTCCCATCATATGATAACAGAGTACTCCAATTGAATGCGCTGACACAGATTCCGTGTGAACCATCATCAAGACATCATGCGAGAATTCCAAACGCACTTCCCACAAAACACACAGCGCGTCATCTTTCAAAATTTGACGCCACACTTCGACAAAAGCACTTCAAAATACTGAAATTGATACCTATGCAAAAATTAGTAGCAGCGACGTCAATAGCTATCTTAATTCTCTCGTTATAGCCAGTTCTGCTGATAGCCTCTTTAACCAGATCCAGGGCTTCTCTAAAGCTGCCAATTACCATAAGATGTCAATAAGTAAATCAAAATGATATATTTTTTTTTATTCTTTTTTGGGTTGACGTTATTTGGATGGACCCCCTACCTATTGAATCCGCTACTGTATCACTGTTAAAACCATTCTTCAAATAAGAAATGAGCAACAACTAGACACAGCTTTAACAATATTCCTCATTTATCATTCGTGTTGTTTTGTTTGTCTATTTTGGCCCGTAAAATGTGTGACAAAGATAAGTATGCAACCTGGACACATTTGGAGCAAAGCCACCATCTTCACCCACATTGCATCCCTGTGCACCATGTTTCTCCGTAATAACAGCCTGCCTTTTTGTTAACAAAACATTAACATCAGTGACAGTCTATACATACACATGTACATTAGTATAGAATAGTGTTTCCCTGGATTAAGAAGGCTAACTAGACACGAGATCATAAAACGGGATGGACATATAGAATAAACCACAGTAGAACAGCTAATAATTGATTTTTGAGAAGGAAATGAATGATAAAAGGAAGTGTTTAGAACACCATCAGATAAAGTTCAGAAACAGTATAATCTCTGTGTTTAGATGAATAAATAATTAATGAGCCATAGACGTTGTTTAAGTACAATGCAGGAACCGAATGATCGAATTCAAATTGCACCTTTAAGTGATGATAGGTTTCAGAACCCATTTGTAAAGCTTCCTCAAATCTGGAGGCTCCAATTGGTAGAATCATGATTTCCTGTCAACATTTACAGCCAACTATGAGTAAATTCAACAGATTATTCATAGGTACATAAGAAAGCTAAACAATCTGCAGGAACACAAACAAGCTGATATATATTATAGCCACCGACAAGCCTGGGAGAAAGACAGAGCATACCTGAATGGCAAGGTTGTTTCCAGCATGTTTTCCACCACTTATAACAGTGAAGGAAGGTACTGGAAGAGTCAGGTTGGGCTTACCAGCAAGATCAGCAATGTGCTTATAAAGGGGAACCTGCACACAAGGGACATAGAATGAAGATATTTATGCAGATAGAAACGGACAAAAACCTTCTTAAATTCCAGATAAAAAAATATACGTGCCTCCTTTTCAGCAGCACCAGCTTTGCAAGCAGCAATTGACACAGCCAATATTGCATTAGCTCCCAGCTCACCCTACAATATGATTTCTCTCAGACCATGTCTTATTGAATGATGTGAAGAGCATCCCTGACTTTACAATTGAACCATAAGGCAACAACTCAAAAGAACTATTACAGTCCAACATGTGCAAAATTGCAATGGATAGTCTCATATTATTTAATTAAGACATTGTTTTGCTATCTATGACAGTCAAAAGGTTCACTCATGAATCATACATTTTCCGGAGTATGCACCCAAATCACTGTCAAGTAGTAACATCACCAGCTAGCATTGTATGTTGGTCCAAACAGGTGCTATCAAAAATCAACCATGCACGACTATTCATGATGAAGCAATTGGGGAAGTTCAATGTCTTACTGTGACACGACAAGGTTCTTAAAAGACAATTTCTTACACACCAATGTAAAGGCTGGCAAACCATGTTCAAAGCTCCAGCATCATAAATATCCTAGCCAACGTGTTCGCAAAAGACGATTCTAATATCTTTCAATGCAAAACTCATTCTCTCATAATAAAGATCTTTTGCCAATAATCAAGTCAAAGAATCGTTCTCCTTCAGGCAAAACTCCAGGCAAACAATCAATTTCCTTATCAAAAAGCAGGGTACCTTCTTCTCCGTTTTGTCCAGGTCTGTCATCGCCTGATCAATCTGAGCCTGGAGAATAGGATCCATCCCTATCAACGCTTCGGAGATCTTCTCATTGATATTCCTAACAGCTCTCTTCACGCTATTCCCAAGATACACTCCCTTGTCCCCGTCCCGCAACTCCACAGCCTCGTACCTACGGCCATCACCGAGACGAGCCATCACACCTCACGGCCAAACCGGCAGAGCGAGACTCGGCACTTCACGCGCACTACTACACGAGCGAACTCGCGCGAGCACCAGCAATTCTACCGCTACTTCAAATCCACACACGCACACACGCGCCAATCCGCCAGTAAATCAACACGACGCGAAGAAAACAACGAAGAAGCAGCAGCAGAAAGAAACCTCACATTCCGGTCTGGTCGCCGCTCGGAGCGGACGCGCGGAACATCCCCTTGTTGGTATGCAAGTCCACCTCGACGGTCGGGACGCCCCTGCTGTCCAGTATTTGCCTGGCTCTGATCTTCGTTATGACCGACGGCACCGCCTTCCTCATGTGGTTAGACTGCGAACGAAAACCATCCGGTCGAACAACGAGTAACACATCAGCTGCTGGCACCTCTCGCGGAGGCGGCGCGAGGCTGTGCCCAGCTCCAAAACGCAAAACGCGCGGTTTTCGCGACCGAAGCCGGCGGGACTTTCCCGCATTTTCTCGGGAAACAAGCGGAAAGAAAACTTCGAGGAAGGAGAAGGAGAAGGAGAAGGAGAAGATGACGATGATGATGACGATGGCGAGGAAGAGGTTCTTACGATGAAGAGGACGGGATCGGGGGTCTTGGACCTAACCGCGGCATTGACGGCGTCTTCGATCTTGCGGGAGAGCATGTGCTTGTCCAGATACTCCTGCACCGACATCGTTCACTGAGTTTTTTTCTCTCGCTCCCTCGCTCGCTCGCTCGCTCGCTGCGGATCGCGACGCTACTCCGGAAGCGCGATCGGGCAAGGGAGTTCCGTCGCTCGAGACTCCGACCTCCTTCTTCGAGCGCGACCTTCCTCTGTTTCTCATTTCTTCCTCGTCTCTTCTGCTCGGAAATGGATCGGGTCGGGTCGGGTCGGCCCAAGGCCCCAAGGGAGAGTCCGGAATGTTGAGTCCTTCTACTGGGCCCAAATGAAGCGATTCTGTTCACCATCTCACGATCGGCATCGTGACTGGCCTCAATATCGTCGCTCAACTATTTTTGGTTAGTCATCATATCTATTCATTGAGCTAGTGATGATCTAATGGTTTTTAATCGTTTCTTTGTAATGCCTTTGATGCAACTGGAGCTCTACGGAAGCAATAACAATCTCATAGTAATAACAAAATGAGCACTCTCCTAATCTCACTTCCCCGGACTCTCTGGTAGCACAGCCGAGACTATGATGGGCTATTTGTCCCTACAATATTTAATTAGTTGGATTCATGTGTCGTAATTTATTTCAATCTTTTGCTTTTCTTTTTCCGGCTTATAGTGTTCTTGGGTCATTCCAATTTTATAGGATGTCTATGAAGAGACTTTGGCCATTAGCGTAATGAGTTCCTAGAGTGTCTTACTAAGATGTACATATACAACTAAAGCACGTTCCATGTTTCAATTTTTTGGCCAATGCGTTTAAGGAGAAGTGCCATTAATTCGATTGTTTTGGAAAGAAGGATTTCTTAAGCTTCGATTCACTAGCTAAAAGGGGCACGTTAACATACCACTTCCCCTCTGCTCTTGCGGGGACCCTGTGAGAAGGATGTGTTTTCTGTGCTCGTCCTTTTCTTTTTTATGTTCGACACTCGGATTACTTACCTTGACAACACGCTGAGTATACACATTCAATCGTTTGGCATTGCTTCTATGATTGCTTCGTGTCTGTATCGAATGTTCCTTGGTTGAGAACTCGATGCAATCAATTCAGAAACTCGATGAACAACCGCCATGCTGACAGGGAAGTAAAGCGGGCCAACCCGCAGGAACGTAACTAAGCAATTTCATCTATACAAACCGGATTAGTGCTCGGAGCCTCTGGTTAAGACTAACTCAAATTGAAAGGCCCTCTAAGATGCACAGGACGGAGCTTCGTGCCACCGATAGTCCCATTTAATCCAGATAATAAGATGCCAAAGCTAATTACAAGAACATACTCGCGCACTCGGTTACGTGTAATGTTGCTTATGGTTTTTCCTCTTTTTCCCCCTCCTTAAGATACAACAAAAGCACTAGAGGATCCGGCAAAGTGGCGTATTGCTCCCAAAAGTCCCTTCGAGGCACCAAAATGTCTTATCCTATACACACCTGGAGGAGCAGATTCAGGTATTCTCCATTCTATGGTGGCCATGCTTCGAGTGCTCAGTTTTGAAGGTCTAGACCATTTGAACCGAAGGCAGAAATCGTCATCGTCGTAAGATGGAACCCAAGTTTCTTTTCCTTGCAGTGCCTCCACAAGGGCAAATGTACCTTCAGTCATCAGGTCATTCCTTGGGCAAGCCGACCAGAAGACCACCGAAACCATGTCACCTTTCTTGAAAGTGGAGTTGTTGGGCACATCAGATTTGACATCCCCAAAGTTCACTCCAGCTGGTGTTGCATCCATCACGACTGGTGGGAGTAAGCTTATCTGTCTATCTAGAAGATCCGGGGGCTGCGGACCTGATTGAACAGGTTCACCGCTTAACATTGCGCTTGCAAGTTTCTTGAACTCTTGGATGTATGCACTGAGAGTGTGGGGACCATACAGTGTGGAGGCACCCTGAAAGCACCAATGAGCACATATTTCGTAAGCTGAAACATCTCAGTTACTTTGGTAGGCTGCTTTAATATTGCCAGTCACTTGTATAACCTTAGACAAACAAACTCTGGATGTGGAAATTATGCCTTTTTTGGTAGCCACTGTGTATGGAAATCATTCCCCCCCACCCCCAAAAAAAAAAAAAAATCTTTTAGTGCGGCAATTCAGTCAGTCAATGAGGATACCTTTTGCAAACTCAAAATATTTTTCTCTTTACATAATTTGCCTTCCCTGAACTTAGTTTATTTTGCTATAACAAAATCATGTCTGCCTGATGTTCCGTTCTCTTCATAGAATGCAAGTGATATTTTCATCATGAAATGGAAATAATACCTCATATCGCTGGATCTGATACTCTTCAAAAGTAGTCACATACTGAGAATAGGTATTGGTCAACCCTGCTATAACAACATGGACATCGCCTTGTCCTTTACCTTTACTTGTAAGCACTGTCCTCACAGCCTCACGGAGACGCCTCCCAGCCATAGTTGTGAACTCTACAAGGGAGTTGCCATAGGCCAAAACGATTCAATAAGATACGAAAGATACCGTGCATATAATGATGCAAGGAAGCTGGTTCAAATGATAGCCAACAGTGGCAGCCGAAGATTTTTCCAGATCTCACAGTGTTGTTCAGTGTTGTTAATACACTATCTGAAAAAAAGAATATTAGATTTGACCTTTTACACTTTTGACTAAGATCATGTCCATCTTCCATTTAATTTGTAAATTGATATAGATTGGTTGAAAGTGGGTTTTGGTCACTTAAGATGACTCTTAAAAGGGTCAGTTGGGTACCCCAACTAGAAGTGGTACTTCCACAAAAAAGAATAAAAGAAAATTGACTGTTGACTGGGCATGAGATAGGTAACTTGCGCAGTGTATGACTGGCTTCCATGGAATTAAAATTTTTTTTTTGGTCAAAATGGAGTTTAAATTGAACTGTAGACTTATGTCCAACAGTACACTAGAACGCATTAATTGGCTTATTTTTTTGGTAACACTAAAACAAGACAGTTCTAAAAAGTTTCTCATGATGATAGTGAAATCAGTAAATAAATACAGGAAAGAAATCGCTTCTATACTTATAAAACTTGTCCAGAGTGGACAAGACTGGATAAATCCAAATTAGCGTATTTTTCTAGAAACTCTACCAATAAGTCCAGGAAAACTTGGCCTACAATTTAAATGCATTTGACAATCACTCAATTACAAAAGCAGCATTAATCTGTGTCAAAATATCATACTTTCATAGGAGAGAAGAAGGGAGAAAAATACCTCCAGGAACGCTGAGAATGACTAGCTGTCCTATCCTGAACATTTGAATAGGAAGAATCGAAGGCTGCAAAAACCATGAGGGCAATAAAATCGTTATTGCAGTATGAAACAATTGAGGCTATCACTCAAGTTCTCCAGGCATCTATATTCATCTGATACAAATGGATGAGGTAGAAATTTCAAAACCAAGTTATCTTTCCATTCACCAAAATGATGTATAGTTGAAAATTCCCCATCTCCTTGACATTTGAAATAGAAGAGAAAGACAGTCGATTTCATGTAAAATGCCTATCAGTCAGCAGCGCAAGTGTCAGAAACAACGCAGCTAGGCAGTACTCATGTGTAGAAAGCTTAACAGATCTCACTTCACTTTTACAAGATCTCATCTCGTTCGGGATGGGACTAGGTCCCTAGCCAATTCGACAAGGACAAGGAGTGACCATTGAGGCAAAAAGACTCGGACAAGCTGCAGTTCCTGACAAGCTTCCAGGATGGTGAAGGGTATTTGACAAACAAAATCAAATGTCAGACAGAGGGAGTATTGCCAGGCAATGGATAAGTGATGAAAGTCTATAGGACCCCTGATCCCACATTAGATGGATAGAGAGCACACAAAGTAATTCATAAATAAACGTTCATCTCCAAATGATCACCACATGAGTGATAATCCAAGGGCTTAGTCCATGCGGAACGGGCTATAGATCATTTCAGATGGTATTGGTGTTAGGTTTCAATCCATCATGCCCCATTTAAGTTTATTTTGCAGGTGGTCTTTAAAATTATTTTGTGTGCGGCTCTCATTTGTCCTATTGACCACATGGTTTCAATCAGATTTGTGCATGAGAGGTGGTGTTAAATTTATCTCACATCGTTTGCTTACGAGATTTATCATGACCTTATATGCATGTACTCTTCTTCCGCTATTAACTTAATTTTTTGCGTGGAAAATTCTAACACCTAACAACTTAGGTTGTTGAGAAAAATAGTTATCTAACATTATATCAAAACATAAGTCATCAGCTCAAATCCAAGCACTACCTCTTCCGTTTATTTTTCCTGCAGACTGTTTCTCGATTATTTCCTTAATGTGGTTATGTCTGAGAACACCGTTTTCTACGTAAGGTCCAACTTGTACACATGAGTGAATATTAAGGTTTTGTTAGACATGCTAAATGAGGAAATATCTAATTTTCAAAGTGTTATTTACGCATACCACAAGGATAATCAGTGCATTAAAAATTGCAAATATGCCTTATATAGCTGCTTAAAAAGTGCTTTAGAGGCACTTTTCAACAAAATCATGGCATGATATTCATTGTGTCTATATCCTGACAACTTAAGATTTACGACAAATGGTTGCCTAATAGTTCTGCTGATATAAGAAAGGTATGGTTGAAAAGTTTATGATGCATGCATGGTATACCGAAACCGACCAACATTAGGCTGTAGCAACTTACCGCCCAATCATACGGCTGCTTCATTTCACCGGTATCGAGCAAGATGGGCTTTGGATGCTGACAATCAACTTGTGTCTGGTTTGGAGTTTTAAGTAAGTTACGGACCAGCCTCCAAAAAGGATTTCCCTGACATAGATTATAGAATAGACAATCAAATCGAAAGGATACGCACTGTACATGTATAGGAATACCCGTTTAGGGGTTAGAGAATTGCCAATAATCATTACCTGGTCATCTCCTTGCTTGAAATCAAAAGCTCCTGGTCCATCCGTTGTTCCTGCAGCAAATGCAAATCCCATTGAAGCAGGACACGTTTTTACTACTTCTGAACCTCCTCCCTGTTTAGGTATTGTAACCTCAAGCTTGGAAAAATCCAAATATGCATGACGGAAGTCAACCTTCCCCTGCAACTGTACAGATGCTTTGTTGAAAAGATCCAAAGCTTTTTCGAACTGTCTCTCCCCAATTATACGTGTGCTTTCAAATTCATCCGCGTAACTGCCACATTGAGGAAAAGGTTCTTACTGTTAATGTTCATATGGTTGCTGGTTTTTATACTTTATACCAAATACAGGGAATCGGTATTAATACCCTGGTCCACGGCCATAGCACAACTCATTCTTCCCACTGCAGGTACTGTGATTGAAGTCACAAGGTAAGCCAGTGTCTGTGCAGAATGCTCCAAGCACGTTTGGGCTAACATCGCCACAGTTCGTTTGACAAAAAGCAGCTACAAATCCAGGTTTCTCAGTCTGCCTTAGAGCACTCCTGACCCGCTTAGCAACACTCAGAATCTTAGTCGCTGGTTTCCCAGGGGGAGACTGGAATGATGCAGCAAGCTCCAATAATTCATGATCTGCATCAGATATAAATGACTCAGCTCTACCATCCACTTCACTATTTGGTGCCATAAAAAGTAGTGAATCAGAAGTCAAGAAGTAGACAGACAACTCAGAATTAATCAGCATAATGATATTAACAAGCCATCCTCAAAGTTCGATGCTATCCAAAGATGGTAATGTATCAAGCAGAACTCTATGTCTGGAATATTTACTTGAATGGCTAAGATAAAATAGATTATCACCGACAATCCTGTCCATATTTTTCTACCTCCGGTAGAAAGCTATTGGATACCTTTTGCAAAGCGACAACAAATGGATAACAATGAACAAACAGCTCAGCTATATCATACAAAGCAGTGGGGAACAAATTGCTTACGAATATCATGAACTTCAGGTACAATGTTTGAGACTCTTCGTGGAACTTTACCATCTTCAAGATTATCGAAATATGACATTTCGACACCATTCTTGTTAAACCAATCTTCCATAAAACGAGCAGCTGCGCCTTTGTTATCCCCACTAATCAACGAGTTTGTACGACTCATAGAAGTTCCATGTGTAGCAAACCAATTGAAGCTACCCACTGGTCCCCACTCGCTATCCACAAACTTCAAAAGTGTCATTTCCTTGTCAACGTCATACTTGTATTTGCTGCGTTCTGCCGTAGGGTTATTGAGATAAGCACTGGGACTGCGATTTACTCCCGCATCCAAAAGTTCCCCTGTTTAGCCATTGGCAAAAACTTGGCAAGATTAGAAGCAAAGATGAAGACCTGATAGTAGAGATTGGAATTCTGGACAATGGCAAATTGGCAAATTGCCAAGGAGAGACACGATTGTGACCAAAAATAAAAAAAAGGAAAGGCATGTTTCACTAAGTAGGTTGCCTCATGAAGCAGAGATTACCATGTCCTGGTATAAGGCAGGCCTTCTTTCAAAAGTGGTTGTACAGAACTGAAGAAATTGAAGATTTTTAGCCTAAGCTTTTGGTTTCATTAATAAACCTCGCAGCCAGAGAAACAGATTTATCATTCCTAGTTACATATGCACATGACATGACGAAGCAGGAAGATTAAAAGATCTTCAAAGGGAGGCTGGCGAGCACAAAAACAACAAGACCCAACTGAAGAAATCTATGAGCAGGACCAAGAACACACTATTCTTGGCCATATAGTAAAAACCACAACAAATTCTCGAAAAGTGAAGAATTAACGCAGGCTGCCAACCTCAGGCTTAGGAAGAAACATAACGAATAAGCTGTTGAGATTGTCTCTCTTACCTTTATTCACGAAAACTGATCCAGGCCTGAGATTTTCATGAGCTTCTATGATGCTCTTTTCAATACCATCAACAATGACATCAAATGACTGGCGCACAAATCCGAGAGATGTGACGATATATACAACATATTGGAGGTAGCCACCGGGACCAGCATGCGTGTGAATTCCACTGATAGCTACATTACTTTCAGTATACAAGTCACCATACCTGCCAACATGACGACATCCATTCGGAAGGCCTTCATTAGACAACCCCTCTATGCATATATTAAGGAATGGCTCTATCTCTTCACAACATTAGTGTAGTAATTTAATCAAGACTGCACTGACAGAAGTAAAATCACAAGGAAAAAAAAAACTTGGCATAAGGCAAGCGCGCTACCTTGCTTTCAATCTCTCGAGCACTTTGATCGTCACCAGTTGAGATGCCATGCAAGCATCAAGATTCACAAACACGACGCGCTTCCCTTGCGGTTCCGCCACGATGAACGCCCTCGCTCGAAGCCTGAAGTGAACACCCGCCGCGGTCTGCTCCGTGTTCGCATAGCCCATCATGTTGACATCGGCGGCAGGGCCGGTAATGTCGTAGCTCCCGAGCCCAACCAAATAATCGAAGTCAGAGCGCGCCCCCACACTCCCTTGCAGAAGTAACAGAGAGATCCACAGCCAAGCACCCATCCGTGGTCTCCGGACGGAGAAATCGGAACGAGGAGGGAAACCCATCGCAGCTCCACCGGATAGATAAAACCCTTCGGTCGTTTCAATTTGCTCTCATTTCCTAGAAAGGAACCGGAAAAAAAAGAAGGAAAAAAAAACCCGTAAACCATCATCTCCATGCGGCCAAAAAATCGCGAAGAGGACATAATCCAGCTGCTCTCCCAAGTGAAAATTTCAACAAAAACAAAACACTAGGCGAGCCAAAAAGGAAAAAAGGAAAAAACTAGCGACCAGGTATCAAATGCGACAATACCAAGTCAAAGAGCAACAAACGATGATAACCAAAACATTCGCTGCAATCCCGCGCGCACTACCCATCGACGTCTGTACAGAACAGGCGTTCGTGGTGGCAAAGGGGACATCGATCGCGGCCCGTTTCGCTACAACTCAATAGACAGCAGAATATACGAACGATCGACATCCAAACCTCGCCCGCACCGTCAGTTCACAGAGCCCAGCGAGGGCAAACCCATTTATCGGACTCCGGACCGAACAGGAGGGAGAGGGAGAGAGAGAGAGAGAACGCAGATGGAAATCGCCGGCGAGGAACCGTCGAGAACCGGCGGCCGCGGAGGAAGGTGACGCGCGGGGACTCGAAGTCGTACCTCCCAACGGTCAACAGAGGGCGGGCAGGCCGGCCCGCAAACTTGGACGGCGGACCGCCGCGCGCGCCGGCTGACGGTTCGGCCGATCCGGCGGATCCTCGGAGACGACGGAAGGATTCTCGCAGAGAGAGAAGCGAGGAGGTGCGTGGGCGGAGGATGGAGTCAAAGCGAGGGAAGGCGAAGCGCTGGGTGAGTGAAGGCAGAGTGCTGATGATGTCGGGTGGTCTTTGTAGGCTCCTCTTCGGGACCTTTCTTTGCTTTCACTTTTCCCCGTCTCATTTTCAATCGATTAATTTAAATATTTTTCCCTTCTCTCGATTTTTTTTAATATGGAATTTAATTTTTAATGGCTTCTAATTTGTCGGGGACGATGGTCGTGGGGGGAAGGCGGGGGAGGCTGGGGTCATCATCCGAGCGGTTGACCGGCGGGTGCACGGTACCCGCGACCGCGACGGCGAGATTTTCGAAGCGCGAACGAACGAACGAACGGTCTTCCGTCGCTCTTCCCGCCCGTCGTCATTAGCGGCGACGACGGCGACAGCGACGTTTACCGAATCGCTCGCCGAGACGGTAATTCCCGGGGGCGGGGTTTTCGTCCCTTTTCTCTTTCGCTTAAGCTTTTTTAACTTAGGACATTCGATTTTGTTTATCTCGTTTGAGTGTTGTTTTTCGTTTTCCTTTTTCGGTTGCGCGAGGTGTGTTCCTGGACATTTTGAAAGGTCGGTCGGTCCGGTTCGAGCAAGTTTCAAATCCCAAAGAAGGAAGATCCGTCGGAACGAGTGAAACTCTTTTGATCAAAAGTGTATACTGAGGGGATCGACCATTTATGATTCTTTGATAGAAATAAATTAGAAAAAAGAGGGGCATTCACTGCCATTTAAAAAAAGATTAAAAATCGCCCAAGTAATGTCTAAACTCAATGATTGAAGGCGAAGATAGAATATTTTTGAGCAAGGAAATATCTTTTTTTTAATTGTCTCGACAACTAAATCAATAATAAGGAATCCGAATATATTCTAAGGAGGACAAAGAGAAATGGGTCAGAGACCACTCAAATGAAAAAAAAAATACTCGAGGGTCTTCGTTTGAGCTATTTCAAAGTTACTCAACTTGAGTTTCGATACCGACTAAAAAATCTCTTAAATTCTGAGAATTCAAATGATTATTTATAAAGAAAAAGAAGAATAAAAAAGTATTAAATAATTATCGTCTAATTTATTTGATTTGATGCTTTTATAGATCATACCTTTGGTAAAGTTTGTAAGACCACAACCGATCCTGAAAGGACTAACAGGAAAACACTTCAATAAGAATCTTGAAAATATTTCATTCTTACTGGAGAGTCCTATGTCCTCAATTAATTATAAAGAAAGAAAAAGCAACAAGCTTCTATTCATAATTTCTTAATTTGATTGATTATCCGATGTAATTGCACATTAAAAAGATATTAGTACTTGGTACAGGAAAGGCTTTTCCATGAATGAATGATTATCCATTTTTTAATGAGTCTTAACTGTTAGCTATGTCCTATTCTAGATTGTACATAAATGTGCAGAAGAAGTGACATATTGATAAAGATAGTTTTTTTCTCGAAATCAAAAAAAAAAATGATTGCGTTGAAAAGAAAAATAAAGGATAGAGAGTCCGTTGACGAGTTTACTTGTCTCCAAGGTTTTTATTCTTTTCTTACTAGAATACATTGTTTTGACGGTATCGCACTATGTATCATTTTATAACCAATAAATCCCCTGCTTTTTTTTTTCTTTTTGTGGTCGAATCGAATTTCCAATGGAGGAATTTCAAGGATATATAGAACTAGATCGATCTTGACAACACTTTTTCGAGAGTATGTATATGCATTTGCTCGTGATAACATGACAATAAATGATTATCAATTTCTTAATGAGTCTTAACTATTAGATAGATCTCGATAACATGACTTCATATGCATTCGAGTAATTAAATGTTTCACAAATCAAAGGATTTTGTTCAAAATTGCATGTTATGACCATACATCTAGGTCAACAATTGTGAAATGTTTAATTACTCGAATGTATCAACATAATCCTTTGATTTTTTTTGGCTAATGTTTCTATCCAAAATCATTTTTTGGGCACAAGAAGAATTTGTATTATGAAATTATCTCAGAGAATTTGTATTGAGAATTCGTGTTAAATAAGAGCATGAAGTGTCTATTTCTATTTTAAAGAAGAGCCTAACTTTTTTGAATAGTGGCGGCATTTACATCTTTTAACTTTTTTAAAATTTTTTTCCTTTCTTTTATTTTCTCCTAGTTTCTTTCTTTTCTTTTTTTTTTCTAGTTTCTCTTTCTTCTTCCCCGGTGGTCGGTCGGTCCACCATCGGTGAAGCCTAGGAAGGGTTAAGTGAGGGCCACCCTCGCCAGCAACAGGCGAGGTCGGCTTTGTTGACCATGAGCGAGCCGGTCCTCACTAGATATGGGCAAGGCGACCCTCGCCTAGATCTGGCAAGGGCTAGTCTCACCCATGGTTGGCGAGGGTGACCCTTGCCCAACCGGTCACTGGCAAAACAAAGAGAAGAAAGGAAAAAAAAAAGAAAAGAAAGGAAAGGAAAAAAAATAAAAAAAAAGATAAAATAATTTAAAATGAAAATTATTTTTGGACGAAAATGTCCTTGACTGCGTTGGTTGCCACCGGAATATTTCGCTGTCCGGTGATCGAGAAAGTTAGGCCTTTATTTAAAACTCTCATGACCATTTCAAGCTCTTATTTGAGATTGATATGTTACTTCATCCCATTATTTGACACAAAGTCCATTTCAGACTCTTATTTGAAAAAATGATGGCACTTCAGGCTTATATTTGAAATTTTCCCTATAATCGCAAAATAATGATATTATGATTTAACGCCATTTATAATAAAGACAATAAATGCTTACATATTCCAATATTAATATGACTAATAGATTACAAGATTTTATGGAAATATAGTGTTTAATAATCGAACTCTTTTTACTGATTATGCTATCTAATGAGAAATTGCAAGAAATGTCATATCAGCTATGTTAAAACGAGATGAAAATAATCATATTCCGAACAAATAAATGGTTCTCGACATATTACATCTTTGATAGACTAAAGAAAATAAATGAATCGAAGTATTTTTACTCGAACATAATACAATATGTATTTTTCATGTGCATAATTCGCTTCGCTCCAAAAGAATGGGCCTTTCTTCGCAAATTGAACGAGAGGGGTAATGACGACAAAATAGGTATTTGATGGTTTGAACTACTTCAACAAATTTCTATGCCATAATGAATATAAAGGGCACTATTCATAATTACAAAAACAATCTGCCGCCCTTTTTCTAATTGTCAGAAGACTTTTTTTTTGTCCATTTCATTCTCAGTTTTCTTCATTTAGCTAAGCTCACTAGGTCATACATGTGCAATGTCACACTCTATAATTATAGTTGCTTCCTTCATAAAAAAAAATGTTGACTTTACATTTAAAGATTCTGAGGGTTTCCTATATATAATTTAACCTTCTCTAATCTCATCTTTCCTTATTCCTCTTACACAATTTCTGACAAGATTTATTTTGTTACCCACTGATTTTGGAACTAGTGATATACATTATCGATTGTTGGGCTAATTGCATAAACATCCTCGACGTTACTTTTCATATCAATTACCCTCGTTACATTTCAAAATCTATAAATTTGCGCAACCGCAACTTGAAAAGGCCGTTCTCATTGATGCACGCTCAAAATCTACACCCAAGTTCCTCTTCCCCTCTCTTCCCCGGCCCCTTCTCTCTCCTAACACACAGTAGCCGGCCCCATAGCGGTCGACCGCTACTCGAGGCCACAGCCCAACCTCAACCTCGACGACGACACCCTCGCCCTAGCCTGTCACCCGCGCCCCTCTCCCCACATCCCGGTCTCTATATGTGGCGAGATCGTTCGCCACTTGCGATGGAGAGACCACCTCAGCCTCTACAACAGGCTCGTCGGCCGCGACAAGCTCTATACCAAAGTTTGACCGTGACAGCCATGGCCACCAATGACCTCGAATTGGCCTAAAGCCAGCGCACTGACCATTGCCGATTTCAGATATCGCTTTTCACTCTTCACCCGTAATCGATTTTAAATTATAAAGACTCGGTGTAATAAATCATACCGGTTCGACTAAAAATAAAATTTCAATACCGACGCCGCACTCGAGTGCCTAAACTTTTTTCTCCTCGCGTGCAACGCGGAGCGAGCGAAGCACGGTATCGATGACTCGTCATGGAATTGGCATGGACTATGGAATTACGAAATACTTGATTGGTGGAGCTTGACTTATGTCAAGCGTGATATGCGTGCATCCAAGATTGCCTTGCCGCGAAGGCTACGGCAGAACGAAAAGGACTGAAAACCGAGGAAGCGACGATGTGTTGGACGGGTTTCCCGTTTTTTCCACACATCATATGACCAAACATGCCGTGGACAAAAGAAACGGGGTCCCGTTCACACTTCATTGTTGTAGCCCCTGTGGCACGCCATCCAACATCGCCAATTTTATGAGATACTAGCATAAATGATCTTCGACTTTGGTCTAACACGTAACATTATCTTTGAATTTTTAGCCGTGCAATGTTGGTCCCTGAACTTTATCTCGACGCATATATGTTAAATTTGTTCAATGTTATCTCTGAACTATTGATAATATTCAATGTATTCCAATGGACCGTATGAAATTGTTTAAAAGTTTATGGACCATATTGGACAAACTAAAAATACATAAATTATTATCGATAATGAAAATATTTTTTATCGATTAATTATTTCAAGCGATATAAGTCATCATTTTTAGGAAAACGTTTTACAAATCATATATTTTCCACGAAATAAATAAATGGAGCCTTGGTCATATTTTATCATATCGAACAATGTCCTAGGGAGCTAGCTATCTCGTCCATTTACTCAACCTTAGTATCTTTGTTTCTTGATCTAGTTTTAAAATATATGATATACATCGTGACTTAGGGTTCCGAGGAATATCTTTCTTGTTTGCTAATGTCATGAGATCGTCCCTCTTGAAATTTGAATCGACAAATTTCACGCGTTTCACGTAGTAAAAGCTTAACATGATCAACTCAAGTTTTGCACTAACATTGCATCTATATAACTAATAAGCATACAATAAAACAGTCAATTCGTGTCGGCACGTCACAATCGTATCGATTCGGATCGAAATAAAAAAAAATAGGTTAAACACGTTTAGTCGGGCCAGCTCTTGATTTTCTCCCCGTGTTTCGTGTTTCCACTCCTACACTGCCGCGTAAACAAAGGTACTTAATATCGCCGATCCAAAGACTTGCTTCGTATCTCATACTTATGCCATGTGCCAACAAGAAACGAAAGAAACAAATATCACGATCGAGCTTTATTCTTCACTCATAATCGACTTCAGAATTATAAAGACTTATGTCAATAGCCATATCTTTAATTGGATTCGAATGGCAAATTCTAATACTTAAATTGTACTGTTTGGAAAATTTTAGAATTTATAATGTATTTTCACGAAATTCTTTAGAATTCTTGATGCCCTTATTCTATTTCCTCCCAAAAAAAAAAAATGGACAGAAAGTTACATTTATCTCCCTACAATAGTTTTTCCATTTTGTTCTCTCCCTTTTTTTTAAAAGGAAAAAAAACAAAAAAGAATTCCTCTGCGCACTCCCCTCTGGCCTTTCGGCTTTCCCTACCTGGGACACTCGAGAGAACCGCCGGAGGAACGGGAACTTCGTAAACTCTGATGTCCCGAAGCCGCCGCCGCCGCCGCCGCAGCGAAGAGTGACCGGAGATCTCGCGGTTCGAGGAAGAAGGAAGAAATGGCGACCGCCGCCCTCGTCGGCAAGAACGCCACCCATCGGCCTCTGAGTCTGCTGAGGCAATCGTTCAGTTTCCTCAGGAACCTCAGCGCCGCCTCGTCCCCGTCGCCCTCTCCGGCGAGCCCTTCTTCTTCTTCTCCTTCTCCTTCCTCTTCTTTAAAGAAGCCGAAGCGGAAGAAGAAGAAGAACCTGTTCGAGGTGGCTCAGTTCCTCCCCAACTGGGGCATCGGGTATCACATGGCCAAGTCTCACTGGACCGGCGTCTCTTACCAGATCACCAGGATCAATCTCTACAAGGTGGGCTCTCCGAATTTCCTTGGGGGGTAGATTTTTTAAATATGTTACCATGGTTGATGATTGATTCGTCTTTACTGGGTCGTGCTTTGTGGTTCCGGGTTCTGAGGGTTTAGGGTTTATTTGATGTGTTTTGGCAGGATGGGAGGCATGGCAAGGCATGGGGCGTCGTTCACAAAGAAGGTCAGTTCTGAATTACATGCTTGTGATTTGTGATTTTATACTTCAGTGGATGATGATTGAATACTTTAGAAGCTGTATGGGGAGGAGATTTGACTTGAGCAGAATATGCAATGTGGCATAACTTCAGTGCAGCGCAGGCCTGTTAGTTCGATATTTCGAGCAGTATCGAAGTCTTCCTTGTCCACATTTTCTTTGTTTGCTTTTCGTGTTTCTCTCTGTGATTGTTTAAGCATCTGCAGAAGTGACATTTTTCTGCAGCTTCTATTAGTTTCTATGGCTTGTCAGTGGCGGAATTTATCGTAAATCATGGGGCCGTGAATCTTATTTACTCTATCGACCAAAGAAAATATCCATCGGTGGTACCTTAAATAGAATCACTATGATGCCCATCAAAGTCTGACATTTCCACCCAGGAGTTGCTTTGCTATCTTATGATAGGAAACCTTTGAATCTCCTATTACCTTCATCAGCCTGGTTTTTGAAGATAAAACCTGTCTAAGACCGTTCCTTGTCCAAGGAGAGCTTCTCCATTGACTTCTAAAGTGACAAGCTAATGCAAATCATAAGCAATTTCCAATGGCTCTTAAAAAGATGTCAGCAAGATCATGCTGTATTGTGGACTTATTTCTTGTTATCTTATTGACTTTATTATGAAGGGAACCGCACAATTGAAATCGGAAGATGTAGAAAGTTGGAATTAACTTATATTTTGTTACTTCCTGAATTAGCCTATATGGATTTCTCTTTTCCTCTATTTCTTTTGCCATCCCCGCGAAAAGGAGGAAGATGTTCCGGGGGAGAAAAGAAAGATGGGAGTTGCTCCTTCTTGAATGGAGAATACTTTTTAGCTGTTGTGGCTGGTTGATCCCTTCCATCTCCAAGTTGGACTCAAACATCTCGCCTTTTTTTGGTTGTAAAGCAATGTCAAACCAAAAATACCCAACAAGCTTTAGCTCTCCCTGGAAACTTTTCCTGTATGCAATCTGTATGTACTGGAAACTTGTGAGAAATGCGCCTCGCTCATTTAGGATACTAGTCGAGGCAATGATAACTGCTCAAATCTTGTCTCGTGATTCCTCGTCCTCTTGAAATTCTATTCCTTTGATCTGATGTTTAGGGTTTACTTGACATTCTTGGTGCTTCGCTCAGGGTTGCCAGCTGCTGATGCTCCCAAAAAAATAAGTGGTGTTCACAAGCGCTGTTGGAAGTATATTCCTAATCTGGGAAGTACATCTAGTAGCCTTCCAAGCTCGACAACGCCAACAGAAACACCACATCCTGAAGCCCAAGCAGCTTGATATTTGTTTGTTTAGAGTTCACCGGAATGAAGCTTTGAGGAGTCTTTGGGCTTCAAACTTTAGTTTATTTGACGAGTTCTTGGTGACGGTAGTCCAGATTAGCTCCTGTATTCCTGCTGAGAACCTTCGAGAAATGTTTTATGATTTTTCTCTCTCATTTCATTTGGTACGGGCCTTGAATTGGAGAAGTAGGCGGGTGTTGACAAATGCGGATGGAAACATGCCACTGGATAACTTACTTCCGCATGCTGTGGCTTCTAGATAATAATTTGACTGTTCTCTCGGAGAGAGTTATGGCCAGTGCAAATGTAGGTTGGCGTTGCCATCGCCACCGGACACATATGTGAGGCTTTTTGGGTTCATGGCTATGTTAGACAACAGCATAGTGATTTGCATAGGAATAACTTCTTTTTTATCCCTGTCACGACAAGCCTTGAGATTCAAAGCCTTAACTCACCTTCCTTAAAGTCTCCTCTTTTGAAGAAGGGTATTACTAAGGGATCACACTTCAAGATTCTCAAAGATAGTGTGCGCGGTCGAGAACAATGTGGAGGTTGTGGACAGTTACTTATACTTGTACGGACCTTATGAGGTGGAGCACCATATTTGTCTGTGAAAAAGTGAGAAATCTGACGTTGTATCCTGTCCTTTTAGCATCAACTCAAGCAGAACGGCCCTTATTCATCTTAAAAAAACTATATTCAGGTCTCTTGTGCTGGCGTGAACCTCACCGATGTTTGGGAGGCGGCTCATGAGAGCTACGCCGAACATGAATGCTGTTTTGACAAAAATGGACCTGCCTACTTTATTAGATGGTCGTGGTACAAATTCTGTGAACTCTTTTCTGGTGGGGGATGAACATGAATAGCACTCATGCCGAATGCCTGATGGTTCAATGAGCGTCCCGGCGAAATAGGGAGAATTACCGCAAGGTAAAAAAACCCATCACGAAACCGGGAAAAACTGTTTATGAAAATCAATAGAGTTGACCAATGTAGAACCGTAGTAAATATATGTGCTTTTTCTTCACCAATCGTAAGAGTAACAAGAGGGATTGATGGATGGATGGCAGTGAGGGTCCCCGAATTTACTGCCTTTCGAGGTATTTTTGTGTCGTCCTAGGTGCGGCATGGCCAATATCTGATATGTAGAATTATCTACGTTTGACACCATCCGACACATTTATAAGCGAAAATATTTGATAAATTTATAAATGACATGAACTGGGCACAGATTCAAAATAGATTAAAGATTGGAGAAGAGACTTGGAATGTAAAACTATCACTCCACGATGGAACTAAGTATTAGCTTGACTACTGTTTCATGTGTGGCGTTAATGCCATAACATTAACAAACAATATCGAGTGTTATGATCATTGCACAAAATACTTGGTTGAGGTAAATTAGACAAAGCCATTATATCATTATTGAAGGACAGTGCTAGATCCACTATCAAGAACCACTGCGAATTCATGGCAGAAAGACTTGTTCTATAATCCTTAGAGAACCATGCCAAATGAATGTCCCACCATCAATAACTGATTTACGAATAGTCAATGCTGTACGGTTCTCGGAGCTACACTGAAGGGAAATAATAGGGATCCGTAACACAGCTATCTTCAGCTCGTGTCATTATTGATATACTATCTTTCAGGCTTTCCCATGTTCGATACCCCCGTTTAAGAGATTGTATTGCTCTCCTCTGCTCTTGCTTTCCTTGTCCTTGGTACTCAATGGTAGGGATGGTGAATATGTAGCTGCCATTGATCTATCAGGCATTTCTGCGATAAACAAACAGTAACAAATTACTAGAGCATTCCATACAAAGGTGGCCACGTATCTTAAGCAAGTTTCAGAAAGACTAGCATGCGATTCATATTCATCACCTCCATGCATAAGTATTACCTTCCAGTAATATATCCACACTTACAGTGAAATTGCATGCATAAACAACAACCTACCTGGCAATTTCCTTTCGATACAAAACACAACCAGATTTACAGTATACCTGCATGGCAAATAGACAACTCTTAGTCCAAAAGATGGTTAGTTTCCAGAAAAAATCCGCAAAGGTCCCAATTGAATTGTTGTTACCATGCAACAATGATGTCCACTGTATAATGCTTGCGAGATGCTATAATTAGCAGGCTCTGAACCACTGCAAGTAACCAAGCAAACTGCTTGATAAACCTGCAAGCAAACATAAGCACGTTACCAACAAAGAAAGGAGCAGTCATGGAAATAAAGCCACCATTAAGCTTGATGACTTATGTTTGTCCAACTACAGCAATCAGGGCCTATGAAGGACTAATTTACTTGAGAAATCACATGCATTTTGTAATGGACTACCTCTTTGTGCCATGCTTCTGATATGTATTGACAAAAACTAACGTAAAGATCATGTGCGATGAAAAAATCAAGTCACCACAGCCATAGAGAATCCCTCGTGGAACTGCGGGCAAAAAAAGAATCACGTGAGCATCAATGCATATAATGTCAATGTGAATACATTTTAACTCTCACAGTTTATGAAGACCACTTCAAGCACACTTCTTGGAGGTGGTAACGTGGCAAGTTCTGAACCCTGAAGAAACCAATCCATTTTATTGCAATCATGAGGAAAAAGAATCACCAAGAACCAAAAGTAACAATTCCAATTATGAAACAGAAAGATCAGAGAATATTACTGTATCCTACCTCACGGCAATGGTAGTTTGGACCAGGTAACTGAGTTGAATAGAATGTAACAATCCGGAGAACTTGAGAAGCCTAGAAAATCAAGGTAGACCTAAAGAAATTGTTAAGCAGATACAGGAGGATTCTGTGTTATTCTTAAATCAAACCAGCGGTGACACAAGCATGCAAGTCAAAAACTGTACGAATGGGGCAGGTACTGAACATGCAACAGATTATAAAGAACAGCGTATTAGGAAACCAATTGGCTCATTTGACTCATAAATCAATGGTAGGGGGTGAATGGGTTTACACACTGACATGGTGAAGGGGCACTTGCCACTATGCCATTCCTAGGGATTATAATCAGGACGGTTAAATATAGACATGAACCATCAAAGAGGAAGCGAGGGACACACAAAAGTCTGAACTATCCAACTTTCACCAGTTGCCATTTTACAACATCCCAAGAGAACCATTACAATGCAAATGGTGACCAAAGATATAACTATAGAGTAGAATCTTCCTAAAGAGTAACTTCACTAGAAAGTCCACTCTTCATGTCCAACTCACTTAAATGGTACTTTGGAAGATAAAAGAAGCAGCTAATGCTTTTCCAAACCATATTGCTAACCAACTTGACAAACATCACCACTCAACCAAGCAGAAGCAAGTCCCCTAAAATGAGGTGCACTTGCTAAGCATGTCCATTTTAGCAGAAAAAAATTGCATGAAAGCAAGGAAGACTGAAATTGGTGAATTAATTCATCAACACAAGAAAAGAAAAATTGAACTGCAGCCGTGCAACTTCAGATCAGATATTGCCATATCATTTTTTTTGGCCAAAAGATATCCCCATAGATTAAGCAGTCAACTTTTTCATTATCCTTTTTTACGCTGGAAAAAAAGGTGGGCAATGTATGGAAAGGTTCACTGAAAATTAGTATAGCAAGATTCAGCATGTTAAATTTTCCTACAGCAATTTTCCATCAAGTGACTGCTCTCCACAGTAATCAGTATCGAAAGATGCAATTAAAAACCTGATGCCTGAGGATTCATTCACAAACTCGCAGATATAAGAAAACAACATGAAGCTACAAATGTTTCAGAAACATAGATTACACTTACAACTAAATAAGCAAGAACCCTGCACCACATTAGGACTGTATAAATTTTTTTGTTCTGGTATATGAACGGGTGAAAAGTCCACTGCAACAGAAAACGGTTCCCGTTAGTTAAAAACCAGAGCGAAGAAATTGCTAAAGAAAAAAAGACTATTGACATAGAATAGAAATTGAATAAGTTGTCACGCTTAATGCTTGGAAAATTTTTCACAATAACAGCAGACGAGCATAATCATGTCACATAACAGATAACAGTCACAACAGTGGTGGAGTTTTATAATCATGTCACATAACAAATAATGGTTTATAACCATGATAATTGAGTAAGTGAAATATATAAGTTTTTCACGACAAAAAATTAAAGCCATAGACGAGGGAAGAAATTATGCTGCCACACAGAGTGAACTCATCTTTCGCCTATTACTACAGCCAATGGAATTTACCTATAATGATGCCTCTTATCTCCTTATACATATACAACCACCAGTCTTTGGGACATTATGTAACTTAAGTTATAGGAAAGAGATTCTTCAATAAATGTAGAAATAGAACCAGAAAAAGCAAGTGATGTTAAAACACACCCTCAATGATATAACTGAAGGTAGATATGGAAAAAACCCTTAAGTTGCAGTTTCAAAATTATTCATCAACAAATGAAAAAATTTCAAAAGATTTCTCAGGAGTTCATTGATTACTTTGCACAGATCTACATTTGCTTGGAGGAAAAAAAAAATCTGTCTAAGTTTGTAAAAGCCCAGATTCACATTAACTTCTTGGGTTAATTAAAAAGCCGTGTAGATGCCACCTACAACAGAATCACCATGTCAACTCATAGAATGGACCTTTGAAAGTATATCTAAAGTAGAAGTACGATAGTTTTCCGATCACCGAAAGAGAGGTACACTTATTTCTAACTTCTAGATGATAGGCAATGATAGAACTGCAATCAGGAGATATGATTCCTCACAGCATAAAAAACTTTAAAATCTTACCAAAGCAAATGAACAGAAGATGCAGGTAAACAAAGCCTCGCTGATATGACCTTTATCTTGACCAAGTTCCTAAAATGTCATGACATGAGAAACAATCAGAACAAATCAACTTTTTCCAATGATTACAGTCTAGATGCGAATGGAAAAAGTACGCTTACAGGAATAAGAAGAAAGCCAATGTCCTGAAGTATTGGGCCTGGACGATGCAAGTAGTGAACTCCTCTGGCAGCCAATCCATGAATGTACTGTCAATTATGGCACAACAATCCAGAATCATTCGTGCAATTCTCAAAAAATCAATTTTTTGATACGATGATAAGAGCGCATACAGGGAAGAGAAGTGTACAAGTAGCAAATAAGACAATCGAAGTATTTGATTCAATGTGACTTAAGACACTCCCTTATTCCATACAGAAACGAACTTTCATGAAACAATCGAAGAAATATAAATTCCCAAGTGAACAGCAGAGCATGGAGAATTATTAACACAGCAACTATTAGAGAGTTATACCCCTCATGCTTCCTTTCAATCAATCACTTTCCAAAACATACCAGAACCGATAACCAACAATATCATAAGCATTCCAAACGACGCAGTTTACTGGAGAACAGAAATATCCACCGTGCATGCCAGTGACTTATATATCAGACACAGACGAACAAATTTGGCTGATATTAATTATATACACTCGGGACCATCACAGCCAATTACCAAAAAATTTTCATTTTTACCGATCACCCAAGGAAACCAATACAACCGATTGAACCTGTAAACACAGACCTATCGAGCTATCACGCTGTAATTTGTGCATAGCATCATGAAACACTCGCAAAACAGCAGGCGAATAATCAAAGGCGGGTGCAAAAGCTCAAAACTCAACCTTCATTTATTCAAAACCTCATTTATTAGTCTGTCGCATTCAAGTCGAGGTCCATTTTCGAACAAGACATAACCACGACTTTCTGAGGACAAAGGACAGGAGGCAAAAAACCTGGAAAACAAGTCCGCCGAGGAGATACTTCCAGTTCTCGGCGAGCAGCGAAATCTCTATCGACACCTCCGACCAAATCTTCCTCCACAACTTCACGCACAGAAAACAACGACGTGCGCTCAAGAACACAGACCAGGCCTAAAAGCAAAAAGCGCACCCGCAGAAATCGACATGGGAGAATCCCGACCAAGTTTACCTTGGAAGCCTCACGGTGAACATAGAGCGGCATCTTTCGACGGCCAGGCTAGAGCTCGACATCGATCATCGTTCAAAAAAAAAACCTCGAATCCGGTACCGAGCCCCCAAGCGCCAACCCCCCCTCAACAAGCCGCCGCCGCCGCCCCGCCCCGGCGAAATCGGACTAGAACCGCCGGGATATCATAACGGCGGATCGCGATCGCGCGATCGGATCGGAACCGCCGGCCGGACCTTCCGCTCCGATCGAAACCCGGGATTCGCGATCGAAGCGGGAACCCCGCTCCGGTCGAGAAGGGAAGAAGTGGGCGCGGGGCTGACCGGGGAGGAGGGGAATCTAGAGAGCGCGATTGTTTCCTCTGCTTTCGGCTGCGCGGAAAGCTGCTTTTGAAAAAAAGGAGAGCTTGAAAGTGTCGCCGGACGAAGGTGACGCTACAGAGAGAAAGAGAGAGCGAGAGAGAGAGAGTAGTTATTATCCTTTTCACGGTGGGGGTCTTGACTTCTGAGGACGACGGCGACGGCGACGGCCACGCGCGGGGGAGGGTTGGGGGCGGTGGTGAGGGGGGCGATTATCCGGTGCTTCGCGGCCCACCGATCCAGCGCTGGCATCGCCGATTGTCAGCCGCGAGATTCGATCCCGCCTGCGCCGAGGGGCCCTCGCCGTCTTCGCGCATCCTCGTGGAGCCGCCCATCGCCGGCTCGAAAAGTCTCGAGCGTGGGGGGGCCCGCACGTGGGATCGGCACGCTTGGATTTTGCGCGGGGTTTTGATATATCTGTTGGGCCACCACACAAGCGAGACCCGCGAGGGTTATGGGCCGTACATTAAAAATTTCTTTTTTTTTTTTGTTTGATTCGACCTCCATATATTCGAAATGTGAACGCGGATGCAGAGATCCGTGGACTTTCGCGGATCGAGAATAGGCGGCGTGCGGCTTCGAAGCGGGGGCAGATTTGACATTTGAGATCCGAAACCTACCTACCTTGTCGGGATCGCTCCCTACCCGTAGACCTTAAAACCGGTTTAGAACCGATCAGATAGGATCGGTCTGATCCGATCATCCCTGATTAAGAGGGCAACAAAAAAATCTTTCAAATCATCTTCATCAAATGTCAGCTACTTACTGTAATTAACTGTTGAACGTGTAATAGATGCGAGATCCGAGAACGCTCGGCCGTCGGGGTGCCTCCGGGCGCGCGTGTCCGTGCCGGCTGCCGAGCACACCGTGCAGGGGCGAATGCACTTTTCACATCATCTTTTAACCGGAGATCAGAGCGACCGCGAGAACAGACGGCCCCGGAAGTATGCCGACGTAGCAAAATAGAGTCGCCGAGAAATATGCACACTTACATTATGGAGAGACGAAAAATAGGAACAGTTCTATGACTACAGATGGCATCGATACTATTTGCCAGAACAAGGGGAGAGAGAAGAACTCTCGGAAGAAGGTCCCTGTTATTATCCTGGAAAAACATCTCCAGATTTTATCATCTTGCTTAAGTTTTGCCTATAGAAAGGACCCGCCAGGCTTAGAAGGGAGGACCATACTCCCGTATAGTTTGTAGCTGCGACGTAATCTGCGAGGATTGCGCTAAACTCTCCCGACAGGAGAAAGAGGAGGATAAGCGACATACTTTGCTGAAGCGTCCCGTACGATGTGATTAGGAGGTCGAGCGCCATCTTCGCAGGTCGACATAGTCTTGCCGAGCGGCTTCTCTTCAGCCGCATTGTGCGTTCCTGCACGCTCTATCAGTTTTCTACTGTCCAAGACAGCAATGCATATGGAGAAAGCTTGCAACACCGAGAGAGACGAACTGAACTCGACTGAGATTATGTTCTCCTTGAATGGAGCCAAAATAAAGGCAGGCTGGTTTTCCTGTGTGTCCACCTGCAGATAAGGATTGATCATAAAAGCAAAGTCAATAATTGATTCTACCTGCGAGGCAGATGAATAATTAGCAGACGCCTAAACAGAAAGAGTACCTGAGACTGAGAGAAAAGGGCGAATTGGTCAGACGAGTTCGATGAACTCGAGTTCTTGCAGAGATGACCATGAGTGCCCAGTATCTTAAGCTCACAACCCATATCCCAACCCCCACAATCGCAAGAACCACCTGATTTCCACCTCTGAATGAGCGATGAAGGTCCTCCTTTGCTTGGTAGACTATGGACACCGCTTGGAAGTATCACCGTTGCGCTAATAGGCACTTCATTAACCAGGGGATTCTGATCATCTGGATTTTCTCCATTAGAAGAATTACTTAGCCGATTCTTGAAGGAACCAACTGACTCGACCTCTGATAAGCCATCACGGGCATTATTTTCAGGCCCATCTTGGGCCGAACTTTTTCTCCTAGGCCATGGGATCTGGGCAACAACGGCTGCAAGCTCATCCTTCGGCTGGAAATCTGTTGTTTGTTGATCTTGCAGTCTAGTGTCCACAGCGAGCAATACATACTCCAGAGAGCCATATTGATCTGTAGAAATGCCTGATTTCGACTTTAAGAAGCAGGATCCAGAAACCTTCATCTGAGCAACGACATCAGGGATGTAACCCTGACCTTTGCCCCTATTTCCTTGACTAATCCAACTTCCACTCTTTTTTCTGGCTTCACGAATTGTGAAAAATGTATACATCCAGCTGGATTTATCCACTTGCGGGGAACTGCATTCCTTCATCGTGGCTGCAAGAATATCACTGTCATTGTCAACAGCAAACGAGAACAAAGGAAGGCCATTTTTATATGCAACCCGAAGAAGAGCTTGCACCGGCAATGATCCTTGCCTCTTGTTTAAATGGGAGTCACGGACATTGATTGTTTTGCAACTAGACAAATCCAACTTCAGTTTTGCTGGTTGTCCAGTCACAGAATCTGATTGACTATTTAATGATGTGCACAATTTATCCTTAGAAACTGAATGTTCCTGCAATGGATCACTGCAGTGATGGATAATTGACGACTTTGGCTTCCGTATTGGGTCCAGCAACCTTCTCAAAGGGCTAGACCTGGATCTTCCAACAGAATTAGACTTGTCAGCGCGTGGATTTTCTGGGCATGGGCAAGTAGAGGATTCAGCATTCTCTGGTACAAATTTGGCAGAAGCATGTTTGGCATCCAATTTCCCTGAGGTCAAACCCTCTTTTGACCCGGAATTTTTCACTATTTTTCCCATACCAATGCTCAATCGACGAAAAGGTGACGTGCTTCTTACCTTCTCAGTTGTTACATCGCCTACTTTTGGTTCTGATCCCCTCACTGCATTTGAAACCATTGGCATGATACTTGGAATTTTCTTATCTGAATTTCCTGCTCTAGATGTACAAGAAACCCCAGCTGACCGTTCTGGTTGACGAGACACATCCGACGGAAACTTTGAACTCCCTGCATCCATGGAGCTAGGCCTTTTCATTTGTAATTGGCTGTTACAGTCAAATTCAAGAGGCAAGGGGCAAGTGCAAGAATGTTGCATGTCCGAATGGATTCTTGCATGATGAGTTTCCCTGGATCTTTCCAGAATACCTCTTCTACTTACCTCTGATAATTTCTTGTCGGAATGTGTTCTCAACTTCACAAGCTTGGATACTTCAGGATTAGCACGATTTGGCACATCTTTGGGCACAAGGAGAACCACTCTATTGGGTTTTTCTGTTAATTCTGGCTCAAAGACACCAGAGTTTGACTCTTGGGTCCTTTCCAATCTCTTCACAAAATCACGTTCTTTAATTTCTGCCTTCTCAGCGGAACAAGATCCCACCTCAGCGCTTCCGAAGCATGGCAGAGTTTCAGCGTTCTGAATGGGCTCAGGGTCACACCTACCCTTTTTATCCTCCATCTTTTCCCCTAAACGGATCTGAACTGTTCCATTGACTTCATGCTGCGCCTGCCGGTAGTCATTCTCATGGCCATCTTTCAGATCTTTACACTTGCTGAGATTATCTCTTAAAGGCCTCACAGATGACTGCACATCCATATCTTTGGGAGAAGATAGCAGCTGAGATTGAAGCGTGGAGCGGGGTATTCTCTGGTGTACGGGGGAGCAACTACGACCTCTGCTGGAATGGCTGGACGATCCCTCCACTGAGAATGAAGAGGAGGTGCTGCTACTAGACGTGGAATACCTGCTATATCCGGGCACTGTCTGCTTGTGACTATGCTGCCATTTTTCAAGACGTCGCCAGTCAAGAACTCCAACGCTAAAAGCTTTCTCCTGGACATTTTTCCCCTTCTCAAGAAAAGCTGGCAAATTCGACATGTACTTAACCAGCTCATCATCCTCGGTTGCATTTCTTCGGATCCTGGCCTTTTGTTTATCCTCCAAAGGATAAGTTGGTACATCTTCAACAACCTTTGTGATTTCATGATGGAAATCAGCATTTGACAAGTTAGCATCCACTTGGAACCTTTCCTGCAGATTCATACTGCGATAAGCATGAGTCTTCCCATTTTCTGTCTTGGGCGCTTTCTTAACTCCTGAGCTCTTGTTGAGCTCCGAGCATTCCATACTTCCAAGGAATTACTTATCTAAGACGGCATGATATTTTAGCACCTCAGTAGCACATTATTTATCCCTTTCACCAAGCCACCACTGTATTGTTTAATCTTTTAAACCTCAATGCCCAGAATGACGTAGCTCACAAATGTCTCTGGTTACATTAACTGCAAACCATAGGTAGATTAACTCATTAAATTGGGACTCTACAATCTGATAAATGATAACAGCAGTAGAACAGATCAGCAGCAAGCATATTACAAGAGAAAAGGCACATGGCTATGCAAGCTTATTTGTTTCGTAAGAGATAAGGCATTCCATGTATAAAATGAAAAACTGAAAGTGGCAAAGAAGATATCTGACAAGATAACAAACAAGTGTTGAGGGGAGAGATAAGGGGCATATCCAGACACCATTACAGAAATGGAGCAGCCATTCCACAAACGAAATAGATGCAAGTACAAGCATGCAATGAACTCCCAATAAGAACAGTTCAGAAACTTTTCCCTCAGAACCATGAGGTGATGCGCTGGTGCATAGCTAGTTAATTTCTCCAGACTTAACCAAATTTTCTATCTCTAACTATGTGCAAACTTCCCAATATATTCTGACAAAAAAAAAACTTCCCAATACATTGGGGTAGAAAAAGAGAATTTGCCAATTTTCACTCAACCCAAATGTAATTCGTCGATTTCAACTTAATCCTAAAAAGATTTTGACTAGGTAGGAAAAACTGGTCGGCTTGATGGAGGGTATTCGGAATAAATTGCATAATACAAGTATCTCTTTTGGAGATCAAATTCCTCAGAGTCTGTTAGACTGTTATGACTTGCTTAATCATTTGAAAAACAGATTGCAAATCCTTAAGTGGCACTCGTTCTTCAGACAAAAACCACAACGTCAGACACTCTGTACCTTAAATAGTTTGGCATACAACAGAACGCCGCCCAGAGACCGCAAATATCTAAACCTCGACTTTCAATGACATTCGCGAAACAACCATTAGCATCGATAAAGGCATCATCCAGTACTTGCGGAATCACCATGACTTCTCTCCACTTTGTTTATTTATCAAATCTTCTCTTAGCACATACCATACCCTACCCGACCAGACAAGATGTTTTCGTATGAACATAGATAAACTGACAATCATGGACATGGAGACTGGAAATCTCAATCAGACGTGGGTATGGCAGACGAAATGAAATAGACGCAAGATAACAATTAGCGACACAGTATACGTAAGAAAAAGCAACCAATGAGCCAAGTTGGGACAGCACCAGCAGAAATTGGGTGGTCCTTGAGCACCGAATCTTGAAGAGCTCAAGATAAGGAGAAAGTGAGCCGTCGCAATCGAAGCACAGAGGAGGGGAAAAAAAAGACAAGATCCACACCAACTGAAGACACAAATCACCCATTTCGAAATTTGAAGAAACCGTGAACAGAACAAGAAAAATTAGAGAAGGAGATAAGGAGAAACCATGAAGTGCCCCTGCAAAAATTTTCAATCTCGAGTCCCGAAACAGGGCGTGGTTTTATCCGAACTTCAAGAAAAAAGGGGTAAAAAAAAAAAAACAAGGCAATCGGTATGCGCTGAAATGACCGCACCCAGCTCCAAAAATCACGAAACAAAGACGCACTTGGCCGACTGAGAATGCATTTCACGGCAAGAAGAGGGAAAAAAGAACATTAACATTGCCCGGGAAACAACCGGAAACTAAACGGGACATTTCTCGCTCGAGAAAGGGAAGCAGCGCGTACCCATCAGAGATTACGAACTTCCGGTGTGAAATGCCGCCACTAACGACGACCCCACCACCTCGAAGGCCGAGCGAGGCGTGTCGGTGGTCGAACTGCGCCCACTGCAAGCTCGCAGACAAACGAGAGAGAGAGAGAGAGAGAAGAGACGGGGGAGGCGAGAACTGAGGAGGTAACAACGGCAGCAGCAGGCGGCCTCGTAATCGCAAATCCCAATCGCCTCGCCTTTCGCTCCCTCCCACCCCCGCAAACTCCAAAGCAAGATCCCGAGAGAACGTCAAAAAAATGACCTAAAAAGTTCCCAGCTTTTGCGTGCCGCCGTGCGAGAAACCTGCACGTTGTCGCAGAAAGAGAGCGACGGAGAGAGGGAGAGAGCGAAACCGGTCCCGTGTCCGTTCGTGTGGCGGAGCTACTTCAGCTGCGGCAGTGTACATTTGTAAGCTTGTTTTGTTCTCATTCGACCGAATAAAAAGTGGAGAAATTTTGTTTTCGTGTCGCCGTATCTTCCTTCGTAAATTACTCCGTCACGAAAATGCTTTGGCGCCCGTGACAAATTCTCCTTTTAGGAAAAATCAAAGGCAACGCCCCGCGTGAACAAAAAAAAAGAAGAAGTGGTAATTACCAAAAATAAAATGAGTGAAATGGATGGTTACTCTCTATACAGGTTGATAATAATTATTTTTTGCCTTTTTGACAAGGCGCTAAATTAATTAACAATTCGGAATTGATTAGAACACGGTTTTCTCCTATTTTCTCTCGACGTAATTATCCCTTCTTAGCTCTATTTTCCTAATTTTTCTCAACTCTAAAACGGTTTTTTGCGTCAGTGCATTGCTGCAAAATGGTAAAAGTCACCGGCGCCAACTACTTCATTAACTAATGGACGTGAGGACATAAGGATGGATACCAAATTTGAAAGTTGGCATTATATGCAATATCCGTGCAATATTGTGTAGCATTTTCAAAAACTAAACTTACATCACGATTGGTTTTTTCTTTCGTGTCGGCATAGCTTGTTTCGTATGTTAAAGGGTCAATATCACGAAAAATCTCAAATTCATAAACCTGTGATAAATTTACCCTCTGTTAGTTTTCATTAAATTTTACCGTCAATTTGCTGAGTTGGATAACACGCGACAGTTGATGGGCGTACAGATTTGGGGCTTTACCCTTCATTTGTCATAGTATATCAGTTTGTGGTATTTCTTGACATTAATTTAATTTAACATAAATTAATGGAGAGTAAATTTGTTACAAGTGCATAAGTTTGGGATTTTAATTGTCAAAAAATTAAGTTATGGTAAATTTGTCGTAGGTATACTAGTTTTAGATTTTTTTTTATCAAAAAATTAGTTTTAGGCAAAATTATCAAAGGCATACTAATTTGGGGTTTTTCTTGGTATTAACCATTTTGTAAATCAATTACGGGGATATGTGAAGAAATAAATTACTACCATTCCTTTTTTAAGTGTTTAAATGAGAAGTTAAACTGCTCATGTTTTGAAGACGATAACTAGCTTGCCATACTTCGTGCGTTTTCACACATAAGATTTTTTCATAAATAAGTATTACATGAGTTGAGTTTATTTAATTAAACCAATGGCATTTTATGACCATGTAATATCCAATTAAACGGAAAATGGAAAAAGCCATAAAAAAACTCGAAACTATGCTCACCATGACACATTTATCGCAAACTTTTTTTTAACATAAAAAAACTCTAAATTATGCATACCGTGACGCATTTAATTTAAACTTTATATTGTCACATAAAGAACCCCAAACTTATATTTATGCAATATATTTATCCTCCGTCAAGGTTCCGTAAGATGATTTTTCAAATGAAATAACGAACTTTTTATCGAGTCAACAATGTTTAACATATTTTTAATAGTTCTCGTGATTAAATTGATCGCGTTGTTACAAAAAGTTTAGGGTAAAGGGATTTTAAGACCATATAATATCCAATTAAAAGGAAAATGGAAAAAGCCATAAAAAAATTTAAAAATTATGCTCACCGTGACATATTCATCGCAGATTCTTTTTTTAACATCAAAAATTCTAAATCATGCCTATCGTGACACATTTAGTCTAAACTTTATAATGTTATGTAAAAAATCCTAAACTTATATTTATGCAATATATTCACTTCCTATCAATGTTCCGTTAAATTGATCGCTTTATCGCCTTATCCAGGAGATGAAAAAAAATCAGAATCAATATCAAATCAGGGCGTCCCATCATGAAGACGTGGAGAGCATATTTTGGGAAGGCCCACACCGCCAACTTAATTTTACTGTTGTGTTTTTATTTATTTATTTATTTATTGATGGGACGAGGGGGGGTGGGGGGGTTCTATCAGGAAAGACGTCGACGTGAAAAAGGTTTTTCGCGATTTAATAATTGGTGTCGTGGTGGGGTCCGAGGTTCTCTTTTGATCGGGGGGGCCCCATGCTAGGTGGTGAGGGGGCCCCACTGAAGGGATTTCATGTGACTTTTGTCCATTGGTCCGTGCGGTCATGATGGGGGAGTTGAGCTGCTGAGTTATTTTATTATTAGTAATACAAAAAAAAAAATGAGGCGACACGGCGTTTTCGGGTAATTGTTCGTCCTTTTCCGTTGTCTAAGAATCACCGTTTATGTTACTCGACAAAAAATAAATTATGTCTATATGTTTTTGCAAAACAATGAAATTTCATATATAATTATTTTTCAAAAAATATTTTTTAAATTATTTATTTTTCAAGAAATTGCCCAATTTTCTCCTGGAGCCTCCTTCCTGGGCGATACAAATGTGACATGCTTCTTTCGATGAGTAAATAGGCTTCTTTGGATATTTTGGGATCATTATCTGTAGGAGGATCAAAATTTTTTTCATAAAAATTATATTAAAATCTACATGTCAGAAATTATATTGCAAAAGTATGAGATGTTTTGGATTGAGAAAACCAGAATGCAAATGAGATTTAGATTAAGCAAAAAGGTTAAAATTTATCCCGATGGGTCGGAGATTTTTAGTGTGCGAACTTGTCTCTTTTGCGAGTGTCCTAGCCTCAATAATTCCGAATGCACAGTCAACTTATTTGCTTTTTTTTTTTGCAAGATCCTTAGTCCAATTATTGACTTGCTGATATAGGGAAGCCTAATCATATGATCTAGCTCATGAAAGTTTCACTAATGGACATCGGATTCCATGGGCACAATCCTATGAATGTAAAGCCGATGAAAAAGTCTAAAGAGAGTTCTGAAAAAAAAGGGCACGCCCATTTTGTTTCGGGCTGATGACCAATTGCGACTTTAAAGTGTTAGTTTCATCTCTTAGATTTGTTTTATGTGAAAAGTAGAAGCACGCAAAAAAATATGTTTCGAAAGTCGCAACCTAAACCGAATTGAAAAGAGAATGGCAAGATCATATGTTCAGATCACGACGTCCCTTGCCCTGTACCAATTTTGAGGGCCACGCACGGCCCAGATGGAGTTTTGCCCAATGAACATGGATACAACGATTCGTGTGTAATCGTAGAGATAGTTGATTTGAAGGGGTCGGATATCATATATTATATAAGAAAGGGATTTATATAACATATTGACATAAATTCTTGCCGATCTCTCTTAATCCCTTCTTTCATTTTCCATCAAATCAAATAAGATAAACATTTTCTACTATCATTTCTCTTCTCGTACAATCATTTCTCTTCTCGTACAATCATCTCCTCCACCAAACATGGTGCAATCTCCACATCTAAATTGTCCAAATTGTCATTATAGCCTCGTATAAAACAACCCAAGAGCTTCCCCACATAATAAATGGTTAAAGACTCTTTGAGGGATTGCCATGAAACCAATACACAAAAGCAAATCAAAAGAGAAACATATAAAAAGATGCAAGCTTTTGTGGCGCGCCCATGAATCCATGATCCAAAAAGCTAACTGATCTTCACTTTCAGTGCTGAAAAGACTCGAAAAGGGCGGGCAACGAGGGGGAAAGGAAGTGTAAGGGGGAAAGCAACAGCATGGAGTAGCAGCATCTACCAAACAAAGGAAGGGTTGGAGCACGAGCCTGTCATCGTTACATGGTGGATCCAAAAGTTGCGCCCAAGTTTATTATATGCAAACGAATGATGCACATCCACAGATTCACATAAAAAGTTAACCCAATCATAAGATATTCATATTGGTATTCTATTTATACAAGTGAATTATTGTTTTCATTTTTCTTCCCTTAAACTTGGTCGGTGGCAGAAAATGTTTAGAATTCAGCTTGGTCTTCCGTAAAAAAATGTTTTTCCTTCCTTCGTACTTTCCCCCTTTTCAGTATTACATGCGGGTCGTAATACCTTGTTTAACATTTGGGAGCGCTAAGGGCGATTAATGTTTTGCAAATCTAGCAACTCTTGTTGTTCGGCTGTTAGTTCGAAAAAAGGGTTTTACACTTTTTTAAAAAATGAAAAAAATATTGACATATAGATCGTGATTTAATACTTCATACCTTTTGAAGTGTAAAGTAACTTTTTCGTTTGCCATTTTCGAAGATTAAATCGTAAGCGGAAGTAATAAGTAGATTGTTTCGGCCCTTCGAAATAAAAAATGACAAAATGAAAAAGCAACTCGAATAGTGTGCTTTGCAAGTCATGAAAATTAAAAGAAAAATTTAGATGCACCAAAACTGTCATACGATGGACTTCGCGAGGTCTCATCAGTACATTGGGCGCACTCCACTTGGTTCGTGTGAAAGCCTAGATCTCTTCGAGTTCACAAATAAGGTCTTTTTAAAAGTAGAAATGCTGTATTTTTATCTATTCCTGCTCTGAGGAAATTTTCTTACCATCTCTAATTGGTGGTAAACCTGATCATATCTGTAGCTGCCACAGGCCGGCTCAAGCAGCAAAGGCTTGAAGATTTTTTGTATAGGTTTTGGCAATGACATTCAGTGCGAAAGACTGGCCTGACCAAGATGATAGTATAGAGATTCGTACGTAACAATTTCACTGTCGGATGGATTAGACAAAAGTCTAGGCGTGACCTCATGGTCCAGCCTGATTCGGGTCCACTCGATTATGACCTCTAATTGGCGAAATTTTCAAAGAAATTTTACACCTTAATAACCCAATTTAATTTATTGAAGAAAATAAAAACCTCTCTCTCCTCTCTCTCTCAAAGAGCCTGAGACCTTGATTAACTTATTTGATGTATTATTTGTTTTGGCCGGTCCCATACCAAGCTTTACAGTTTCGCGGCTTTATTCTTTAGCGTACATGTAAACACTTTCCCAGAAAAGTCATCTATCCTGATAATACTCGACTTAAGTACGATCAATGTTAAGCTTGCGGTTACCTCAAAAGTCATTTCTAGTATGTTAATACCATGTATATCCCATGAACATTCTCTCCATGTTTGGTACGTAATTTAGTTCATTCCTACCTCATTTGCTATCGTTAAAACCTAACATAAGTTGCTCCTTATCTGAGCTCTCTGATCTCGGTGATCACTCCCTACTCTCGTTAATTAGATCGAGTCAGTACATAACCCACATCCTCATTCATAGACACCCTCCTCAAATTGCATGGCTGTGTCTTGAGCTGTTACCTCCATCGTTCTTGAATCATCACCATCACTACAATATCGAGTCATCGCCGTACTTCCATATATGTGAAGAGTATATAATGACAGGGTGTTTGGCGAATCAAGCTATCCTTACCTTCCCCCCCAAGGGCAATCAATCACCTCTTTAGGGGTTAGCGATTACCATAAGAGTACAACATCAATTATAGAATGTCTTATTTGAGCCACAATTTGTACTCATGAAATCTCAATTTAGAGAAGTTTACAAAGTTGAGATTTCAAGAAAAGACAAACACTTTATCACAGTTTGTCGACCTGTATGAAGATTGGCTCATCAATGTACTAAACTTCAAACGTGCGACAATAGTTGTTTTTTGTGACACTTCAACTTTCATATCGAATGGATGAGGCATGGTGATGCTATTCACAAGTAAGATCCACCTCTATATGCCCATAGTCACATGTGGTTATCTAGAAAACTTCTTTTGGGTGCTTGACCCCGTAGAACAGGCCAGATGGTTACAAATTGTATCATAACAAGACCACCGACCATCCCTAGTAGATGTATGGCTCATGGATAGACTAGACTCACACCCAATATGAAGAGGGCAAGAAGTGATCACTAAGACAAGATGTCTCAAACAGTATTTCTAATATGCTTCTAGGATGGAGAGGAGGCAAAAAATGACTAGGTCATTGTCGAATAGAGGGAGTATCGCCAATAATACAAGCCAACGCTGGTGAGAACATCAGTGATTTAAATGAGAGAGTTTTTTTTTTTTTTTTTTTGATAACCCAGGGAACCCCCGCACGGCCGACAGCCGAGGAGTAAACCCTGGGGGCGACACGTGCTAGCCACCACACACGTGCCACCGGTTAAGTCACCCTGCGGCGCCCGGGATTCGAACACTCAACCTTTTGCGAGAGGAAGAGTGCGCGCTCCAGCAGCGCCACCCAGGCGGGTGGTGATTTAAATGAGAGAGTTCGTGATAACTAAATCCTATATCGGGTAGATTAGCCCTTGTGATGTTATTCAAAACTAATATCTACTTCGAATGGTCACTACTTTAATATAGTTCCTCAGAATACTCGTTTGAGAGTTTAATCTACGTAGATTGGGCTTGATAGTTATAGTTTCCGTCGCTAAGCTACCATGATCGGAGTTGATTCTCGAGCTAACGGTCAAGGAGTACTGTTTATGATATGCCGCCTTTTCGATACAGTGTTGTAACGAAAAGATTATTGCTGCGTCGTTCCAAGAAAAACCAAAGAAGAAGGATAGCTCATGAAAATTCGGTCCGAGCTTGCACGAGCAAATTGACTCTGCAGGGGCACGGCACGATCGCAACTGGGGAAAGAAAAACTTACAGTAAGGAGGCAAAAGCATATGCATTTGATTCCGAAAGAGAAAAGAGAAAAAGATGGGATGACAGAAAGTGAAGGGATATATCGAGAACCGAAACAGAACGATCACGGAGAAAACAGGAAAAATAGACGATGCACGAATTTACCCAGGTTCACCCTCTCTTAGGGCTACGTCCTGCAAAGAGATTTCACTATAATTTCGGTTTACAGCCTCTCAACTCGTTACAATAATCAGAAAAAACGAGCAATATATATATATATGCCCCAAACGGGCCCAAAACCTAAACCTATATGAAATCTCTTAATTTCGCACCATACGGGCCAGCCCAAACCCGTTGAGGTTTCGGGGGCGCTGCCCCCGAGCCCCCGCCCGCTCACCGGCGAGCGGGGCAGCCGTCCGCTGACCGGTCAGCGGAACCCCCGTCGGGGGGCGCTGCCCCCGAACCCCCGCCCGCTGACCGGGCAGCGGGGCACCCGTGTCGGGGGCGCTGCCCCCGAACCCCCGCATTCCGCACGCATGGGTCACATGTCGTTGGACAACACTTCAGTTTCCCTAAGCTCACGTGGGCGTACCCGGTGTGAGAAACAAGGGTCTCCGAAGTATTCGCCAACTCCAACATTCTCCCACTTGGTGGATACTTCGCGCAGACGAGGGCCTTTCCAATATCATTCTTCTTCAATCCAATCGAAGTAGAGCACCATTCAAACTTCGCACCTGTGACGGCTTTAGTAAGGAAGTCAGAACTATTTTCCACCGTGTCGACCTTTACAAGCCGAACCTCTTTCTTCTCTACCTTTTCTCGGATGAAATGATATTGTATATCAATGTGCTTTGTACGTGAGTGAAATGCAGGATTCTTAGCTAAATAAATAGCCCCTTGATTATCACATCTCACCTCTATGACACCTTGCTCAAAACCGAGCTCCAAGCACAAACGCCGTAACCATACGGCCTCTTTTCCAGCATGAGTAAGAGCCATATACTCAGCCTCCGTAGAAGAAAGCGCTACCACGCTTTGCCTCCTGCTTATCCAACTTAATGCAGCACCAAACAATGTGAAAACATATCCGCTAGTGGACCGTCTACTATCAATATCTCCACCCCAATCAGCATCTACATGGCCTACGATATCAAGCATGTTTCCGTTTCCTGTACCTTCAAAACATAAAGAAAAATTCGAAGTTCCACGAAGATACCTGAAAACTCTTTTGATCGCATTCCAGTGTTCTCTACCTGGGTTAGACATGTATCGACTCAAGACTCCCACTGCTTGGGCTATATCCGGACGCGTGCACACCATAGCATACATCAAGCTGCCCACTGCACTCGCGTATGGAACTCGGGACATCTCTTCGGCTTCTTCATCCTTTTTTGGACATTGTTCCGCAGATAGCTTGGTCCCTAAAGGTATAGGGGTACCAACAGGCTTGCAGTCTATCATATTGAATTTCTTCAATATTTCTTTTATGTATTTCTCTTGCCCTAGCCACAGCTTCCGTTTCTCACGGTCCCTCCTAATCTGCATGCCCAAAATAAAATTTGCAGGCCCCAAGTCTTTCATTTCGAACTTTTTGGCCAACAAACTCTTCACGGAATTCACCATCTTCACATTATTCCCGATCAACAACATGTCATCGACATATAGCGTGAGAATGACAAAGTGATCGCCCGTTCTTTTCACATAAACGCAATGGTCAGAATTTGAACGCACAAAATTAAGCTGGAGCATGTACGTGTCAAATTTCTGGTACCACATCCTCGGTGACTGCTTTAGCCCATATAAAGACTTTTTCAATTTGCACACCAAATTCTCTTTTCCTCTTACTTCAAAACCTTCTGGCTGCCTCATATATATCTCCTCCTCCAAGTCCCCATGAAGGAATGCCGTCTTTACATCCATCTGTTCTACCTCAAGATCATATGCAGCTGCTATAGACAGAACAAACCGTATCGAGGTCAACTTCGCCACGGGAGAGAAAATCTCGTCATAATCAACTCCCTCAATCTGAGAGTACCCCTTGGCTACAAGCCTAGCCTTGTACTTCTCTACAGTTCCATCCGGTTTCAGCTTTTGCTTGAATACCCATTTACACCCAATTGCCTTTCTATCCTTAGGCAATTTACACAAGCTCCATGTCTCGTTTTGATCAAGCGACTGCATCTCATCTATCATTGCGAGCTCCCACTGATTCGCATCATCCATGGATCTCGCCTCTTTTACAGAACTAGGATCATCTCCGGTAATACTTAAGGCATGATACGTACTCAATACACTAAGTGAGTATCGAATTGGTACCTTTCTTTCCCGCGTCGATCTCCTGAGAGCTGGCATGCTATCTGTATCCAGGTCTTCATCTGAATCTGCATCCTCGACTTCATTAACTGAGTCCCCTTGCTCTGATTCAGAATCAGACTCTACTAACGTGCCTTGTGGAATCATCTCCACAGTTTCAGTTTTAGGACTTTCTTCAAGCACTATCACTTTCTTGGGCTCATCACCTTTCTGTGTGCCAACCTGGGGCTGTGATTCACGAAAGACAACATCCCTGCTGTATACAATGGTCTTTGATTCTGGATTCCACAGCTTATAGCCCTTGACCCCTTCCTTGTATCCGACAAATATGTTCTTCTCAGACTTATTGTCAAGTTTACCTCGCTTCTCCTTGGGTACATGAACATATGCGTCACACCCGAACACCCGAACATGGGACAGATTCGGCTTCTTCCCAAACACTGCCTCATATGGTGTACGATCCTTCACTGATGAGGTCGGTGACCGGTTCTTCAAATAACTGGCTGTGGCTACAGCTTCTGCCCAAAATTCTGTTCCCAAACCTGCCCAACTCAGCATGCATCTTGCCTTTTCTATGAGTGACCGATTTAATCTTTCGGCTACCCCATTCTGTTGAGGCGTATATGGAGTCGTCTTCTGTCTTGCAATACCATTATCCACACAGAATTGCTCGAACTTATCCGAACAGAATTCACCTCCGTTATCTGTACGAAGGACCTTGATTTTCCTGTCCAATTGGTTTTCAACCAAAACCTTAAATTCTCGAAATTTTTCAAATACATCTGATTTACTTTTAATAAAATAAATCCAACTATATCTCGAAAAATCATCTATGAACGATACATAGTACCTGGATCCTCCAATAGATGGAGTTGGAGTAGGTCCAAAGACATCGCTGTGAATCAGCTCGAGAACCTCAGTTGCTCTTGTACCAGTGTGTTGGAAGCTAACTCGATTCTGTTTTCCATGGAGACAGTGTTCACAGAACCCGAAACCCATAGAGCATTTTGGAATTCCTTCTACCATCTGACTTGAAGCTAAGGTAGATAGTCCCTTTTCACCAATATGCCCTAACCTCTGATGCCATAACATGGACGTATCATGTCCATCTTCCTTGGCCTCCTCAGAAACGAACCCGCTACCAATAGTCACTGTTTCCCCGAGCAGCTTGTATAATGTCCCATAACGGACTCCTCGTGCAATCACAATGGAACCTCGAGTCATCTTGCACGAATCCTTATCACAGCTAAAAATAACCCCCGAATCAGCCATCGTACCGACTGATAATAAATTTCTACTCATCAAGGGTATGTGCATCACGTCTGGAATAGTCTTTACCATGCCATTACTCATCCTCAGCTTCACTCTGCCACGCCCGACAATTTGAACTGCAGTATCATCTCCGAGCATGACATCCCCACCATTATATTGCTCATATTCACAAAACCAGTGTCTATGAGGCGTCATGTGGTATGAAGCACCGGTATCAATCAACCATATATCCTTGTCTGACTGCGCCATACACGCAGCAGCCAAATACATATCTCCCGCATCGACCTCCTTTTTACCCGAGGATGATTCAGCTTCTTTCTTAAAAACTGGCTTGTTTTTACAGTCTCGCTTCACATGGCCCCACTCTTGACATCTCCAGCACTGTACCCTCCTCTCTCTACTCTTCGATCGCCCACGAGATTTGGATCTGGACCCTCTCTGATTTAGAGACTTCTCTGCCAGCCTTCCCCTAGCCGCCAATGCCTCTTTACCGGAATTTCCCGATCCCTTTCTTCGTGTCTCCTCCGATAACAAGGCAGAACACACACTTTCATACGATAATTCCTTATCCCCACCACCAATCACCACAATCAGATTATCCCATGAATCCGGCAGTGAACAAAGTAGTGTTATTGCCTTATCATCATCCTGAAACTTAACACCGATTGATACGAGTTGACTAATCAATGTGTTAAAGTTATACAGATGTGCAGAAAACGAGTCGCCCTCATGCATCCGAAGATTATACAGCTTTTTCCTCAAGAACAGCTTATTAACCAACGACTTACTTTGATACAGCGACTCTAATTTCTGCCACAAATCTCTGGCTGTAGGTTCGCTCATCACATTCGTTAGAATTGAGTCCGCGAGACAAAGCCGAATCAACCCCTTTGCTTTCCGATCGATCCGATTCCAGTCTTCAATCTCCTTCGGATCTGCTGGTTTGGAAGTTGAATCGCCATCCTTCACCGCTTCCTTGCCTATCACGACACCGGGTTGCGCAGCAACAGGCCTCTCCGTTTCGATTGCCGACCAGAGATCTCGATCACAGAGAAGATCCTCCATCTTCATCTTCCACAGATCAAATCGCGTCCCATCGAATTTTTCTATCTCAATTCGTGATCCTCCTGACATCTCGAACAAACCCTAATTCCTCGAACAACTCTGGCTCTGATACCAATTGAAGGGATATATCGAGAACCGAAACAGAACGATCACGGAGAAAACAGGAAAAATAGACGATGCACGAATTTACCCAGGTTCACCCTCTCTTAGGGCTACGTCCTGCAAAGAGATTTCACTATAATTTCGGTTTACAGCCTCTCAACTCGTTACAATAATCAGAAAAAACGAGCAATATATATATATATGCCCCAAACGGGCCCAAAACCTAAACCTATATGAAATCTCTTAATTTCGCACCATACGGGCCAGCCCAAACCCGTTGAGGTTTCGGGGGCGCTGCCCCCGAGCCCCCGCCCGCTCACCGGCGAGCGGGGCAGCCGTCCGCTGACCGGTCAGCGGAACCCCCGTCGGGGGGCGCTGCCCCCGAACCCCCGCCCGCTGACCGGGCAGCGGGGCACCCGTGTCGGGGCGCTGCCCCCGAACCCCCGCATTCCGCACGCATGGGTCACATGTCGTTGGACAACACTTCAGTTTCCCTAAGCTCACGTGGGCGTACCCGGTGTGAGAAACAAGGGTCTCCGAAGTATTCGCCAACTCCAACAGAAAGAACGACCCTTCTCTTTTGGAGGTACCCGAGAAAAAAAATAGCTATAGTAAAGAGGTATTATCGTCATCATCTGTCCCTGTTGATTCGGACATATGTGAAATCCGAAACAATAAGGTGGCTCACTTATGTAAGATATTATTGCAGCATCAGTCATGATCAAATCAATTATGCAAAGAAGTACAATAATTGAGACAATTAAATCACCACCCGCGTGATCGCTATCAGCATCATTGTGCCGGTGAGAGACAAAGTGTATTGGTTGGGCTCATTTTACGTGAGCCAGACCTTAGGAAGGATAATCTGAGTAATCACGAAAAGTTTTTGAAGAGTATATTGGCTTATGAATCATTCGATATAACTTTTCACATCTGTTATGAGATTTGAAATGTCACAAACTCTTCCTATTTAAGAAAGTAACGTCCTCGTCAGTATTGATTTGTATTGCCCGACATTACTTCCCCTACTCATATCTCTTCCCATTCTGAAAACTTTTCGGGAGCTGCATCTTGTTCGAATTTTTTCGCCTTAGCGTTCCGTTCCTGTCTTGAGTTTAGTTCGTCCACAAACCATGTACCTATCGGTGTGGGAAGGAGGATGGCTTAGCCGTTTTTTCTTAACGAAAATTACAATAAAAAGTGTCACGTCGGCGCCCCACGTCAGAGCCATGAGCCGCATCTGCTGAGAAAATCTGCGAGGATCTTTTCTTTTGGGTGGAAAAGGTAACAATGACCATTTTGGCCACTAGTACATTTTTATCCTCAAGATTAAATATATGATTTTTTAAATACTCATCACCAGTAATCTTTTATTCTGATTATCACTTATCCTTCATCCAATCCAATGGCGTTTTGACTCGCGCTTCAATTGATTTGCAAAATTAATCAAGTGTCTTATCATAAAGTCAGGATTTGCTAATTAAAGTTATTTTTTTGGTCACTTGTAAATATACGAAATATGACCTTCGTAATAATTGTCTCTAGGCATATTGTTGAGCATATTTTATAATTCTCAATTTTTGAGTATTGATCTTATATAATGCAGAAAATGAACACATTGAAAATTATTTCTTTAAAAATTTAATTACTTAAAGCAAACAGGAACGGATCTCTTATCTTTCAGGGCTAAATCTGAAAAAAAAAATTCACTTTCCTGCCAGAACAAAAGTACCGTCACTGTTCAATAGACCTAAAAAAGTCCGTAATTTTTTACTCAAAGGATAAAAAACACACCGTTAAATTTTTAGTCCATACAAGGCCATATTCTACAAGTAGCGCTTTTTATAATTTATTTAATAATATTTAGTGTATTCAATTTCAAATATACAACTTAACTAATACTCATTTTTCATGTATTAATCATGTTAGACAAGTCAGATTTCATGTTTTTAGAAGGTAAAATGTTTAAGAACTCCTTTAATTTGGTGATTTTTCCTCTTGATTGCGCGTTACGTGATTAGCGATTTAAAAGAATAGTTGCGTATAGATGAGAGCGTGTGGTAGTGGAGAGAGAAGCGTGAGAAAGTGATGAGAGCATGCAGGAGAAAGTATCTTATGTGATGATTATAATATGTGATTGTGATGGTATGATAAAATGGACCAATTACCATTATTTGCGTGTTGTGAAATCTCATCACTCTCACTTCGGATTGACTTGTTACACCACGTGTTATTGTCACTTGGGGTGACGGATAATGGTGTGACCGACACCTAAAACATCTTTTCCGTGTGTATGGCACGGGAAGAGCTAATGATAATCAATCGAAATGATTCATAAAGTTGGAATTTTGCAGATATTACTTGGGGGAAGATGAGGATTGGTTGAAATTTAATAGCAACAATTGCTAATTAACTTTTTCAATGAATAAAAGGATAATCTGGAGATAAAAAGACCCTTGGTCCTACCATATTATTAAAAAATGACACCTCACAACAGGGGTTGAAAAGCCCATTTGCTATAATGTCATTGGCCCAGTATCATTACCAATAAGCAAATGACTATATTTTTCTTATTGGAGGAATTCCTCTAATAGTGTCTTTTGATTGGTCGAACGATGAACACGAGTCGAGATTCATGGTGGAACTTATTGATTTGAAAAACTGATTGGATGAAGGTTTTTCTAATAAAAAAAAAGGAAAATCCAAACAAGAGCATGAAGTTGATTTATTTTTCTCAAAAAAGGGCTTAAAGCAGATTTTGTTTCAAATAAGAGTTTGAGGTAGCCAAATCAGTCTTGAAAAATGGGCTAAGTTCGCCGGGCGGCCAAATGTTCGCCCACAGACTTTTTCTGGCCATTAAAATAAGGGTACCTCTGTTCCAAATTTGTAATTGACCAAAAAAAAAGAGAAAATCTCAAATTGAATTAAGATTAGGTTATTTCTGATCCTCATCGACCCGAAGAGCTTCATTGCCTACCAATTTAATCACCGGAAAATGTCTGCCAGCGAGCAGTTGGCTAGCTAGGTTAGGTCCATATTTGCGATTGACTTGGCCACCTTAAACCCTTTTTTGAAATAAAGTCTACTTCGAACCCTTTTTTAAGAAAATGGATCCAATTTAGATTCTTATTTGGAATTAATTATAAAAAAAAAATTTGGAAGGAAACAAGGACGATAATAAAATAGAATTCGTTTTCTAATCATGGTTCGGCCAATTTTTAACCGACCTAGTTAAATGTGGCGTCACTGACGAAATACTGACGGGGCCCAATCCGCAGTTTCCAGATGGATCAACCGGGTTCGCTATTTTAATATAAAAAAAACAAAACCCGGATTCGCCAATTCGCTCGAACGCTCGTCCGTCGAAGCTCGAAAGGCCGCGAAGGTGCGAGAATGCTCCTCTGTTTCCTTATTTAACACCTAACGCCTCTTCTTCCACGCCACATCGTCCAACGGTAGCAATTCACGGTGTTGGTTCAAGCATTCTGTCAAACACTTTCTCGGCTCAGTCTCGCGTTTTCGCTGGTAATCCCACAAACCATGTCGCTCGTCCCGAGCTGGTTCGGCGGCCGCCGCAGCAACGTCTTCGACCCTTTCTCCCTCGACCTCTGGGACCCTTTCAAGGACTTCCCTATCCCTTCCTCGTCCCTCTCCGCCTCCAATTTCCCCCAGAGCTTCCGGGAGAACACCGCCTTCGTGAACACGAGGATCGACTGGAAGGAGACCCCGGAGGCCCACGTGTTCAAGGCGGATCTCCCCGGGCTCAAGAAGGAGGAGGTCAAGGTGGAGATCGAGGACGATCGGGTGCTCCAGATAAGCGGCGAGCGGAACGTGGAGAAGGAGGACAAGGACGATACCTGGCACCGGGTGGAGAGGAGCAGCGGGAGGTTCATGAGGAGGTTCAGGCTGCCCGAGAACGCGAGGATGGATCAGGTGAAGGCGGCGATGGAGAACGGGGTGCTGACCGTCACTGTTCCCAAGGTGGAGGAGAAGAAGCCCGAGGTCAAGGCCATCGAGATCTCCGGTTGAGAGCTGGTGAAGCTATGGCCCTCGTTGCGACTTGTGTGTATGTTATATATATATATATATATATATATAGAGAGAGAGAGAGAGAGAGAGAGAGAGAGAGAGAGAGAGAGAGAGAGAGAGAGAGCGAGCGTCTGTGTGTGTGTGTTGTGTTCTGTGTGAGCTTCGCGTGTCCTAAGTTGGAAGTTGCGGTCCTCGGGGGTCTGATATGGCGATGTGTATAGGAACTGTTGCGACTCTTTCCACTTGTAATGAGATCTGACGTTATGGTTTCCTGACTTCTGTCTTATGCGATGTCGGTTCCTCAAAACTCTTTCCATTGTTCGTCTTTCCCTTTTCATGCTGCACTGCTTTTGCGTGCTGCTTTGTCAGATGGGAGTTCAATTAGTTCATTCCTTTTGCGATGATTAAATTCAATTTCCAGGAAGGATTCCTGGCAAGTGCAAGTGCCGTACTGTGCGCGTTGTGATCACCTTTTCAATTGGGTTCGGGGCTACCCGCAAAAATGCATCGAGAGAAGCTGACAACTTTTGGGATGAAACCGTGTTACTCCTTCTGAGATCAGCGCGAGCAGGGTTAGATTTGTCTGATTTCAAGATCAGATGTCCCAACAAGCCTTTTGTTGCCGCGTGATCATCATCAGATCATAGAGAAGTGATCGAGTTCGCTAGTTCTTCTATTGCAGTGTGAACAATCGCCTTTCCTGATGTTCAGCTCGATTTCGTCATTGAAAGCCGTGGCTCTCAGCCTCATTTCTTTACCTTCCCCATCAACCATTAGCCTCCTCGCTGCTCGCGCTATCTCTTTCTGATTTAGAGCACCCCCAACTCCAATCCCACCCACCAAGCATGGCACAAGTACTTCGCGGCACGTTCTGGTCCCTGAAGCAAGGTTGGCATATCATCGGGACTCCTTCGGAAATGCTCTCCTAGGTCGAATTCCATCTGCAATGGTTCCACAAGCCTCCCACGGCACGGTGTGCTAAAACTTCGTCCTGCGGAGCCCATCTCGCAACACGGCCAATTTCTGAAATGGCTTCTTTGAACCCTTCAGGTAACAGCTCGATCCGCTCAGAGCCTCTGACTGGGCCAGGTCGGATCAGCCACAAGAATGCCGCAGTTCGCCAGCCCCCAAGCTGTTTCTGTAAACTCTCCCTGATCCATTGAAGCCAAGCTTCCTAAGCTCACATACATGACTGAATTATTTAGCCTGCTTATCAGGACACAGCAGGCAACCGGTTTCTTCCTCCATTATGCTGGTTGGTGAAGCCGGATCGACTTTAAGCAGCGACCCTAGCGAGAAAAATGGGGCTCGTTATTGTTTCTGGAGTTCATCCGATAACTGTTTCTCAAGGCAGTCCACCGTGTTCCAAAAATGTTTGAAGGCGCCTTATTAATGATCACCAGAGCTGATAACTTCATTATGGGTTCTAAATCACGAGATGTAAAAGAGGCAAGTCCTTGCATCTCGTAGGATAAGCGCCTGGAACAGGATCATTTGATATTGGATCTAAAGAGTCAAGGTAATGCAGCTTGGCATGTATTGGTTCTACGAGATCAGTCTGATAGAAAACATAGAAACTAGTCCGAGATTTGAATATTCCAGCAAGTCAAAAGAGAGATACTCCCTTATGGGATGAGAGGATTAAAATTAGAACAAAAGGTTTATTCCTATTTCGTTCACTGCATACATACTTTCTTCCTTCCTAGTTGGATTGCTCGACATGAATATGAGAACATGATCTTATATGCAGTTTCAACATGTGTGGTATAGTTGACTTCAATTACATGCCTCCTCCTCTGAGTAAAAGGAGGTGATGACTGGTTTAGACGGTCAGGGCAACGGCTATCGAAGTGTTTTCACCTTCTGGAAACTGAGTCGCCCTAAAGACCTGGTATGCTTACCTTTTCCTTGCAGCAGGAACAATTTACGAAAACACAAAGATCCCTGTTAAAATTCTGCTTAATGAGTAGTAGAAGAAGAAAATTACAAGCCAAGCTCACAATATGTCCACTTGGACTAATGGGTCAAGCTGCTGAGTGCAATTCATATTTGAGCCACGTTGATTAGTTGACTCTCTCTTTAACTTGGTTTCAACATGAGAGTGCTTGTAACCTTCTTTGAAAAATCACCATATTGACGTCACAGAACAATCGTCTCAGAGCAGAATCGCATACACATATGTATCGTAGCCGACACTCGCAACCTTACGTAAGCTGATAGAGCTTGTCTAAGTCAAAGACAGCCAGAGAGCAGGATTCAGAAGCACAAGTGCTTCAAAGTCTGCATCATTTCAGACACCTAGCTATTTCTTGAGACGAATCAAGCGTACCAAAGAAATATAAAGCTCGATGATTCAGTTGCTGCGAAAGTCGAATTGACCTGGAGGATTCTCATGTTCTTTTCTGCGTTAAAGGAAATACCAATCTTTTTCAAATGGAAAGTTCAAAATGGACTTAGCATCTAAAGGACTGACAGATGTGAAACGAAAATCTTCGTCCTTGAGAAAAAGCTTCACAATGACCAATATTTGTGCTGCTGCTTCTTTCTCGTGATTGACTTAAGAAAGAATGTTCGTCCTCGAAATGTCGTCCCTACAACAGCAACAAAAACAATCAAGTCTCATTCTGGTAAGTGAGGTCCGTCTCCGTCATATGAACCCTATTATGCCATGGCGCTTCCTTTGTTAGATTCTCTGTGAAATACAGACATTACCCCACTTATCCCACTAAGTTGGGTCGGCGATATCTTTCATTGTCATTTCCTTCCACATCTTTCTGGGGCTTTTCTTATCATTTTTAACGAATGTGTACAATCTTTATTCACACATCGCCTCACTAGGGCATCCGAAGGCTTTCGTTCATCACTACCACACCATCTCAGACGGCCTTCTCTCATCTCAAAATGCCTTCGAGATGTTATCTCTACAGTGGCTTGATGACATGGCGAAACCAATCTATTACCTTTATCCTTGTAATATGAATCCCATCTTATATGACTTCAAATGTGTTATGCTTTCACTTTTCATTAAATTGTTCTACCACGTGTTATTAACACGCTATGTAACCAGTTATGACATGATTGTCACATAAAACATCTTCTCCACGTGTATGGCACGAGAAGAAGTCATGATAATCAATCGAAATGATCCATAAAAATGGAATTGGGGATTGTGCAATTTAATAACAATTATAATCGTTAAAACTCTTTCTAACGAGTCAAAGGATAATTGAGTTAGGAAAAATGACATCTCACAATAGAAGTTAAATGTGTGTTCGGTTTAGTATTCTAAAGGATTTTGAGCCTCCAAAGGCCTTTGGAACAAAATTGAGGCTTTAGTTCACCATTCCCAATTGCCTTCGAGCCAAAGTTAGCATTTCTATAGTTCCTTAACCTAATTCAAGTTCCACCTAGTATTGACATTTGACATTTTTTTTTTGGAATGCTACTCTAGAAGATAATGGATTTTTTTTTCTTCGAACTTTGCCCCACTAATATTTTTGTAGTCTCTTTACCAAAAAAAAAAAAATTTTTGTAGTCTAGTTTTGCCTCCACAATCAATGTTTGCTGCCTCCCTCTCTAAAGTCTAGATCTAGATCTGGGTTGCCTGTCTAATGCTGTGCTGATCGTTGCGCAAGGCTTGCCGACAGTTGCCGAGGGTGGCGAGGGTCTAAGCTACCACGTTTGGGTCACCGAGGTCCAGGTTCGCATGGGTCCAGACTCTAGGTCTCTGGTTTGACTCTCCACCGAATGTCACGCGAGGCTTGTTAATGGTGGCCAAGCGTCTGGGTTGATGCTCGTGTGCCTGGTTTGACGGTCATGGGGTCTAGGTCGCCAAGGTCGTGTGACCCTCAAGGTCACCTCGCTTGGGCCGCTTGAAGTCACGGGCCTCGGCATCGACTTGCCTGACCTCTTTAATGATTCGATCATCATTGGCAATTGATTTGCTTTCCAGGTTTGCTTCCAAGATGAGATATCTCCATTCTTTCTATCAAAAAAAGAGATATCTCCATTCTCGAATAGCCATAGCTATGTTTTCTTCCTCCTTCTTCTTCTTGTTTCTTTTTTCTTGAAACTTCGAAGCTACATGGCAAAAATATCCCAAAAGTCAGTTAATCAAACAACATCTGCAACGATCGAATGGGACTTTGGGTCAAAGATATTTGGAGCAATAACTCTACATTTTCTCAAAACTTTCTTAGCCGCACCCTAAAAGCCCATTCGTCGTAATGTCATTGGCCTAGTATCTGCCCATTAGCAAAATGAACATATTTTTGTTGTGGGAGGAACTCCTCGAATCGTATCTTTTGACCAATGGATTATAAACATGAGCTGTATTCATGATTTGGGTTCCATTAAACCTAATTGGTCGGGCAAAATTCTTATTTAATCAATAACATAGGAAATTGAGGGCGATAACAAAAATAGAAATAGAATTCGTCTTATCGTCTACCAAGCATTGGACGTGGACGTGGACGTAGTGTTTACTCAAAAGATCCTGACGAGGCCCAGCCCGCAGTTTCCAGACGGACCGACCCAACCCGATTCGCCAATTCGCTCGAACGTTCGTCCGTCGAAGCTCGAAAGACCGCGAAGGTACGAGAATGATCCTCTCTTTCCTATTTATGATACCCAACTTCTCTTCCACGCCACCATCGTCGAACGATAGCGATTACCATCTGATTCCGGCATTCTTTCAAACACTTTATCGGCTCAGTCTCAAATTCGCACTTGTAATCCCACAGCCATGTCGCTCATCCCGAGCTGGTTTGGCGGCCGTCGCAGCAACGCCTTCGACCCTTTCTCCCTCGACCTCTGGGACCCCTTCAAGGACTTCCCTTTCCCTTCCCCGTCCCTCTCCGCCTCCAATTTCCCCCAGAGCTTCCGGGAGAACACCGCCTTCGCGAGCACGAGGATCGACTGGAAGGAGACCCCGGAGGCCCACGTGTTCAAGGCGGATCTCCCCGGGCTCAAGAAGGAGGAGGTCAAGGTGGAGATCGAGGACGATCGGGTGCTCCAGATAAGCGGCGAGCGGAACGTGGAGAAGGAGGACAAGGACGATACCTGGCACCGGGTGGAGAGGAGCAGCGGGAGGTTCATGAGGAGGTTCAGGCTGCCCGAGAACGCGAGGATGGATCAGGTGAAGGCGGCGATGGAGAACGGGGTGCTGACCGTCACCGTTCCCAAGGTGGAGGAGAAGAGGGCCGAGGTCAAGACCATCGAGATCTCCGGTTGAGAGCTGGTGAAGCTATGGCCCTCGTTGCGAACTTGTGTCTATATATTTAGAGAGAGTGTCTGCGTGTGTATGCTGTGTTCTGTGTGGGTTTCGTTTCGTGTGTCCTGAGTTGGGAGGGTCGGTCCTCTGGTGCCTGATATGGCGATGTATTGTCCTACCGCGACTCTTTACTGGTAATGATATTTGGTGTTATGATCTCTTAACTTCTGTCTGATGTGATGGTATTGGTTCCTCGAAGTCTTGCGATTGTTTGTTTGTTGCGTGCGAATGGAATTACTACGATTCAGACAAAAAAAAAAGAAAGAAAAATAGAATTACTACGATGATTCGCATACTGCTTCATCAGTGGGCAGTTCAATTGGTTTCCTTCTTTTCGGATGATTAGTTCAATTCCTTGGGAAGGATCCCTCAGAAGTGCAAGTGCCATACTTTGCGCATTTGCGATCGTTTTTTCATTTGGGTTTGGAGGTACCTGCAACATAGAGAGCTGATAAATTTGGGATGGAAGCAGGCTAGACACCGTATTACTCCTTTTGAGCTCAGCGCAAGGTGCGGGGTTTTCCTTCTGCCGCATTCTATCAAATTTTGTGTGATGACAAGATGAAATATCATCAACTAGTTTTTCATTTCTGTGTGATCGTCGTCAGATGAGAGGGAATTATTCAAATTCACTGGTTCCTCTATTGCAGTGTGCGAAGGACCGCCTTTCGTGATGCTCGACTCGATTTGGTCTGCGAAAGCCGCGGCTCTCAGCCTCATCTCTTTCCCTTCCTCATCGACCGACCATCAGCCTCCTCACTGCTTGCTCTATCTGTTTGTGGTCTAGATCGCCCTCCAACTCCAATCCCACCCTCCAAACGTGGCACAGGTACCTCGCGTTCACATTCTGGTCCATGAAGCACGGTGGGCATGTCATCGGGACTCCCTGGGAAATGCTTTCCAAGGTCGAATTCCATCCTCAAGAGGTCCAAAAGCCTCCCACGGCACGGTGTGCTAAAACATCCTTCTGCGGAGCCCGTCTCACGACACAGCCTGTTTCTTCGATAGCTTCTTTGAACCCTTCTGGCAACAGCTCGATCCACTCCGAGCCTCTCTGACTGAGCCAGGTCGGACCACCCACAAGAATGGCTAGCCGCTTGTTGCCAGCCCCCAAGCTGTCTCTGCAAACTCTCCCTCATCCGTCGAAGCCAAGCTTCCTAAGCTCGCATATATGACTGAATTATTAGCTTGCTTATCAAGCCACAACAGGCAATCGGTTTCCTCCTCCAATATGCTGGTTGGTGAAGCCGGAGCGACTTTGCGCAACGGGCCTAGTGAGAAAAATGGAACTCGGTATTGTTTCTCGAGTTGGTCTGATAACTGGTTCTCAAGGAAGTCCACTGTGTTCCAAAGAATGGCTGAAGATGTCTTGAATCTTGATATCGAGCGTCGTAGCTATCAACTGCATCATGGGTTCTAGATTGCTAAGAAAAAGAGGCAAGTCCTTGCATCTTAAGGGGTAAGTGCCTGGAACTGGATCTTTTGACGAACGATCTGTAGAGTAAAAAAAACTGCAGCTCAGCATGTATTGCTTCTTCGAGATCATATTCTGATAAAAACATAAAAACTAGTCGGAGATTTGAATATTCCAGCAAGTTAAAAAAGAGATGGTGCTATTATTCCTATTTTGTGCTCAGTGGATATCCTAGTGAAATTACTATCAAACTACAACACTGAGGTGACTAGAAGTTTATTGCGCATGCCGATATCCAAGAGTTTATCGTGTCTGATATAGTATGTGAGGATTGAAGATACCTTTCAAGGGAAAATAACCGAGGCCATTCGGAGAAAACCAGCCGAGTACCGATACTACTAGTGGGCAAAGCCATGCTTGGAAGTTTCATATAATGAGCTGCGGCTTCTGCACAGTACATCAGCGTATCATAAATCACGCAGGAGATTTTATTCTCGGTCGCTCCTTCCTTTGCCGTCATATCTGACAATACTTGGCGGAGCGGTCCTTCAAAGTTGGTGTTGAGACTCGCTACAATAGGTACGGGATCCCCGGAGGAGAGGGCATCCTTTCATAAGCAGTTGGGAATAGAAGCAAAGGTAAAATTGGGGAAACCAGATGGATTGGGATGATTGAATTGAGTGTGAGCAATCGCAATGGAGAAGCCCTTGGAATGCAGGAGGGACCCCAAATTGAGCATCGGGGTTATGTGTCCTTGAAAGGGACAGGGGACTTGCACCAATCTACGATTGCATCTCTGCCCTCGTTCCTCCATTTCTCTCGTGTGACTACAACCAGAGCCTCGGTCCTGGATGAACTCAGCATATGAATGATCTTATATTCAATACTGGGTCGCCCGCGAGATGTCAAGGAAAACAAAGAGAACATCTCTAATTAACTTGTTTTTCTTGCCAGGAGAGTAACATAAGAAAGTGGCCAACAAATCGATTACATCATTGAAGGGTGACGGGATAACAGGAATGCGGCTTTCGTACTATGAGACGTGCAGGAAACACCTACATGTGGACACCCGAAATTTTGTTTCCTCTCGTCTGGCTTTGTTCAATCTCATGTTAAAGCCAACCGTCACGCCCGACTCCTACATGTGTAAGGTAATGACTCGAGTATCCTCCCACCCAAAAGACACGGTTTCAAATATAACTAACATTAGTCTGTTATCAAATATGTATCTCTATCTATATATCGGACAAACAGTAATCTAGTTACAGGATCGGACTTCTAAAATCCATCGTAAGAATATATATTTTTTCTAACTAATAAACCAAATATCAAGGAATACCATTTCAAAGATATAACTATCTTAGCTCATATTCAATATTCAATTACCAAAATTCCCCTGTTAATATCACTTGTCCAACTTGTCGCTACTTGAAAAACCTAAAAAATATTTAAGACAAATGATCCATTCCATCGCCCAATCAGACGATTTTGCACATTGAATTAAAATGTAGGGACTGTTTGTATTATTATCCCTTTTTTGGTTGATGAACGATAATAAACCTAAGATGCTGGACTTAGACATTTTATTGAAAAAGTTTAGTGGCAGAGACATTCATTTTCTTTTAGCAATAACTTTCTCTTCTTGACATTTGTGATGTAAGAAAGCATTTTTGGACAATATACCAATAAGATCGTCTCGCATAAAGCTGTCTGAATTGACGCTTCACATGCATTATGCTCACATGAATAGCATGCATGCACTTATTGCACAAGATTAGGTGACAAACGCACATGTCAAATTGATCTTTTGACTTAAGTAGGCAATTGGCTTGAACCTAAGACGGAATTTTTGAATTGGAGGGCCATAACCATGAACAACGGAAAAATCGAGGATTGAATACTCGAAGCCTTTTCGCTTTTGGAGGAACCATTTTTTGTCCAAAAACTTGAGTGATTAGAAAAAGGGCCAATGATGAATTTTCAACGAATGAGTTCAGTTATTTCAAGAATTATCGAAATTGAAGAGAAGCATTCTGCACGACACTAATATTACATGATATGTCGATGAGATCTCGCTCAACCAAATCAATTATTTTCAATCGTTGTAATGATCTTCATATGTGAATACACGATGGCAAAAAGGGACTGGATTGAAAGACAATAGAAGGAAGGGCAAAAAAGAGGCAAAGTAGCTGAACATGTTACGCAGCTGCGAGAAAAAGCTGGAAGCCCAAAACCAGAACGTTCCCTTAGGCTTAACCTCGTTCGAGAAATCTCACGAACGTACGGGAAGACAAACTCTTCTCCCAATAAATACACCAGCACGTCCCTCTCTTTCCGACAAGAATCCAGAAAGAAAGCAAATCACCAAGAACTCCGGACCCGAGAAGAAATCTCCTCCTAAATAAAAGCTTCAATCGACCGAACTATTCAGAGACGATGTCGCTCATTCCAAGCTGGTTGGGTGGCCGACGAAGCGATGCTTTCGACCCTTTCTCTCTCGACCTCAGGGATACCTTCAAGGACTGCCCTTTCCCTTCCTCTTCCCTCTCCGCCTCCAATTTTCGTCGGACTTTCCGGGAAAATTCATCCTTCGTCAGCACCGCGATCGACTGGAGGGAAACCCCGGAAGCCCATGTGTTCAAGGCCGATCTTCCCGGGCTCAAGAAAGAGGAAGTGAAAGTCGAGGTCGGCGACGATCGGGTGCTCCACATTAGGGGAGAGAGGATGGTGGAGAAGGAGGGCAAGAACGACAAGTGGCATCGAGTGGAGCGAAGCAGCGGGAACTTCATGAGGAGGTTCAGGTTGCCCAAGAATGCGAGGATGGATCAGGTCAAGGCTTCGATGGAGAACGGAGTGCTCACCGTCACTGTCCCGAAGGTGGAGGAGAAGAAGCCTGAGGTCAAGGCCATCGAGATCTCTGGTTGAGTCTGTGATGGTAACTTACGAGTGCTAATGTGAAATCGAGGCTTGGTGTGTGCAGAGTCTGTGTGCGTCGTCTCTTTTTTATGTGTTTGGAGAGTTGTATAAGTCTGGGAATTATCTCCGAGACACTGGTGTAATCTGAACTAGCAAAACTTTTCTGTAAAATACTTAACTTCAATGTTGCAATTTCAGCCCCATTTTGTCTGTTAAGTTTGATCGCTGGAGTGGATCTTTGCTTTACTCTTGATCTCGTTCGCTTGTCTTTTCAGGAATCACTTGGAGTTTTCCTAGCCAGCAGTTTGTGCAGTGTATTATGAACTTTGTTCATGAGCAGAAGCCAGAGAAGAGGGTTGACCTGGTAGTCCCTGTTATAATCGAAAAATTATCCGCATTACGACATTGTGGACCCGAAGAGCTGCTAAGAAGCAGAAGCAGAAGCAGAGAGAAAGGGAGTGCTTATTACTTTACAAAGAACTTCATGACATTATAGCTATCTTTGGGTTGGACGAATTATCCGAAGAGGATCGCTTAACCTTCTGCTCCGGTAATATAACGTAGGGTCTTCCAAAAGTAGAACAAGTGTTAGAAGTGCATTTAATTGATTCGATATCGATGAACCTAGAAAAAAACGAATTGAAGGTTGGAACGAGCATATAAAAAAAATTCTTGTCTCTTACCTAAGCTTCTTGTGGATCAAAATAGTGATCCATTCCTTCTATGTCGTAGGATTAAAACCAAATGGTTGTGCCTAAGGGTATATCGATTGAAGTAGATTTTTCTTTTTGAGAATCAAAATTCCTTCCCAAACTGTACAAGTTTCTTTCAAAGCATACAACTTTCTGGATGTAAATGATGGTATTTATACATATTGTATAATGAAATACTCCACATCACCTGTGCAAAATTTGAAAAAATACCACATGAATATTCTATCACAGCAGGTATTCAAGAATCATAGGATTAGAGCATGTGGCTACAAACCACGATGTCGTGGTTCAAATCCCTCTTCACCCACAACCGGCCTAAAAGGGGAAGGACCTTTCCCTTCGGGGGTAGGTTTGAAAAAGAATTTTAGAGTGTCTGGGGTTGGGCTGCTTTTTTTTTCTTCTCATTGAAGTTATTACAAGGGTTTATTCGATCTAATTGTACCACGTAATTCCTTAAAGGGTGTTTTGAGTGAGTTATTTAAGCTTCATGCTTATTTTTACTTTCATTGTGGGTAATATATTTCCCTTTTTCGCTCTACAAGGATCAAGACCAAATGAATCTTCATTCTCTTTCTATGGAACGTATATATATTTCGAGTATATCAGTGAGTAAATAATGATAAAATGAGATACGAATTATGTAATTTTAATTGTTGTTGATTTCCAGGCATAGTGCTTCTTCTCCTATGTTGCCTAGTGGTACTAATTGATTAGGGTTGATTTATATTCAATGCCGTGTCAAACTTGACTACAAACGCTTGAAAAGAGCAATTACTCCTAGCTTGCGCAAATTGACCGTCTGGGTTGTCCTGTTTACTTGCCCTTGATTGCCGGGTCTCTTTGCATCTCCGTCCCACGATCTCTCTTCAGTGTAAATTTTCAAAGAGAGTAAAACCAGCCTGGATGAGCAAAATCCTGTGTGTTTGAGAGCATAACTTCGCATAACTTCTGAATATCTTCCATCGAAAAAAAGATAGAGAAGATGGAAGGTGAAGGGCGAAATCGCAAGAGAGTGGTCCTGGTCCCAGCACCATTCCAGGGCCACCTCACTCCCATGCTTCAGCTGGCGACCGTCCTCAAGTCCAAGGATTTCTCCATAACAATTGCTCACACACAGTTCAACAGTCCAGATTCTTCTTCTCACCCCGATTTCACCTTCTTATGCATACCTGATGGCTTGTCTGAAGAAGAGGCTAGAAACCCTGATCTGATAGCCGTTTTGCTGAGGCTTAATGTCAACTGCGAGTCCAGCCTTAGGGAGTGCCTAACTCGGGGCACAAACCGTATGGAGCCGGGTGACAAGATTTGCTGCATCATCTACGATACACTCTTGTACTTCTCAGAAGCCGTAGCCCGCGATTTGAAGATTCCTAGTATTGCTTTATACACGAGTAGTGCTGCTGCTACCATAGTTCGCCCGATTCTTCTCCAATTAAAGGCACAAGGACACATCCCTGTCCCAGGTACGTGCTCATTTTCTCTTATCTAATTTACACTTATTTTCTTCTTAATTATTATCATGGTCGCAGCGAATATTGCTCTAAATCCATTTGGTTTGTGAGCATGGATGTATTGGCGAAAATTGATTGCAATTTCAAAATCTGTATGTGTGACCTTCAGCATGACCCTGTAGTCCATGATCCGACGAGTCTCTTCTATGCCTATACTTTATTCAAGACTGGTTTCTGTGTCATCATCCAAGTTTGACACCCAAGCCAGATTTTTATTCCGAGTGTCGTCAAACCGCTTAGTATATAAGCTGATGGGTTCTAGCTCACTTGTTGCTGTGCTAACTAACAACTGCCTTGTGTCGTGTTCTATTAGATTCCATGTTGCAGGTTCCGGTGCCCCTGCATCAGCCCCTCAGGTTCAAAGACATACCACTCTCCAATTTTGGAAGTTTGGACTATTACTTGGAGTTGGTAGTCTTGATGCATAATATCAGATCGTCTTCGGCCATTATATTCAACACGATTCACTGCCTCGAAGAGTCACCTCTGGCGCAGCTCCACCAAAAGTACCAAGTTCCAATTTTTCCAACAGGCCCTCTACACAAACTCGCTCCTACCTCAGCTGTTACCTTACTGCAAGAGGATACTGGTTGCATTCAATGGCTTGACAAGCAAACTCATAATTCAGTCATTTATGTGAGTTTGGGAAGCATAGCACATATGAGCCAAGGCCAATTGTCTGAAATGGCTTGGGGTCTGGCAAATAGCAAGGAGCCTTTCTTGTGGGTTATTAGGCCCGACTCAATTCTGGGTTTGGAATGCATCGAGTCAATGGATGAAGAATTCAAAGAATGTGTTAGGGACAGGGGATGCATTGTGAAATGGGCACCTCAGAAGAAAGTACTGGCTCATGACGCGGTGGGAGGGTTTTGGAGCCACTGTGGATGGAACTCCACCTTGGAGAGTATATGTGAAGGTGTTCCTATGATATGTCAACCATGCTTTGGGGACCAAAAGGTGAGTGCGAGGTACTTGACTCATGAATGGAGGGTAGGATTAGAACTGGAGGGTGAGATAGAGAGAGGGACAGTAGAAAGAGCTGTTAGAATATTGATGAAGGAAAAGGAAGGTGCAGAGATGAGGCAGAGGGTCTCGGATTTGAAGCACAAGTGCGATGTTAGTATAGGTGATGGTGGATCTTCTTGCCATTATCTGGGCGAGCTAGTCGAGTTGTTGAGATCGTTCTAGCAGCACAGAGTTGTTTGCTATTAAAGCACCGCGTGGAATGAAGTTGTAGTGCAGAAAGTGCAAAGATTTGGTCTCCTGGCATTGAAGCACAGATCAGAACAGATAATGCTTTGATGCAATGACAGAAATTTGTTGGCTTGTCGTGCAAGTTTGAGTTGAAGCAATCTCTTCTTTTTCCTCTCTGACCAGTGGACCTGATCTGAATGGGTCGAATTCACTTCTCCGTTTATGTATAACATGACATGGTTATTCATTATGTCACAACTCTGAAACCTAAATACGACATTCTTATACTATAACAGGGCACTTGACACGTTTAAAATATGAACTACTATAATAAACTTGCCAAATATGTTTAGACGTTTAAAAGTGTGTTCAAGTGTGCGTAAATATTCAAAAGTGTATTGTTTCGTTTCGACTAACTGGCAACCGTATCATCAAACTTGTCTAAACACTTCATAGAAAGAATCAATCCAGATATGATAGCATTCATGTACAAACGAGTTGTTTCTTTTATAATACAAACCTGTGTAAGCTTAACATGAGCACGCTCGATGACGTGTCGGTAAACGAGCTGTGTTGATATCTGCTTAGCCTCATTCAAGATCGATCACCATGCCCTACTGTTATGTCCGATGAATGTTCTTCCAGCCCAGCAAAAACAGAAGTCAGACGAAAGGGGGAACGCGTATACGAAAATCCTATACCAACAACCTTGATCTCTTGTCAATTGGCACCACTCTTTTCTCTGTTGCACTTTAACTCAACGGTCAAAAGTGGAGAGCGCATGGTGCTCGCGAGGTACCATAAATTCTCTCCTCTTTTCTTAAGCTTATGAAAAGAGCAGCTTGAAAACGAGGACTGAATGGTGTTTTTCCCGATTTGACAAGCCAATGTTGTCAATCGGAGTCTTCCCATCTCCATTTTACTTCATGGAATTTTTCTTTGTTATCGTAACTTCTGTACAAAATATCGGGAAAAATTAACAAAAAAGTCCTAAATTTATTGTGCTTATGCCGATGTAGTGATAAATCTTTTAATTTGATCAATTTAGTCATAAATTTTTTAACAATTTGTTATTATAGTCCATTTGGTCAATTTTGACCGAAAATTAATGACATGGACTTCGGCCATCCTAAGTGACAAGAATGATCCTAATGTGAAAATTTTTTGAATTTTTTTTTCTGTTATGTTATTTTTAATTTTATTGTTAATGTCGGCAGAGGGCCGCGACCCTTGCACTTGGCCGGCGAGGGCCACGTGCCCTTGCTGGCCACGTGCAAGGGTTGCGGCCCTCCCTTAGTTGTGAGTGAGGATTGCGAGCCCTTGACATTTGCTAGCGAGGGCTTCGTGGCCCTTGCCCAGTGGCCAACAAGGGTCGCCGGGCCTTGGTCATTGGCTGACGGCTCTCTGTTGGCCTTATCAATAAAAAAAAGAAAAGAATAAATAAAATAAAAACAGTAATCTAAAATTCAAAAAAATTCCACATCATCATCAGTTGTATTATGTAGGGCGGCTGTTATCCACGTCATTGTCTTGAAGGTGGGGGTAGAGGAAGCCTAAGGTCAAGGCCATCAAGGTCTCTGGTTGAGTCTGTGATGGTGATATTCATATTGAAATCTACAAGGATAGGGGTATTGACATGGATGTCCTTTCACATGAGGGACACAGCATTAAATCAACCAAAGAATCAACTCTCAAAAGTCCCCATTGATTTTGCTTTCGCTCTCGCTCTAATGGCTATTAATTGAGAGACATGAAAAGATTGGAAAAGAGAGAGATGATCAACCACAACTTAGTAAGTACTACATATCTTCTAGGCAGATCAAGCAACTACTATACATGTATATATAAAGTAATAGCAATACCATAAAGCAACCACTACGCATGTATACAACTCATATTTGATTGATTGATATTTCATTTCAATGAAGCTTAAACAAATAAGAAATACTCATTTAAACCATTTCAAATCAATCATTAATTATAAAATCCATTGATCAATCTCTATTAATACACACGTCAATGGTTCATTTTATTGGCTAATCTATTTTGCTCAATCTCAAACTATGATCATAACACAATACCTTATGCCAAGGCAACTAAGATTCTCCCTTTGGCAAGGTTTCTACCTACAAAACCAGTGGCTTGATCAAGAAGGATATTCTATATTGATATGCATATCTTGAAACCCCTAACCAGGTTCAAAGCCATATTGAACATCAAATATTCATCCTTCAATACCAGAAATCCAATTCAAAATCTATATCACAAAATGGTTTCATTATAATCTTTTTGTAACACAGCTCATCCGCCATTTTTCAAACCATTTCTCCAATTATTTCATAAATCACAATACATTTTCTAAACCATTTCATAATCCAGGTTCACAAAGTAATACATAAACGTAAATTGTCACGACACATTTCATAATACGTTTTTTTTAAATAGCTCAAAAGATAGTGAATACTTGATCCCGCTTTATGTAACAAAAATTCTCTTTTAAGTTCAATATATATATATATATATATATATATATATATATCTATACCGAATCAATATTACTTTAAGGCATGGGTTTTATAAAACCAAAGAAGAGATATCATCATTCACGAGGGAATACCCAAAAATCAAACAATGCATAGCTACACGAGCCGACGATCTCGTAATTCTAATCATCAAACAAGAATCACCGTCAAAATCAAGTAAAATACTATAACAACTATGAATCGGCTAAATGATGCTTCAACACTAATAAAACAACTCATACACGTCAACAAATTGTACACCCAAAATGATTATTTAAGTCATTTGCAATGCGAAGCTCGTACGTGAAACCTTAAAATTCTCGGTCCCACTAAACCGTTGCTCTAAATCAACTCTCGTCAAACCCATGGCTCCGCAACACTATAATCCACCATTTCCATTAAATCCCACGGTACAAAAACTCAAAAAAATTAGACTTTGCGACTCGAATATCACAAAACTTCGAAATTGTGCCATAATTTCGAGAAATGTTCCAATTGGATGAATGAGGGGTGCGAGCACTTATTGGACCTTAGGATAAGTGGTTGAATCGGCTTGACAAGACATTCGTGACGTGATGTGTACACGCGAAAGCCCTCTTCCTTCTCTCCTTTTCCTATCTTTCCTTTTCTTTCTTCTTCTTCTTTCCTCTTTCTCGAGCGGGCGTCTCTCGGCCTAGATAGTGAACCGAAGTCGACATTTTCTCTTCTTTGACTTTTCAACGTTCTTTTCTCTTATTTTTTTATTAGGCCCCGCCCTTGACTCAGTCGAATATTATAGCGAATGTGAAATCGTGGCTTCGTGTGTGCAGCGCAGCGTCTGTGTGTTTCGTCGCTCTTTTGTGTTTCGACAGTGGTGCAAAATGTGGGCAGTTGTCTCTGAGACACTGATAATGATGGAGTCTAAACTAGCAATAGCTTTATGTAAAAAAACTGAACTTCCATCTTGCTTTATCTGGTTCGTTTGATCGCCCGAGTGGATCTTTGCTCCACTCTTTGATCTTGTTCGCTTGTCTTTCATTTGGCTTCAGGCTTCAAGAATTATTTGAAACTTTTTTTCTAGCCAGCCAGTAGCTCGTGTAGTGTATTATAAACTTGTTCATGAGCACAAGCCAGAGAAGAGGGTTGACTTGATGGTCCCTGTTATTGCCCATTAAAGTAAAGTATTCAAATCGAGAAAATGTCAACCAGAATAGCTGTCAGGAAGCAGAAGCCAGAGAGAGAAAGAGAGCAAGTGTTTTTTCAAATGTATCATTAGATGCCGTGTCTACAATGACCATATATCTTTAAAAAAGTCCAATTATATCTAGCTTGAACGCTTGGTGTGTTCTGGTTTTTATATTCTCCGTTCCATGACATCCATTTGTGTAAATCTTCAAAGAGAATAAAACCGGCCTGGATCAGCGGAAGCCCCTGTTTTTAAGAGCATAACTTCGTATTACTGAATATCTTCGATTGGAAAAAGAAAGAGAAAATGGAAAATCAAGGACGAAATCCCAAGAGATTAGTTCTGGTCCCAGGACCATTCCAGGGCCACCTCACTCCCATGCTTCAGCTGGCGACCGTCCTCAAGTCCAAGGATTTCTCCATTACAATTGCTCACACACAGTTCAATAGTCCAGATTTCTCTGCTCACCCCGATTTTACCTTCCTATGCATCCCGGATGGCATATCCGAACAAGAGGTTCGAAACCCTGATCTGGGAGACGTTGTGCTGAGGCTTAACGACAACTGTGAGTCCAGCTTTAGGGAATTCCTAACTCGGGGTACAAACCACATGGAGCTGGGTGACAAGATCTGCTGCATCATCTATGATCCACTCGTGTACTTCTCTGGAGCTGTCGCCCACGATTTGAAGATTCCTAGCATTGCTTTATACACAAGCAGTGCTGCTTATATCGCAGTTCGCCCGATTCTTCTCCAGTTAAAGGCACAAGGACACATCCCTGTCCCAGGTACATGATCGTTTTCTTTTATTGAGTTACGGTAATCTCCTTCCTAATTGATATCATGACAGAGGGGAAATCTTGCTCTTAATTTATTTTGTTGTGAAGATGGATGTATTGACAAAAAACGGTTGTAGTCGTAAATTCTGTCCTGTTTGATCTTCAGCATGACCCTGTAGTTTTATGATCCAACGATTCTCTTATAACCTATACTTTATTCAAAACTTATTTCTGTGTCATCATCCAAGTTTGACACCCAAGCCAGGTTTAATCCTGAGAGCCATACTGCTAAGTATATAAAGCCGATGGTTGCTAGATCACTTGTGGATGTGCTAACTAACAGCTGACTTGTGTTCTATTAGATACCATGCTGCAGGTTCCGGTGCCCCTGCATCAGCCTTTCAGGTTCAAAGACCTACCACTCTGCACTCTTGGAAGTTTAGACTCTTTCTTGCAGGGGTTAGCCTTGACGCTCAATATCAGATCGTTTTCTGGCATTATATTCAACACGATTCACTGCCTGGAAGAGTCACCTCTGGCCCAGCTCCACCACCAGTACCATGTTCCGATTTTTCCAGTAGGCCCTCTACACAAATTCGCTCATACCTCAGCTGTTAGCTTACTGCAAGAGGATACTGGTTGCATTCCATGGCTTGACAAGCAAACTCATAATTCAGTAATTTATGTGAGTTTGGGAAGCATAGCACATATGAACCAAGACCAATTGTCTGAAATGGCTTGGGGTCTGGCAAATAGCAATGAGCCTTTCTTGTGGGTTATTAGGTCTGGCTCAAGTCTGGGTGCGGAATGGATAGAGGTGATGGATGAAAAATTCAGAGAATGTGTTAAGGACAGGGGATGCATTGTGAAATGGGCACCTCAGAAGAAAGTACTGGCTCATGACGCGGTGGGAGGGTTTTGGAGCCACTGTGGATGGAACTCCACCTTGGAGAGCATATGTGAAGGCGTTCCGATGATATGTCAACCGTGTTTTGGCGACCAAATGGTGAATGCGAGGTACTTGACTCACGAATGGAGGGTAGGATTAGAACTGGAGGGTGAGATAGAGAGAGGGACAGTAGAAAGGGCTATTAGAACATTGATGAAGGAAAAGGAAGGCGAAGAGATGAGGCAGAGGGTCTTGGACTTGAAGCACAAGTTTGATGTTAGTATGGGTGATGGTGGATCTTCTTGCAATTATCTGAGTGAGCTAGTCGAGTTGTTGAGATCGTTCTAGCAGCACAGAGTGTTTGCTACTAAAGCACCACACGGAATAAAGTTTGCGTCGTGCAGAAAATGCAAAGATTTGGTCTTCTGGCATTGAAGAATAGAGCAGAACAGAACAGATAATATTCTTTTATGCGACGATAGAAATGTGTTGGCTTATCATATATGAACATTCTTTTCGATTTTTCTTTCCAGCCAGTGCATCTGATTCGAATGGATCGAATTCACTTCTCTTTTCATGTATAAACACGTTAAATAAACATGACACAGTTATTCATTATGTCATAATTTTCAAATCTAAGCATAACAAGCTTATTATATCACATGACACATTTGATGCGTTTAAGGCATGGACTATTATTCGACAAAAAAAAAGGTATGGTTTAGAACAAACTCTTCAAATATGTTTAGACACGTATAAGTGTGTTCACATGCGTCTAAATATATCCAAGAGTGTATTGTGTCCATCCAACTAACTTGTCACCTGTGTCATCAAACTTGTTTAAGTATGTCATAGAAAGAATCAATTCAGATATGATCCATTTAACTTTCATGTACAAATGAGTCGTTTCTTTTATGACACAAACTTGTGTAAGCGTGACATTAGCACGCTTAACCTCATGTCAAGTAAACGGGTTATATTGATATTTGCATTCGAGATTGATCAAAATGTTGTTAGGGTGTGGTTTATACTCCCTAGCAACCGGAAGGCAAGTTGCCCCCCTGAATACTAGACAACTTTTATATGTGAAGACAACATTTTTCCATGGTGACTTGGAGGATGATATTTATATGAAGCAACCAAAACGGTTTGTGGTCTAAGGAAAAGACGATTTTGTTTGCAAATTGAACAAGTCTTTGTATGGCCTAAAGCAATCTCCAAAGATGGGGTTCCCATAAATTTGACTCGTATGTCTTGAAGCCTGGCTTTGTTAGTTGTAATGCTGGTCATTGTGTCCATGTCAAGAGGTTGTGATGATTTTGTTATTTTAACCTTATATGTTGATGATAAGCTACTAGTAGGTAACAATTTGAGAATGATCATTACTATGGAAGTATTGTTGGCAAACAGTTTGAGATAAAGATATAGGCCCAACAATCTTCATATTGGGCATGCAAATAAAAGGGGAGAGTGAGAATGAAAAGTTGTGGGTACGTCAGAAGGAATATGTTGAAAGTGTGTTGAAAAATTTCAACATAGCTGATTGTAAACTCATGAAGACCCTATGTCCACAAGTTCCAAGTTATTAGCGCTCTAGTGTCCCAAGACTGAAGAGGAAGATGAAGAAATGGTAACAGTCCCATATGCAAGCATGGTTGAGAGCTTGACGTATGCCATGGAGCTGAAGGTATTCAGAGAAAACCAGCAGAGTGCCGATACTATTAGTGCGTAAAGCAATGCTAAGAAGATTGATGAGCTGCAGCTTCTGCAATGTACATCAATGTATCACAAACCACGTGAGAATTTATTCTCGGCCCCTCCTTTTTTTAATCATATCTGGCAATACTTGGTGGAGAGGTCCTTCGCAATTGGTCTTGAGGTTCGCTACAAGAGCTATGGGATTCCCGGAGGAGGGTACATCCTTCGGAAAGCAGTAGGGAATAGACAGGAAAGTAAAATCGGGGAAACCGGATAGATCGAGATGATCAAATTGAGTGTGATCTATTACAATGGAGAAGCCCTTGGAATGCAGGATGTGCTGGGATTCGCTGAACAATCATAAAGAAAATAGAGAGTAAAAACGAAAAAGAATTTAAGACGTAAGGTTTTATCTCGGTTCACTATTAAACTAGGGCTACGTCTAGCTGAGGATTCTATTATAATTAGCACTTTGCACTTCTCTATTACATCCTCAATTATAAGCGAAAGAGAATATATATTATATAAATTCAGGTAGCTATTCATGGCTCCAAACCCAAACTACTAATAAATTCACAGATTCAAAATATAAAATACCCTATTTATGTCCTGTCGCTAGGAAGTATGAATCACGCTCCAATAGGATAGACCCCAAATTGAGTATTAGGACCGCGTCCTTGAAAGGGACATGGAATTTGCACCTATCCTCGATTGCGTCTCTGCCCTTGTTCCTCCATTTCTCTTGTCTGACTACATCCAGGGCCTTGGTCCTGGATGAATTTAGCAGATGAAAGGTGTTATATTCAGTACTGAGTCAACTGCGAACGTTAAGAAAAACAAAGGGAACTTCTCTAGTTAATTTGTCTTTCTTGCCTGGACAGTAACATAAAAAGGGGCAAGCAAATCGATTTCATCATCGAAGGGTGAAGTGACGAAAGGAAAGCGTGAGACATGTGAAGGAAACAAAACTACACGAGGATACCTGAAATTTTGTTTCCTTTCATGTCTGGCTTTGCTAAATCTTATGTTGTTTCACTCAAAAGGGTTTCTCACCCAGAAAGTGAAAATCTTTCACCAAAAAGATCAATTTTGATTTTTTGCGGGATGGGTTCTGTGTTGATCTTGGACAGGAAATCACTTGATATTAATATGAAAATGTATACTCTGAAGGTAAAAGTATTGGAAATGGTAAATGAGTGTAAAAGATGAAAAGACAGACAATTGTAAAATATTTGGGAATTTGTATGAGAGGTATAAATATCCCTTTTACACATTTCACTATGGGTATTTATAGCCCACTAACTACAACCATGACAAGTGGTTACTACTCTAAGCACAATTGCAATTGCATTTTCTCCAAGATTCTTGGTGCGCTATTTGCGTGCTAATAGACATCATCACTAAGAAATTACTGCTTCCAACTTCCCAGGCCACTGAGATGCTCGACTGTCACTTAGCACCGGTGCCTCCATTCGATATCCCTTCTTAACGCATTTTCCTTCGCGTGTCCAACACCTAGCAAAATTTCACGATATTTGGTGACCGCAGGCTTGGTTGATAAGTCATGGTACCTGCCTGCATAGTCGTTGACTTACTTGTCTTTGAGTGTTCTCCTTTACCAAACTTTTGAATGACCAATCAAATCTCACCATTTGTCGATTACAAAGAGTTTATTATTTTTTGGTTTAAACACTTGTTAGAGCCAACAGAGAATATTCGTCTTCTCTGGCGGCCAGCTTCCTTCACCCAGGACTAAAGGTTAATTTGATTCCATCCCAAAACTTGGTCTTGTATCTTTGCAGATTTAAAATGATTTTGCTGCTGAGCCGACTCCTATTTGATGGCATTGAAGTCCAATGCTACTGAAATCACCAGAAAAGCACGTTACTTATGTGAAATGAAGTGATCAGAACTTAGTTTCAACATGAGAGTGCTTGTAACCTTCTTTGAAAAATCACCATATTGACCTCACAGAACCATCGTGTCGGAGCAGAATCGCATACCCTTATGTAGTGTAGCCGACACTCACAACCTTACTTAAGCTGATAGAGCTTGTCTAATTCCAAGACAACTAGAGAAAGCAGGACCCAGAAGCACAAGAGCTTCAAAGTCTGCATCATTTCAGACACCCAACTATTTCTTGAGACAAATCAAGTGTATCAAAGAAATTTAATCCAGTTGCTGTGAAAGTCGAACTGATCTGGAGGTTTCTCATCTTCTTTTTTGCTATATAAAAAGTACCCGTATTTTGTAAGTAGAAAATTCTAAGGGGACTAGCATCTAAAGGCCTGAGAGATAGAAATATGCACTCAAATCCTTTCCCTCGAGGAAAAGCTTCACAAAGACCAATATTTGTGCTACTGCTTCTTCCTTCTGTAAGGTGGACACGAGCGGTTTCTCATGATCGGCTTAAGAAAGCGTATTCGTATCTCTGCAGCAGCAGCAACAACAACAACAAAAACAAAAACAACTGAGCCTTACTCCACCAAGTGGTGTCGGCCATATGAATTTTAATAGGTCACTTTGCTTAATTTTTTGGGCATAATTCTCTAAAAAACCACCAACATTAGAACCACTCCCAATTCTATCCCAAACTTTGTTTTGTTTCAGAAAAAATCCCAAAGTTAAGGTCCATTCCAAAACCTGGCTTGAACTATTTTTTGTCTAAAAAAAATCCCAAACTTTAGGTCAAGTCCAAATTCGGCCCAAAATTTTGTTGTCTAAAAAAAAAAATCATCAACTTTCAATTTATTCTTAAATTTACCCCGTAGTTCAATCACAACTTAACGTGGCATTTCCATGTTGATAACAAATCCATATCAGTAAAGTGACATTGAAAATTATTTCCAAAATGAAACCGTTTTAGGATATGAAAATTAGGAATGACTAATGGCAATTTTTGAAAGAAGGGCTAGTGAGGACAGATTCGGGACTAAAGTAAATATTGATGATTATTCTTTATGAGAACGCCTACCCCTTTTAACCAACATGTCCAATCTTCATTCACATCGCGTTATTGAGGCATCTGAAAGGCCCTCATTTGACATTGCCAAACCATCTCAGATGACCTTCTCTCATCTCAGATTGCTTTCGAGATGTTATCTCTGCTGTGGTGAATATATTGCTGAGATCTAGCGGCCATTCTTTCAGTTTTTAGGCTATATAAGCTTTGCTTTGGTTGCATAGTCTTAAGGATTATTCTTGTTTAGATTACTGTGCAACCTTCATTGTAGGGGGCTGGGTTCTTTTACTTTGTCCCTCTCAACTTTATAAATTTATCTAAATTTGCCCAGCCGACTGACTTTCTATCAAAATGGGCAAAAAACTAACTCAGATGTCATGTTAGTCATGTCATCACATGAGACTTTTTAGTTTTTTAAGATAGGGCAAAACTATATAGTTACTCAACCTACTCTTTACCATTGGCATAGGAAGGTCACATGTTTCAAATAAACTGATCTTGTTCAATTCATTTAGAATTTTAGGGATTTCTAAATTTTCTCTACCAATTTCTCCATTTTCTGGTTGAGGGCACAGCTGCATGATATACGATGAAAATTCTCCTCATGTGGGGCCACAGGATGTGACGTCTTGCATGCATTGTGCTCGCATAAATAGCATGATGAAAGTAGTGCACAAAATATGGTGACAAACATAGGTTGAATCGATTTTTTTGATCTAGAGCAAGTCTAGAGCAAGCGATCCGGGCCAACCTAATATGGAATTTTAGGTTTGGTGGGCCACACTCTGCGAACAACGAAAATCAAGATTTATATCCTCCACGCCTTTTCACTTTTGTCATCAAAGGAATAGCTCTTTCAAACTTCAATGGTCAGAGAAACGGGCCAACAATGTGTTTGTAGGTATGACTTAGCGGGGCATTGAAATTGAAGAAAATTATGCGTAACATTTATGTCGTCGAGGAGATGTCGCTCAACTAAATCAATTATTTTCGATTATCATATTCATATTGAAACGGGATGCCGTGGTAGAAGAGAGCACAATCGAATTCCTCGGGCCCACAACTCCATGAGCAAAGCCCAACCTCGAGAAAGAGCCAGAAGCCCATAACCAGCCGGAAATACCATAAACGTACGACAAGACCTCCTCTTCTCCCGATAAATACCCAGCACGTGCCTCTCCTTTGGACAAGGATCCGGTAAGAAAGCAAATAACCAAGAAACTCCAAACCCGCGCAGAAATCTTTCGCTCACGTCCTCCAAAATCATGCTTCAATCGACCGGTTTATTCAGAGACGATCTCGCTTGTTCCAAGCTGGTTTGGTGGCCGACGTATTGACGCCTTCAATCCCTTCTCCCTCGACCTATGGGACCACTTCAAGGACTTCCCTTTCCCTTCCTCTTCCTTTTCCACCTCTAATTTCCCTCAAACTTCCTGGGAGAATCCCACTTTCGTCGACGCCGGGATTGACTGGAGGGGAACCTCATAAGCCCACGTGTTCAAGGCTGATCTTCCTGGGCTCAAGAAAGAGGAAGTGTGTTGGAATGATAAGATGTTAGATCATCATAATCCCCATATAGCAGGATATCTAGTTAGGTTGTGCGATAGTTCTAGTTACCAAATCAATAACTGTATCTTATTGTATTGCTCTCTAATACAATATAATGAATTCTCCCAAAATAAAATAAGATGAATTAGAGATTTATCACTGTGGATGTGCTTCCAAGGGATGATACTTTTGGTCGTCCAAACCATATTAACCATGGAGTGTTCCTCTTCTTCTTTTTTTTTTTTTTATCTCTCTTCTATACATGATCATCAGAGCAGGAGGTCTCAAGTTCATATCTTACATGCCACTATTTGCCTCCCCAACTGCATATTTCCATACTTTAAGTTAATGTCTTTATATAATAGTTTAAGCTTTTAGAACGATTATCGATGATACTCTTGGTCATCTGAACCACATTAACCATGGAGTGTTCCTCTTCTCTTTTTTTTTTTTTTTGGTAAAGTAAGAATATGTATTACTTTTCAA